>CM059818.1:18569989-19169989 GCA_030435695.1 Brachymystax lenok tsinlingensis
CGGTCCCTCTCCTTGTTCGGGCGGTTTTCGGCGGTCGACGTCACCGGCCTTCTAGCCATCATCAATCTATTTTTCATGTTCCATTTGTTTTGTCTTTGTTTTACATACCTGGGTTCAATTCCATAATTACACGTTCAGTATTTAACCCTCTGTTTTCCCCATGTTTGGTGTGCGTGATTGTTTGTTGTAGGTCTTTGGTTATGTTTATGGCTGGCATTATTTCGCCCGTTTGTTTTTTGGGTGCATTGGATTTGTTATCCTGTTCTCCCGTATTTTATTAAATACGTTGTTCACTCATCTCTGCTTTCCTGCGCCTGACTTTTCACCAGCTACACACACCAACCTGACAGAATCACGCACCCCAAATGGAGTCAGCAGGAGCAGTCATCCCGATACCAGGGGTTGAGGAGAGCGTCCGGCAGCATGAGGAGATGCTGTTACATCTCGGCACCGCAACGGATCACATACTACAGAATATGGAGCGCTGGGAGAGAAGAGGAGTTCCTCCAACGTATCCACCAGCACCTACAAGGACTCCACTGATCACCCCTCCTTCACCTGGTCCCAGCGGAATTCGGCTCGCGCTCCCGAGGGAGTATGATGGGACGGCTGCCGGGTGTCAGGGGTTCCTACTCCAACTGGAACCTGGTGACCGTCCACCCGGCTCCTTCGGGACGTGAGAGCGTGTCCGCCCTCGTCTCCTGCCTCTCAGGCGAAGCCCTGGAATGGGCCAACGGCATATGGAGTGAGGGAGACGCGGCGTTGGATCATTACGCAGAATTTCCTGCACCATTTGTGGCCGCAGAGGGCACACTGCTGGTCGGTGCTGGAGAGGTTCCTCAGGGAGTCGAGGCAGCAGGCAGGGCACTGTCGTATCACCGCAGGTGAGTCGGCACCAGGCTCAGAGCCCCCTGTTGCTCCCATGTATGTGTTTATTGAATTTCCTGAGTTTTTCCCGCATTCCCAGCATAAGGCGCTCGTAGATTCAGGCGCAGCTGGGAATTTTATTGACCGTTCTTTTGCCCATAGTTTAGGGATCCCCATTTTTCCTGTTGATATGCACTTCTCTGTGCACGCCCTAGATAGTCGACCATTAGGGTCAGGGCTGATTACGGAGGCCACCGCTCCACTTGACATGGTTACGCAGGAGGGTCACAAGGAGATAATCAGTCTCTTCCTTATTGATTCTCCTGCATTTCCCATGGTGCTGGGCCTACCCTGGTTGGCCTGTCATGACCCCACTATTTAGTGGCAACAGAGGGCTCTAAAGGGGTGTTAACGAAAGTGCTCAGGGAGGTGTGTAGGGGTTTCCATCGGTGCGACTACGGTGGAAAGTCCAGACCAGGTCTCCACCGTGCGCATCCCCTCAGAATTTGCCGATTTGGCTCTCGCCTTTTGTAAGAAGAAATTACCACCTCATCGACGGGGGGATTGTGCGATAAATCTCCTGGTAGACGCAGCACTTCCCAGGAGTCACGTGTATCCTCTGTCCCAGGAGGAGACGGCTGCTATGGAAACATATGTCTCCGAATCCCTGGGGCAGTGATACATTCGGCCCTCCACTTCACCTGCCTCCTCGAGTTTTTTTTTTT
Organism: Brachymystax lenok tsinlingensis; assembly: GCA_030435695.1. Classification (NCBI taxonomy): domain Eukaryota; kingdom Metazoa; phylum Chordata; class Actinopteri; order Salmoniformes; family Salmonidae; genus Brachymystax; species Brachymystax lenok. The sequence goes on from CM059818.1 coordinate 18,571,582, forward strand.
GTGAAGAAGAAGGATGGAGGTCTGCGCCCGTGTATTGACTATAGGGGTCTCAATCAGATTACTGTGAGATACAGCTATCCGCTGCCTCTCATAGCCAGTGCGATCGAGTCAATGCACGGGCCACGCTTCTTCACAAAATTGGATCTCAGGAGCGCTTACAACATGGTGCGTATCCGGGAGGGGGACGAGTGGAAAACGGCATTTAGTACCACCTCGGGGCACTATGAATACCTCGTCATGCTGTACGGGTTGATGAATGATCCATCAGTTTTCCAGGCTTTTTGATTTTTAGGGACCTGGACGGGCAGGGTTTAGAGGTGTATATTGATGACATTCTGATGTACTCCGCTACACGCGCCGAGCATGTGTCTCTGGTGCGCAGGGTGCTTGGTCGACTGTTGGAGCATGACCTGTACGTCAAGGCTGAGAAATATCTGTTCTTCCAGCAGTCCTTCTCCTTCCTAGGGTACCGCATTACTACCGGAGGTTTATCCGGGGTTTTGGTCAGGTAGCGGCTCCCATTACCTCACTACTGAAGGGGGGGGCAGTGCGACTGCAGTGGTCAGCAGAGGTGGACAGGGCTTTTGGTCACCTGAAGGCTCTGTTTACTTCGGCTCCCGTGCTGGCTCATCCGGATCTCTCTTTGGCGTTCATAGTGGAGGTGGACGTGTCCGAGGCTGGGATAGGAGCCGTGCCCTCTCAGTGCTCGGGTACGCCACCGATGCTCTGCCCCTGTGCTTTATTTTCGAAGAAAGTCAGCCCGGCGGAGCGAAACTATGATGTGGGGGACAGGGAGCTGTTGGCTGTCATCAAGGCCCTGAAGGTGTGGAGACATTGGCTTGAGGGGGCGAAACACCCTTTTCTCATCTGGACTTACCACCGCAATCTGGAGTACATCCGGGCCGCGAGGAGACTGAACCCTCGTCAGGCAAGATGGGCCATGTTCTTTACCCGTTTTGTTTTCACCCTTTCCTACCGACCAGGTTCCCAGATCAGTAATGGATGTATGAAACAGAAGAGCGGTCCATGGATCACACTCCCATACTCCCGGCCTCCTGCCTGGTGGCACCGGTAGTGTGGGAGCTGGATGCGGACATCGAGCGGGCGTTACGTACAGAGCCCACTCCACCTCAGTGTCCAGCTGGGCGTCTGTACATTCCGTCTGCTGTCCGCGACCAGTTGATCTATTGGGCCCACATGTCACCCTCCTCTGGTCATCCTGGCATCGGTCGGACGGTGCGCTGTCTTAGTGGGAAGTGGTGGCCCACTTTGGCTAAGGAGGTTAGGGTTTATGTTTCCTCCTGCTCGGTGTGCACCCAGTGCAAGGCTCCTAGACACCTGCCCAGAGGGAAGTTGCAACCCCTACCCGTTCGCACCGTCTGTGGACTTCTTGACTGATCTTCCTCCCTTCCAGGGTAACACCACGATCCTGGTCGTTGTAAATCGGTTTTCTAAGTCCTGCCGTCTCCTTCCTTTGCCCGGTCTCCCTACGGCCCTACAGACTGCGGAGGCCCTGTTCACACACGTCTCCCGGCACTATGGGGTGCCTGAGGACATTGTCTCTGATCGGGGTCTGGCTCTCTTGATCTGGCTCTCGACCCGAAACCTGCCCCTCCTCCTGCCCTGCTGTAAGCTGGGTCTGCGGTATGTGGGGCCATTCAGTCCTGAGGAGACTGAACGAGGTTTGTTACAGATTACAGCTCCCTCCAGATTACCGCATTAACCCCTCGTTCCTTGTGTCTCTCCTCAGGCCGGTGGTGGCTGCTCCACTCCAGGAGTCTGAGGTGCAGGAGGTTCCTCCGCCCCCTCTGGACATCGAGGGGGGCCCGGCATATGCTGTTCGAGCCTTCATGGACTCGAGGCGTCAGAGGGGGGGCCTTCAGTACCTTGTGGAGTGGGAGGGATACGGTCCGGAGGAGAGATGCTGGGTGCCGGTGGAGGACGCGTTGGACCCTTCGATGCTGCGGGAGTTCCACCGTCTCCATCCGGATCGCCCTGCGCCTCGTCCTCCGGGTCGTCCCCGAGGTCGGTGTCGGCGCTGCTGGAGCCACGCGTCAAGGGGGTACTGTCACAACTTCCGCCGGTCGGTCCCTCTCCTTGTTCGGCGGTTTTTTGGTCGGCGTCACCGACCTTCTAGTCATCGTCAATCTATTTTTCATGTTCCATTTGTTTTGTCTTTGTTTTACACACCTGGGTTCAATTCCATAATTACATGTTCAGTATTTAACCCTCTGTTTTCCCCATGTGTGTGATTGTTTGTTGTAGGTCTTTGGTTATGTTTATGGCTGGCATTATTTCGCCCGTTTGTTTTTTGGCCGCATTGGATTTGTTATCCTGTTCTCCCGTATTTAAATATATACGTTGTTCACTCATCTCTGCTTTCCTGCGCCTGACTTTTCACCAGCTACACACACCAACCTGACAGTATGTCAACATCACTGATTTGACTATCATTCTAGCGAAGCTGAGAAGGATGTTTTGAGAATGCTGGGAGGATTGTTGTTGCCCTAATTCCTCCATGGTCAACTGACTGTGGAGACAGCGATCTCAGGGAAGGATGTCCAGGGCGGATGTCAACAGACATTGGAGCGGGAAGACTGGCGTGAACGAGTTGGGAATGGGTGGACGGGTGGAAAAATACCCTGGGAGAAGTCAATCAGTCATGGCTGCTGGAGCATGGATCAGGGATCAGATAGGAAGATGGGATATGAAGAGGCATGGCAGATGGTTCATTTGAGGGCCTCAAACACCTGTGCGCTTCAGTGATTATCACGTGAGAGAGTTTTCTAAAAACAGAGTTTGTTTTGCTCATGCCTCAACATTTGACTTGTGTGCCAATATTTTTCAGTGCTTTGATTTTGGCCATGCACACACGCATGCCCACACAACAAAATGCATGCATGCAAGTGCGTGCCTACACACACACACACACACACAAACACACACACTCATACAGACAGTCGTCCTCTCTGTGTTGGAGTAATGAGTAGAGTGTGATATAGTCCCAGGTCTATAATCTCACTGATGACACATTACTGTAATTCTCACCTGACACACTTTACTGCCTTATCTCAGCTCTACTGTGGCTGGTCTAGGCACGCCACGCCAATAAATATGCATTCCTATGCTCACTTTGAGAGATAGATTGAGCACCTTGTTTTTCTGTGTGTGTGTGTGTGTGTGTGTGTGTGTGTGTGTGTGTGTGTGTGTGTGTGTGTGTGTGTGTGTGTGTGTGTGTGTGTGTGTGTGTGTGTGTGTGTGTGTGTCAGTGAGTGCATGTGTTTGTGATTTTGTTTCCCATGGCATTTTCTAAATAAAAAAAAGAGTTATAGTAGTCAGTTATGTCTACAATATATGAAACATAAAAACCACAACAAACTGACGTAAGCCCTTCAGTTTCAATGGTGTCAGCCTATTCAGTAATGCTATGACTGGCTTAGCTTCTTGATGCTAAGCATGCTGTGATTGTTTGCAAATGAGCCCCCTCCGTCTCTGTGTTCTTATCACACTGATCCAGGGATGGAGCTTCCCGAAAACAGGCCATTGTGCCAGTAAGTCCGCCTTCCACCCTTCCCCCACTCGGCTCTACGGCCCAGAATCCTTATCTGGAAAGTAAATAAGGGCTCCTGTCTTCATCTGCACCGGGTTCCATCCACAATGCATCCTGGAAGGATGGTCACAAAGTGCGGTCGGGAATATAGCACTTCATGGCAGACCCCTAACATTGTCTATACAGTTACATCACACATCATTAAGGATTGTGACGACTAACCAGCCTGGAGAATGGAATGAGCAGCTTCAAGTATGTATTGTATTGCATTGTATTGTTATTATTGTTTCATTACTCCATTCTAAGTCCTCCTATGAGACATGATTCTTGGGAGTTGATCTTGAGAAAGTCAATGCTTCAGGCAAATGTTGAGAAATTTCACACACATTTCTGTTGATACACGTTCACAGACAGACAGTACACACACGACAACCACTAACGCCACAACAGGAGTTAATGAAAATAGCCCCATGCAATAATAGTCAGAGTAGTGAGACTTTGATGTGTTTGTTTTGAAGGAGCTGTTCATAGCTCCTAGACTGTAATGTCTGCTCTTTTGTTTTTCTAGCAGGGGTTGAAGAGGCAAAGCAAAACACAGAGCCTATTTGAGTTGCCAACTGGAAAAATGAACTGTAAACACTCTGCATACCTCCCATTTCTCCACATTGAGTAGAGTAAGGATGCCAGAAAACGGTCCTCTGAGAGCAGAGTGGAGGGCATGAGGAGGGCATGGAGTACCCTATCCCCTATGTCATGGGTATTCAACACTTACCCTGCATCCACCTGGTGTCCCAGGTCTAAATCAGTCCCTGATGAGAGGGATTTTCTATTTTTTTTGCAGTGGAACTGGCTTCGGGGTTCCAGAGTTGAGATCAAGGGCCCTATATAGTGCACTGCCTTTAACCAGGGCCCTATATAGTGCACTGCCTTTAACCAGGGCCCTATATAGTGCACTGCCTTTAACCAGGGCCCTGTATAGTGCACTGCCTTTAACCAGGGCCCTGTATAGTGCACTGCCTTTAACCAGGGCCCTGTATAGTGCACTACCTTTAACCAGGGCCAGTACAGTGTCATTTGGGTACAGTGTCATTTGGGAGGCGAACACTGTTCAGCTGGCAAGAGAGAGAAGAGAAATCAGCCTGGGATACAAACATTGATACAGCTACCTGCTCTCTACCTGTCTAGGATGGATGGGCCTACCACAGAGCAGAGCAGAGGAGGCTCCAAATAAACATCATAGTGACATGCCACAGTACAGTGGCTGGCTCGCTGTTCTTTGTTGATTAATTGTAGCAAGAAATGTCTATTAGTGAAGGAGATGGAGAGCGAGAGTGTGTGTGTGTGTGTGGGCGCGTGCCCGCGCCCGTTTGTGTGTAGAGGTTGCGGGGTGTTGGAAGGGTTGTGTACATTTCAGATGAAAGCTCTCCTGTGTTTTGACTCGTTTCCAGATGCTGTGGGATTGGTCCTATTTGTTACAGTAGATGGGGGTGGGTCCTGCCCCTTTCACCAGCCCAAACCCTGCACAACCTATTTGAAATGTACTGTCAACATTTAACCATATTAAGAAGTATCATAGTGTTACGAAAGTAGAAACCTGTATTTGTTGCCGTGGTTACAGCTTGTTTTCCATCATAACAGCTTACATGTAGACTTACTTATTGTGTGTGTAAAGAGCCGTGACACTGTGATGTCACCACATCTTGGTAAATTACAAGTTGTTACACTCATACAGCCTGTCTTTCAAAATGCAATATCCACCGCCCATAACTCTCATGCTAAATTCTAAGCATTGCAATGTAAAAACACTTGAAAACCGATCTCCAGATGAAACGTTTAAAGCACTTTCTTTAAGAGAAATACTTTTTTTTCCTTTTACTTTAAGACCTTTCATTTCCAACAAAAAATTTTCAACTTGGATCATTAAAAGTAAACCAAGGTAAAAATAGTACATGGTAAAAATAACACATTCCAATGGCATGATATTGTGACGGATTGACATTTACCCATTTAGTCTAAATTGTGCTGTACTCCCTGGGCTGTTTGGAGTAGAAATATGTGTGTGTGTGTGGGGGCATGTTCCCAGAATAAAGCCTTTGTGTGTGATGAAAAGGATAATTGCTCATCTGAACTCACCCAAGATAACTTATTCTCTCTCTCCTTTTCCAATGGCAATATAAACTTCCGTTGCATTCTTGCGGGAAAGAGTTATGTTGACCTCTCTCTCTCTCCCAGTTATAGGAGCGTCTGTACTGCAGAAAGATGGGGGCTAGACTGAGAGACTGAGAGCTTAGCTGGTGTGGGTGGGTGGATTGCGTGGTTGGGGGGTTAGTTCTCTGTCTTTCTGGTTGTTTGAACGTTGTGAGTGAGGGCTCAGAAATGACGGAGTAGGCATGAATGGTCCTGGCTGTTTATTATGTGGGTCAGTGAGCTCCACTTTAACCTTTCAGCTTCACCTCTTTCTCTTTCCTACAGGAAGTGACCAGTAGACCCGAGCCGTGCGTCTGGCTGTGCCTGAATGAAAGGCAAGCAATGTTTGCAGCCGGGCCCGGGAAAAGAAGTCAAACACAGTTACAGTGCTAGATAAATCCCTTTGTTGTGTGTCAATGTGGGGGTGGGGGGTTGTGTAAAGAGCACCAATCATTGTGCTGTTTACCCAAGGGAAGCATGGCAAGTGTTTGGTTGGATGGATGGACGTGCTGCACCAGGGTTTAATCAGTAGGACCACAAGGCAGATGTTAATGTGTGGTTATCTGCTCTCCTTCTCTCCTCGCTGTCTCTCTATCAGGGGAGGCTTCTCAGAGGAGGAAGGGGAGGACCATCCTACTCAGTGAATTTCAGAACATTTTTAATAGTGGAACATCATTTTTTTGTAATAATTTTTAGATAAAACTATACTAAATATATTCACGTTACCAGATTAAAACACACTGTTTTACAATGAAGGTCTACAGTGACCTCAACAGCACCCTCTATGGGAGCAACATGGTGTAGCCAGAGGACAGATCTTTTTCATCATCCTCTGGGTACGTTGACTTCAATACAAAACCTAGGAGGCTCATGGTTCTCACCTCCTTCCATAGACTTTCACAGTCATTATGACAACTTCAGGAGGGCTGCTAAACTGCTTGCTGTATACTGTACTGTGTGATTTTACACATGGATTGGATTGTGGGTTTACTAACACGTTAGTTCTAATTTGTTGACTATAACGTTAATATGGTGACAATGATGTAGGCTGTGTAGCGGTTAGGGCTTATAGTGTGAAGGTTTTTCTTGAGGAGGTTTTTGCGACTGGTCATAGACAGCTGTTGTGTTGTGCACTGAAGTCCACAAGTGAAGGGAAAAGTTGAGAGGAGAGCCCAGCCCGTAGATCCGAGAAGGAATTATACAACAAGCGAAGTGATGATGCTGTATGTGGCTGCTATGAAAGTGAACTGTGCGTGCGGGTGATCAGGGATGTATTCATTGCGCCGATTCAGTTGCAAAACGTTTCTTAAACGGAATCAAACGAAACGGGGTGGGACTTACCTGAATTTGTCCAATAGAAACGCTTGCTTTGACTAATGATTATACCTCAGATCAGCTAGATGCAGGCAAGAGTGTGCAAGGCGGTATGGAATGTGTCACTGTCTGTCACCTTCATTACTCCAATTTGTCTCTCGACCAGTTAAGTTATAGCAACCTTATGATGGGTATAGGGCAAATTAAAGTATAATGTAGTAGCTTTAACCTATCAATGTTACATTGAGCTGGGTGAATGGAATCTGAATGACAGTCATCCAATATGAGGTAACAGAAATAAGGCCATCCTCCTTAATCTTAAAAGTCACCGACCGCCACTGCTACCTCTCTCTCTGGGATGTGGGAAAGGAGAACAATCTAAAACCACAGTAGCCTACAAACAGTAGTTTGTTCCCCTGCTCACTCTCCCATCTCTTGCCTGTGAACTGGGTCTGTCTCTCTCCCTCTCTCTCTCGCTCTCTCTCTCAGGGTGTAAGGAGACATCTGTCCACAGCAGGCCTAAGGGACCTCACCTGACAGACTGGGGCAAGAATGTCAGGAATGTGAGTTCAATACTTGGTCAATCGGCCAGAGCGGTCAGCCAGTCTACCAGCCATCCATCTGAGGCATCCCAGGTCAGAAGAACTCACACCCTCAGTTTCTCTGGCCCAGACCGAGGAATGTCCTGCTAGGAGTTTTGTTATTGCCCCTCGAGACCTGGGGGAGAGAGAGAGAGAGAGAGGGAGACAGAGAGTGAGAGAGAGAGAGAGAGAGAGAGAGAGAGGGAAACAGAGAGAGAGAGACAGAGAGCGAGAGAGAGACAGAGAGAGAGAGAGGGAGACAGAGAGAGAGAGAGAGACAGAGAGAGAGAGAGAGAGAGAGAGAGAGAGAGAGAGAGAGAGAGATAAAGAGAGAGATAGGGAGACCACCCTGTTCCAACCCAACAGCCCATCTCTCACGTTGTACAGAAGGTTATATTTTGGTTTGTAAGGGCATATTGAGCATACACTCCTGATACTGTGTTGACATCAGTTGTTAGGAATGTCTGTCAATGCACTAATCTTTCTCACCCTGCTCAACACATAGTTGAGTGTAGCGTATCACTACCCTATGAGAGATCTCTGTTTTGAAAAGGGGACATGTGTGGGAGGTGTGTATTACTTCCTTTGATGTTTGTCAGGTCCTGAATACCACTGCATAAATATGTTAGAGTGGTCAGAAAGAGAAACAAGATATGGCAACTCCTGACTGGCTAATCATACAGTTGTCATGTTGCCAAAGTGATGATGAAAAATTGTAGTTTTAAACACAGTGGTCTGAAAAAAGCAACACTTCAGCAACTGGGAAATGGGATGGAATCTCTCCTCTGTGAATGTAAACACAGTCTCTCTCTCTCTCTCTTTGTTCTCCAGTGTTTACCATTGTCTTTCTCTTCTCACTCTCCTCAAACCACATGGGCGTGCCGTTTACCCCTCTCCTCTGTCGAGCTCTTCCACATCCTCTGACTCTCCACCACCTGAAGCCCCTGGCACTCAAACAGTTTGAGCCCTCTAGTATTCTTCAGCTGCCCAGAACAAAGACCCCTTTTCCCAACTCTATCCCGCTCTCTATACCTCTCTCTATCCCTCCATCATATGCCCCCTTTGTTTTCCATCTGTCCCCCCCTCACTTTACATCCAGTCCAGACTACTCAACTGCCTTTCTCCCCCTCCCCTTATGCATCATCCTCTCTCGTGACACCCTTCCATTCACATCTCCTTCCCCCTTCCTACCCCAACCAATCCCCAGACCGGTTTGGAGCGTCGCGTGAGATGGGGAAAAGTATAGTCTTTCGTCAAGCCCGCGCAAGTGAAAAGAGGGGGTCAGAATGGGGGGAGGGAGGGAGGGAGAGAGGAAAGGGGGAGCGGCGCGATCGAGGGAGGGGGCTGCTGGGACAGATCCATTTTCAAAGGGCTGTCTTTTCATTTGTTTTCCTTCAACATTTCACTGCTATTTAAAAGGGGAAGAAAAAAAGTGGAAAAAAACTCCCAGAAATGGTCCAGATGGCCATCAGTCATAAAAGGAATCTTTCAGGGACGACTCACCCTCTGCATTAGGAGAAGACATTCCCCATGCTGGTGGCTGCCAGGGAAGGGGCAGATAGTACAGTATCTGTGCCCAAACAGCAAAGTATCTCTCCCTTTCCAGCTGTCACCTTAAGTGAGCATCAAACGGGACTCACCTGAAGTTGCTGAGTGGTTGCTTTTGTTTGAAACCTTACACCTCCAGAAGAACTCCTCCACCCCATCTTGGCAGCCATTAGAAGGGCTAGATATCTGTCTGAGACACTATCTCTTTTAAATCTAACCAGGATGTATGAATAGATCACCCTGAGGGCTGCTTTAATCCACCATCATTAGAACAACCACAAAGCCACAAATATACCTCCGTTCCCACAAGCCTGCTTAGGACAAAAGGGACATTTTAATTAGTTTGTCTGAAGGGATCTTATATCATTTGACATATGGTCGTGACTGAGAACGTTGAGGCATGAACCCTGGTGCAGGAGGAGAGAGAGAGAGAGAGAGAGAGAGAGAGAGAGAGAGAGAGAGAGAGAGAGAGAGAGAGAGAGAGAGAGAGAGAGATTACCTCAGTGGTTAGCACTTCATTACCTTGTGTCTCACATTGTTTTATGTGAACTGCCGTGTCTTTGGTCGGCTGTAACAGGATAGTGGATGTCAGGCCCCACACACTCATTCTTGTTCCTGAGACACCCGTAGACCACCCTGACGTCAGGCAACCTGGAGCTAGCTCAGGGATTTCTGCAAGCAAGCTATCTATTGTTTCTGGTACAAAGAGGTCAGATTACAGTGTAGGCTAGAAAGTGGTCTTAGTTGCTATTCAGATGTTTTGGTCTGAGTGGATTCGCAAACCTGTTCATGCTGAAACTGACAGCCTAAGCATATCTGTTTACTTACAGACCGGTAAATGAATTGACCAGCAAGTGTGTTACTAACAGTATAGCGTCCTCCACTGTCCCTGTCCCATACTTGGCTCGAACTCATGGTCCTCTGATTGAAAACACACGTACCCCCCTACTTGACAACGTACCAACCAATTGAGCTATTGAAAAGGATCCAATTTCAATAGCTCCGTTGGCAACATTTTCAAGCTGTCTGTGGAGTGAGCTTACGGCACATTCCTATCTCCGTTACACAAGCTTAACTGATGCTTTAGAGTACACGGCTGTCTTGGAATGGACGGGTCTGGCTAACATGCTAACATGCTAATCTAAACCTGCGTTTCGTAGCAGCTAACAAGCAAATCATCTACACTTAGTAGGTCCTTTCATCTGCCAAAACACTAACCTGTTTGTGTCTGCTGATATTCTCCTTCTCCAAAGCAGGAACCTCCACCTATCTCTGTCTGTCGTGGGTCATATCAGAGCCCTGGCTGTAACCAGACCCCCCTCCGTGTGAATGGCTACTTCTGAAGTACAGAGAGGAAGAGGAAGTGAGACAAGGAGGCCACGGCCAAGGACTGGTCACATCAGTCATAATCATGTCAGTTTGAAGACGTGCAGTCTGTTGCCCTGGGTGATAAGGGCATGTGACAAGAGCCATTGTGTCAGGAACAAGACGGCAAAGCGTAAGAAAGAGTGGCAGTGATGGAGGATGGAGGAATGAGGCAATGCAATACTGTACATCATGACATAGACACTTAAATCCTCATCTTAATGTGAATTGTGCAACCGAAAATCTATGAACTAAAACATGAACAAAGCTGCTACTTTACAGATGTTTCTGATCTCCACTGCTACATAATGAGCATATTCCCAATCAGAAGTGTTGCAGGCCTGTCCTTTGTTGTTATATTATAGGCCTAATAGTATAGTGAGTTTCCTTCACCAGTTTTGAGACAATTTAAACTTTATATGAAAAATGGTTCGTCAGAGAGGAAAATGGTAGTGAATGGAAAGAGAGGGAAAATATATATTTTTTTAATAAACTTTCATCACAGAAACACTGACCCAGAAAAAAGGAGAGAAGACACAAATGGAAACCAGAGGAATTCGATCCAGCTGGGGGATGCATCCAGCCCGTCCAGCCATCCAGCCCGTCCAGCCATCCAGCCCATTCTGCTGCATTTGTACCTAGACAGGAGGAAGGGGTGAGCTGGAGGATGGTGGTGGGGGGAAGGGAAGGGAAAGGTCCTGAAACAAAAACCAAATTAAAGGAAGAGCTAAAACCATCACCGCTAAAACCCTGTGGCCGGGACTGAGTCCCAGAGCTGCAGAGCTGCAGGTCTGCAGGCCACACATCTCTGGGCCTTGGCCAAGACTCCTTTCCCTTTCTCAGCCCTCCCTCTAGTCTTCACACCCTGGGGAGAGGAGGGGAGGAGAGGAGAGCAGAGGAGAGGATAGAAGAGGAGAGGAGAGGAGGGAAGAGAAAAGGACAGTAGAGGATTGAAGAGAAGAGGAGAGAAGAGAAGAGAAAAGGAGAGAATAAAAGAGGAGAGGAGAGAAGAGAAGAGATGAGAACAGGAGAGAAGAGGAGAGGAAAGTCGGGAACAGGCAGACGGCAGGGCTGTTTAATTATCTGACTGGCCCAGCCGGCCAGCAGGATCGGCCACAGCAGCGTCTGTCTGACAGGCTTCCTCCCTCCTGGCCCGGGCCGGTCTCCACGCCCCCAGTTGCATACTAAAGCTAACCCACATCCCCTTCTGTACTGGGAGCCAGGCCCACTGATACACACACTGGAGGCTACATGCTAACAGAGCACACTATTCACATTTCATGCTCTCTTACTGTAAGCACACGCTACGTTAACAAGAGGAATATGGATGGAATTGGAAAAAGAAACCCTTTCTCTTTCTCATCAGCTTGAGCTTGCATAGGCCTAGAATGCATTGACACTGCAATTCAAATCGAAGGGTTCTTTGCTGCTATGACATTCCATCGTCAGCTCCAGAAGAAGTGAAAGGCTCCAGGTAACCCTTCTTTACGAGCTTGGCTGTGTGTCACTCCATCATTGTTTTGCACGCCCAAACCACTTGCCCTCGGGGGGAATCCCAATTCACTTCTCAAACCGGATGAACTTTCAATGCCATTCTAAAGGGCTGGTCCAAGTCATTAAATCCGCGAGACAAGCATGTAGTACACGCCCCTTGGCTTTTGATTTGGCCCGAGGGAGAGAGTTTCTATTAAAATCTGCTGTTGACACTTAGCCCGTGTGTTCTGTGAGAGCTTGTCAGATGTGCCAATGAAATGTGGAAAAATCTAAAGGAGGGACCAAAACAAACGTCAAACGTTTTAATTTCTCCTTCAATCAACTGCTGTACATTTCTTCTTCCTGCAAAGTCCCCTTCAAACAACTGACCTACTGTCCACAACAGAAACTGTTCGTTTAATCTGTTAACCAATGATGCTCTACATTCCATATCCTCGTAGAGCATCATCCTCTATGGTTTACTAGCCTTGTGGAAAAGATTTGGTCCATTGATGTAGTTGAGTGGCATGCAGTGTGCCTCTCTGCACAGAGAACAGCTCCAGCGGATCTGAGCAATCATGAACAACAGGTGTGCTGGATGCCGTTACTTCCACTGCAAACAATTTGCTTTGAAACCCAGAAAGCCGATCCAAGACAGGGAGAACTTCCCATTAGTGCTGCTTATTTTCTTTTCATGGACCACACAAGCGTGCGCATGTACGCATACGTACGCACACACATACACACGATTGCACACACACAGGCACACACACACACACACACACACACACGCACATGGCACATCCTCTTCGGAAGTCAATCATAATAAACAACATGAAATCATACAAGCATGTGTCTCCTCAAACACACACACACAGACACACACACACACAAACTGGATCCAGAGACAGAAAAACCGACTCATCTGCACTTTCTCCTTTCCTTTCTTCTGGGTCTGTAGCTCTGCTCTGGTGCAGAGAGAGGGCAGAGCAGAACAGAGCGAGGGTCTGTAATCAGAGCCCCGGGCCGTCCGCCGTGCCCTGGGGCCAGACATTCCTGAAGAGATCGCCGCCCAGACATCCAGCAGCAGCCAGTCAGCACCGAATTCCAGAATAGCAGTGCCTCCGCTAAAAATGTTCCTCTAGACAGGAGAGCCAGGGTGCGAGGGAGACAGGACCGGGTGCAGGATGGGGGGACAAAAGAGGAGAGAGGAAAGGAAAGGAGAGAGGAAAGGAGAGGAGAGAGGAAAGGAGAGGAGAGAGGAAAAGAAAGGAGATGGAAAAGAGAGGAAAGGAGAGGAAAGGAGAGGAGAGGAGAGGAGAGAGGAAAGGAGAGGAGATGGAAAGGGATGGTTTATTCCATCTTCATTCACCATGTTATCACAGTGGCTCAGAGGGAAAGAAGCACCGGGGATATCTGAACTTGTGACCGGCGTGCATACAGAGTGGCCTTCACTCACACACAGGCCCTAGCTCCTTTTAAAACAACGTGTCAGCTATCTGAGGAACACACGCTCCCCTGTACTCAGGCTTGCTCTGGGCCCGACCATGTGTTTATTTTTCCGGCTATGAACGGGCAGCTCGGTTTACAACACCCACCCTAAATCCCTCAATGTGGAATATCCTGACGGCTGCCTGCAGCAGCAGCCAAACGTGCCAAGGCAGCACTGACTAGGCCATATCTCAACTGCTGTTCTTGCTCTATTTGCAGAAATTCTCCTAATTTGCTCTCATTTAAAACCGTTTTTTCTTCAGCCTAAAGACTAGTTATCTAAACAGAAGTATTATTTGCATTTTATATAGATTCTCTTCCCTGTACGTAGCAAATTCCTCTCTACGGGATGTCTTTTGTCCATTGCAGCTTAGTTAAATAGAATGGAAAAAGCAGTGGTCTCTTTTGACTGGACGCTCCAAGGCAAGCTGCAGTAGGATTCAACCCCTAATGTATAGTATGTCGACTTCCATGTCTCCCAGGCAGAATCAGGGTCAAAATATAGGACCGGATGGGGGATTTGAGTCTGGGTATTGGGTCTAACTCCCTCCCCTCTCCTTCCCATCCATGGGCAAACTCACAGGCTTACCTTCAACAGAAAGGGGGTGGTGAAGGGAGGTAGTTCAGAAGGTCTGGCAGCTGCATTTTATTTGAGGGTCAAAAAGTGAAACTGTTTTTTCTGAAGAAGCCAGAAGAAAAAACTATTATTTGAAACTCAGGTCAAATCAATGTCAGGGGTGTAGTTATAGTGTGTAGTTCTGATTTGAACATTGCAGTTTTAATCCATGCTATTGCTGACTGTCTGCATTATTTTACCTAGATGATGACAGACATCAGATTTATGACATAATTGACGTATTATTCCTTTGTAGCTAGCTACAGTGTTTTGTAACTTCCTATCTCTGTTCTGACCTGCTATTCATTTTGGGAAACTGTTGGCTGAAAACTGATCTTAGTGCAGCACTGAGGTAAACCTGGCTCATGGCCCAACCTCACTACGGATCCTAAAGAGCTGCTCACTCTAGTTCCTTATTTCATCTTGTTCATTCACCTCTTATATTCTCCCTCCGAGGCTTTTCCAAACACACATTATGGAAACTCAATGCCAGGAATCTAGTTACAAATTAAAAAGACTGATTCATAGGGGTGTATAATGAATGGTTGAATTTGTTAGTGTTTTCAGGGCCCAACAGTTTATGAAGCACAACATCTATAACAGTAATTATGTGTGAGACTAAAAACTGCTGGAGGTAGAGTAGTTGTTCTGTACTGTAGATATAAACACGTGACAGATTATACCCTATATACTGTAGATACTAGTTAAACTAGCGACCTAGCATGATATCTGGTTAGAAGTTTCTAGATCACTTTAGATATACCATGTTTCTCTTCCTGGGCTTGTTGCCCTGTCTGGCCTGGACAGCACCAGCCAGGGGTGCCGCCCCACACATCAGCACCAAAGCCCAAAGACTCCTTAGTTACTGCCAGCTCAGCCAGCCAGCCAGACCAGCCAGCCAGACCAGCCAGCCAGTCATCCACTCCCTCTTAAAGTGGATCAAATTAACCTCACAGCAGAAATGTTCTCCAATGACAACCAACCGATTCTCTCAGGTCTGCTCTCACAAACAGAAACTATTCTTTCTCCAAGACACACACACTCACTCACTTTCTTGTCTGACCTTGAAGTTTCTCAGAGAGATCCCACTGGGCACAGATGTCAGTTCAACGTCTAGCTTTGATTTGCATTTGCTTGAGTTGTCAACTAATGTGAATTCAATGTGAAATCAACTAAAAATGTCACCCTGTCAGTGGATTTAGGTTAAAAGGGGTGAAAAAAAGATGAAATTCCCTTACGTTGATTACTTTTTGCAAATACAATCAGTTTTCCACTTTGATTCAACGTCATCACATTGAATGTTTTGGTTGAAATTACATGGAAACAACGTTGTTTCAACCAGTTTTTGCCCAGTTGGATTCTACCAATTCTCAAAATGTGGAAGTAGATTACAGTAGGAGTTAAATGCCAAGAGAAGCAAGACAGACAAAAAATGAACAACACAGAACACAGAAGACACGAAACACAACTTCTTTGACGTGATCCATTTATTTTAGTTGGTACAGTACTACAGTAGACGGTTTGTAGTAGAGGGACACATGAAGTTTGGTTCCTCACCAGAAAATGTCTTAAGATTTATTCACATGTGATGAAATCAGATTGTAACTCCCAAAACACATACTTGACCAACGCCTTCACAATGAAATGAGACATCGTCACTCCCTTAAGGCTGTATCCCAGACAATGATATCTCTCCATTTATGTTAGGAACACATCCCCAAACAGGCCAAAGCATGGACAGAGTAGCTTTATACATCAAATGAAATGGCTTAATCACCAATAAATACAAGTATAAAAAAACACCTTGATAATAATTATCATTATCAACAAAAAAATACATGGATCATAAAAGACAGAAAGGGCATTCAACTTAAACCACCTTGGCAGTCCAGGTTCACCAACTGACACCAAATCAAAATCAGAACCATGGCAATAGCCAAGAAAAATAATGAGCCGTAACAAAAATAATACTTAAATAACATAATAATACTATTATTATTATTGTCTTAATACCATTATCCAGTCCAGTTTTCCTATGATTAGACTTTCTGCTACTAACGGATATACACCAGTTAATTCCAGTTTGGCAGATAGAGTTTAATCAGATTCTTTCCTTTGTTTTTCCTGATATCACTCCTTAGTTTAGGAATTCCCTGCTTTGGTACAAGATGGAGTCTTACCATGGCTTATTTGGGGTCAAACAAGGGGTTGTCAATGTGATGGCACGTACAAGTATGTGTTTATCCCTGTGTTGCTATGTGTTAGCATTTTAGAGAGGGCACGGTCATAATAAGAAGCCACGTATTTCCCCTTTGGGTGGCAACAATGGGCGCCTCTTTCTTTGGAAGTGTACAAATGTACAAGGCCCTGTTCTCTGTGGTAGGGTCACCAGGCTCTATAACACAGTTGATTCTCTATCTATGTGATGTAAGTTCACAGGTACAACACTGCAACCTGACTGAACTTAGGTCAGCTGCTCTCACCCCTCAGGTGTACCAAAACAGAGGAAACATTCAGATCCCACTGACGTCAGATCAGTCCTCTGATCTCTTACGGCCAAACTCAGGGAAGAAATACTTTCTGCAATAACATAAAGCAATATAAAGTTTCTATATTTTGGAGAATCAAAAACAGAAGCATAATGAAACAAAATACTAACATAGTATAATTTTATCACTGTAAATCCAGTTGACAATAAAAGGCAATACAAAGGGCAATAAAATGCAATATAATACGGAACGGGTCTTTCGTTTCAATCAATACCCAGGACTTTGCACCAGCGGACCTTTGACAACATTCAACATGTTCATTCTGCTGCTTGGGGGTTGCTATAGTTTCCCATTCACATGTTCTGTTAATAAATCGGAAGTATCAGTCACAGATCTGACGCCCCATCCCAGGGTTGAAATGTGTTGCACACTAAGGACATTCTAAACACGCCACACAAACACATTCCACAGAACACACTCAGCCTATGACACAACTTGCTTTAACAGCCTCTCGCGTTTGGCTTAAAACAATTTCTTAACACTAAAGTACAAATATAACAAAAGCCTGTCAGGCTATTATTGTTGTAAAATGAATTCATTTTCAGATGGGGTTTCCCGTCTATGGTTAAAAGTTCCAGGGGCACATACAGTACCCAATCCATGTTGTCCCCTGAATCATTGTAGCTTCTTCTCATCTTTGTTAAAAAAAACATTCAATTTCCTTTCTTTTTACTCAGAACTCACTTTCTCTATGTTACTTTCACTAGTCTACATATCTGTTTCCTTCAACTCTTTCACCCTTTCCAACAGGAAAGGCCTCTCAAATCTCACCATCACCAAGAACATTTCTCTTTCACTCCAACACTTGTTTCCCACTCAAACCTCTACTACACTCTACCTCTCACTTTCAGTCTACTGTTATTTTCCTCTCTGCTACACGCTACTTCCCTCTAACAGAAACAATAGCTGGCTAATTATGCTTAGTTGACATAATTGCCCTGTACACACAGCTGGAGGCCTGAGAGCACACACCACAGAACCCACCTGCCAGGTGCCGATAACATCTCCCGCACCAACACGTCTCCAGCCATTGTCTGTGGAATGTGCTGTGTCATCAGAGCACTGAAACAAATCCTCATACTTAGCCCTTTGTGGAGTGGGAGTGGGCGCCTGGGTTAAAAATTAACAAGGCTATAAAATCAACAAATTACAACCTGAGCATTGTGTGGGTCTACACATGACATGTACACTCTTAGGACAAAAAACGGTGCTATCTAGAACCTAAAAGGGTTCTTCGGCTGTCCCCATAGGATAACCCTTTGAAGAGCCCTTTTTGGTTCCAAAAGGGTTCTACCTGGAGCCAAAAAAGTTTATCCTATGGGGACAGCTGAAGAACCAATTTGGAAACCTTTTTCCTAAGAGTGTAGGGTTTCCTTTCCATTTCCAGCTGGTATGACTCCGTAGCCAAGTTATGCCAATTGAGAGAGAAGTCCTCAAACCAGAGGCAACTCCAGCACTATAGACAGACAGACAAAACAACCACAGACATGGCTGTTTATTTGCCAAGGACATTCCAGGGCTATGAGAGGGCATCTGAGCCATCTACCTTCACTAAGGTGAGCAGCTCCAGACCCCTCCAGCTCGCCTGGCCAGGCCGTGTGTTTAAACCAAATCACCAAACTGCTGACACATCTATGGGGGGACAAAAAAACAAGAAAGCACTGCACGAAAAGGCTTGTTTAAGACTGTCATCTCTCTGGGCTTGGTTCGTGTTCCTGACAGTGTTTTTTTGGGGATGGAGACGGGACTGTTTCATCTCAACTGCTGTTTGAGGTCTGTGTGACCCCTGACCTGTTACTGTGTAAGGCTATAGGTTGCTGTGGGTTCCATTAAGGTCCTGGGTCTCTCTCACCCCATTCACATGCATATGAATCAAAACAGCACAACTGGTGACAGGTTGGCCTGGCAACCATCTCTCTCCACTTTCAGGAAATGACATACATAATTTTATATGGCTCTAAAAGGCACTTCCTACATATTCCCTAATATCATATGCTAATTTATAGGACATGCGCTTTTATGGTGATATACATAGCTGCATGTTTTACATATGCGGCCATATTAATATATCATGATTACATGTTTCATTTTAATGGTAACATAATAATTATATATGTCAGTTCCACACAAAGGGTTGGAGACAATGAGCTTTGGACTCTTCCAGTACTGCCAGAACCCACCAGTTTTGTATTCAACTAAAATCTACACAAATATGAATAAATAATTAACATTGTCAGTTATTTTGGCACAAGACCCTGGTTTGTTTTTTACAGGAAGTAAAAGATCACAAAAACATGTGCTCTGTGTGAGTTTTAAGGTGCTTTTTTAAACTCCAACTCAATTCCTGGCTCGCTTTGAGAGCCAGAGTTTCTGGTTGCTGCAATTGTGATTCTAACTTGCCTTTTGCTGAATATGTAAACATTTGAATACAGCAAAGTCTACGGGCGGATGGAGGAGGCAGGCTGGGTGGCATTCTCTCGTGCCAGTGTTTTTTCTCTCTACATCGTTTGAAAACCCTGCTAACTGAATTTCCTTTGACTGAGAAGTGCATAATAGCGTATGTATGAGTGTGTGTATAATATAGTTTCTAACAAGGATTCAATTCCCGGTAAGAAAACGATAACCTCCCAAAAAGTGTAGGCAGGCTATCCCAGCAACACACTGGTCAATGGTTGTCAATGACATACACATTCATGTACATACACACCAACAGAGACAGATGTTATAGCCTCAGCCTGGCCAGCTGGCTGCCTCTTCTCTTCCCCCCCCCCGGGCCCTCCCCGGCTAGGTGAGGTTGCTGCTGATGTCCTGGGCTTGCTGGTACACCTGAGTCATGTCGTCCAGGTCCCCCAGCAGGGAGAAGCTGCCGTTGTCCCCCGGGGACCCCAGCTCTCTGGGGGTCCGGCTGAACTTTGACCCGTGGAGCGGTGGGGCCGCCTGGAAGCCCTTGAAGCTGGCCAGCTGCAGCAGGTTTTCGGCTGACACGCAGGCTCTGATGTTGGGGCGGTGTGGGGCGGTGGGGGGCCAGTCGGGGGACAAACTGGGGGACAGGACGTCGTCCTCCAACACCATGCTGGACGGACGGCTCTGGCTACGGGACAGGCCTGAGTCACCCCCCGAGGAAGGCTCCCCGAGAGCACCAGCTGAGGGAGGGCCGCTGTAGGTGGAATACTTCCCGTTGCGCTTCAAGATGCCCTTCCTCCCCACCACTCTTCTAGGAGGGGAGCTGCAGGCGGTGACCAGAGACATGGTGGCGCCCCCTAGCAACTCGGAGGACTCGCTGCGCTCCGGGGGAGGAGTAGTACCCTGATTCCCGTTGTTGGTTGTTCTTCAGGATGCCCTTCTTTGGGAGTGTGGGCACCATCTTAGCTGGAGAGCCCCCTGCCAGGGCAGGCTCCTCCTCCTCCTCCTCTCTGTCGGGGCTAGAGCAGCTTGCTTCTCCCTCGGCTGGCCTGAGCCCCATCATCACTCCACCACTCCCCAGCTCCACCTCCTCCAGGCTGGGTGAGCGCTGCTCCTCCGTCACCCTGGTCTTGAGAATCCCCTTGGGCCTCTTCAGCCCTGGCTTGTCCCCCTCCCCTCCACCGTGGGGCCCATCCCCCACTTCATTCTCCTTCTTGGACTTCTTGGGACGCTGGCGGAGGACCAGGGGCAGCAGGGTGGTGGGTTTTCCTGGCCGGGGCTCGGTGCGGTTCTGCCAGTCGATGAAGCGGGCCAGCATGGGAGAGGAGGTGCCGTTGTCCCGCTGGGTCTCACAGTCGCACACGCTGCTCTTCCAGCCCCAGTTGACCCACCAGTGGTTGGCGATGTCTTCCACCGTGGCCCGCCGCTCTGGGTTCACCATCAACATCCAGCGGATCAGACCGCGGGCATCTGGGAAAGGCAACAGGAGGGGAGCATAGATTAACATTCTGTATATGAGCACAGCAGAAGATATGTATGAGCCGGGTTTACACTTCAGTGTTTTATTGTTGCTACAGTATTATCTAATAATAGTTCTACTTAGACCAGGGACGGCAAACTTTAGTGGCCCCCGTCTTTACAATGGAGGGAAATGTACTGTACATTTTAGAGTCCATTTTGTGCAATTGTAAACATTTTGCCATGGGGTGTAGAGAAAATGTGGCAGTTTTAAAGCTTAAAGTTTGTTATGGGGCAGAAAGAGGATTTATAAATTGTATAACTTCTTTCATGCAATTCTACTCATTTTGCCATGGGGCAGAGAGGAAAATTAGCTGTTTTACAGCCAATTTCATGCAATTCTACATATTTTGTTTGAAGGGGGAGATGAATGCTTGCAGTTTTTAATATGATATCTGAGTGAGACTGACAAAAAAAAGATCAACAGGGGCCCCCCGGCCGGTAATTTGACCATGATAACAAGTTTACATAGCTGGCTGTTAAACTACTTTAGCAATCTAGCAAATGTTAGCTGACATGGGCTAATTGACTGACTATCAGTGACTGACATAACAAGAGAAAAACTGCTAATACACAACCACATTTAGAAATTCCACCATGTGTATTCTACTATTCTAACTCGCAAAAGTAAGTTGGGGGGGATTGAGCTGAGGGCCTTCAAAAGGGGGGCTGCAGGCCGCATGGCAGCATGTTGCCTATCCCTGACTTAGACAGTGTACTGTATACACACTTAGAAAAAAAGGTGCTATCTAGAACCTAAAATGTTTCTTTGGTTGTCCCCATGAGAGAACCCTTTGAAGAACCTTTTTGGTTCGAGTAAAAAACACTTTTGGTGCCAGGTAGAACTCTTTTGGGTTCCACGTAAAACCCTTTTCACAGAGGGTTCTACATGGAACCCAAAAGGGCTCTACCTGGAACCAAAAAGGGTTCTCCTATGGGGACAGACATATAATCTTTTTGGAACCCTTTTTTCTAAGAGTGTAGAGTAGAGGGTGTATAGATAGAGGGAGACTAGATCTTCGACTGTGTAGGTTGGGGGTTTTGTTCTGCACCTGAGGACTGGGTGGGCTCTCTGTACTCCCCATTGCTGATTTGGCGGATGAGGTTCTTGTGGTCTCCTCCATCGAACGGCATGGTCCCATAGACCAGGGTGTACAGCAGCACCCCCAGAGCCCAGCTGTCCACCTATAGCAATACAAACACACGTGTCAATACACAGATCAGGATCAGATAGACTGAACGTGAGAGATTAGTCAGTTAAATCAGTCACCGGAGACGCAGTTGAAAAGGATAGGAATCTCACATTTCCCTTTTCCAATTTCCAGTAACTGATAAATGAGGCTCAATGCCATTACTGAGTTAGCAACAGATTATCAAAACATTAACAAGGAGCGTACTGTGTCTGAACTGGAGCGACGTAGCTATGGTGTAGCAACAGCTGAAACACTGTAAGCACCGCACAGCTATACCATATTGCTCTTGGCCCTACTTTTCATCTCTATCCTCTCAGCCATAGAAACAGTGATAAACACCAGAGTGTGGAGTCTGGAGTGTGCCAGTTTGTTTCCATGTAGATACAACTCTCCAGTTCTCCCTCTGTCTTACTTTCTGTCTCTGTCTGTGTCAGCCAGAAGCCTGCACTTTGTGACCACTAACCTAACGCAATGTGGCTTTCTTAGTAAATGGGTTATGTAAGACCAGTGTCTGGGGCATGGAGGGTGCAGGAGGGGGGACGGAGGGGGGACGGAGGGGTGGAGGGTGGGTAATGAGTCCAGCAGAGATGGCAGAGCTGTGATATCCTGGCCCTGACAGATCTCAGGAGACACACTGCCAGCCACTGATTAGCCAGACGTCAGGCTTGGGGAGGGAAGGACAAGACTCCTGGAGGAATGTGGCTGTCTGTTGATGGCCACAGGGTTATAGCCAGCCCAGCGCTGGGACTGAGGTCTGGGACTGAGGTCTGGGACTGACTGTCAGGGACTGACTGTCAGGGACTGACTGTCAGGGCACAGGAAATTAGATAGGGCTGCCCCAGCAGCTCCACATTGCCTGGACTTCCTCTAGGGCCAAAGCCAGGAATGTCTCACCCTGGAACCGCTCTGTCATTGGTTCACTGACTGAGACCTCTCCTCTGTCATTGGTCGGCTGGCAGGGGCGCTGGGAGGGTGAGACAGGGCGAGTGCCATTGCTGTGTTTTGTTTTTGTGTTAGCTGTAATTTGTGGATTTTCCGCAACTGGGTTCTGTCATTTTAATTACAATCTCTGTTGGGGTTTTGCACAGTGAATTATATCAAATTGAATGATTGGACTTTTCGGGTTTAAAAATACGACTTTATTTTATAACGCACAACTCTTCTTGCAATTCGGAAAATGCCCTGAAGAACAATTACTTTGGAATTAGTCAATAAATCGAACGGGGCTATTTTGTCACTCTCTCTCCCTTTTTCTCAACCAAACAATTTCTCAGTCCCACCCATCCTTGGCAGTGAAGTTACTGGGCCTGTCTGTGTAACTCCTAAAGTCTGGAGGTTTCAAGTCTTCAAAGGGAGCTGAGACACCATCTGAGGCCTCCCACTGAGGATGTGAGAGTTGCTGGGAGTAGTAACTGAGTGGGGAGTAATCCCATCAAAGTGGAGAACTAATGCCTCTCCCTCTCTCCCTCTCTCCCCTTCCCTCTCCTCCCTCTCTCTCTCTCTCTTTCCTTCCTTCTCTCCCTCTCTTCCTCCCTGCACCACTATCTCTCTATCAGCTCTGGGACTCCCACCCCACAGTGCCAGGTCCTGGAGATTAGTAATAACTTCTCCCAGGGACAAAAAGAAAACCAGTCTCATTGTGTCCGTCTGTGACCTCTGACCTGTGTGGTGCCTAGTCCCTACCTCTGGGCCGTGGTAGGGTCTTCCGTTGACTATCTCCGGTGATGCGTAGAGCGGGCTGCCACAAAACGTCTGCAGCAGTTTTTCCTTATGGTAGAGGTTGGATAGCCCAAAGTCAGCAATCTGGTGGGGAGACGGAGACAGAACATCATAGTGGTTTGGTAAAACATCATAACAAGGGTCATTCAAAGTCTCATGGCTCTGACAAGGTGACAGAAAGAACGCCTTCAAGCACCGGCATATCTAAACTATTCAAAGTTACAGACTCGGTTAAACATTTACAGACTCTGTTCCAAGGTCACAAGCAAAAGGTTTGTAGAGCTGATTAAAAATGACTCTTTCTTACCTTAATGTTACAGTTTTCATCCAGTAGCACATTTTCCAGCTTCAGGTCCCTGTGCACCACGCCGTTCTGTAAAAGACAAACAGTCCATCAGTTGGCTCTAGGTCGGTACATTAGAGGTCCAATCGTTCGCAGTTCAATCAGCGTGCTTATGGTGTGGGGATTTACAGAGACCAAACTCCTGTGTTGCTCTCAGGGGAGTCAGAGTGTGCCAATTGGTCTAGTACTGTTTCATTTCCCTGCCTCACACTCTATCGTCTTTGTGTTGACATCTGCAGAGATTTTCCCTCGAACATGTCACAATAAAAAAAAAGAGCCTGTAATTATGGACCCAGATAAATCATGTTCTCACAACAGCGCCAGATTAAAAACAACTCTGTAGTTAGTGGCCCTTTCAAGGCAGGCACTAACATGTGGTACACACAGGGACAAGAAACACATGCAGCCATTTCAGATCTGGAATTGATGGGGTGACTTCACTACAGCTGTGGCCGGGTTCTGTTTTGTGCTGTGCGTCTTCAATTGGTTAGCAGTGACAGGGAACACTTGTTCAGATGCTTCTGATTGGAGAGGGGGGGAGGTGTCTCTAATCAGCCTTCTCACAGTGCACCTCCTTCCTGTGTCAGTCAACCACACTATATCACCCCACCCCACACCATGCTACTCCACCCCCCAGTGCGGTTGCCACTCGTGACTCATCCCAATACGCTGTGATTGCTGTGCTCCCCCTATCTATGCTGGGGAGATGACATCATCCTTTCCCAGCTGTAGAGATGAGGACTAGGGGGGAGCCCAGCCAGACATCCGCCCTCTCTGGAAGACCATGGTCGAGGGAAGAGGAGGAGAGGGTGGGGGGGAGGAGATGATGGAGTGTCCCGGTTTGAGCTAAGGGGTGATCCAGGGACATGACCGCAGATGAGGACCCAGGGAACCACGACAGAGACTGGGTCTGCTCAGCACACTACGGGTGACACTGGCTTGCGTTAAATCTGTCCTCCCAAACACCAAGAGGCCAAGAAAAGCATAGCTAACACAGCAGACTGCTTGACAATGTGTGGGATATATACGGTTATAGGCACAAGGTTCTGATATTTCGCCCTGCGTCTGATTAGCAGAAGTGTGCGTGTGTGTTTCTCTACAGAATCTTACCTTGTGACAGTGGTGCACAGCAGAGACTATCTGTCTAAAGAAGTGTCGTGTCTCTCTTTCGCTCAGGCGCCGGCGCTCACTGATGTAGTCGTACAGCTCGCCCTTACTGGCATACTCCATCACGATCACGATCTTGTCCTTGTTCTCAAACACTGGAGGAGGCAGAGGAAGCGGAATGGACACACAGACAGGACACACAGACAGATATCATCTGTTTCAGTCAACATGGACATACAGACAGATACCATCTGTTTCAAAGCAGAGGTTTCATCATAAAACATTTGTGGAAAAATCCACTTCATCTTCTCAGTGGACATGTTGAATATCATCTAAAAGAGAACCTCTGCCAGATTCACAGCAAACTGGTTGTGTTCAAACTCCAGAGCATGTTGCATCTCTGATTACATTACATCACCACCATCCCCACCTCATGTGTTTGGCTTGAGCCTAACAACACTTCTGGGAGGGAGGGGGTGTTTTAGTAATCAGCCAAACACTTTGGAGAGGAGAAGACATGAGAAGAGAGGACCTAGGAGGAGAGGAGAGGAGAAGAGAGGAGAGAGGAGAGAAGAGGACATGAGAATAGAGGAGAGGACATGAGAGGAGAGGAAAAGAGAAGAGAGGAGAGAAGAGGACATAAGAGGAGATGAGAAAAGAAGAGAGAAGAGGACATAAGAGACTAGAAGAAACTAGTAGAGAAAGGAAGAGAAAGGAAGAGAAGCAAATAAGTTAAATAGAAGATTTAGGAGGGGGCCTAGTTAACAGAAGGTCCATAGTGTCTTCTTGCCTTGACCTGGACAGTAAATCATCAACTTCTCATCATGCCACTAACTTTCACCACTCTCTCCCACATTCCAAGCCCCCACACTAATCCCTATTCACATGGAGAAGAGATAGGAAGCCTCAACGCCCTACAGACTAGACACAGGACAACCTGTTCCACCCCTATCTATCTAGCCTCCCATGTATCATTACGTCTACCGCCAGGGCATGTTGCCGTGCCAACAGCAGTGCACCATGTGAGGGATGAGAACTGTCAATGTATTTTCCCACACAACAGGGGCTCCAGGGGTGGAGGCCTAGTCACCCATGAGCGAGCACCTTCACAGGCCCACCACTCCCCTCTTCTTCCCCCTCCCCCCCAGAGAATAATCCTGTGGTAAAAACAAGTTGATGCTGATTGATGGTAACCCTCCCTGATTTTGGCTGTTCCGCCAGGCAGGGCAGGCAGCACGGAAACCGGGCCAGCTGTCCTGGGGGTCGGATCTGATTGGCTGACAAAGCTTTGACCCGGGACGACCCTTCCGGAGAGCCGTGGCGGGGGTCCGTTTGAGAGCCATCCCCCCAGGATTCACAAGGATAATTACCTGGTTTACATAACGGAGGCGTGTTATCCACGGCCCGCTGGGCTGGGTAGCGCTAGCTAGCTGCCCCCTCCGTCTGTCACTAATTTTTTCTTTGTTCCACGGCCAGCAGGTCTCAGATCATACTAATTAGCACCTATTGTCCCACTGCCCTGGACTTTGCTTGGTCAGCTAGGGCTAGGCCTCTGAGCTGTTAACATGAGAGTCACGCTAAATCGCTACTTCAGCGGAGAGTAGAGGACAATGAAGTTACAAAGAAATGTACTTTGTGTGTTTAAATGTGTGTTGTCTGAAAGAGGCCTTTAACATGGACATCTAGTGCTTTGTCATATTTTACAAGGAGGGTAAAGTACTGTACTCATAATGCAGAGCAGTTTCCATTCAAACCAGAGAATGAGTAGGAAAAATCTCTCTCTTCTTAGTCCTGTCTTTTCTAAACCAGAGAGAGGTCCTTGTCACTGTCACACCAGGCTTGTTTTACAGCCTTTAAGTTTTCTGGGGAACAATGGCATTACACAAAACACTACACAAATAGCCGTTGTGAATACCATTTAAACGGAATGGACCATATTGACTGCTTCAGGAAGACTTCTCTTGAAATTGTTCATTTAAAATTGAGTTATGAGGTTATGAATTATGCTGGAAGTGACAAGCAAATGTGCTTTAAATGCTCGCAGGCCTGCTGATGGATGCAGAAAAATATATTCTTCAAAAAATCAATCAACGCTGCACATCTGGTTCAGCTTTGTTTCACACAAGCAGTTAGCTGTTGACACGGGTGTTGCCGGATACACATGTGTGTGTCTATACATTTGCAACGCTATTCTGGGCGGGGGCCAGCCCACAACAGTAAACAAGAGAAACACCAGAAACCAGGCAACCTCTCCAAAGAAACGACTGGCAAGGGTTGGTAGCAGACAGTGGGTCTGACTGCATAGGAGGGAGCAGCACCCCGACTCCATATAAGCTAGTATATAGAAGTGTTCTCCTAATCAGCCTCTCAGACACACACAAACTAGGTTAAAAAACAATAACCACAACACTCACGGAAGACTGGCACGTTCCCATGACAAATGTCTCTGTTTGACTGTTCGTCACCAACACGTGGAGTTTGGCAGACTTTGAACCCAATCAAAGCAGTCATAGTCAACCGGTTTGGGCACTGTTGTTAGGCGATGTGGCACAACAGTTCTGACGTGGCAGAGAAAACTGTTTTTGAATGACTTGGGATATAGAAATAGGTACTAGGCATTAGTCTGATGTGACTCATTGTTTAACTGCCCTTTGAAATGGCGGTTCATTTGTGGTTCAAACTTGGATTGGAAATGTAAGGTAATGTCAGCTGCATCAACATTCTCTGTTAATCACAATTCCCCTCTCCAACGGAGGTGTGGGGTCAAGTCAAAAGAGTGAATATGCAACACAAGATATGAGTGAAGCTTTTGTCTCTTGGAGGGCTGTCTAGTGGGACAGATATACTGTATGGATGTGGCTTTAGCGTGAGCTTAGGGCCTCTCCTCCCTGTGCATATCTGTGGAGTCAGGCTCAGGGCTAGCCTCCTCTCTCTCTCTCTCTCTCCCGCTCTCCCTCCTACTCTCCTCAGTCTCAGTCTGGCTCCCAGCTGGAGATCTCTCTAAGCACTAACAGATGTATGGCCCTGAGACAGCGGAAGACACAAGAGGAGACCTCTCAGATGTGGGAGAGAGGCAAAACCTCACGGACCCCCGACACACACACGTGCACGCACGTGTACACACGCTCTCTGAAAGACACTGGGCTCAGACAGAGAAGAAAAAGAGGAATAACATCTCAAAACCGAGGTCCAGATTGTATTATGACATCTGCCTGCCATAACATGACAGTCCTAGAGCAGCACCAGGCACGGGAAGGAGGGAGAGATCGAAAGCTGTGTGTGTGTGGGAATGCGCACATAGACAGACACCTACCTTCATAAATAGAGATGATGTGGGGGTGTTTCAGGGATGACATGATCTCTATCTCCCTGCGGATGTGAACCATGTCCTGCTCATCCTTGATCTTCTCCTTCCGGATGGACTTGATAGCCACCTGAGGACAGAGAGGACAAACATGTGTTCCGGTCAGTTGACGTGGACAAATGTGGAAAATCATGAGAAAATGACCAGTGGGGTGGGCAATCAAACCCACAAAGAGATTGTGATGATAAACCAACGAGGGTCAAATCGCGAGTCGACACACCCACACAGCATATCACAGACACCTCGTTGCACGTACATCAGCAAAGACATTTGGACAGCCAGAATGCTTGCTCTGTTGACCATCGCAAAATGCAGTATGTCTTACATAACATCATCTACATTAGCACTCTTTGACCCTCCTTCCCAGAGCCCCATAGTGACCCACCCGTTGTGACCTCTGCTCTCCACTCAGCCAGTCAACACAGACAGGAGAGGCTCTGAGACTCGGTCATCAGAGGCTCCTGCTGTGTAATTCCCCGACTCTTTATAGAGGAGAAAATGAAAGAAACAGCGTTGGCGCGTGGTGCAGAAATGAGAACTCCTTTGTGCGGAGTGTTCACCCTGGTATTAACAGACAGCTGGTGCTAGGGGCTTGGTCTATCTAGTCTGTGGTGTGTGTGGAGTGGGGCGGGGCGCGGGGGCGACTCCCTCTAGCCTGACTCCGGTCTAATGGACATATCAGGTAGAACATCAAAGAGAATAGGGAGTTTCCGGGCTGTGGGTTTCCATGGCAACTGCAGCTCGGGGGCGGTGTGTGTGAGCCGAACCTTCTCAACTAGCCTGTGAAGACATTAAAGTAGATGCAAATGCCAAACGAACACACTTTCAGGCCAACGTATCGTGTTGATTTACAAACACTTACACACGTCGTACAGTATGTAGGCCTACACCCACATCTGTTGTAAAAACTACAAACCAGAGGCCTAGGGTCAAGGGCGGCAGGTAGCCTAGCGGTTAGGAGCATTGGGCCAGTAACCGAAAGGTTGCTGGTTCGAAATCCCCAAGCAGACTAGGTGAAAAGTATGTCGATGTGTCCTTGAGCAAGGCAATTAACCCTAATTTCTCCTGTAAGGTGCTCTGGATAAGAGTAAAAAAATTACAGTCAACAGAGACTTCCCCCTAATTGGCCTCCCCCCGGTCTCTGTTAGCTAGCCTATAGGGATGACAAAAGCTTTCCTTACTAAGAGAGAGGTCCATTACAGTGGAGGCCAATTCTACTCCAGAGCCAGGCAGCAGTACAAACCACACACTCAGTGTGCCAAGCTAATTACTGTGTAAATTCATAAAAATAACCCGACCGGAATAACTCTCCTCATCCAGAGCACGACTTGATTACATAGAATAAAAAGAATACGTAAATATAAACAAGTAAAGGACCTTGTTTCCACACGCTGAGTGGTCTTAGTTAGTCGCTGGTCTCTTTTGGTTAAGTGTTGTACCTCTACTGTTATCAACAGCATTAGTACTGTATTCACTTCATGCCAAATCCTAAACCATGAGTGGGAATGTAAGTGCCCAGTCTGTCTCTATGTGAAGCAGCACACTGTCTGCACTGCTGGTCCATTTTTCGCTTGTGACGTTTTTCATTGAAGGGGGGGATCTTTCAGTTCCTATAGAAGTACAATACAGGACACACTCTACCTGGAGATGGTGATGTAGAAATAGGGTTGCAAAGAGTCGGAAACTTACCAGTAAATTTCCAGATTTTTCCGTAACTTTTCCATGGGAAGTTAAGCCCGGGAATTTGGGGAATTTTCCTTAAATTCGTCAAAAAAGTTAGCTTATAACAGTGAAATTTTGTGGGATATACATAAGGCAATTCTAGTTCTTGTGGCATATTTTGGTTCAACTATCCCCAATTAAAAGAAATTGCAACCCTCTGCATGCACAGTGTATTCTTCCATCACATGTGCAGTGCACTCCTCCATCACATGTGCAGCTGATTCTCAAGATCTTGCACACTAATGAGATGCTATTGAGCCCACAGTACTACACTGTCTGAGCCAAGAACTACATGCTTTCTGGTAAATTTTTATTACAATACTGGGTGGGGTGAATACATTTTATATGACGTACATAATTTTTTGTTAACTAGTAAATAGTAGCCTACAACAGCGTGTGTTTAAATCATTTTTAACTTAACAATTTCTGCTAGTTAGTTTTTGCTACCATGTGGGTATTAACTTGCTTGCGCCTGCTAACTGAGGAGTGTTAATTCACCTGTTTCCATGCATGTTTCATTTTAAAACATGTATCTTGCAAAGGAGTTGTTTAATCTAACTGCTTAACTATTTATCTGTACATGGAATTGTATTTGGTATTTTTTTACTCATTTAAAAAAAATCTGATGTGTGGAGATATTTCACTGCAGCTAATGTAGAAGGAAAAGCTGTGTACATTTGCAAATACTGTGCCAAATCAGAATGCAACAAAGATGCAAGAAAGATGCAGAATCATCTGGCCAAGTGCATAAAGTTCCCTCAGCACTCACAACAAGCAACCTCTGACAAAACTCCCTCTACTTCTATTCGAGGTGAAAATGATGAATCAGACACCTTATCGATAGCAACAGCTCATGGTCTTCCTGGAATGAGAAGTTTTTTTGACTCAATGGAGGAACGTAGTCAGAGAAATGCTGATGAATGTCTTGTTCGAGTTGTGTATGCAACTGGTTCACCTCTGATGCTCACAGGCAATGTGTATTGGAAGAGATTTCTGAATGTTCTTCGCCCAGCATACACCCCTCCAACCAGACATGCTTTATCTACTAATTTGCTGGATGCAGAGTTCAACAGAGTTCAAGTGAAAGTCAAGCAAATCATAGAGAAAGCAGACTGTATTGCAATCACCTCTCATGGGTGGTTGAATGTTCGTGGGCAAGGAATAATGAACTACATCATCTCCACCCCTCAACCAGTATTCTACAAGAGCACAGACACAAGGGACAACAGACACACCAGTCTCGACATTGCAGATGAACTGAAGGCAGTCATCAATGACCTTGGACCACAGAAGGTATTTGCACTAGTGACAGTGTCACGCCCTGACCAATATGAGCCTGTTTATGTTTCATTTTGGTTGGGTCATGGTGTGAGTTGGGGTGGGCATTCTAGGTTCTTTATATTTCGATGTTTTGGCTGAGTATGGCTCTCAATCAGGGACAGCTGTCTATCGTTGTCTCTGATTGGGAGCCATACTTAAGCAGCCCTTTTTTCCCTCCAGTGTTTGTGGGAAGTTGCATCTGTTTGGTTGTATGTTGCTACTACACCAGTTGATCGTCGTTCGTTGTTTTTTTGTTTTGGGTGAGTTAAGAAATAAACATGTTTTTCTCAACCCGGCACGCTGCGCCTTGGTCGATAAATGAAGATCGTGACAGACAGACAATGCTGCGAACATGAAAGTAGAGGAGTCCTACCCTCACACCACATGGTTAGGTATGTGAAGGGTCATCAAGTTATAGCAGCATTCTACCTCACCAAGCAAAGTGAGAAGAATAAGAGCACCACATTGAAGCTGCCCAGTAACACCTGTTGGGGGTTGTCATCATGTTTGACAGTCTCCTGGAGGGGAAGGAGTCTCTCCAAGAAATGGCCATATCACAGTCTGCCGATGTGGACAGCCCCATCATGAGGATCCTCCTGGATGATGTATTTTGGGAGAGAGTGGTAAGCAGCCTGAAACTCCTGAAACCTATAGCAGTAGCCATTGCACGGATTGAGGGAGACAATGCCATCCTGTCTGATGTTCAGACTTGCAGATGTAAGAGAAGACATCCGTACTGCCCTGCCCACTTCACTGTTGCTCCAAGCAGAGGAAACTGCAGTTCTGAAATACATAAAAAGCGTGAAGACTTCTACCTGAAGCCCATACACGCCGCAGCATACATGTTGGACCCCAAGTACAGTGGCTTGCAAAAATATTCACCCCCCTTGGCATTTTTCCTATTTTGTTGCTGTCACGCCCTGGCCATAGAGAGCTCTCTAGGTTTCTCTATGGTGTGTTGGGTCAGGGCGTGACTAGGGTTATGTAGGGAATGTTGGTTTTTTGTTAGGTTCCCAATTAGAGGAAGCTGGTTGTCGTTGCCTCTAATTGGGAATCCTATTTAAGTTGGTTCCCTGCCCCACTTGCCTTGTGGGTTATTGTTTGTAGTTGTGTGTGTACCTGTGTGTGCGCCACACCTGCGTTACGGTCGGTTTATAGTTTTTTTGCCAGTTTGCACTGAATAAATTGTATGTTTACTGGAACCCTCGCTGCATTTTGGTCCGCTCCATTACAAGATCGTGACCGTTGCCTTACAACCTGGAATTACAATAGATTTTTGGGGGGATTTGTATCATTTGATTTACACAACATGCCTACCACTTTGAAGATGGCAAATATTTTTTATTGTGAAACAAACAAGAAATAAGACAAAAAAAAAGAACTTGAGCGTGCATAACTATTCACCTCCCAAAGTCAATACTTTGTAGAGCCACCTTTTGCAGTAATTACAGTTGCAAGTGTCTTGAGGTATGTCTCTATAAGCTTGGCACATCTAGCCACTGGGATTTTTTCCCATTCTTCAAGGCAAAACTGCTCCAGCTCCTTCAAGTTGGATGGGTTCCGCTGGTATACAACAATCTTTAAGTCATACCACAGATTCTCAATTGGATTGAGGTCTGGGCTTTGACTAGGTCATTCCAAGACATTTAAATGTTTCCCCTTAAACCCCTCAAGTGTTGCTTTAGCAGTATGCTTAGTGTCATTGTCCTGCTGGAAGGTGAACCTACATCACAGTCTCAAATCTCTGGGAGACTGAAACAGGTTTCCCTCAAGAATTTCCCTGTATTTAGCACCTTCCATCATTCCTTTAATTCTGACCAGTTTCCCAGTCCCTGCCGATGAAAAACATCCCCACAGCATGATGCTGCCACCATCATGCTTCACTGTGGGGATGATGTTCTCGGGGTGATGAGAGGTGGTGGGTTTGCACCAGACAGCGTTTTCCTTGATGGACAAAAAGCTACATTTTAGTCTCATCTGACCAGAGTACCTTCTTCCATATGTTTGGGGAGTCTCCCACATGCCTTTTAGCGAACACCAAACGTGTTTGCTTATTTTTGTCTTTAAGTAATTGCTTTTTTTCTGGCCACTCTTTCGTAAAGCCCAGCTCTGTGGAGTGTACGGCTTAAAGTGGACCTATGGAGCTTTGCAGCTCCTTCAGGGTTATCTTTGGTCTCTGTTGCCTCTCTGA
Organism: Brachymystax lenok tsinlingensis; assembly: GCA_030435695.1. Taxonomy (NCBI): domain Eukaryota; kingdom Metazoa; phylum Chordata; class Actinopteri; order Salmoniformes; family Salmonidae; genus Brachymystax; species Brachymystax lenok. Next base: position 18,605,136 of record CM059818.1, read on the forward strand.
TTAATGCCCTCCTTGCCTGGTCTGTGAGTTTTGGTGGGTGGCACTCTCTTGGTTGGTTTGTTGTGGTGCCATTTTCTTTAAAAAAAATTATAATGGATTTAATGGTGCTCTGTGGGATGTTCAAAGTTTCAGATATGTTTTTATAACCCAACCCCGATCTGTACTTCTCCACAACTTTGTCCCTGACCTGTTTGGAGAGCTCCTTGGTCTTCATAGTGCCGCTTGCTTGGTGGTGCCCCTTGCTTAGTGGTGCTGCAGACTCTGGGGCCTTTCAGAACAGGTGTGTATATATACTGAGATCATGTGACACTTAAATTGCACAAAACAATTAACTTCTGAAGGTAACTGGTTGCACCAGATCTTATTTAGGGACTTCATAGCAAAGGGGGTGAATACATATGCATGTACCACTTTTCCGTTTTAATTTTTTTTGAATTATTTTTAACATGTTATTTTTTTTCATTTCACTTCACCAATTTGGACTAGTTTGTGTATGTCCATTACATGAAATCCAAATAAATTGTCATTTAAATTACAGGTTGTAATGCAGCAAAATTGGAAAAACGCAAAGGGGGATGAAAACTTTTGTAAGGCACTGTATGCTGGCAAGTGCATCCTGTCTGGAGCAGAGATTAACAAGGCTTATGGTGTCATCACTACCGTGTCTCGCCACCTTGGCCTGGATGAGGGCAAGGTTCTTGGCAGTCTGGCGAAGTACACTTCCAAGCAAGGGCTTTGGGATGGAGATGCAATATGGCAGTTGTGCCAACAAATCTCATCAGCCTCCTGGTGGAAGGGACTTTGTGGATCTGAGGTTCTTTCACCTGTTGCCTTCATCATCCTCCAAATCCCACAAACATCAGTCGCCTCGGAGCGCAACTGGTCCTTGTTTGGGAACACACACACCAAAGCACACAACATGCTGACTAATACAAGGGTTGAAAGATTGGTGACCATCCGGGCAAATTTGATTTTTTTTTAGCCTGACAACGAGCCATCCTCAACAAGGTTGGAAAGTGACAGTGAAGATGAGGCCTCAGAGTCTGATGTTCAAGAGGTGGACATTGAGGAGGTCCAGGGAGATGACATGGAAGCCTGAGAGGAAGACAACCAAAGCTTTAGTTTCTAGGCTATCATTTTACAGATGTATGTTGAAAACGTTTTTGGGATGCGATGGATCATTGGGGATCATTCAATATTCCCTTTCTTTTGTTGTTCAGTGAAATCATCCCATGTGAAGAGTCAACTCATTTAATTAAAGTTAAATTTGTAACACATTTTTTTTAATTATTATTTCTATTTAATCATTTGCAATTGTCTTCTTATGACAAGGTAAAATGTTTATTTCTGTCTCCATTTGATATGGTAAATATATCCAATGCAAAAAACATCTACATTTAAATGGTATTAATATTAATTTGCATATATTTCCGTTAATTCCCATATATTCCCGTTAATTCCCACAGAAAGTTTACACCTCTGAATATTCCCCTAAAATGTGCAACCCTATGTATAAATACACAAAGGTCTTACTGTGGTGTGTGTGGTTGAGTTTTTAGAGAGATTTGTGGACGACTGTACTGCATGTATTGCAGATAGTACAGTATCAATAGACACTGCCCTTTGACCCTCATTATACTGTAAGTTATGTTTTTAATGTCACATGTACGAGTACAGTGAAATGCCTTTCTTGCAAACGCAAAACCCAACAACGCAATAATCAACAAGAAAAACACACAAACAATAAAGAAGAAACATGTCAACCTATTAGAGACAACCCATTCCAACAATACAGAGAGCAGACAAAGACCCATCCATCCCACCGGGCTCGTCTCTTACTCCCCTGGGACCCTGGAGTGGGTGGGGTCATTAAACACGCAGGCCTGTGTATCATCCACCTGCCAGCTGGCTGTCTGGCTACAGTACTGCAGCCCTGCTTTTGTCTTTAAGTGGTGGGCTATTACTGTCAGTCACACAGATGGCTGCCCTGCCGGCCTGGCCCAGCCACCCTGTGCCAGGTATAGTCCTCCTCTACAGGCTGTAGGCTGCAGTGTGTTTGATGCGAGAGGCCTCGCTCCGCTCCACTAGAGCCTGACAACGACCGGCGGTTTCTCAGCCCATTAAAATAGATGAGGTATACATCACAAGTCCCCCTTTCTCTCTGGAGATCATGTTCATGTGTGTGGATGGAGAGAGAGATAGTGTGTGTGTGTGTGTGTGTGTCAGGGGAGTTGACAATAGCAGGGAGGACCCTATGATTGATTGAGAGAGCTGAGCCATCTTTTTAACACAGTGCCAGAGTGAAGAAGAAAAACTGCTGATAACTGCACAACTGCAGCCCATAACAGTGAATCTCAGTAATCTTCTCCTCCCAGTTAATCCCCAGTGAATCCATTGTTTGGGGGTGAGGTAATCTAGTGCTGTAAACTCATATGAATGTGACTTTATAACCCCTTAACTTTAGCCCATCCCTCCCATTATGATGGGGTTCCCTATCTTTAAACTGCTCCCCTCCTCCCACACACACACACACACAAGATATTAACTTTCCATTCGTGTCTTATTTCCTGCTAGGGACGACCTTTCATGTGTCAATGCCCACTGCTGTCACCACAACCTTTTCACTTTGCGCAAGGCATCTCCTCCCTCACACACACTAAAACACACACACCTTTTTTTTAATATAACTAGGCAAGTCAGTTAAGAACAAATTTACAATGACGGCCTAGCCCGGCCAAACCCCTAACCCAGACGACACTGGGCCAATTGTGCGCCACCCAATCACATCCGGTTGTCATACAGCCTGGAATCGAACCAGGGTCTGTAGTGATGCCTATAGCACTGAAATGCAGTGTCATAGACCGCTGTGCCACTCGGGAGCCCTTATGCACCAAGAGTCAGAATTGCATACACATTGACCTTTGCACATCCAAGCCCATGCACACATACTACATTAGTCAAATCAATCCACACATACAGTAGTCAAATCAAATCACACATACAGTAGTCAAATCAAACCACACATATTGTAGTCAAATCAAACCACACATACAGTAGTCAAATCAAACCACACATACAGTAGTCAAATCAAACCACACATACAGTAGTCAAATCAAACCACACATATTGTAGTCAAGTCAAACCACACATATTGTAGTCAAATCAAACCACACATACAGTAGTCAAATTAAGCCACACATATTGTAGTCAAATCAAACCGCACATACTGTAGTCAAATCAAACCACACATACAGTAGTCAAATCAAACCACACATACAGTAGTCAAATCAAGCCACACATACAGTAGTCCAATCAAGCCACACATACAGTAGTCAAATCAAACCACACATACAGTAGTCAAATCAAACCACACATACAGTAGTCAAATCAAGCCACACATACAGTAGTCAAATCGAACCACACATACAGTAGTCAAATCAAACCACACATATTGTAGTCAAATCAAACCACACATACAGTAGTCAAATCAAGCCACACATACAGTAGTCAAATCAAACCGCACATACAGTAGTCAAATCAAACCACACATACAGTAGTCAAATCAAACCACACATACAGTAGTCAAATCAAACGACACATACAGTAGTCAAATAAAACCACACATACAGTAGTCAAATCAAACCACACATACTGTAGTCAAATCAAACCACACATACTGTATGAGGACACAGACACACCGACTTTCCATCCAAAGTGAGCAGCCGACAAACACAACAGAAGGTTGTGCAGTGTGCAGATTCTATGTCTACAGGCTGTCACACCTGAATACATGCTCTCATGCACCCCGACATCTAATCAATCTCTCTTCAGTGATACACCCACACACAGAAGTCTTTGCCCTTTTGCTCTTCTCATTTAGTCTAGCTGCAAAGGAAGCCGGGGCATGCCAGGGAAAGTAATACGGGCAGGGCCAGCAAAGGGATTCCATAACGGTCTCTCACCCTGTTGATATCTCTATCATATGGACACCAGGGGCTCTTTAGGTCAGGGGTCATGTACACTCTCACAGCACCATGCCAGACACACGTGCCCTGGGGCCACAGTCTGCACACCCTTTCTATCTCTGTCTGGGTGCCTCTGAACTGAATGTACTCAAGTGTTGATTTACAAAAGGCCCATGGCCACTTGTACTGGTAATAATGTTGTGACACATTCAACGGCAACTGTTCAGGTTGATTTATAATTATTTACCACCTACACACTGTTCCAGGGTCAGCTCTGCTGCCTGCTATTTGAAGTGGAATCATTAAGGGCTGAAGAACTAAGCCAGGCCAGGCTCACTGATAGAGGAGGAATGCATGGGGATCAGGCATTACCATCACTCCATAAATCTCTAGAATGATGTCAGGGCATGTGGAGATGGCAATGACATACGAAGTGGTGAAACTGTGGTTATTAATGGGATATAACATAATAGCCTTAAACATTTCACCAAATGTGACTAGGCTTTTAAAAACAGACCCAAACAGATCCTGATTGTCACTTGAACCAAGCACCCTGTCTGTTGAATGAGTTGGAAAACTTACAATAAGGCATTGATGCCATGAAGCAATGGCACCAGCCAGGCAGGCCATGTGAGGGAGCTATTTGAGCTATGGGTTTATGGTGCCCCCACCAAGCTCCCCCCTCTATGGAACACAGAGGGACGTGTTGACCCGACTGAGTTTCCCCCCTGGCATTCTGAATCTGAACACACGTAAGGAAATTTCCTCTCGTTCTGCCAAAAGGGGACCATGGGTAAAATTATGCAGCACATAGAAATATCTGAAGAGGTGAGGTACATGGGTCTCCAAATATCATGGGGGCAGATGGCGTGCATTCAATGACATGCTGCTGTCCTCCATGTCATGGAGAAACTCCAGGAAATTGTTGATCAAAACAACACCAAGACACAAACAAAAACAAAACAGTTGAGGGACATTGGTCAAAGGGACACAGTCATTGAGGCGGTAGGTAGCCTACTGGTTAGAGCATTGGGCCAGTAACTGAGAGGTTGCTGGATTGAATCCCTGAAAAAGATGCTGTTCTGCACCTGAACAAGGCAGTTAACCCACTGTTCCCCGGTAGGCCATCATTGTAAATAAGAATTTGTTCTTAAATTACTTGCCTAGTTAAATAAAGGTTTCATTTAAAAATATATGTATATTATTTTAACATGCAGTTCAATTATTTCAACAACATCAAAAAGAGGTGTTATTCTAGGCCAGCTCTCAAGTTTGAGTTTGCCAAGCTAGAAACCTCTTAACCTTACAGCAATAAATGGCACATTCCAGCCCATTCAATGCGAGTACGCTGAAGTATCTTGTAGGAGTGTTGGCCTGTTTCAATGATGTGTATCGTTGAGGACAGCGCGTGCTAAAGAGATTCCCAAGGCCTCTAGGGCCTTATGAGCACCGGGGGAATTCCCAGAGGGGAAAAAGACACATGCCTAGGGCACAGAAAAGTAGCTACTTGGGGCATCTTTGTTGTAGCTATGGTTTCTATGACTCAGGATTGGGCGTCTCAGGTCTGTAGACTTAAATTCCACAGGCAGCCCAAATCTGATCTTTTTTCCGCTAATTGGTCTTTTGGCCAATTACATCAGATCTTTTCCTGATCTGATTGGTTAAAAGACCAATTAGTGAAAAATAGATCGGAATTGTCTGCCTGTGTAAACGCAAGAAGAACTTTTACAGATGTCTCAGGCATACAGGGGTTTTGAAACCCCTATACGTAAAGAGTGTTTAAAACCCCTATGCATAAATAAGTGTCTCACCTCTCTGCCGGAGTGTCGTTCAATTGCCTTCTTGACTTTGCCATAGGTCCCTCTTCCGAGAGTCTCGAGCAATTCGTAGCGGTGTTTCAGGTTATGCTTGTGGTGGTGTTTCTTGAAGCCTGAATTTCTCCTGCTGCCATCGCTAGCTGCCGGTGTCTCTGCCATTGAATGACCGGCAGGTAGCGATGGAGGGGACAGGTCACCCCTAGATGGTTTACCCGCTGAGGTGGGGGTTTGTTTGGGCTCAGGACGGGTCAGCCCTCGGTGGGCCGAGAGACAAGCTGTTTCCATCTCTAGGGAAGTATTCAAACTAACTTCCCACAGTTAAATATCTTAAACTAATCTATTTGTTACAAATATTTATACTATAGTTATACTTATTATAGGCCTAATAATAGTCGTAATAAATAAAATAAATTACAAGGAATAATGCGTAAATATTATAGTAATAAACATAGAAATTATTCCGATTGTCTAACGATCACTCCGTTTGTTCATTATTTTCTGATCAAAGAATTCTCTCCACATCTAGTCATCCATTTGTCGGCTTATAAGAGTAAGTCATTATTATACGATTAAATAAAAAAGCCAAAGGTTATAAAGGAGACATGTGACATCACCTGTCTTTACGCGCCTGATACATAATGCAATGCATATTATACATGTTTTACTTTAAAGGTATATTCTAGGGCTACAGTCCTCTAAATATGTATTCAGAATTCGACAGACGAATGCATGTCGGAAGCTGAATCCACTTTCGATTGTATGTCTCCTCGGGTATGAACAATGGTGCTCAGAATTTAGCAATCCAGAAATAAAAAAAAATATTTAGATTAATAAAACATCAGGCTATTATATTCTCGTCATCCGTGTAGTAGCCTATACTGGCATTATTATCTCATAGTCTTTCGTTTATTCTGGGCCGTTCACATAATCTACCGTAAAAATACTGCCAACATCTTGTAACTCACAACTAACAGGCGAAACCTTCAGCGTCATTGCCTCCCGAGAAAGCAGCGACGAAACCGGCGTTCTGGATGAAGATCACCCTCATTTTGTCCTCAAACCAGGTGTAACGTCATTCAGCTGAGCTCTGTGTATGCCGCGAGTGCTCCATGCCCAAGTCGACGTTGCAGATGCGCTATGATCGGATATGTCAAGCTCAGACGTTTTGATTATTGCCATTGTCGATTTGCTCTCCTTCGTCTTGTGCCCTTCTTCTCCCTTTCTCTATATTCTCTAACGTGAGGGACTGTGAATAAGGAATGTGAAATGATCGAGTCCGGAGGCGGAGTTTACAGTCCTCCTTCCTTCTCTCCCGCTGTGCTCTCTGCCCCTCTCTCGATTTGGACTGCTGCTGCTGTCTGCTTTTCCCTTGGCAGAGGCTGTGGAAGTATAGTCTTGTTTTTGGCAAGCTACAGTCATTTTACTATAGCCTAATGACTAAACTGTATTTCAGACACACAATACAATATGCATTCATAATAAAACCTAAAATCGTAATAACCTGTCAAGGAATATCATCATACCTGCCTGTCATTCATTATTTTAGCTGTGCCAAAGTTATTAGAGTGCAAGAGAACATATCGTTTTCAATGGCAACTCAGGTTGAGGCAGTTTAATTATGAATATTGATGAAACCTTTATGAAGTCACAGGAGGTTATTCACTTTCACAGGAGGTCATTCACTTTCTAACCAATATTTTTTTCCATTAATAATACAACCACAGCTGTTACTGTGGGAGAGTATAAGAGGCAATGATACTTATGAATCAGGAAGCAAAAACAGAAACAGGTATCCAATGTTAGGTTTATCGCAAAATAAATGTTATGCATTCATACTCTGGCATGACAATGACGGATGACATGCAGCAAGACACGTTGGGCACCTGGCTGTGCAGAATTTCCAATCTATCTCAGTGTTACTGTCATCCCCTGGGGATACCACAGTAAGTATGTTATCATTATGCAAAAGGAATTCATGTTTTCATCTGGTTCTTATAACGGAAAGGAACGGGATTTTCTAATTAAGGCCTACCAATATGCTGAAGGCTACATTGTATAACACTACAGATCACTGCATGCAAGAATATTCCGTTATTGTCTGTAGGTTTTTACAGAGTGGATATAGTGGCCATTTACTGCAGAATAATAGATTGGCATGGAAATATTTTTGAAATATGACATTTATTTTGAAGCAGCAGAGGTCAAAGGACGCCATAGTTGTTGTCGATATTTAATTAAGATCATATTAACTCTAATCCATAATAAATGTATTCATTTTTGATTTATTATTTATAGATTAAATATTTAAAGATGATTCTGCATGAGTCCAGGTTTTTTCCCTCTTCTGGAGAAAAAAGAGCCCTCTACTGTAAGGTATCACTTGCCTTCAGTAGCCAGGGAAGGAGCAAGGCATAGTGAATTCCTCATCCCTGGGCTATGCCATCATCCTGCTCCAGCTAGCTGCAGTATCAGATGGCCCTGTGCCATTCTGCTCAGGAAGCCTCACCTCACCTCTGGTCCTAAACTGATTTGTAATTTAATGAAACATTCAGAATGTTGCAGCTAGAAATTCAATCTACTTTCAATTCTACTCTGCAGATGATCATAGTTCAACACAATACATTTCTATCTGAGGGTTCTGTAATGTTGCATACCCCTGAACAGACCTACTATGCCCAGAGAGACTCACCTCACTTCTGGTCCTAATCTAGACCCAGACTCTGAGACGTTACCAGGAGATGACCTGATGCAGCCTGCAGCTCATTGGGTTTACTGCAATTGCTCTTGTTAACGTTGGGTTGTGTATGGTGTAATTTATACACTAATTAGAGAGAGGGGAAGTTTATGTCAAACATCATCTGATTAGAGTGACCTGTTTTCCTCTATGATCTATATGGTAGCAGAAACCCTGTAGAACATTTGTGTTATTTTGTTTCTCTAAACATGGTCATTGGAGTATCCATTTATAGCAACACTGACTCAGTCAAAGATTTGTATTTGATATGATGCAAAGTTGGCCTTATTTGCACTCAGGCATATATTTGTTTGTGGACAAATATAATGTACATACTGCCCTCTAGTGTGGGGAGATATGGAGACATCCCATGAATTCAAATCAAATCATATTTGTCACATGTGCTGAATGCAACAGTTGTAGACCTTACAGTGAAATGCTTACTTACAAGCCCTTAACCAACAATGCTGTTTTAAGAAAAATACCACAAAAAATAAAAATAAGGTAACAAATAATTAAAGAGCAGCAGTAAAATAACAATAGCAAGGCTATATTCAGGGGGTACCGGTACAGAGTCAATGTGCGGGGGCACCGGTTAGTTGAGGTAATTGAGGTAATATATACATGTGGGTAGAGTTATTAAAGTGACTTATGCATTGATAATAACAGAGAGTAGCAGCAGCGTAAAAGAGGGGGCAATGCAAGTAGTCTGGGTAGCCATTTGATTAGATGTTCAGGAGTCTTATGGCTTGGGGGTAAAGGCTGTTTAGAAGCCTCTTGGACCTAAATGTGGCACCCCGGTACCGCTAGCTGTGTGGTAATAGAGAGAACAGTCTATGACTAGGGTGGCTGGAGTCTTTGACAATTTTTAGGGCCTTCCTCTGACACTGCCTGGTATAGAGGTCCTGGATGGCAGGAAGCTTGGCCCCGGTGGTGTACTGGGCCGTACGTACTACCCTCTGTAGTGCCTTGCGGTCGCAGGCCGAGCAGTTGCCATACCAGTCAGTGATACAACCAGTCAGGATGCTCTCGATGGTACAGCTATGGAACCTTTTGAGGATCTGAGGACCCATGCCAAATCTTGGTGTGCTTGGACCATGTTAGTTTGTTGGTGATGTGGACACCAAGGAACTTGAAGCTCTCAACCTGCTCCACTACAGCCCCGTCGATGAGAATGGGGGCGTGCTCGGTCCTCCTTTTCCTGTAGTCCACAATCGTCTCTTTATTCTTGATCACGTTGAGGGAGAGGTTGTTGTCCTGGCACCACATGGCCAGGTCTCTGACCTCCTCCCTATATGCTGTCTCGTCGTTGTTGGTGATCAAGCCTAAAGCTTACCAAGTCAACCAAGAGGACAAAGTCTTAACAGTCATATTATTCTCCTGACGCAATTTATTTCCAAACAATTGCAGCATGAATTTATGATTTTAGAGTTCCCAGCTAGTCAGAACCCAATGAGTTAACCATTAGACAGACGATGATGGCTGCCAAATGGCCATAAAAGTGGATTCTGGGCAGCACCTGCGGAAATAAATTGAATAGCTTCTACATAAAAGAGATGTTAATCTGCTTGTATTTGTCACAGTCGCCTCTAGGAACATATTTACCCCTATGTCATATTTTTGAAATAATATTCTCTAATCAATAAACTTGTATTTTGTAGGTTACCCCATGTAGGTTATAGCCTATGACAGTCAGTGACAGATGTCACTATAGATCATTTCCAAAACAGTGGAACCTGATACAGAACGTATTTTATGTTTCCATGCCAGTGTGTTCAATAATATTAGGCCTCAGCTATGACACTATATATATAGCCCTGTTCCAAATGTCAATTTCCATTATCTGCAATGTACCCAACCGAAAAGTTATAAAATATATTCATAAAAGAGGTTATGTAACTTTATGGTTACAAAACACCAAATAAAAAACTGAGTAATAATTCACAAACTACAATTTCACGTTGTGCTCTTGGTGAATCCGAAAAACATCTCTGAACTCTGGATCAGTGATTTCCGTGAAATGCATGGTCACGTCCCAAATGGCACCCTATTCTCTATATAGTGCACTACTGTTGAACTGAGACCTATGGGTACTCTGGTCAAAAGTAATGCACTATATAGGGAATAGAGTGCCATTTGGGACATAACCTATGTGTTTCTGCCAGGTATTCAGAACCCCTGGGCCACTGGCAGAGGTAACTCACAATAACAACTTCAAGATCAACAAAACTATTTGGGCACACAGTGGGCATCCAAAATAGAATATTTCTCATACGACATAAGAAACTAGGCCACTAAAAAGAGAAAACAACACTGCTGTATTTAGAATGCCCAAAATAGGGACTGATCCACATTTCAAGAACTCAGACAAACCTTGAGATTACATTGGATATCTGGGATACAGTCATAAAAAAAACAATAATTATGAAACAATGTAAACATTACAGGTGAATAGGCCTACGGTTTATATTCTGAAAATAGAAACAAAAAAAGACTTACCAAATCACCTCATCATAAATTGTATATAGTAAGTGTCCCACCTGTCTGACGTTGTGTTAACTGCCAATAGACCAAGAATAGCCTGAGGGAACATGGACAGAGGTGAAACAAGGACATGCTGTATCCAAATATATGTATATATATGTTTTACTTAAACTGATTTGACTTGTATACTGTGACTTATACAAAAACACAACCACAAGGAACCACGCTTGTCTGGAAAGTCACTGCACATCCACTGTGACGCCTACCTCACATGGACCAACATCCAAGCAAAGACGCCGTCCAAGGTCAAAACAAGGTTATTTTCAGTCTGGGAGGTGGACACAAATGGAGTAGTCAACCATGATGGAGGGGTCTTGGAGCTGGCAGGCCTTCCCAAGGATAGAATAGCAGTGGACTAACATCCAAGGTGAGATGTCTGCCAGACACACAGAGATAATATGTTTCATGGGGGTTGGGTGAAAGATAGTTGAGTGACATCAGCATAACAGTAATAAGAGAAACCATGTGAGGATGTGAAAAAACCAAGTGACTTTGTGTACAGAGAGAACCAACACCAGGGAAGGGCTAAGGTGCGGACACTGACACCTTCCATAAGAGAGTGCAGAGCCTGAGACATATTTTGAATAATATGAATATTACAGGTACAACTTATCTGTGATTCGTCATGCATTGCATTACCAGCTCTCTCTGCATCGGTCTCATGCCACTCCGGAACTGCCAACACAGAGAGAGAGAGAGCAGAGCAAGGGTAAGGAGTAGATCATTTTGCCTAAAATCATTCTAACAATCGCCCAGGCCAGGAATCAGCATATGCTTTTACCATTCTTAGTTTGAGGCTGATATATAGGGTTTGTTTACAATAACATTCTTGACAAACAAGTGAGTAAAACAAGCATATATTTTGAGTTCTGATGGGGTACGACAGGTGAACTAAGTTCATTAAGTATTTACATACAGTGGGGCAAAAAAGTATTTAGTCAGCCACCAATTGTGCAAGTTCTCTCACTTAAAAAGATGAGAGAGGCCTGTAATTTTTATCATAGGTACACTTCAACTATGACAGACAAAATGAGGAAAAAAAAATCCCGAAAATCACATTGTAGGATTTTTAATGAATTTATTTGCAAATTATGGTGGAAAATAAGTATTTGGTCACATACAAACAAGCAAGATTTCTGGCTCTCACAGACCTGTAACTTCTTCTTTAAGAGGCTCCTCTGTCCTCCACTCGTTACCTGTATTAATGGCACCTGTTTGAACTTGTTATCAGTATAAAAGACACCTGTCCACAACCTCAAACAGTCACACTCCAAACTCCACTATGGCCAAGACCAAAGAGCTGTCAAAGGACACCAGAAACCAAATTGTAGACCTGCACCAGGTTGGGAAGACTGAATCTGCAATAGGTAAGCAGCTTGGTTTGAAGAAATCAACTGTGGGAGCAATTATTAGGAAATGGAAGACATACAAGACCACTGATAATCTTCCTCGATCTGGGGCTCCACGCAAGATCTCACCCGTGGGGTCAAAATGATCACAAGAACGGTGAGCAAAAATCCCAGAACCACACGGGGGGACCTAGTGAATGACCTGCAGAGAACTGGGACCAAAGTAACAAGGCCTACCATCAGTAACACACTACGCCGCCAGGGACTCAAATCCTGCAGTGCCAGACGTGTCCCCCTGCTTAAGCCAGTACATGTTCAGGCCCGTCTGAAGTTTGCTAGAGAGCATTTGGATGATCCAGATGAGGATTGGGAGAATGTCATATGTCAGATGAAACCAAAATATAACTTTTTGGTAAAAACTCAACTCGTCGTGTTTGGAGGACAAAGAATGCTGAGTTGCATCCAAAGAACACCATACCTACTGTGAAGCATGGGGGTGGAAACATCATGCTTTGGGGCTGTTTTTCTGCAAAGGGACCAGGACGACTGATCCTTGTAAAGGAAAGAATGAATGGGGCCATGTATCGTGAGATTTTGAGTGAAAACCTCCTTCCATCAGCAAGGGCATTGAAGATGAAATGTGGCTGGGTCTTTCAGCATGACAATGATCCCAAACACACCGCCCGGCAACGAAGGAGTGGCTTCGTAAGAAGCGTTTCAAGGTCCTGGAGTGGCCTAGCCAGTCTCCAGATCTCAACCCCATAGAAAATCTTTGGAGGGAGTTGAAAGTCCGTGTTGCCCAGCGACAGCCCCAAAACATCACTGCTCTAGAAGAGATCTGCATGGAGGAATGGGCCAAAATACCAGCAACAGTGTGTGAAAATCTTGTGAAGACTTACAGAAAACGTTTGACCTCTGTCATTGCCAACAAAGGGTATATAACAAAGTATTGAGAAACTTTTGTTATTGACCAAATACTTATTTTCCATCATAATTTGCAAATAAATAAATAAAAAATCCTACAATGTGATTTTCTGGATTTCTTTTTCTCATTTCGTCTGTCATAGTTGAAGTGTACCTATGATGAAAATTACAGGCCTCTCTCATCTTTTTAAGTTGGAGAACTTGCACAATTGGTGGCTGACTAAATACTGTTTTGCCCCACTGTATGTTCCATTCTTCAAGACTCAATAGGCCTAGCTATATAATTGATTTAAAAATCGAATTTGTCAGTCTGTTCTAATGGCAACTGAAGAGGAACTATTTTGCGCTGTCTCTCAAGGCTATGATGTCCCCTAATGTAGCTACTAGTTGGGTCCCCAGGAAATAACACCTCTTATTTAGTGTAAAATGTGTATTCTAAAGGGCTTTAAATATAAAATTAGGTGTTGTTTAAAAACGCAGAGATATAGATCTCTAAGTGAATTGTATGAATTTTGTTTTTAGTGGATGTCTCTGTGTGCTATTAATCAACTTCTATGAGAAAAATAAGTAATTAAATAATTAAATATTTTAAATCTTCCTTCATTATTTTATAATCCTACATCAACACGTTTTCTTTTCATGATTATTGTATTCTTTATTATTATTAGAAGATGTTCTGTGTGTCCCTGATTTCATTTTTTATTGTTTGAAGTAATTCCCCTTCTAAAAATACAGCCACTTCCCACAATGACATCACATTCAGGAAGTGTCCACATTTTTGGGGTGGGAAAGCTAAATAAATACAAACACTTAGTTTTATAAAATGTTCCATGTTTCATGATGTTAGTTTGTTTGTCTCACTCATATATTTACACCCTGTTGGGCTAAATTATAGAGAAAATGTACCAAATTTGTACATTTTAAAATGTATGCTCTTCCTAGATTAATGAGGGGGAAAAAACGATTTAATCAATTTTAGAATAAGGCTGTAACCTAACAAAATGTGGAAAAAGTCAAGTGGTTGGCCTCATAGTAGTGAAATCCATGAGCGGTTTCTTTCCTCTTCAGCAACTGTAGTGACTGGGTGTATTGATACACCATCCAAAGTGTAATTAATAACTTCACCGTGCTCAAAGGGATATTCAATGCTTGCTTTTTTTTTTTTTTACCCATCTACCAATAGGTGACCTTCTTTACGAGGCATTGGAAAACCTACCTGGTCTTTGTGGTTGAATCTATGTTTGAAATTCACTGATCGTCTCAGGGACCATACAGATAATTGTATGTGTGGGGTACATAGATGAAGTAGTCATTAAAAAATCATGTTAAACACTATTATTGCACACAGAGTCAGTCCATGCAACTTATTATGTGACTTGTTAAGATCATTTTGACTCCTGAACTTACACTACATGACCAAAAGTATGTGGACACCTGCTCTTTGAATATCTCATTCCAAAATCATGGGGATTATTACTATAGAGTTGGTCCCCCTTTGCTGCTATAACAGCCTCCACTCTTCTGGGAAGGCCTTCCACTAGATGTTGGAACATCGCTGCGGGGACTTGCTTCCATTCAGCCACAAGAGCATTAGTGAGGTCGGCACTGATGTTGGGCGATTAGGCCTGGCTCGCAGTCAGCATTCCAATTCATACCAAAGGTGTTCGATGGGGTTGAGGTCAGGGCTCTGGGCAGGCCAGTCAAGTTCTTCCACACCGATCTCAACAAACCATTTCTGTATGGACCTCGCTTTGGGCACGGGGGCATTGTGATGCTGAAACAGGAAAGGGCCTTCCCTAAACAAAGTTGGAAGCACAGAATCGTCTAGAATGTCATTGTATGCTGTAGTGTTAAGATTTCCCGTCACTGGAACTAAGGGGCATAGTCCGAACCATGAAAATCAGCCCCAGATCATTATTCCTCCTCCACCAAACTTTACAGTTGGCACTATGCATTGGGGTAGGTAGCGTTCTCCTGGCATCCGCCAAACCCAGATTAATCCGTCGGACTGCCAGATGGTGAAGCGTGATTCATCACTCCAGAGAACGTGTTTCCCCTGCTCCAGAGTCCAATGGTGGTGAGCTTTACACCACTCCAGTCGTTGCTTGGCATTGCGCACTGTAGTCTTCGGCTTGTGTGCGGCTGCTCGGCCACAGAAACACATTTCATGAAGCTCCCGACGAACAGTTATTGTGCTAACGTTGCTTCCAGAGGCAGTTTGGAACTCGGTCGTGAGTGTTGCAATGAAGGACAGACGACTTTTACGTGCTACGCGCTTCAGCACTCAGTGGTCCCATTCTGTGAGCTTGTATGGTCTGCCACTTCGCGGCTGAGTTGTTGTTTCTCCTAGACGTTTCCACTTCACAATAACAGCACTTACAGTTGAGCGGGGCAGCTCTAGCAGGGCATACAGTTGACGAACTGACTTGTTGGAAAGGTGGCATCCTATGACGATGCCAGGTTAGAGTCACTGATCTCTTCAGTAAGGCCATTCTACTGCCAATGTTTGTCTATGGAGATTCCATGGCTGTGTGTTCAATTTTATACACCTGTCAGCAACGGGTGTGGTTGAAATAGCCAAATTCACTAATTTGAAGGGGTGTCCACATACTTTTGTATACAGTTGAAGTCGGAAGTTTACGTACACCTTAGCCAAACACATTTAAACTCAGTTTGTTTTCACAATTCCTGACATTTAATCCTAGTAACAATTCCCTGTCTTAGCTCAGTTAGGATCACCACTTTATTTTAAGAATGTGAAATGTCAGAATAATAGTTGAGAGAGTGATTTATTTCAGCTTTATTTTCTTTCATCACATTCCCAGTGGGTCGGAAGTTTACATACACTCAATTAGTATTTGGTAGCATTGCCTTTAACACTTTTTTAACACCTCCTTGCTCACACACGCTTTTTCAGTTCTGCCCACAAATTATATAGGATTGAGGTCAGGGCTTTGTGATGGCCACTCCAATACCTTGACTTTGTTGCCCTTAAGCCATTTTGCCACAACTTTGGAAGTATGGTTGAGGTCATTGTCCATTTGGAAGATCCATTTGTGACCCAGCTTTAACTTCCAGACTGATGTCTTGAGATGTTGCTTCATTATATCCACATAATTTCCCCTTCCTCATTATGCCATCTATTTGGTGAAGTGCACCAGTCCCTCCTGCAGCAAAGCACCCCCACAACATGATGCTGCCACCCCCATGCTTCATGGTTGGGATGATGTTCTTCGGGATGCAAGCCTCCCCCTTTTTCCTCCAAACACAACGAAGGCCATTATGGCCAAACAGTTTTTGTTTCATCAGACCAGAGGACATTTCTCCAAAAAGTATGATCTTTGTCCCCATGTGCAGTTGCAAACCGTAGTCTGACTTTTTTAGTCTCTTTCTTCCCTTTCAAATATCCTGCGATTGATGACGTTTCCCATTTCAACCAATCAAAATATCCAACGTTTATATCAATTTTTTTGCCCTGTCATACATAATTCGCTTTGGTCGCGTTCCCCTGCTCAGACGTTGCATACATCAACCAATGGTTGCATGCCACTTCATTGACTGTGTCATCGACTGACAGATTGGGCTTGTTCGACACTGCAACCGACAGTGCATGCGACTGCCGACTAACTGGTCTACAAATCAACTTGCATTATAAATAACGACTCATTATTATTTGTATGTCAGTCAGTCACAATTTACCTATGATACATCATGTTTTTGATGCTCTCGAACACAGACATAGCTATAGGGGGCACACTCTTTTCACGCCACTTCAATATAAAGTGATTTTCATAGCAGGTTAGGAGAGCATTTTCCCAAACCCTAACCCTTTTCCTAACCTTAATCTCGGTCTCCTAACCTGCTACAAAAAAGTGGTGTGAAAAGCATGTTTCCCATAGCTATGGAGCTTGTAGTCCTAAAACCTGGAAAATAGTTACCTCTGGTTCGTTCAGCCCATTCCTAGGGGGGGCAAATGAACAGGGAAAGAACGGGGTTATAGTCTGAGGCTAACACAGGTTTAGGAGATCTTAAAACTGTCCAGTTTGAGTAGTTGTTGCAGCTCGTTCCAGTCGCTGGCTGCAGCGAACTGAAAAGAGGAGCGACCCAGGGATGTGTGTGCTTTGTGGACTTTTAACAGAATGTAACTGGCAGAATGGGTGTTGTATGTGGAGGATGAGGGCTGCAGTAGATATCTCAGATAGGGGGGAGTGAGGCCTAAGAGGGTTTTATAAATAAGCATCAACCAGTGGGTCTTGCGATGGGTATACAGAGATGACCAGTTTACAGAGGAGTATAGAGTGCAGTGATGTGTCCTATAAGGAGCATTGGTGGCAAATCTGATCGCCGAATGGTAAAGAACATCTAGCCGCTCGAGAGCACCCTTACCTGCCGATCTATAAATTATGTCTCCATAATCTAGCATGGGTAGGATGGTCATCTGAATCAGGGTTAGTTTGGCAATTGGAGTGAAAGAGGAGCGATTACGATAGAGGAAACCAAGTCTAGATTTAACTTTAGCCTGCAGCTTTGATATGTGCTGAGAGAAGGACAGTGCACCGTCTAGCCATACTCCCAAGTACTTGTATGAGGTGACTACCTCAAGTTCTAAACCCTCAGAGGTAGTAATAACACCTGTGGGAAGAGGGGCATTCTTCTTACCAAACCACATGACCTTTGTTTTGGAGGTGTTCAGAACAAGGTTAAGGGTAGAGAAAGCTTGTTGGACACTAAGCAAGCTTTGTTGTAGAGCATTTAACACAAAATCTGGAGAGGGGCCAGCTGAGTATAAGACTGTATCATCAGTATATAAATGGATGAGAGAGCTTCCTACTGCCTGAGCTATGTTGTTGATGTAAATTAGGAAGAGCGTGGGGCCTAGGATCGAGCCTTGGGGTAGTCCCTTGGTGACAGGCAGTGGCTGAGACAGCAGATTTTCTGACTTTTTACACTGCACTCTTTGAGAGAGGTAGTTAGCAAACCAGCCCAAAGACCCCTCAGAGACACCAATACTCCTTAGCCGGCCCACAAGAATGGAATGATCTACCGTATCAAAAGCTATGGCCAAGTCAATAAAAATAGCAGCACAATATTGCTTAGAATCAAGGGCAATGGTGACATCATTGAGGACCTTTAAGGCTGCAGTGACACATCCATAACCTGAGCGGAAACCAGATTGCATACCAGAAAGAATACTATAGACATCAAGAAAGCCAGTCAGTTGATTATTGACAAGTTTTTCCAACACTTTTGATAAACAGGGCAAAATAGAAATAGGCCTATAACAGTTAGGATCAGCTTCATCTCCCCCTTTAAATAAAGGTCAAACCGTGGCTGCCTTCCAAGCAATGGGAACCTCCCCAGAACGGAGAGACAGGTTAAAAAGGTTGGAGATAGGCTTGGTGATGATAGGGGCAGCAACCTTAAAGAAGAAAGGGTCTAAACCATCTGACCCAGATGTTTTTTTGGGGTCAAGTTTAAAGAGCTCCTTTAGCACCTTGGACTCAGTGACCGACTGCAGGGAGAAACTTTGTAGCGGGGCAGGGGGAAAAGATGAGGAGCATCGGGGATAGTCGCATTAGAAGGGGTGGGAGATGAGGAAATGTTGGATGGGCAAGGAGGCATGGCTGAGTCAAATTGGAATCCTGACTTAATGAAGTCGTGATTAAAGAGCTCAGCCATGTGCTTCTTGTCAGTAACAACCACATCATCAACATTAAGGGACATGGGCAGCTGTGAGGAGTAGGGTTTATTCTCCAGGTCTTTAACCATTTTCCAGAACTTCTTGGGGTTAGACCCACAGAGAGAGACCTGCTCCTTAAAGTAATTACTTTGGCCTTCCGGATAGCCTGAGTGCACGTATTTCTTGTTTGCCTGAACGAAAGCCAGTATGCATGTGCCCAGCCTTTTGCCAAATGCAATTCTTGTTGAGTAACTCTGCAAGATCACGGTCGAACCAGGGGCTGATCCTGTTTTTAATTCTCATTTTCTTTATGGGGGCACGTTTGTTAACAATACCACTGAAAATATCAAAAAAGAAGGTCCAAGCGTCTTCGACAGAGGGGATCAAGCTGATTCTATCCCATTTTACAGAGGCCAGTTCATGAAGGAAGGCTTGCTCATTAAAGTTTTTTACCAAGCGTCTATGATAAATCAGGACAGGTCGTTTTACTGAGCAGCCATTACGAACACAGGCTGTAAAACTGTGATCACTAAGGAAAACGTTGTTTTCAACTTTCACCTTCAACCAAAACCGAACGTCGATTGGACGTCGGGCACAGTCGTCTTTTCAACAACATTTTGCTAGGTGGGATATCTCTCTATTATGCGGGGAATACTTTGGAACAGTTTAAATCACTTGGAGCTGATATCACGGTGTTAGATTTTTTTTACTGTATGTCCCCCCCAAAAAAAATATTTTGCTCATAAAACTTTGGGGGGCAAATCGAATCAACCAGATAGGGGCAGACCTGTTGTTTCAATGCTCCTGCTTACCGTCGGGTTGACGAGACTATTTGAAGAAAGGTGTCCATCTGCGCGCACGCAATTGCATCTTTTTAGTCGCGCGCTGTCTGTCATAATGTGAGAAAGCAGCACGTGAACACATGTACGAAGAGCAATTTGCGGCAACAAAGGTATGTTGCCTTGTACAATAATTTCTCAGGAATATAGCTTTTATGCTATATTTTAATAATTAGGTTATGCACCGTGTTGTACTTTCATCACGTTTATATAGCAACAAACCTGCAATAAAGACGAGTTTTGGAAGCAATGTCAGTCAACTAGCTACGGTTCGCATAGCTGGCAACATTAGCTAACTAACATTCGCGTGCTAATAAATTCGATGCAATGGCAATTGCATTAGCTATCAAGTGCACTGCATTGCATGACCGATAAAGCAATCAAGTGCACGAGTGGCCACACTTATGTAAATGAGTTTGATAAACCAGTCACTTTGTTTTGTTTTCCCCTCTGCCCTCATTTACAGTAGCACCACCTTCAGCATCTAGCTACTTGCAGACATGGTAACAGCAGTGCAGTGTGTGATAGCCAAGTTGCTGGCCCCCCTATGGAGAAAGGTAGAGGAGGATGAAGTGGATGGGTTATATGGTGCAGGTAAGTTTACAAATGAGCTCACCAAGCAGCCGGACAGCTTCTCAATGCACCTGTCCTGTTCCAGTCAACAGCAAATGAACGCTATAAATCCCAGAATGAGATCGATCCAACGCTGCCAGTGGCTTCAACCCACCTGTTCTCAAAGGAATTTTAAGTACTTTTCTGTGTCAAACCCCAATGGTTTAGTCAAAGCCCTTGACAGTTAATGACAAGAAAAAGTAGGTGAACCCTTTGGAAATATATGCACAAATACCCATATTTGTGCATAAAGTGTAGTCTGATCTTCATCTAGGTCACAACAATACACAAACACTGTCTGTTTTAAATGAATAACACACAAACAATTATACGTTTATGTCTTTATTGAACACACCGTGTATACATTCACAGTGCAGGGTATGTGAACCGTTGGATTTAATAACTGGTTGACCCTCTTTTGGCAGCAATAACCTCAACCAAATGTTTTCTGTAGTTGCGGATCAGACCTGCGCGACGGTCAGGAGGAATTTTGGACCATTCCTCTTTACAAAACTGTTTCAGATAAGCAATATTCTTGGGATGTTTGGTGTGAACTGCTCTCTTGAGGTCATGCCACAGCATCTCAATCGGGTTGAGGTCAGGACTGACTGGGCCACTCCAGAAGGTGTATTTTCTTCTGTTGAAGCCATTCTGTTGATCTACTTCTGTCTTTTGGGTTGTTGTCCTGTTGCATCACCCAACTTCTGTTGAGCTTCAATTGGAGGACAGATAGCCTTACATTCTCCTGCAAAATGTCTTGATTAACTTGGGAATTCATTTTTCCATTGATAATAGCAAGCTGTCCAGGCCCTGAGGCAGCAAAGCAGCTCCAAACCATGATGCTCCCTTCACCATACTTTACAGTTGGATGAAGTTTTGATGTTGGTGTGCTTTTTTTCTCCACACATAGTGTTGTGTGTTCATTCCAAACAACGCAACTGTAGTTTAATCTGTCCACAGAATATTTTGGCAGTAGCGCTGTGGAACATCCAGGTGCACTTTTGCAAACTTCAGACCTGCAGCAATGTTTTTTTGGACAGCAGTGGCTTCTTCCGTGGTGTCTTCCCATGAACACCATTGTTGTTTAGTGTTTTACGTATCGTAGACTCGTCAACAGAGATGTTAGCATGTTCCAGAGATATCCAAGTCTTTAGCTGACACTCTAGATTCTTCTTAACCTCATTGAGCATTCTGCACTGTCATCTTTGCAGGATGGCCACTCCTAGGGGGAGTAGCAACAGTGCTGAACTTTCTCCATTTGTGGGGCGGCAGGTAGCCTAGTGGTTAGAGTGTTGGACTAGTAACCGAAAGATTGCAAGATCAAATCCCCGAGCTGACAAGGTAAAATTCAGTTGTTCTGCCCCTGAACAAAGCCTAAGAACCATGGGTTAACTGCCGTCTTTGAAAATAAGAATTTGTTCTTAACTGACTTGCCTAGTTTAAATAAAGGTAAAATAAAAATGTACATACAATTTGTCTTATCGTGGACTGATAAACATCAAGGCTTTTAGAGATACTTTTGTAACCCTTTCCAGCTTTATGCAAGTCAACAATTCTGCATCTTATGTATTCTGAGATCTCTTTTGTTCGAGGCATGGTTCATGCTTGTGAATAGCAAGCATTGTTTTTAATAGGGCAAGGCAGCTCTAACCAACATCTTCCATCTCGTCTCATTGATTGAACTCCAGGTTAGCTGACTCCTGACTCAAATGAGCTTTTGGAGAAATCATTAGCCTAGGACAGGGTTGGTCAAACTTTATGGCTTGAGGGCCACATCAGGATTTTGAAAGTCAATGGAGGGCTGCATTTTTTTGAGGGACCAATTGTTTGTTAAAATCAATTTCCGGGGGCCTCCCGAGTGGCGCAGTGGTCTAAGGCATCACTACAGACCTAGGTTCGATCCCAGTCTGTGTCACAGACGGCCGTGACTGGGAGACCCATGAGGCGGCGCACAATTGGCCCAGCGTCGTGAGGGTTTGGCAGGCCGAGATTTCCTTGTCCCGTCGTACTCTAGCGGCTCCTGTGGTGGGGGGCCGGGGGCGTGGACGCTGACACGGTCGCCAGGTGTATGGTGTTTCTTCCGACACGTTGGTGCGGCTGGCTTCCGGGTTAAGCGGGCATTGTGTCAAGAAGCAGTGCGGCTTGGCTGGGTCGTGTTTCGGAGGATGCACGGCTCTCGACCTTTGCATCTCCCGAGTCCGTACGGGAGTTGCAGGGATGGGACAAGCCTAACTACCAGTTGGATACCACGAAACTGGGGAGAAAAAAGAGGTAAACATTTTTTGGGGGCTGGATTGAAGGGCAGTACTGTGCCCCCCCCTTTGGCCGAGGGGTTCACATACTTTTTCCAACCTACACTCTGAATGTTTAAATTATGTATTCAATATAGGCAAGAAAAATACAATAATTTGTGTTATTAGTTTAAGCACACTATTTGTCAAATTTGATGACCAATTTATGCAGAAATCCAGGTAATTCCAAAGGGTTCACATACTTTTTCTTGCCGTTAAGTTTTTCAATCCAATGATCAGTGATAATCTTTTGTGTGTCAGCGATGGAGGAGGTCCGCAACCTGCGCTGCGGCGTAGTGACCCTACTGTGTCAGGACTATGGCATGATCGATGATGATGTCTACTTCACAACTGGAGAGGTGCTGGGAGGCGTGCCGCTCAGGGTCGGGGATGCAGTCAACGGCCTTGCAGTACGAGACAGTGCCCAAGGAGGGTGGAAAGCACTGAGGGTGAGACACTTTGACCAAGGCCTCATTTTAACCAGTATGTTTGTGTTATCTCCGAAGGTGAGACCTTGGCTTGGTCTCACCATTTAAATTGGTTTCTTATTCCGTATCCTGGCCTTTATTACAATTGCCAGGTGAAATGACCGATATGGTTTTTTTGGTCCGATTTTAGTGGAAAAATTCACAGATAACCAATATCTGCATATTTTTATTATAGCGTCAATAATAAAATAAAAACGTCTGTATGGATTGTGCTTAAAACAGCCCTACAACGATTTAAATTTGAGGAAAGAACATTAATGTGAATGGCGTCAAGTACACTCACAGGTAGTTAGCTGGCTAGCTAGCTAGCACTCGTCATGGAAACGTGGTTGGCGAAAAGTGAATTTGCACCAGTCCCTGACAAGTGACAACACATGCATCCAAGCGTAGCTATGAAGCACTACTTTGTAACCTTCTATGTTAGTGTCTCTGAAAACATTTGAATGTCAGAGCTTGAGAAATACCCTTGGCAAAGAGCAAATATAACACTCCAGATTTCGCGAGCTTTTCTAAAGGGCTGTAACGATAATGTTACCACAGAGTAGAACATTCTGCTTGCTTTACTTTTGGGCATAGTGTCCATTGTTTGTCACAACACCTTACCATGACACTTCACGTATATGGCCACTTCATATGACACTTCACATATATGACAGTATATGGCCAGTGCGTATTTTTTGCACTTTATTGAGCTGGCAAGCTTCTATCTACTCGGCACTCACCGTTGAAGCAGTAACTTCACTCTCCTCTCCTCTCCGACTGGTGTAGTTGCGTTGGATGATAGTGTTGAGTCTTGCTGTAGCACGTCAAGGCAAGATAGGCTTATATCCACGTAAAGAGCGCCCTCTTCAGGACAAATAATGAGATACAGAAAAAAAGTCGGTCTATGATGGGGAAGGGGATTTTGGTGTGTTTTCGACGCAACTTATATCAGTCCTTTTCGGTGGATTAAATGCAGATACAAATACATCTGTAAAAGGCTAATATCAGCCGGTTAATATCGGTCAACCGATAAATAGGTCGGGCTCTAGTAATGACTATAGGTTTCAACAATGTATTTTTTTTTACAATATGTTAATTTTATTCAAAGTCTCAATCATGGACACTTACTGACAGTTGTGGCTGCTTCGCGTGATGTATTGTTGTCTCCACCTTCTTGCCCTTTGTGCTGTTGTCTGTGCCCAATAATATTTGTACCGTGTTTTGTGCTGCTGCCATGTTGTTGTCATGTTGTGTTGCTACCATGCTGTGTTGTCATGTGTTGCTGCCATGCTATGTTGTTGTCTTAGATCTCTCTTTATGTAGTGTTGTGGTGTCTCTCTTGTCCTTTTGTCCTATTGTATTTATTTTTATCCCAGCCCCCGTCCCCGCAGGAGGCCTTTTTGCCTTCTGGTAGGCTGTCATTGTAAATAAGAATTTGTTCTTAACTGACTTGCCTTGTCAAATTTATAATTTTTTAAAATAAAATTGGAGACACTTTTCAAATCATTGGTTGTGAAGGAATGGAGCAAGAAGCATATTGAAGACACATCCCCCTTGTTTGTCATGTATGTTACAACCATAGAGATACATACATACATACATACATACATGCTATGTTCTGTGGTTACAACTGTGGCCATTCCGTTCCTCAGGTGGAGAAGAACGCTGATGCCTGGGAGGAAGGAGGGGGAGGAGCCTCCCTGGAGGCAGACAGCAACCAGCTCCGTCCTCTGATTGGTACTGTGACGTCATGTGACAGGGACGGTGGCTTCATCAATCAGACCACTTTTTTTCCACGACAAGCTCTTTGTGATGGTACTGTCAACGATCAAAATAGATTTACTTCTATTTATGTTCTACTATTCTATTTCTATGCTGCCAACCTGTCCCAGATGCTATACCCGTTTAGCCTTTCATTTCCTATTCTATGCTTTCTTTTTTCAATTCCTTGCTCCTGTCCATCAGGTTTTGAACCCATGAAAGGGGACTGGGTCCAGTCCCAGTACTTTATTAGTCCCACCCAGTGGAGCAGCCAGGCCCGCTCTGTGTCCCCCTTACGCTACCGCCGCATGGACCAGGTCAGTCCCTCCTCTAGAACCCTATTCATTCATTCATTCCTTGCAAATGGCATTTCAACTTTATCTCACTGAAGACATGGCAACATACCGTACCTTAATGTTTCCTGCCCATGGACTTTGATCTGTAGTCCCAATTATCAACGTCAAGTCCACATTAATGTGATGATACAAACTTCTAGTCTCACCCCCTTCTGATTTGGAAAGGCACACACTTGTCTATATAAGGTCCCACAGTTGACAGTGCATGTCAGAGCAAAAACCAAGCCATGAGGTCGGAGGAATTGTCCGTAGAGCTCCGAGACAGGATTGTGTCGAGGCACAGATCTAGGGAAGGGTACTAAAACATTTCTGCAGCCTTGAAGGTCTAGTCTCACCCGCTTCTCTGCACACACACGCTCCCCCCCCACCCTACCCAGGTGCGTGTGTCCAGTGTGTTTGGCAGCAGCGGGGTGGTGGAGGACAGTGTGTTCTTCAGCCTGGACAACCTGCTACTCCCGGCCGGGTACCGTCCCTCCCCTGGGGACATGGTCAGCCTGGTGGTGGTGGAGAGCAGCCAGTCCTTCTACTGCTGGAGGGCTCTGTGCATGGCTCCCAGCGAACACAGGTAAATAACCACAAACAGTTCTGCTGGAGGGCTCTGTGCATGGCTCCCAGCGAACACAGGTAAAGAACCACAAACAGTTCTGCTGGAGGGCTCTGTGCATGGCTCCCAGCGAACACAGGTAAATAACCACAAACCGTTCTGCTGGAGGGCTCTGTGCATGGCTCCCAGCGAACACAGGTAAATAACCACAAACAGTTTTGCTGGAGGGCTCTGTGCATGGCTACCAGCGAACACAGGTAAATAACCACAGACAGTTCTGCTAGAGGGCTCTGTGCATGGCTACCAGGGAACACAGGTAAATAACCACAGACAGTTCTGCTAGAGGGCTCTGTGCATGGCTACCAGCGAACACAGGTAAATAACCACAGACAGTTCTGCTAGAGGGCTCTGTGCATGGCTACCAGCGAACACAGGTAAATAACCACAGACAGTTCTGCTGGAGGGCTCTGTGCATGGCTCCCAGCGAACACAGGTAAATAACCACAAACAGTTTTGCTGGAGGGCTCTGTGCATGGCTACCAGCGAACACAAGTAGCTACAAAAATAGACCCTGGACAATGATCAGTGAATCAATACATTTTCCACTGCTGCACACACAAACCCTTGTATCAATGAAATTACCAATGATGGTCTCATGGCATTATCAGGAATCCCACCATGTGTGTTGTGTTGGGTGAAATGTCCGAAACAATTCCCATGGTATTAAAGGCTGATAATGAGTTCGGACTCGGGCCACTAACCTACACCATTACTCTCTGGTCTCTTTCCTGGAACAGTATGAATACTGCCAATAACAGGTCCATCCCAGAGGCGGAGATCAATAGTCTCCTGGAGGACAAGGGGGGCCTGGTGGTTGGCGACAAGACACATTTTGGGGTTCTGCTGCTGGGAGAGAGCCGGGAGCTGGTGGTCTGGATACAGTGAGTCAGCCATGGAGTGTCTACTTGTCTTAAATGAGAGAGAACTACCCTGTAAATCTGTAAATACCCTGATGAAGGCTTTTGTAGAAATGTGTTTATTTTACAGGGCATTTGGGAAGTATTCAGATCCCTTTCTTTTTTTCAACATTGTTACGTTACAGCCTTGTTCTAAAATATAAAAAACAATGTACTCATCAGTCTACACACAATACCCAATAATGACAAAGCGAAGACAGGTTTTTAGACTTTTGCTCATTTATTAAAACAAAAAATCAGAAATGCCTTATTTACATAAGTATTCAGACCCTTTGCTATGAGACTCAAAATCAATGTAAACGGGTGTCTACAACTTGGAGTCCACCTGTGGTAAATTTAATTGATTGGACATGATTTGGAAAGGCACACACCTGTCTATATAAGGTCCCACAGTTGACAGTGCATGTCAGAGCAAAAACCAAGCCATGAGGTCGAAGGAATTGTCCGTAGAGCTCCGAGACAGAATTGTGTCGAGGCACAGATCTGGGGAAGGGTACCAAAACATTTCTGCAGCATTGAAGGTCCCCAAGAACACAGTGGCCTCCATCATTCTTACATGGAAGAAGTTTGGAACCACCAAGACTCTTCCTAGATCTGGCCGCCCGGGCCAAACTGAGCAATCGGGGGAGAAGGGAATTGGTCAGGGAGGTGACCAAGAACCCGATGGTCACTCTGACAGAGCTCCAGAGTTCCTCTGGAGATGGTTGTCCTACTGAAATGTTCTCCTATCTCTGCAGCACTCCAACAATTAGGCCTTTATGGTAGTGGCCAGCCGGAAACCACTCCTCAGTAAAAGGCACATGACAGCCCGCTTGGAGTTTCCCAAAATACAACTAAAGGACTCTGACCATGAGAAACAAGATTCTCTGGTCTGATGAAGTGAAGAGACAAAATATTGTATGCTGATTTCACAAACAAGGAAGCTATTTTAAAGCATATTAAGGGAGTGCAACTCTCAGACCTCGACCATAACAAGACACATAGAAGACATCGGCGAGGACATCGCTAAGCAACTTATTACTTACATATCTGTGGTGCCGTGGTTTTAGTATTGCGCTTGACGAAAGCACTGATGTATGTGACATTGCCCAATTATGTGTTTGGGTCCGCTTCCCTCAAAACGAGTCATTCAGAGAGGACATTTTATGTTTACTGCCCCTTCAGGGACAAACACGAGGAGAGGATATTCTGAAAGCCCTTTCATTTTTTGCCAATAATAATATTGACTGGTCAAATCTGGCATCTGTCTGCACTGACGGCGCCCCAAACATGCGAGGGAAGGAAAAGGGACTCATAGGCCTGATGAGAAAGAGAGAGGATCTTCCCGAATTTGTCACGTTTCATTGTATCATTCATCAGGAAGCACTTGTGGCTGAACTCCGACTGTGACTTACAGAATGTGATGCTAAACTGTGACTTACAGAATGTGATGCAGCAAGTCGTGCTCGTGGTGAACATTATTGCACTGAATCACCGGCAATTCCCCCAGTTACTAGAGGAATACCAGACAGAATACGGCGACTTACTCTGAATGATCGGCTATGAAAAGCCAACTGACATTTACTCCTGAGGTGCTGACCTGTTGCACCATCTACAACCACTGTGATTATTATTATTTGACCCTGCTGGTCATCTATGAACATTTGAAAATCTTGGCCATGTTCTGTTATAATCTCCACCCGGCACTGCCAGAAGAGGACTGGCCACCCCTCAGAGCCTGGTTCCTCTCTAGGTTTCTTCCTAAGTTCTGGCCTTTTCTAGGGATTTTTTCCTAGCCACCGTGCTTCTACACCTGCATTGCTTGCTGTTTGTGGTTTTAGGCTGAGTTTCTGTACAGCACTCTGTGACATCAGCTGATGTAAGAAGGGCTTTATAAATACATTTAAAAAAAAAAAAAAAAAATGGATTGACTTGATATTTCACAGTGAGGTGAGATGGCTGTCTCGTGGCGGAGTTTTTGAAAGATTTCTCTCTCCTCCCTCAAATCCGTGAATTTGTTGTAAGCAAGGGGAGAGAGGAGCCAGAGCTGGATGATCCACAGTGGATATTAAAGCTGGCTTTTTAACTGACATCACCTGCCACCTGAACACGGTGAATCTCCAGCTCCAAGGGAAAGCTACAACATCAGGCAAAATGCTGCGTGTGGTCACAGCGTTTCAAAATAAAATCACCACACTGTTCATACCTGACACACAGTTTGTTCATTTCCCAAACCTCAGAGCAGCCACCACATCCAACCCTGACATACTGTAACATTTTAGCTATGATGTGTTTGTGCGTGTGTTGGAAGAGTTGAAGTTGGAGTTTGATTCAAGATTCAAGGATATTATGGAGTACAACATCATTGAGAACCCCTTTTCATGTGCTAGTGTCATCTCTGACCCCAGCCTTCTGTCCTGACTGTGCTGGAATAGAGAGTGAGATAGTGGAGCTGCAGGAAAATTACACTTTGCAAGGTGAACTAAGATCAGGTGTTAGCCATTTCTGGATCCTTGTCAGTCACAGAGTATTCACTTCTGAAGCAGCGTGTGCTAAAGGTGACATTGTTTTGTCACCACTTATTCTTGTGAAGCAACATTTTCAACAGAGAAACAGACTGACTGACCAATGCACACCTGGATTGCCTCACAAGGATAGCAACAACAGACATTTAGAAGGAATTCAGTCAAGGAGCAGAAAGGACATTTTTGCTCATCCAACTACTGAGGTAACCCTTTATATGGGTCTTACACTTGTGATGTAGCCTTTTTGATGTGTATGTGTATATTTGATGTACTGTACATCAAATCAATTGCATGTGCTCTGAATTTGCTCTCAATTGATAATATTGGAAGAAAAAGTACAGCAAATTAAAGATCTGTGCGGCCCTCTGATTGTCTCATCCCAAAGTGGCCCCCTTACAAGAAAATAGTGAGTAACACTCCCCCTAATTTTTGCCGTCAGGGTGCCCAGCCCGGGTACTCCCAGCAGAGGGAGCCAACGTCGCGGCATGTCTATCACAAACCCCCCGGGTAGACCTCCCGGGATACCGCGAGAAAAAAACGATTTAATACATTACAGTCTTATTCTAAAATGTAACAAAATGTAGAAAAAGTAAATGGGTCAGAATACGTTTGAATGCACTGTAATAACATTTAACTACTTAGGGAGCAGTGGGGCGCTAGATACTTAAGTATCAAGAGTAAATGTAATTTGTAAAATATACCTAAGAATCAAAAGTAAAAGTATAGGCCTTCCCAAGTGGCGCAGCGGTCTACGGCACTCCTTTTTCTGTATATGGAACATTTCTGGGACCTTTTATTTCAGCCCAACATGTTACATGTTGTGTTTTATATTGTTATATTTATTTTATTTACGAATTTTTATATTTTTCAGTATAGATGCCCAGATATTTGTAAGCAGGGACACGATCAATATGGGCACCATTTAAATTGCACGTGCTTAAATCATCAGTTATTTGTATGAGCTCTAGAGAACAACATATACACTGCTCAAAAAAATAAAGGGAACACTTAAACAACACAATGTAACTCCAAGTCAATCACACTTCTGTGAAATCAAACTGTCCACTTAGGAAGCAACACTGATTGACAATACATTTCACATGCTGTTGTGCAAATGGAATAGACAACAGGTGGAAATTATAGGGAATTAGCAAGACACCCCCAATAAAGGAGTGGTTCTGAAGGTGGTGACCACAGACCACTTCTCAGTTCCTATGCTTCCTGGCTGATGTTTTGGTCACTTTTGAATGCTGGCGGTGCTTTCACTCTAGTGGTAGCATGAGACGGAGTCTACAACCCACACAAGTGGCTCAGGTAGTGCAGCTCATCCAGGATGGCACATCAATGCGAGCTGTGGCAAGAAGGTTTGCTGTGTCTGTCAGCGTAGTGTCCAGAGCATGGAGGCGCTACCAGGAGACAGGCCAGTACATCAGGAGACGTGGAGGAGGCCGTAGGAGGGCAACAACCCAGCAGCAGGACCACTAACTCCGCCTTTGTGCAAGGAGGAGCACTGCCAGAGCCCTGCAAAATGACCTCCAGCAGGCCACAAATGTGCATGTGTCTGCTCAAACGGTCAGAAACAGACTCCATGAGGGTGGTATGAGGGCCCAACGTCCACAGGTGGGGGTTGTGCTTACAGCCCAACACCGTGCAGGACGTTTGGCATTTGCCAGAGAACACCAATATTGGCAAATTCGCCACTTGCGCCCTGTGCTCTTCACAGATGAAAGCAGGTTCACACTGAGCACGTGACAGAGTCTGGAGACGCCGTGGAGAACGTTCTGCTGCCTGCAACATCCTCCAGCATGACCGGTTTGGCGGTGGGTCAGTCATGGTGTGGGGTGGCATTTCATTGGGGGGCCGCACAGCCCTCCATGTGCTCGCCAGAGGTAGCCTGACTGCCATTAGGTACCGAGATGAGATCCTCAGACCCCTTGTGAGACCATATGCTGGTGCGGTTGGCCCTGGGTTCCTCCTAATGCAAGACAATGCTAGACCTCATGTGGCTGGAGTGTGTCAGCAGTTAATGCAAGAGGAAGGCATTGATGCTAAGGACTGGCCCGCCCGTTCCCCAGACCTGAATCCAATTGAGCACATCTGGGACATCATGTCTCGCTCCATCCACCAACGCCACGTTGCACCACAGACTGTCCAGGAGTTGGCGGATGCTTTAGTCCAGGTCTGGGAGAAGATCCCTCAGGAGACCATCCGCCACCTCATCAGGAGCATGCCCAGGCGTTGTAGGGAGGTCATTCAGGCACGTGGAGGCCACACACACTACTGAGCCTCATTTTGACTTGTTTTAAGGACATTACATCAAAGTTGGATCAGCCTGTAGTGTGGTTTTCCACTTTAATTTTGAGTGTGACTCCAAATCCAGACCTCCATGGGTTGATAAATTTGATTTCCATTGATCATTTTTGTGTGATTTTGTTGTCAGCACATTCAACTATGTAAAGAAAAAAAGTATTTAATAAGATTATTTCATTCATTCAGATCTATGATGTGTTATTTTAGTGTTCCCCTTTATTTTTTTGAGCAGTGTACTTAGTTTTACCTGCATTCAATACTAATTTCAGGTCAAAAGTTTTTCTGTAAAACAATGAAGGCAGACTGTGGTTCAGATAGAGCCTGTTCAACCGTGGTGGCAATACCGGACATAAACGCTCATAAAATTGATACAGGCATTTGGAATATTGTGCAAAAACATACATTTGAATTAATCCGATCATCCAGCCCTATACAGGACCCAGAATCGACACCTTTCGTTATATCCAGAAAACCTGACTTGACACCTTCACATAGAACTCAATCTGTGAAGTAAACTAGTTACAACAGGATGGCAACTTTGATGGGGGTGGGGACCCCAAAAATCTGAACTCATCATGGGTCTGTGCACTCACATCCATACCCACAGTCAGAGCTGACCCTAGCATGTTGGGTGCCTTAAGCAAAAATGTCCCCCCACCTTGCGAGCAAAACATTTTAGTGGCCCCCTTTGACAGCAGAGAGAAATTGAAAGTTTTAGAGTAAATTTCCTAAATTCTACACATTTTGCCATGGGCGTATAAAAAACGGCAACATTTTTCTATAGCAAGTTTGCTGAAATTCTACACATTTTATGATGGAACGTTTGCAGTTTTTAATATTTTATCTGAGTGAGAGTGACTAACAAAGTCAATGGGGCCCCCCCCGGTCGTTAATTCAACCATTATTACTACTAGTTTAGATAGCTGGCTAGACTAACTTACCAATCTAAAGAATGTTAGCTGACATGGGCTAATTGAGTGACTGTCAGTGACTGACATAACAAGAGAGAAACTGCTCATGCACAACCACATTTCGAAGTTGCACCTTGTGCAATTTCCCATCCCTGAGCTGCAGTTACATGCAGCCTGGTCTAGGCCAATTGAGGAAAGCCTCTGAATTAGCAGTGCTTGATCAGCAGTATCGGAAGCCTTTGACAGGTCAATGAAGAGGGCAGCACAATGTTGCCTTTTATCCATTCAATTAACCACTTTTATAACTAGGGATGCAGTGCAATGACCTGATGTACATTTAGCTATGAAATGTGTTCTAAGAAAGATCTGAGAATGAATCAAGGATTCTAATATTTTAACTAGGTAAGGAAGTTTTTAAATAGGGCGATTCATTTTTTTTTATGTAGGTCACAAGGGTCACCAGCTTTTGAAGGGGGAGTACATGAGCTGCCTTCCAAACCTTGGGGATAGTACCAGACAGTGGAGGCTGCTCACGGGAGGACGACGGAGCGAATGGCATAAAACATATGGAAACGATGTGTTTGATCTTGTTGATACCTTTCCTCCTGTGGTAGCAGATATACAGTGCCTTCGGAAAGTATTCATACCCCTTCACTTTTTCCACATTTTGTACGTTACAGCCTTATTTTAAAATGGATTATATATATTTTCACATAATGCCAAAGTGAAAACCAGGTTTGTAAACATTTTTGCTAATTTATTAAAAATAAAAAACTGAAATACCTTAAGTATTCAGAGGCCACTGGGTTCAAGTTGTAGAAACATCTCAAGGATGATCAAGGGAAACAGGATGCACCTGAGCTCAATTTCGATTCTCATTGCAAATGGTTTGAATACTTAATAATACTTAAGGTATCAGTTTTTTATTTTTTAATACATTTGCAAACATGTCTACAAACCTGTTTTCGTTTTGTCATTATGTGGTTTTGTATGTAGATTAGGCTTTTTTAATTTTTTTAATCCATTTTAGAATAAGGCTGTAATGTAACAAAATGTGGGAAAAGGGAAGGGGTCTGAATACTTTCCGAATGCATTGTATTCTCTTTTCTCTTGACAGGAACCAAGGGTCTGATACCCATAGACTGAAGTGCTGTGAGTTTGCTGGCTGGGACTCAGAGGAGCAGTTCAACCTAGGGACCGTGACAACCCCCTCTCTCTGTCCCGGTGGGTCTGTACAGCTTCCTGCTCTAACACAGATCCTCTATCGGGGTATTCAGGGCCTATCCAGCAAGCGCACTCCCGTGGTGGGTCCCGCTCTCTATCCGCAGTCCGGGTCTGCTGGGCCTACTGCACTGCTCAATGGTGATAGGAAGGACACGAGTGAGATCGATGGAGATGTGGTTGGAGAAAATGGTGAGGCACATCAGGACACTGTTCACAAGCCTGCCGTACGGACAGATGAGCGAGACGTGGAGATCGCACCAGGGGAGAAGGTATCTGTGAAAGTGGTCTGCCGAGCCAAGTAAGTCATGCTTAGCTAGCTGCTACAACATAAGTCTGGTATAGTTGTCTATTTCTGGCGGTATCACTATTATCTGACTGAATCAATTTCTTCTGAAGATTCAGGTTTTTAAAACAATGATTTATGTATCCCTCCATCTTACCCTAGAAACTTGGGGCGTTGTGCGGAGCTGCTGCTCCTGCACTTCCCCTCTTTCACCATCGGGAGGCGTCTGGAGGTCACAGTAGGCAGTAAAGAGGAGAGTCTTCTCCAGCCCTTTGCTCCCTACTGCCCGGCAGCCCCACTGCCCCTTCCTCAGGTTGCCCAGGTGGTCACTGTGATGGCTGCACATCCACCTCAACGGTAGACTACACCCTGATAGTGTCTCGGTTCTGTATTATGTCGTGAAGTATGTTCGGCCTACCTGCAAAAATCATTATTCTATAGGGAAATGTGGATCTTGACTAGTTGGTGATACTGTCCACCAACGTTCTCTATAATCAAATGTTTTTTTCCCTAACCTAGTTACTCTACCCATGTTGAGTGATGACAGTTTGGTCCATATTGTTGAATTACACCGCTCCTGTGTAGTTAGATAAAGTCGCTAGCCTATTCTTATTTTTTTTTTTTCCAAGGCTGACTAAGCGCCACCTGCCTAACTTCCTGAGTAACTACCCAGTGCCCCAGGCTCTACGGGACTGTATGGAGGCTGACCGTGATGTGTTGGTGGCCCAGCCATGTCTAGGAGAGGTAAGGGAACCGCAAGTTCACTCAGAGGGAAGTCTTCTATCATCAGTTAAATGCTTTGTTCCCGCCAGCCTACAGGAATTTGGGTCCAATTTGGTTTTGATTGAAAAGTCTCTCTGGATTTTGATATGGGGGCCTTTGCGCCTCCACTGTAAAATAATGGATTAGCTTCTCTCCATCTCTTCTCTGCCAGACTCTGTCGACGGCCAACATGCGTCTCCGTTTCTCGTCCCTGCTGTGGCTGGAGGAGCTACAAGCTGAGAGCGAGCTCAGGGAGTTCAGCATCAGTGGAGCCCTCCTCAGGAGAGGCGCCATCTATCTGCACCTAGAGGTGCTTGGCCTGGCTGAGGGCAGGCCCAGTCTCTTCATAGGTATCTGTTGAGTCTTAATTTGGCCTTGTATTAATAGTAAGACATTTCATTGACACACACCAGATTGGTACAATGAAATGTGTTGTTTCACAGAGTCAGCCATACTTGAGTTGAGTTGTTTGACATAGTGTTTTGTCTGCTCTACAGGTGACAGAGTGGCACTGAAGAAGCCAATCAGTGGAGGCGTGGTGATGGAGTACATCGGTTACGTCACAGAGGTACTCAGCGGTTTTGATCTTCTTAGCGTTTTGCTTGCAACTCTGATATTTCTCCTTGTGCTTTGTTCACATTGACCTGTACACTGTTTGTGGACCATATCCACAGATCAGTGACGAGGACGTGAGTCTGAGGGTGAACACTGAGTTTCAGCATGGCTACCTGGGAGAGCCTCTAGATGTTGAGTTCACCTTCAACAGGTACCTGCCTTGTCCTGGTTCTGGGAAGGATCCTTTCTGTGTCACTACCTAAGTGTTGATCTCTGTTCCTTTAGCATAGATAACGTGTGACAGGTTGACAGTATATGGATTATGTATGATGATGTTTGTGTTGACAGTATATTGATTATGAATGATGTATGTGTTGACAGTATATGGATTATGAATGATGATGTTTGTGTTGACAGTACATTGATTATGTATGATGATGTTTGTTTTGACAGGCTGACAGTATATTAATTATGTATGATGATGTTTGCATTGACAGGTTGTCCATGAGGCGATGCCACTTAGCACTGGACCAGAGCAAGCACTTTGAAGAGAATGGTGATCTTGGCTTTTTTGTCTCAATCCCATTTCCTATATGGGTTGTATTTAGTCAACTATGTCTTCTTCTCTTCTCTCTTCCTATCCCCAACCCCTGGTAAGTTTATTTCCAGTCTGGTCCACCACTGATTGTGCGCCCTCTCCTCTCTTCCCAGTGTTCTTCCCTAAAGCTGTGATGCTTCAGGCCCCTCTATGGACGGGAGAGTGGGGTCCAGAGGAGGTGAAAGAGGGCACCCTCACAACCGATGGGGTGAAGCTGTCAAGCGTCTCCGTTGACATGGTCTCAAGGGCCACACAAACCAAACCAGGTGATATAGGCATTGGGACTCCTTCATTCTGACAGCACAGAGATTCTCTGTGTACTACAGCTGCTGAAGCGTCATAAACCTGAAGGGCATTAGAACTCGTGTCCTAACTAGGACAGTTCAGTACATTTGTGAGACAGAATGAATGATCAGTGATGGAGAGGGGAATGAGTATTGAGCCTCTTTAATTCTCTCAGATTCCAGGTTGCCATCCAAACCCATCCCTAACCCAGGCCAGTTGTTCAACCAGCAGCTGAACCCGTCTCAGAGGGAGGCAGTGAAGCGTATCCTGGCAGGGGAGTGTCGGCCCACTCCGTACATCCTGTTTGGACCCCCAGGGACAGGAAAGACTATCACCCTCATAGAGTCCATACTACAGGTAGACACCCCTCAACCTGGGAGGTATCCTAGCGGTTAAGAGTGTAAAATCTGTTGATGTGCCCTTGAGGAAGGCAATTAACCCCAATGGATATCAAACTTTATTTGTCACATGCGTCATAAACAACCGGTGTAGGAAACCGTGAAACGCTTACTTACGGACCCTTCCCAACAATGCAGAGAGAAAAATAAAACAACCAAACCCCGGGTTCAAATAGGATTGGTTTTCTTTCAAGTATTTTGACTTTGGGTCAGCCTGCCTGATGAGCAGGGTTTGAACTTTTAGTATGTTCCATCGATTCCATTGCACCTGGCAAGCTGAATTAATTTTCTTGTATTTGGTTATTTACAGCAGTTTCCCTCATTTTAGTTCCCTGAATAAATAATAGTGGCCTACTCCTATAGGTGTATCACCGCCTGCCCAGTAGTCGTGTGCTGGTGTGCACTCCCTCCAACAGTGCTGCAGACCTCGTCTGTATCCGTCTCCATGAAAGTGGGTACCTGAACGCTGCCAGCCTGGCCCGCGTCAACGCCTCCTGTCGACAGGAAGAGGTACTGCACCCATTGCCGCCTCAGGAATTTCATCAGTCCTATTTTTTTTGCCGACCAGTTCGTGCCTCTGTCTGTATCGCATTTCCCTCTGTATCTCCATAGGCCATCCCGGAGGTTCTAAGGCAGTACTCTCAGGCTGGGGAGGACATCCGACACGCCTCCTTTCACAGGATTGTGGTCAGCACCTGTTCCAGCGCCGGCATGTTCTTCCAGATTGGACTGCGGTGAGGGAGGGTAATAGGGTTCAATGTTAACCTCCCTCACCAGAGGAAACATAACTGTAGCAAACCTGATCTTACTAAGATCATTGTCTCTTTGCTGCGTTTCCTCAGTGTGGGTCATTTCACCCATGTGTTTCTGGATGAGGCTGGCCAAGCCACGGAGCCAGAGGCACTGATACCTCTGGGGCTTCTGTCAGAGAGAGACGGACAGGTTAGATTGAACACCGAGTACATCTACAACCACAGTACAACCCTTACTACAGTGGCGCAACTGTGAAGAAAGCAACCCATTGCCCATAACTGACAGAAGTCGTCATAATTGACACTGCTTTCTGTAGCCTCCTTATCAGGAAGTGAGTCATATTTTCTGTTGCTCTCGCCACCCTTTAGATAGTTCTGGCCGGAGACCCCCGGCAGCTGGGTCCAATTGTGAAGTCCAAGCTTGCGCAGACGTTCGGCCTGGGGGTGTCCCTGCTGGAGAGACTGATGGCCAACCCTCTGTACTCCAGAGAGAATGGGGGATATAACCCAGTGCTGGTGAGTAGACACACACACTCCTTGTCAGTGCCATGATCACTAAAATCCTGCATAGTGAATCCACCAACTATGAATGCAAAATCTGCATCTTTTTCTACATAATGTTTTGGCCTTGCATTGTAATATAATGTATGCCATTTAGCAGACTTGTTTTATAACCTACAGTCATGTGTGCAAACATTTTACTCATGGATATCCCCGGCGGAAATCAAGCCCACGACCCTTGGTATGTAGAGCACCAAGCTCTACATACTGAGCCACACAGGACTGCGTGGTAAATGGATGCCACCACAGTTGATGCATTCTCCTGATGGCCGCCTTCCTCTTTCAGGTGACCAAGCTAGTGTACAACTACCGTTCCCACGAGGCTCTCCTGGCCCTGCCCTCTAGGCTGTTCTACAATGGGGAGCTGTGTGTCAGGGCCCAGAGGTCCGTAGTGGACTCCCTCTGTCACTGGAGCCGTCTGCCAACCAAGGGATTCCCCCTCATCTTCCACGGAGTCAGGGTAAGGACTCCATCTTTTGCTCCCTTTTCTCTTCAATCAATCAATCAAATGTATTTTTTTTTAAAGCCGCTTTTACATCAGCAGCTGTATAAGGGGGGGGGCAGCAGGTCAGGGACAAGGTAGCATGACCTGGGTCCCATAGTCACAGGCAGAACTTGGCAAAATGAACTCAAGACATGGCCTCTTTCTCAATAGTCTCGTCTTTACATATTCGTATGCTCCTGTCCTCTTCCAGCCTCTTTCTCAAACAATCAGCTTTCCTCTCCTTGCTTACAGCTGACATTTTGAGGACATTTTGACAAATATGGGTTTTCCTCTTTGGTTGGAACAGAACCTAGACGTCGAACACCAATAATACCAGTCATCATTCCCCCTCTCAGGGCACAGAGATGAGGGAGGGCAACAACCCGTCGTGGTTCAACCCTGGAGAGGCGGTACAGGTGATGCTGTACTGCTGCCAGCTGGCCAAGAAGCTCTACAAACCTGTAGCTGCTAGTGACATTGGTATCATCGCCCCCTACAGGAAACAGGTCAGTAGTGCACATTTCGGCCATCAACGGTTGGTCCTATTCTGTTTTGTCAATCTCCTAGTTTTGCTGTTAACCCCATAGTCTAAGCCTCTAGAAGGAGATATCTACTAACACTTAAAAGGCCTCAAAAATTCATAAAAAGTGACTCATTCTGTCACAAGTAGTACAGTACTCCCTTTCCCTTAACCCTGAACACCGGTCTGGACACCTGCACCATGAACCTTCTCTAGTCGGAGAAGATCCGTGTGCTGCTCCACAGGGTGGGCCTGTCTGACATCAAGGTGGGGTCTGTGGAGGAGTTCCAGGGACAGGAGTTCCTGGTTATCATCTTGTCCACGGTAACATTCCAATCCTTCCTCTGTTTTACTCATTATTGAACTCTTTGGTTAATTTCTCCCTTTACAGGGTCTCTGTTCCATTCCTTTTCATTTCAGGGAGTCAATTCTGAAATTGAAAAATATGAAATAATGTGTCACTTTTGTATGAGTTGAATATCACTTTGCTGAATTGACTGAATTGAAGTTGTAATTCCCCCCGATCCTAAAACGTCTAAATAAATTACCTCATGTTGTTCCAGGTGAGGGCAAATGAGTCGGTGCAGGGCAACGACCTGCAAAGCATACTGGGATTCCTGTCCAACCCTAAGCGCTTCAACGTGGCCATCACGCGGCCCAAAGCCATGCTCATCGTCGTGGGCAACCCGCACATCCTCGTCAAGGACCCATGCTTCAACGCTTTCCTCCAGTACTGTTTTGAGAACGGGGCCTACCTAGGCTGTGACCCCCCAACCTGTCTCAGGGCAGCACACCGGTGTGTTTAGGGTGTATAATGCACCACACACGCACCATTTAATTAAACGATGTGGCTTTAATTTGTCGGTAATAACAAACATTCATCTCTTTCTCCTCAGAGCTGCCAGTGAGAAAGAGGAGTGAGAGAGTTCACCGCCCTCGCCACTGCCCAGCTGTCCAACACTCCAATACTACCTGTACTATTATGTTTAAATAGAAGTTTCTTCTTTCATTCTTTACATTACGATGACTTAGCTCTCTGCATTTGTTATTCTACACAGTCGGCTGCATATGTCTTAGTCAGTGAGAAATGGTTTGTAAAAGATGTCTTAAGAGAATGCACTCCATTTCTGCTGTATGTTGCAGTTATAGTGCCGTCCACTGGTTGGCAGTAATAAAAATGATGACCAAACCTTTTGGTGTTTTTTCTTACTGGGTTATTGTACTTTGACACCAGTGTCTATTTCACTTTTGTACTAGCTAGATCAGTGTCGTATTGATGATGCATTATACCTGTATGTGTGCTTAAGACTCATACAGGTATAAGGACTGGTACCAGTGACTACCTGTGAGAAACCTATCATGAATTAGAGTGGGACTGGACCATGGCACCTGAATCCCACATCAAAGAGCTCAGGTAGAAGGGGGGTTTTGAGTGAGGCTCGTTGGCAACTCATTAAAGTCCTATTGAGGGATTGAGCCCCCACCCACCCCCTTCTCTCTCCATCTCCCCCCTACTCTCACTGGGCTCCATGAGGGCTGACTGTCACTGGAGATTCAGACTGTCAGTTGCCACATCCAGTCTCCGTGTGGACCTGCAGACAGACAGACAGACGCTGCCCGTCTGCCACACCGGTGTTTAGACACACTGTCTCCTGCAGCCCAGTGTATACCATTCCTCACATTGCTAAAAAATGTCTGAGATGCTTAAATAGTCACTCATTAGAAAGGTTATGATTTTCTAAATCCAATGGTTGGCAAATATGCTAGGGCCCTGTGTTTTGCTCAATCGTGGCGCTTGGATTTTTAACCTTTTTATTTAAAGCTTTTTCATCAAACAGTCTCTTTTTTTAAGTCTGGTAGTCCACCATCCTCAGACAAATGCTTTCATTTTTTGTGTAAGTCTTATTTCTGGATAAGGCTAAAATCACGTGATTGCGCAAAACACAGGGCCCTAGCCTATGCTAAGTCAACTCTCTCCTTCACTGTCAGAAGATGTTGACTACTTACGGGTGTCTTAGTTAAGAGCATTGGGTCAGAACCGAAAGGTTGCTGGTTCGAATTCCCGAGACAACTGGGTAAAAGATCTGCCTGTGCCCTTGAGCAAGGCACTTAACCCTAATTGCTCCTGTAAGTCGCTCTGGATAAGAGCATCTGCTAAATGACTCAAATCAATTTGAAAAAATGTTTACAATGAAAAGACGTTTCAGTTCCTTACTCCCACGGTTGAGGAGTTTTGTAGAGGCAACATGACTGACTACTCTCATGATAGTCAAGCTAACAGACCTACAAGGGATCTACAGCTCCAAATACTATTAATTAGTATGGAAATATAAACAATGGAGTCTTAAGTGAGAACTTGCTGACATGAACTGGTTTAATTGTGGAGAAGTGGTTGGTAGTGTACAGAGCTCCCTCGGCTATTGCGGTACTGGTTCAATGACCAGTTTGTCTGGACCCCTATTGTACACTGAAACCAGGTGTTAACACACTACAATGATGGTATAGGTAGATGCACCTATAGTAAGATGACCATAAACACAAAGACTAGTATGCTAGCTAGTCCAACTGTGGTTTTACAGTGAACATACTGGATCTGTGAGTGTGCTTTTCCTGTGCATCCCCACTAGACTTTTGATGGACAGGTGCCCAACAAAACAATAGTCTCCATTATTAACAGGCAGCTTGGGGCAGGCCACACATTATCAACACAAGCACAGCGTCTACAGATGGGCTGAGGGGGGGCGTTAGAAAGAAAAACACCTCCCTGCCGGGATAATGGCAGAGGGAGCTTGTTAAACGTGTGGCCCCATTGTTCTGACTAATTGGTCTGTGGCTCTAATTGCACCTCGGTAGCACTCCTCGTCTGAACCCAGGTCCCCGACTGGGTTCAGCAGTAATCCTTTAGAAGGCGGCTGCATAGATAGGGCCGGTGGAGCTCTGACTGGAGACTGAAGGCTGTGGGAAAGTAAGGGGCCAGACCGACTGGGCCTGTGTTTATAAATCGTCTTTGAGTAATAGTACTGCTCTGGGATCAGTTTTGCCTTTAATATCATAAGGAATAAGATTACATGGACAGGGGGACCTGATTCTAGATCAGCACTCCTACTCTGAGAAGCTTTATGAATATGGGCCCTGGGGCTTAGCTTGGCTAGCCTGGCACATCTTCAGCCTCAGCCACTATTCCTTGTGTGTGGGACAGCAAGACTCAGCCCTATTACTGACTTTAAGCCTTCTGGGCACAAACCCATCAAAGATACACATCTGAACGTAGTTGTGGAGACAGACATAATCCACACAACAACTGCATTGGGTCACTTATCAATTGTACTTTCAGTTTCTGCTGCCATTAGAAGCTGAAGTCCTGAGAGACGGAGGGAGTGAGAGAGCCAGACCGTCATTAGAAGCTGAAGTCCTGAGAGACGGAGGGAGTGAGAGAGCCAGACCGTCATTAGAAGCTGAAGTCCTGAGAGACGGAGGGAGTGAGAGAGCCAGACCGTCATTAGAAGCTGAAGTCCTGAGAGACGGAGGGAGTGAGAGAGCCAGACCGTCATTAGAAGCGGAGCCTGGACCACCAGTCTGCATCGCAGTGTGAGATCTCTTCTAGTTGTCTGAGAGGGTAGGAGCATCCTGTGGCTGTCTGCCGATAATATGACTGTGTTCC
This sequence comes from Brachymystax lenok tsinlingensis, assembly GCA_030435695.1. Classification (NCBI taxonomy): domain Eukaryota; kingdom Metazoa; phylum Chordata; class Actinopteri; order Salmoniformes; family Salmonidae; genus Brachymystax; species Brachymystax lenok. The sequence goes on from CM059818.1 coordinate 18,647,807, forward strand.
TCCAAAACTGCAATGAAATACTTTTTCTGTTATAATCAATATAATCCATCTCGTCTCTTTTCCCAGGAATTTCTGGAATCTTTTTTGTACCCTTAATGTGTAATATAAAAGAAGAAAAAGTATGCATATGCATAACTACTTTTTTCACAAGCTTTAAAAGAGGTGAAGTTGTCTCTATGTTTTGAACGTGTAAATAATTGCCAAGGGAAATCCCACTGGGCACAAGCTGGTTGAATCAATGTTGTTTCATCATAATTTGTCAGCATATTGTCATGTGGAATCTATGTGGAAAATTTTATGAATCTGAAATATATTTCAACAGGATTGTCATCAGTAGCTAGGTTTCCATCCAATTTGTGAGAGATTTCCATGCGAATATTCTAAAATCTGCACAAAATAATATGCGCGCATATTCAGAGGTGGAAAAAGTACTCAATTGTCATACTTGAGTAAAAGTAAAGATACCTTAATATTAAATGACTCAAGTAAAGGTAAAAGTAACCCAGTAAAATACTACTTGAGTAAAAGTCTAAAAGTATCAGATTTTAAATGTACTTAAGTACAGTGGTGGAAAAAGTACTCAATTGTCATACTTGAGTAAAAGTACAAAGTAAAAGTAAAAGCTATACATCAAATTCCTTATATTTAGCAAACCAGAGTGTTATTGAGTGTTTTGACAGCCAGGGGCACACTCCAAAACTCAGACATAATTTGCAAAGGAAGCATTTATGTTTAGTGAGTCCACCAGATCAGAGGCAGTAGGGATGACCAGTGATGTTTTCTTGATAGGTGTGTGAATTTGACCTTTTTTTCTGTATTGCTAAGCATTCAAATTGTAACTAGTACTTTTGGGTGTCAAGGAAAATGTATGGAGTAAAAAGTACATTATTTTCTTTAGGAATGTATTGAAGTAAAAGTAGTCAAAAATATAAATAGTAAAGTAAAGTACAGTACAGATACCCCAAAAAACGACTTAAGTAGTACTTTACACCATTGCGCATATTCCCACCAGAGATGTCCATCAAAACTGACGTTTGCGGGAAAAAAAGTATGTGCGTGATGACGTCCTGCACATGCGAATAACGTTTGCGGTTAATTTCCTATGTACCGAGTGAGTATGTTTATGTTGTGCATGTTACTCTTTAATAATAAAAAATAAATACAAAATTACCGAATGAAAAATACAAGTTAAATGGGTTTCCATCGCATTTTCAACTCTATTGTTTTGTCATAAAAAACGGTTGCTATGTGCCCACTCTGCTCTTGGCGTGTGCACTCTAGCCAACAGTTTGCAGATGCAGTGCGGGTAGGCTACCTACACCATGAGATTATGGATAAGAGCTATATTATTTATATTTGTCAAACGGCAGAAAAATATCGATCATCATGTCACCCGAATAAGACCCTCGATATTTATTGGAAAAGAGCATCACCCTCATCACGTGCACTTTCACCACTCGGTGAAGTTGATCATCATTTATTTCATCTGTAGCGGAATAAACTGCATGGTTTCGCGAGTCGTAGTGGGAGGACCACACAACATTTCATCGCGTGACTCCCAAGTTTACTTCGAAATGATTGGTTATTATATCAAAGTTGCGTTTCCGCCGCAATTTCTCGCATAATACATTTTACCGGAACAACAAGATCCCACCATGTCGAACGAACAAATTGTCTGTTGCATATATAAAATTGAACGGGCAAATCCTGTCCCCTTCAGCCCAGTCATTACTTGTTTAATGTGAGGTAATACATCTGCATGGTTGGATGGAAATCTGTTTAGTGTAACCAATTTTCTACATAGACAAACCTTGTATAAAATATGCTGGATTTGTACCTTTGAAACCAAGAGAGATCTTCGATGTTATATCCATTATCGGGGAAAAAACATTAGGCTGGGCAGCACATTCAACTGGCAAGTGGTTCTATCTACAGCTATTAATTTGGTCTCCCACCCAGGGTTTTAACCAATCCCAGCTTTGATATTTGTCTCTGACTACTACCAATGTGCTGTCGTGAGAGATCTCATAAATCATATATTATCAGTGATACTATTTAGGCTTATATGGAATCAAGTCATCAACAGCTATTGTTTCAATTCAACCAAGGGTTCAACAAAAAATAGACTAGGCCTAGGGCAGTATTTCCCAAATCCAGTCCTTGAGTACTGCCAAATGTACATATTTTTGTTGTTTAAGTCCTATTTCTTTTACATTGATTCTTGGTGGAGAGATGTGAATCCAACACATTGATTTGTAAACAAACTGGGATTCAAGCCAGACTAAGTCAGTGGCACCAAAGATACATCTCCTTCAAATGTTAATATTTGGTTGTGTTGACAACCAATCACAATTCAGTATCACTTTTGCAATACAGTAAATAGCCTATTGACTTGTTAATAGAGGTTAACCAATGATATGTTGGATTCACGTCTCCATCTCAACCAAAAATAAAAGTTACAAATAGGATTAAGCCAGTTACTCAGATTAAACTATCCAAGCATTAGATATCCTTTAAATTTTGATATTTGGTTGCGTTGTCAATAATACATTTTTGTTTTACAGTAAATAGCCTAAAGTTATCTTACAAACTAATGTAACAGTATTTCTTCAACCATGGCCACATTATGATGTTAGCCTACTGTACTGTAACCACAGTGCCTTCAGTATTCACACCCCTTTACATTTTACAAATTGTTTTGTGTCACAGCCTGAATTTAAATTGGTTTACGTTTATATTTTGTTTCACTCACACAATGCCCCATAATGTCAAAATGGAATTTTGTTTGTAGAACATTTTCTAAATTAATAAAGAATGAAAAGCTGATATGTCACGAGTCAATAAGAATTCAACCCCTTTGTTATGGCAAGCATAAATAAATTCCGGAGTAAGAATGTGCTTAACAAATCACACAGTAAGTTGCATGGACTCATTCTGTGTTCAATAATAGTGTTAAACATGTTTTTTGAATAACTACACCATCTCAGTATCTCACACAGTTGAGTAGTGAATTTCAAGAACAGATTCAACAACAAAGACCAGGGAGGTTTTTCAATGCCTTGCAAAGAGGAACACTGATGTGTAAAAATAAACAAAGCAGACCCTGAATATCCCCTTGAGTATAGTGAAGTTCTTCATTAGGCTTTGGATGGTGTATCAATACACCCAGTCACCACAAAGATACAGGCATCCTTCCTAACTCAGTTGCCGGAGAGGAAGGAAACCACCATGAGGCCAATGGTGACTTTAAAATAGTTACAATTTAATGGCAGTGATAGGAGAAAACTGAGGATGGATCAAGAACATTGTATTTAATCCACAATACTAACCTAAATGACAAGAAAGAAGCCTGTACAGGATAAAAATATTCCAAAACATGCATCATGTTTGAGACAAACTTACTTCTCAGCAGGACAATAACCTAAAACTCAAGGTCAAATATGCACTGGAGTTGCTTACCAAGACGACATTGAATGTTCCTGTGGCATAGTTACAGTTTTAACTTAAATCGGCTTGAAAATGTATGGCAATACCTGAAATGGCTGTCTAGCAATGATCAACAACCAACTTAAAGAATAATGGGCAAATATTGTACAATCCAGGTGTGCAAAGCTCTTAGAGACTTACCCAGAAAGACTCACAGCTGTAATTGCTACCAAAAGTGATTCTAACATGTATTGACTCAGGGGTGTGAATACTGTAAATTTGATATATCTGTATTTCATTTTCAATAAATTTGCTGAACATTCTAAAAACATGTTTTCACTTTTTCATAATGGGATATTGTGTGTAGATGGGTGATATAAAAAAGATGTAATCCCTTTTGAATTCAGGCTGTAACACATCAAAATGTGGAATAAGTCAAGGGGTATGAATACTTTCTGAAGGCACTGTATAAATGTCTTCTTATGCAATCATAGAAAGCATGCATGTTCAAGATAGCATGCAAAGGTCGCAGGTCTGTGGTGATCTTGACAATTGCTATAATAATCTGCGCAGAATTTTGAACAGCATTGATCACTTACACTATGTACTTTTAATGTAATCTCAACTGCCGTCCAGGTCATTTGGTTGTGATATTAAATGAAGCACAGTGATAATATATTAAGTTCTTGTATAAATACTAAATATATGAAATTGTATTCCCATTTGAACTTTGTTGTGCCTTTAAATGGTTGAAATTATCACCTTGAAATGACATGGTGTGACCAATGGGATTGTATGTTTTTTTTTTGCAACAGACTCATAGCTTCATATGACTGTTTGTGTCTGTCTATGCTGCGGTCAAGTATGATCAGATAGCTACAGTAGGTAGCCAGCTGTATCTTGCTGTTGTTTAGCATTTGAAGTAGACAGTAATCTAGTATCACATCAAAGCCAGGTGAGAGAGCTGGAAACACTGTGCTGCTAATAGGAGTGTGATCAGGGCTGCACTCTGATCAGGACCCTTCTCAGGAAACCCTTTATATTAGTAAAAGAGGAGACATGAAAGAGGCTCAATATTAAGGAGACTGCCTGTCTGTCTACACAACCCTCTAAAAGGAAATACACTTTTACTCATGTGTAGAATATGAACTATAAACATTCTTCATCAAATCGTTTTTAGAAGAATATACATTTGAGAATCTGTCATTACAGTACTGTATTAGCCTCTCAAAACAATAGCTCATAAGATAAAAATACATGAATACATAATGTCCAGCAAAGCAGCCTGTGTGAACTAAACAGTACAGTAGCTATGTCTAGTGTAAAGGTCATAGAATTTCATTGGTGAAATGGACTGGGTAGAAACAAATATAATAGTTTGCATTGCAATGCTTTGGTTGTGATTGCTCTCATAATGCCCCCTTCCATTCACCTATTACCCCCTCTCTGTCTGCATTCATCGCAAAACAAGCCATTGTCTCCTCTCACACGTCGTCTCAGTCTCTTTGATGGGTAGTTGATAACAGTCTGATTGGGCTGGGCTGACTGCATATATAGAGGAGACCACTGGTACAGAGAGACATTACCTCTCCTACAGAAACAATCAACAGCAGCACCCACCTTCTACTTTGGATTCTCAGTCAGGACTTTGTTTCTCTTCACTATGGATCTCCTCACCGTAACCCTGGCTCTCTTGGTTCTCCTGACCCCAGCCTGGGGTTTCGACATGGGCCAGTCGACCCGGTGTGTGCCCATCCCCCACCAGATGAGTGTGTGCCAGGACGTTGGCTACTCAGAGATGAGGCTGCCAAACTTCCTGGGCCACAGCAGCCTGGAGGGCGAAGTGGTTCCCCGCTCAGATGACTGGAGACCCCTGCTGCAGACTGGCTGCCATCCCCATGCCCAAGCCTTCCTCTGCTCCCTCATCGCCCCCGTCTGCCTCGACACGTACGTCTATAGCTTCTGTTAGCCTTTTACCTATTCATGTCCTCTTCTACTTTGTATGTCCTTGCAGGGCGTGTGTCTGTATGTATGTCTGTGTCTGCCTGTCTGTCTGTGTCTGTCTATGTCTCTCTCTTCCTTCTCCGTCAATCTGGCTGTTCTTTCTCCTGTGTTTGAGTCTGTCTGCCTAGTTCCTTCCCACTTTCTCTTGCTAACTCCTTCTTAAGAGGAATCTATCCACTATTCAATTTTCACCCTCAATCTATTCACATCAGTGTGTGTCTACAGTGTAACATGCCTGCAATTTCCAGAGAGTGCCCACTGGATTCTTAAACGTAACCCTGTGTCTCTCCCATCTCCAGGTTTATCCAGCCATGCCGTAGCCTGTGCGTGGCCGTCAGGGACAGCTGTGCCCCAGTACTGGCCTGTCGGGGCCACGTCTGGCCAGAGGCGCTGGACTGTGACCGTTTCCCTGCCCAGGAGGACATGTGTCTGACCCCCCACCCCAAACACAGCAACAGCCACCTAGCCAAAGCATTGCCTAAGCCTGCATGCCAAGCCTGTCCTTCCGTGGAGGAGCACCCTACACTGAAGACAGTTCTGGACGCTCTATGCCAGGATGACTTTGGTAAGCATGTGCAATAATATACTTTATTTATCTATTTATTAGTGTGTTACGCAAGTGTATTAATGTTATTTTGTGTGTATATTTGTGTGTGTTTGTACCATACATATGTGTGTAATTCTGTGTAATTCTGTCCAAGCTAGCGTACTCACCCTCTCTCCTCTCTCTCTTCCCCCCCAGCTGTAACAGCCAAGCTGTCTCGCCGGCGCCTGCCCTCAGGGGAGCCAGAGTTTGAGGTGGAGGGCCGGGTAGAGTTTATCCGCCAGGGCCCTCTGCTTCCCTACGACACCCAGCACCTCCTCCAGCAGTGGCTGCTCATCAACCTGCCCTGTGCCAACGCCCTAGTCCGGCCCGGCCGCACCCAGCTCTACCTGCTGACTGGGGCGGTGCAGCCAGATGGCACCCTGGCCCTCACCCGCCTCTTCCCCTGGCACAAGAAGGACCACAGCATCGCAGTGGCCACGCGCAAGTGGAAGCACCACAAGTGTTGAGTGCCTGGACAATGTATAGGAGTGAAAAACCTGAGCTCGGATGAGTCTGTGTTGCTTAGAACGGCATCCTTACTCACACAAGCCAGGAATCAGCATAAAATATGTTTTTTTCAGAATGGAAATAATTGGTTTTCTGATGTTACTGACTTGATGCAGGAGGGCAGAGGAGCGTAGAGTTTGAGCTGGACTCTCTCATTGACATGACCCTCTGCTTCCCTCTACTGCTCCTTCACAGTAGCTCAGCTCTGTCTGATAGCACACAGCAATAGAATGCACTCTAAAAAACTGTACATAGGAATAGCTAAGTGTAAATGATTTCTAAAGAGTATTCTTTTCTATTTAGATAATGCCGTATTTATGTGTTTTGTATGTTCGATTTGTCTGTTAAGTCAGTGAAAATGATATTATAATAAAATATTTACCGACCGTATTTTGACTGAATTAGTGTTGATTATTCTACTGTCTATGATTGATACTTTGGATTTAAAATAGCCGAATAGCTGGACCCTGATGGCTAAGTTGAGTGCAGAATGTTTTTGTTTTTTTACATGTGCAGGATGTCCTTATAGTGTAAGATGTCCAATGGATGATGAAAATACCATAATATACTGTGTTATTATGTACAACAAACAAGTCTTGCCTGAGTACACTTTTCAAGATAATACAATCAATCAATCAAATGTATTTATAAAGTCCTTTTTACATCAGCAGATGTCACAAAGTGCGTATACAGAAACCCAGCCTAAAACCCCAAACAGAAAGCAATGCAGATGTAGAAGCATGGTGGCTAGGAAAAGCTCCCTAGAAAGGCAGGAACCTAGGAAGAAACCTAGAGAGGAACCAGGCTCTAAGGGGTGGCCAGTCCTCTTCTGGCTGTGCCGGGTGGAGATTATAAGTGTACATTGCCATTGCCAGATCATTCTTCGAGATGTTCAAACGGTCATAGAAGACCAGCAGGGTCAAATAATAGTCACACTTGCTGTTAAGGACGCAAGAGGTCATCACCTCGGGAGTTAATGTCAGTTGGCTCTTCATAACCGAGCATTTAGAGGTTGAAACAGCATGTGGGGGGGGGTTCCGGTGAACAGGTCAGGATTCCATGGACGCAGGCAGAACAACAGAAACTGTGTCCGCAGTACAACCAGGTGGACTAGGGACAGGGATAACCAGGAGTCATCAGACAGGTCATTCTGAGGAAATTGCCTATCTCTTCCCTGGACATTACCTTTCGGCCCAATTAGAGGGGTACATTTCGTTCATTTACTGCATTTACTCTGTACCGGTACTCCTTGTTTTTTTATTGTGTTACTATTTAAACAAACCTACTCAGTTGGATTGAGGTCGGGGAATTGTGGAGGCCAGGTCATCTGATGCAGCACTCCATCACTCTCCTTCTTGGTCAAATAGCCCTTACACAGCCTGTTAAAAAACAAATAACAGTCCCAATAAGCGCAAACCAGATGGGATGGCATATCGCTGCAGAATGCTGTGGTAGCCATGCTGGTTAAGTGTGCATTGAATTATAAATAAATCACTGAGAGTGTCACCAGCAAAGCACTCACACACCATCACACCTCCTCCTCCCTTCACCTACTCTGCATCTCTCAAAGACAAAAATCGCACATTTGGACTCAGACCAAAGGACAGATTTCCACTGGTCTAATGTCCATTGCTTGCGTTTCTTGGCCCAAGCAAGTCTCTTCTTATTATTGGTGTCCTTTAGTAGTGGTTTCTTTGCAGCAATTCGACCATGAAGGCCTGATTCACCCAGTCTCCTCTGAACAGTTGATGTTGATATGTATCTGTTACTTGAACTCTGTGAAGCATTTATTTGGGCTGCAATTTCTGAGGCTGATAACTCTAATGAACTTATCCTCTGCAGCAGAGGTAACTCCGGGTCTTCCTTTCCTCTGGCGGTCCTCATGAGAGCCAGTTTCATCACAGCGCATGACGTTTTTTGCGACTGCACTTGAAGAAACTTTCAAGTGCAGTTCTTGACATTTTCCGAATGTACTGCCCTTTGTGTCAAATCAAATCAAATCAAATGTTATTGGTCACATACACGTGATTAGCAGACGTTATTGAGGGTGCAGCGAAATGCTTGTGTGTCTAGCTCCAACAGTGCAGTAATATCTAACAAGTAATATCTAACAAATTACACAACATATACCCAGTACACACAAATCTAAGTAGGAATGAATTAAGACTATATACAAATGGACGAGCGATGTCTTTTTGGCCTTCCTGTGACATCAGGTACTGTAGGTGTCCTGGAGGGCGGGTAGTTTGCCCCCAGTAATGTGTTGGGCAGACCGCACCACCCTCTGGAGAGCCTTGAGGTTGCGGGTGATGCAGTTGTCGTACCAGGCGGTGATACAGCCCTACAGGATGCTTTCAATTGTGTATCTGTACAGGTTTGTGAGGGTTTTAGAAGAATTAACATACCAGGTTCCCAGTTAACAACAAAGGTTCCACCACTTTGGAGAACGTTCCCTTAGGAGTGTCATTAGGTCATTAACTAACGTTTTCATAGGAATGTTCCAGTGATTTGCAAGTAATGTTTCCGATAGAACATTCCCTTAATGTCAAATAGAACTTACCCAGAAAGTGTTTACCATGTTCTCAGAACTGAACATATTAATGTTCTAGACACGTTTCATGGGAACGTTACAAGAACATCTGTGTCCAGTTTTCTGTGGCTTAGGAGAACATTCCATCAACGTCCCACCAAACATACACAGAAAATGGTTGCCATGTTCTCAGAACATGAATGTTCTAGACACGTTTCATAGGAACATTGAAAGAACATTTGTAGCCAAAGAAAGATGTATTACACATTAAGTTACTGAGCCAATCAAGGCCCTGATGGATGAACCACTGACCCATTCATAACTCTTTGTCTGCCATCAAGGATACACACACAGTGCTTTTAAATTGACATACATGATTACATTAGGCATGTTAATTTATACATTAATTAGTATTCAGCATGTCCTCACCTGAGATTTGAACTCACAACCTCTTGGTTCACAGCACTCTGATCTTCCTGCTAAACCACCATGTCAGCTAGCTGACTATTCTCTCATCATTGATTTGATTGACTTATTCAATAAATGTAAGGGATTTCTTTATAGTTGTCTAATGTTGATGGGATAATATTAACCTGTTTTAATGATACTCAAGAATCACTATGATCAATAAAAAAAATTCTTAAGTGTACTTTTAACAGAGTTTAGATTTGCACTTCATAGAGGGGCCTGAAGCATCATGGCTTTGGGGGAAAACACTGGGAAGAGAGGACGCACAATCAGGGGTGGACCAGACCAGTCAGGAAACTGGGGATAGGGAGAGAGAAGAGAAGAAGACATAGTTGACTAAATACAACCCATATAGGAAATGGGATTGAGAAAAAAAAGCCAAGATCACCATTCTCTTCAAAGTGCTTGCTCTGGTCCAGTGCTAAGTGGCATCGCCTCATGGACAACCTGTCAACGCAAACATCATCATACATAATTCATATACTGTCAACCTGTCAAAACAAACATCATCATACATAATCAATGTACTGTCAACACAAACTTCATCATACATAAACCATATACTGTCAACACAAACATCATCATACATAATCCATATGCTGTCAACACAAACATCATCATACATAATCCATATGCTGTCAACACAAACTTCATCATACATAATCCATATACTGTCAACCTGTCAACACATACATCATCATACATAATCAATATACTGTCAACACAAACATCATCATTCATAAACCATATGTCAACCTGTCACATGTTATCTATGCTAAAGGAACAGAGATCAATACTTAGGTAGTGACACAGAAAGGATCCTTCCCAGAACCAGGACAAGGAAGGTACCTGTTGAAGGTTGACTCCTGAGTGGTGCAGTGTTCTAAGGCACTGTGTTTTAGTGCTAGAGGGATAACTACAGACATCCTGGTTCAAAGCCAGGCAGTATCACTATTGGCTGTGATTGGGAGTCCCATAGGGCAGTGAACAATTGTCTAGTGTAGGCTGTCATTGTAATAAAAATGTGTTCATATCTGACTTGCCTAGTAAAATAAAAAAAGAGAGGCTTTCCCAGGTAGCCATGCTGAAACTCAGAATTCAGACTCATGTCCTCATCACTGATCTGTGGATATGGTCCATAAACAGTGTTCAGGTCAATGTGAACAAAGCACAAGGAGAAATATCAGAGCTGCTAAGAAGATCAAAATGTCTGTAATGTAACTGATGTACTCCATCACCACTGATTGGCTTCTTCAGTGTCACCTGTAAAGCAGACAAAACACTATATCTAATTCAAGTATGACTGACTGTGAAACAACACATTTCACTGTACCTATCTGGTGTGTGTGACAATAAAACATCCTATTATTATTAGTGAAGGTAGGCCGAACATACACTACTTGTGTTGTTCCCTTCTCCACTCTTCTGGGAAGGCAATCCACTAGATGTTGGAACATTACTGCAGGGACTTGCTTCCATTCAGCCACAAGAGCATTAGTGAGGTTGGGCACCGATGTTGGGCGATTAGGCCTGGCTCGCAGTCAGCGTTCCAATTAATCCAAAAGGGTTAGATGGGGTTGAGGTCAGGGCTCTGTGCAGGACAGTCAAGTTCTTCCACGCCGATCTCGACAAAACAGTTCTGTATGGATCTCGTTTTGTGCACGGGGGCATTGTCATGCTGAAACAGGAAAGGGCCTTCCCCAAACTGTTGACACAAAGTTGGAAGCACGGAATCGTCTAGAATGTAATTGTATATTGCAGAGTATGGTCATATTATGGACCTTAAATGCGTAACATTTTAGTCTATGAGTGGGGATCATGTTATAAATGCGTAACATTTTAGTCTATGAGTGGGGATCATGTTAGCTCCCCAATTTATCATGGGGAAGCTGCTACCACGAGATGGCAGTGTGTGCGAGGGGCATAGACGTTGGGGATCTCTTTTGACTAGTTTGAATGAAGTGCAAGGGAATTGTTATGATTGTCACATGGTTTTGCATCCAGTGGTAGGCCTATGCTTAGTGGAGCTGTAAAAATAAATGAGTCATTATAGAATGATGAGCTTAAATGGACTCCTCTGTAACAACATTGTAGCCTATATAGACCAACACGTGGACATTGAGTGTTGTGAGAGGGAGAAGCGTGCCTGTACCTCTCACAGAACTAGAATGAGATTCACTGTCTATGATCTCTGTCCCTCTCTCGGCTCTGATAGACATGAGCCTGCTACTCTCATCTCTCCAGCGTTGCACTTCATTTATTTCCTTATAGAATCATAGCTGCGGGAAGTGTGCTGGAGGTGCTGCAGCAGCCCTGGTAACATTAAATACATTTGTTATGTCTGTTCAGAAATAAGTGAAATAATTCAGAATACTACTCCAGGAGTAACCCTATAATTTAACCATAGAGGATCAAGCTATAGCTTATAAAAAAATGTCTAGCTGTGGATTGTGTGTAGCCCAATCACAAGGCAGGCCTACAGTCGGGAATGCGTGGCAAATCTGTCAGTGAACAGCATGCAACCAAAACAGGCCTTTTGCAATATTTCAAATACAATCGAGGGAAAACACAGGTTGGAAAGCAAATGGCTCCTGCTGAAAAGAGAAGACTAATCTGTCACTAGGCTGCCAAGTTATCAACTTCCAAATAGATCTACTGAGTGAATGGCATTGTTTTACAAAGTGAAATAAGAACTAAACTAAACAAAAATATGAATGCAACATGCAACAATTTCAACGATTTTACTGAATTACAGTTCATATAAGGATATCAGTCATTTGAAATCAATTCAGTAGGCCCTCATCTATGGAATTCACATGACTGGGCAAATCAAATCAAATTTTGATTGTCACATACACTTGTTTAGCAGATGTTATTGCTGGTGTAGCACAATGCTTGTGTTTCTAGCTCCAACAGTGCAGTAATATCTAACAAGTAATATCTAAACATTTCACAACAATACACACAATACACACAAATCTAAAGTCTAAAGGGGCGCAGCCATGGGATGAGCCAATCAGAATGAGTTTTTCCCCACAAAAGGGCTTTATTACAGACAGAAATAGTGTTAAGAAGCTTGGTTTGGTGGGTCATGTTTCGGAGGACGCATGACTTGACCTTCGCCTCCCATGCCTGTTGGGAAGTTGCAGCGATGAGTTGTGGAGAAAATGGGTGTAAAATCCAACAAACATCCAAAATCATTTCAAAGTCCATATATTAAGCAAACCAGAAGGAATCATTTTCTTTTTTTGTTTTTATTTACGGATAGCTAGAAGCACGCTCTAAACACTCAGACATCATTTACAAACAAAGCATGTGTTTAGTGAGTCCACCAGATAAGAGGCTGTGAGGATGTTGTGAATTAGACCATTGTATTGTCCTGCTAAGCATTCAAGCATTCAGAGTACATTTGGGTGTCAGGGAAAATGTATTGGGTAAAAAGTATATAATTTTCTTAAGAAATGTAGTGAAGTAAAAGTTATCAAATATATAAATAGAGTAAAGTAAAGTACTACTTAAGTAGTGTGTTCAAGTATTTTTACTTAAACCTCTTAGGGAGTAGCGGCGCGCGCTAGCGGGCCTCTCCCGACACTACCCGGTGAAATGTAAAGAGCCAAAAAGCGTTGTCAGATTCCAAAAAGGCTTTACGGCGAAAGCACAACATTTGATTGTTTGAGGATAGCACCCCACATATTTTCCACATTAGCATAAATTCATATCCAGTGCGGGTCACACAAAACCCATATAAGAGCTAAAATAAATCCCTTACCAATGGTTCTTTTGTTAGAAAAAGTCATTTATTATATCCATAAATCTCCGTTTGGTTGGCGCGTTATGTTCAGAAAATCCAACGTCGAATCGCCCATTGAACCGTGAAGAGAACGCGTTCAAATATACCTATAAACTTTTCCTAAACAAATCAAAGACCATTTATAATGCATCCTTAGCTATCCTTTTTATGAATATTAGCGATAATATTTAACACGGATGGTAACCTAAACGTTATAAAAGGAAAATACAGTGGGACGCGCACACGGTCTCGCGCCCGTGAAATCTTGTTGACATCTGAGCTACCTCGACTATTTCCTGTTCCTATCCATTCTGCTCACTGCTAGAGCTTCCAAACTCTGTATAAAGACTGTTGACATCTAGTGGAAGCCATAGGTACTGCAATCTCGAAGCTGGATACCATTAAAATCAATAGGGAGAGTATCAAACAGAGCAAAGGTCACAAAAAAAAAATCCGGACAGAAATTTCTCGGGTTTTCGCCTGCTATATCAGTTCTGTTATACTCACATACATTATTTTAACACTTTTAGAAACTTCAGAGTGTTTCTTATCCAATAGTACTAATTATGTGCATATCCTATTTTCTGGGCCTGAGTGGCAGGCATTTTACTTTGGGCACGCCAGACTCTCTAAAACCGTCACCTCTGCTGCCGCTCCCTAAGAAGTTAAGTACTCAAGTTTCAAAGTAGCTTGTCATTTCGATCATTTAGGTAGTATTAAAAAAGATTCTGCTCAAGTCTCCAGTCATCTAAAATGGTGTAGAATTGCATAAAATGCATTTATAAAAGGCCAATTTTTGAGGGGAACCTAGGCAAATGTTTTTCTGCAAGCGCCTCTACGCTACTGCTATATGCCAGTATGTAAAAGCGATGATAATGCATGCAATTCTTTATAATAAAGGTGATAAAAAAAAATATGCGTTTCGGTTACTCAGAGCCCTCCAGGTCACCACCCTCTCGGGCTTCCAATCTACAAATGAAGCACTGAATCTGTTACCTCCACTGTACCACCACCAATTAGGTCATATGATGTCACATAAAGTCACATTGGTATTAGTGATGGAATGTTTCGAGACTCACACATGGGCTTTGTTTGTTAAGGATTTGGAGGGATTGTGTGCAATGTGAGTTATTTTAGAGTTCTTATGCAGTTAATACCAGTTAATACCAGTTAATACCAGGTCATACCAGGTCATACCAGAGGTCATACCAGGTCTACCAGACTGTGGAGGGCCAGTAAAACTTTATTTCAGGGCTCCATTACCATACATTAATTCATCTCTGCTGACGCCATTGCGATCTGCCTGATTATCTGTCTCTCTCTCTCTCTTTTACTCTGTCTCTCTTTTCTGATGCGATGCCATTCCGTCTGGTTTCCTTCTGTCCTCTCCAGGGTGTGAGGAGCAGATATGACAAACAGAGACAAACCCATGGCTTTATTACCCCCTCTTCATGTTTAATGAGCAACGACGTCTTCATACAGTCAAAGTCCAGTCATGTAGTCCAGACAGATGCCTGGACAGTCAGTGACAGACCACTGCTGACCAGCCACAAGAAATGTCAACCCATCAACAGGACTGGCAACAAATCGGACGGACCATGAAGCACAGTAAGAGCTGGATGTAGTTTTAACTTGGATTTCCAGTTTACATTTGCTTATGATTTGGGTATCTCCAACTGACTTTTTCCTCTTGCTGTTGCTGTTACATTGGTCAGTGTGGGTTGTTTTCCTTGCCCGGGTATATGTGGACCATAAGGCTGGTTGTGGCCCCATCTGTGCCCATAGACAGGCAGGGTGCTATGCACTGTCCCTGGCAGACCTTTTCGACAGGGTCATTCAGCAGTCTGCCAGAATGCACGGTATTTCCAGCAATCTACCCTCAGAGATCGTGAGTCGCTCCTCGATTTTAGTCTCCTCTGTCCTCCTTTCTCTTGCTCGATCTCTCTTTCTCTCACTCTCCTCTCTCAACATTGAGATTACATCATTACTTGTTATATACTTATTATCCCCTGTTCCTCATTTTTTATCATGCTTTTCTCTTATTTTACATCTCTTCCAAAAGAGGCAATATTTCCTCCCCATGAAAAACCACATTAGAAAACGGAAATGCCTAGCAGTGAGCCTAGCACTTTATAACCCTATCTAAATGTTGTTGTGTCTGCATGTGTTTAAACTCTCTCTGCAAGTCTCTTCTGCATGTTCATATCTACACCCTTCTGTATCATGTTAATATAGTGACTAGTGATATAATTGATATAATGGAGGGAATGGCTGCCATTTTACGGGCTCCTAACCAACTGTGACATTTTTATTTTTGCATTGTTTGTAACTTATTTTATACATAAAGTTGCTGCTACTGTCATTTTTGACTGAAAAGAGCTTCTGGACATCAGAACAACGATTACTCACCTTAAACTGGACAAATATTTCTCATTTAATGAGTCCGACGCAAAGGATATACTGCTTCCCGGAGACCAGCCCAAATTCCTGTCATTCTTGTGAAGAAAAGACAGAGATACAGGGGACGAAGGTTGGGGTGCCTTCTGAAGATTTGTAGGCGGGTGAGTAAATTGCCACTACCATCGGTTCTATTGGCCAACATGCAATCACTGGAAAACAAACTGGATGACCTACGGTCGAGACTATCCTACCAACGGGACATTAAAAACTGTAATATCTTATGTTTCACCGAGTCGTGGCTGAACGACGACACGGATAATATAGAGCTGGCTGGGATTTCCGTGCATCGGCAAGAAAGAGCAGCTACGTCTGATAAGACGACAACTGGTGCGCAATGTTTAATTTTAAAGAAGTCTCGAGGTATTGCTCGCCTGAGGTAGAGTACCTCATGATAAGCTGTAGACCACACTATCAACCAAGAGAGTTCTCATCTATGTTATTCATAGCCATCTATTTACCCCCACAAACCGATGATGGCACTAAGACCACACTCAACGAGCTCTATAAATCCATAAGCAAACAAGAAAATGCTCACCCAGCAGCGGCGCTCCTTGTGGCCTGGGACTTAATTGCAGGCAAACTTAAATCCGTTTTACCTCATTTCTACCAGCATGTCATATGTGCAACCAGAGGAAAAGAAACTCTAGACCACCTTTACTTCACACACAGACATGCATACAAAGCTCTCCCTCGCACTCCATTTGGTAAATCTGACCATAATTATATCCTCCTGATTCCTGCTTACAAGCGAAGACTAAAGCAGGAAGTACCAGTGACTCGCTCAATACGGAAGTGGTCATCCAATGGCATTGAGGAGTATACCACCTCAGTCACCCACTTCATCAATAAGTGCATTGACGACGTCGTCCCCACAGTGACCGTACATAATCCAACCAGAAGCCATGGATTACAGGCAACATCCGCACTGAGCTAAAGGCTAGAGCTGCTGCTTTCAAGGAGCGGGACACTAATCCGGACGCTTATAAGAAATCGCGCTATGCCCTCAGAAGAACCATCAAACAGGCAAAGCGTCAATACCGGACTAAGATTGAATATATAGTACTTAACTACTTAGGGAGCAGTGGGGCGCTAGCGACACTACCCGGTGAAATGTGAGGCGCCAAATTCAAAATCCAAAAGTTGAATTATTAAACATTCATCAATATTCAAGTGTTGCATAGTCATCAAAAGCTCTGATTCTTGGTAATATCACAGCATTGTCAGATTTCAAAAAGTCTTTACGGCGAAAGCACAACATTTGATTGTTTGAGGATAGCCCCTCTCATATTTTATGCATTAGCATAAATCCATAACCAACGCGGGTCTCAAAAAACTCATAAAATCGCTAATATAAAATCCCTTACCTTTCGAAGAACTTCTGCTGAGGGCTTCCCAAGTGTCCAACGAAGACATGCAATGGTTCTTTTGTTAGAAAACGTCATTTATTATATCCATAAATCTCAGTTTGGTTGGCGCGTTGTGATCATAAAATCCACCGTGAAGAGAACACGTTCAAATTATACCTACACACTTTCTACAAACAAATCAAACATCATTTCTAATGTATCCTTAGGTATCCTTTTGTGTATATTTGCTATAATATTTCAACCGGACGATAACGTGAACGATAGGAAAGAAAAATAAAGTGGTGCGCGTTCACAATCTCGCACGCGTCAAACCTTGTTTACAAAAGTGGTCCCCTGACTTCTTCCTCTTCCTATCCGTTATGGTTACTCCTAGAATTCCCAGTCTTTGTATAGAGACTGTTGACATCTAGTGGAAGCCATAGGTACTGCAGTCTCAGTCCTACATAACATTGTATGCAATAGGTACAATGGAGAAGATGGTCATTTACAAAAAAAACTGCAAATCCGGATGGATTTTCCTCTGGTTTTCACCTGCTATATCAGTTCTGTTATACTCACATACATTATTTTTTTAGAAACTGCAGAGTGTTTCCTATCCAATAGTACTACTTATGTGCATATCCTATTTTCTGGGCCTGAGTGGCAGGCATTTTACTTTGGGCACGCCAGACTCTCTAAAACCGTCACCTCTGCAGCCGCTCCCTAAGAAGTTAAGTAAAAATACTTTATAGTACTTCTTAAGTTGTTTTTTGGAGTATCTGTACTTTACTTTTGTGATAGAAGAATTACATATTGACCTGGTTTGTTTGATATTAATAGTTAGCAATTAATACTTAACAAATAGGAAGACATTTTTGTTCTGTTTAATTCTGTGTTTCTGTAAAGAGATGGTTTCCACTCTAGCTTCCTGCAGTTAGTCTGCTAGAGATAGCTTGAGCTGACAATGACTTGGTGATAAAAACCTAAAAGCTGGCATTCCATAGACAAGATGTGGTGTGTGTGACCCGAGATAGAGATAGCCTGGAAGAGTTTAGAACAATACCTCATTGTCTCATCTTCCTGGCATCTGGGAAACTAAGCCGGGATGGGGGTAAAACACCATCCTGTGTAGATAACCAAGGAGGCTTATGGGAGTTGGAACTAGTCTGACTTTGCATTTTTAAGTCTTATATAAGGTCTCTGTTTTATCATTATCAGTTAGTCAAGACTGTTGGGTCGACGGTTTCATTATTGCAATAATTAATCGATATTGAATAAAGATGATTGTTTGAAGAAATTACAATGTCTCTCTCACTTGAATATAATATTCCACCACACTTTACTATTTATATTTATAAATTATGTACTTTTTACTCCATGCATTTTACCTGACACCCAAAAGTACTCGTAAGGGTAAGCAACAACACATCTACCACACTGATCCTCAACACCGGGGTCCCTCAGGGGTGCGTGCTTAGTCCCCTCCTGTACTCCCTGTTCACTTACGACTGCGTGGCCAAGCAAGACTCCAACACCATCATTAAGTTTGCTGGCGACACAACAGTGGTAGGTCTAATCACCGACAACGATGAGACAGCCTATATGGAGGAGGTCAGAGACCTGGCAGTGTGGTTCCAGGACAATGTGAGCAAGACAAAGGAGTTGATCGTGGACTACAGGAAAAGGAGGGCCAAACAGGCCCCCATTAACATCGACGGGGCTGTAGTGGAGCGGGTTTAGAGTTTCAAGTTCCTTGGTGTCCAGATCACAAACAAACTATCATGGTCCAAACACACCAAGACAGTCGTGAAGAGGGCACGACAACACATTTCCCCCCCAGGAGACTTAAAAGATTTGGCATGGGTCCCCAGATCCTCAAAAAGTTCTACAGCTACACCATCGAGAGCATCCTGACCTGTTGCATCACCGCCTGGTATTGTTACGTTGGAATAACTGAGGATTCAATTGCGAGTGAAAGTTTAACATTTATTAAAGCAAAAGTGAGAGTAGTAGAACAGGGTCAGATGAGGAAGTGGTATAATGAAAAGTCTGAGCCTTGGCAGCGCAGGGACTGAATGGGCAACCCAGATCCTCCGTGACGGTGAGTGAAGCGAGAGGAAATCCAATCTCCGCAGAACCAGGAAGTACCCGGCGTCGAACCCTCCTCAGGACAGATAGCAGAGCGATCGTAAAATCCAAACCGAAACCACAGGAGGCACAAGAACCAGCCAGGAGAACAAACTAGCACACAGGAACAAACCCAACGAACTGACAAACACAAGACGAATGACAATGAGTATAAATAGACACAGATGATGAGTGGCAGCTGGCGCTGATAATGAGCTGAGTGGTGATCAGCGGCCTCACCCACACGCACACGCATACACACAGAGCGAGCCAGTGAATTCATGAACCGTGACAGGTATGACAACTGCTCGGCATCCGACCGTAAGGTGCTAAGGTGTACAGCCCAGTACATCACTGGGGCCAACCTTCCTGCCACCCAGAACCTATATACTAGGTAGTGCCTGAGGAAGGCCCAAAAAGTCTAGGTCCAAAAGGCTCCTTAACAGCTTCTATCCCCAAGCCATAAGACTGCTGGACAATTAATCAAATGGCCACCCGGACTATTTACATTTTTACACTCGCTATTTATTTCCTTTTACACTCGCTATTTATTACCGAAGGTAAGAGTCAGACACTGTGTGTGTGTGTGTGTGTGTGTGTGTATGTTTGTGTGTGTGTGGGAAAGAGTGTGACTACTATGTGCATACGGTACTACCATCTCTGCAGCCTGTTGTCTAGAGTGATTCGTATCACACGGACACGGTCTCTGTATGTTTATCTACCTCAGATGCAGTTGCTAGGAATGATCAGTAACTCTCTGAGGTTCTGGCTCTTCCCCCCTCCTCCTCGGAGATTGACCCCATGGACCACCAGTACCTCATCTACTGCTTCAGACGGGACTCCAACAAGGTCCAGAGCTACCTCCGCATCCTCAAGTATACCATCCTCCTTGAGCAGGGCTGTTGAGGTGTGTCCAGCCGTCCAAACCACAATCTAACATCCGCTCTGGTTGCACAGTTCCAGCATATCATCTGACATTCGCTATGGCTGATTTGCACACTGTTACATTTATTGGGCATTTTATATTTGTAATATCTGTCATTTATTTGATATTTTCCCTGAGGTCCTTGGTTAAAAGCACTATCTTTAGTGATGAACTGTATTTTTGTAAATATTGAAGACTAACTTATTAAGCTTGTCTTGTATTACTATGACATGCTCAACGTCTTGAGTATTAACATGGAATGAAGAAATCAGCATTTAATTAAGCATTTTATTTACAGATTTCTTTTCTATTAGGAGTTAAACAAACATTCTGAATACAATATTACATGTTAAAGCATTTAATGGTGGTGTGTAGCTGACTAACCTTCAATGTGTGTTAATATACAATGTATGGTCTAAGAAATGTTTTGTTTTTGAGATTTGTATTGATCATTCAAAAACATTTTCCAAGAACACATTCAAAAACACTTTTAGCCAGTCTACAAAATGTTGCTACGCAATAGCAACCCACACAATATTAAAATGACAAGTATTTTATTGTTATGGAGTGTTAGTCGTTTTATCCAAGGCTCAGACAGTCCCTTTTCAATCATGCCTCACAACACTGACCCTCATCTTCCCACTGGGCACAGACATTATTTCAACATCTAGTTTTGGTTTACATTTGGTTGAGTTGTCAACTAACATGAATTCAATGTGAAATCAACAAAAAAATTGACCATGCCATTGGATTTAGGTAAAATGTTGGGTGAAAAAAATATGAAATTGCCTAATGTTGATGGATTTTTTCCAATTCAATCAATTTCCACGTTGATTCAACGTCATGTATAATTTTTTGTTGAAATGACGTGGAAACAATGTTGATTCAACCAGTTTTTGCCCAGTGGTTTCTCTCAGTCTTTCATCCTCTCAGGTGTCAGAGGTCATAGTGTGTCTGTGCAGACTCAGTGGCTGTATCAAAGTCACACGTTTCTTGCATGGCTCTTCCTCTATGGTAACTCCTGTTTCCCTGTCCCACTGCTGTGATGGTGATCTGTCTAATGGTGTGCCCGTGCTCTCTGGTGCCTCCTCTTCCTGTTTGCAGCCCCGGGACATGAGCTCCTCCATGGGGGAGCGGCCACTGTGGGCCTCCTTCTCCTTACAGTTCCTCCACTTCATCCTCCGGTTCTGGAACCAGATCTTCACCTACAGTAGACACACAGGTCAGTGAGAGGTTCAGACTGAGGTACCATTTGTTTTGTTTAGTCAAGTCGAAGTCTATGATACAGCAGAGAGCAATGATCTATTTGATATACTTACAAGTATCACAGTAGTGAAAGACGGATTGTAATAGCATTTTAAGATGAGGAACACTTACAATGGAAGTGACTCTAGATATTTACTAAATCTAGGCTGGAGCACCCAAATAATATGTGTTTGTATGCAATGAAGAGGTGAGGTGAGAAGGCCTATAATGTAGCATGGGATGTAAAATGAGGTTGTTATGGGCACCGACCTAGACAGGAGATATATGGC
The DNA here is from genome assembly GCA_030435695.1 of Brachymystax lenok tsinlingensis. NCBI lineage: Eukaryota > Metazoa > Chordata > Actinopteri > Salmoniformes > Salmonidae > Brachymystax > Brachymystax lenok. The sequence goes on from CM059818.1 coordinate 18,669,511, forward strand.
ATCCTACCTGAGACTCCTTCAGGCTGAGATCTGCTGCCAGTTTGTTCCTGTCTGTCTTGCTGATGTACTTCTGTCTCTTGAACGTTTTCTCCAGCTCCTTCCTCTGTTCCTCAGAGAACACCGCCCTCCTCAGGATCCCCCGCCGGGATTTGGGGCACGTATCCGGGGACCACATGGGAATGTTGGCTCCCTCTGGAAGGTCAGAGGTCAGAATCATTCATATTAATGTTGTTATTCCATCTAATAATAACCTGAGAGGGAAATGTCATTGGGTTATGGATGAGTTAACTCATTTGCATTGACGTATATTCTCTGTTGAATGAAGGCAATGGCACATTGCGCTACCAGAGACAAGTACCAATTACTGAATATGGAAATGGGTCTAAGTTAAATAAGGTCAATAACAAGCATGCATTTGAATAAGAAAATACATGTATTATATTTCCATATCAAGCGGACCGAAATAGAAAACCATCCAAATAATAAATGGGGAAATGATCTGCAGCATTATTCTGGTTTATCATATCCAGTCCAGTCCAAAGCACTGAATATATCCTCATACTGATGATAAAAGGCAGACTCACTCATCCACTAAATGGCTCACTTCCTGGCTCACTATCTACATGGATTGTGCCCATCTACTGTAGCCAATCTTATACACGCTTACTCTCCACTTGCGTCAATCTGTCTAATTTAACAAAATGGGGGTGACTAAAGAGAGAATGGAGACCCGTTTTCACCGGGGAGAAAGGGATTTGGTGAACTCTGAGGAGCAATCCCACGCTGCCTCACTCACAGGTGCACGCACGACAAAAGTCAAGTGGAACAATTTACCAAATACCATTGAGCAATGCCTTTTTAATCTGTACGACAAATCTGCACACAGACCACCTCGGGGGAGCGAGTAACCGGGTTAGACATGCTCCTCAGGCCTCCATTGGGCCTCAATGGCTTCCACTTAAACGGACGATTAACAGGTCACTCCCGGGGGCTACGTGTGTGTCTGCCCCCTTGGTCTTAGCTCACAACCCTGAGGGACCCACCACAAAAGAGAGTGTTCGTTGAAAGGCCACTACTCTTGCTGGCTCAGCGCTCCTCACTAAATCTTTTCTCTTGCAGGTATGGGCCCGGTTCTATGGGAAGATGAGCTCGAATAAGTCTATAAAAGTCACTTTCATTGAGTTCTTTATGTTCCATTAAGGGATCTTTAAATGGGCAGGAATGAGAGTGAGGTGACAGGAGAAAGGAGGGAGTCGGGAAACTGGGTTCTTTGGCCACACAAAGGGTTAGGGGGCTGTTCCCGGGCACAGCCCCCTTTCTGCAGAGGAATGGCTGTGTTTTCAGTGTTTTTGTGCGTCGCAGAATTCATTGCTGCGGGGAAAAATTGCAGTGGGGTCGCGTGTGGATGGTGGAGTGAAAGTGCCGATTGGTCACGGCCGGGCACGGCATTGTCCTGTTGCTGGGCGCTGTGGGAAAGTGTCAGCCCACTAAGAGGGACCAGGGGGTATCTACTGAGGGATGCTATTTGCTGCCTCACTTGTCAGAAGTCACAGGACTTAGCAACTAGCATCACAACCCTGACAGATTATAGGAGAAATCGATGTTGTCCACATAATGAGACTTTCCCCATGAAAAGGCTAATACAGACTTCACAACAAATGCGATTACATAACAGAAATCAGATCCATATTCCAGGGGATATACATTCTGGTCTGATGTACATTTTTCTGATAATCAGCTACAGGAAATCATCTTAAGAGCCTCATTATAAACACAAACAATCCCCTCCTTTGGCAGGATCATAAACAGTTTCCTCACACTGGACCAATTATCACAGTTGGATCAACTATCAGCCAAATGTTCCTTTGTGCTGAGGCTGAGCTCAATGCCACTGAGAGGCAATAAAAATGTCACACAGAGACCAATAACAGACTGTTACAGTGGCATCCCACTGATCACTACAGTCCTAATCTGACAGAGACTAAATGTTCATTAGCTCTGCATATTTGAGTGAGTCGGTGTGTGTATCTATATGAGTGCAAATGGGGCCCCCCCCCCACCGCTACACAACCTCCTCCCCACCCTACCCCCTGGGTCTAAATAGCTGTGAATGGTCATGAATAGCAGTGCAGAGAGTTGAGTGGAGAATTAGCTCCCTGGCATTGCATCAGTAATTAGCCGTAGAGAGTATGGGAGACCCTGCTGCTAATGCTTAGAGAGGAGCTGAGGCATCGCTGATGAAGCATAAAACACTCACCGGAGAAGACAGACGGAGGGCTGGACCCACCACAGCACACTGCTGCCAGCAGATACTGAGGGCCACGTAGAAACACACTGCTCAACAGGCCTGTAGAGAGTAGAGAGGAGGGTGGGAGGGAGGGAGTTTCATGAAATTACACTGTAAATGTATAATAAACACTGGCAGGTGAAAATCTATGAATGAATTGTGGTGGAAGTATATTTTTCTGCTAAACCATTCACACAGAGTAAAAACAATTACATGTTTTGAGTAGCCAAATTATTATTGTCTGGAAATTAAATGTATATAAAAATAAATAAATGGCTGTAGTGAAATGAAGTGTGGTAGAACATAACAGAATTTGGTTATACAGTATGTCATTAAAGGGGCAATCTGTAGTTGCTACATCCATTTTTGGACTTATAAATTAATGATACACACTCAATGATTCTTGAAGAATATTATATGTGTCTCATGAGCTTAGTTCAACTGTTGTACCCCATCAGAAACCAGAATATAAGCTTGTTTTACTCAAATGTTTGTGAACAAAGCATTGTATAGCCTCAAAACATGGTTAAAACTATAATTTGATAGCATGGACGGTTAGTCCTTCCATCCATAGCTCTGTCTAGGAATTTGAGAGTGGTTACATTTCTCCAGACCTATCCCTCAGCTATTTACTGAAACAAGGGCGGGGAAATTGCTTTGTTATTGTTTCAACTGTTGATTGCCGCTTTAATATTCTGCTTTGACTGTCATTAATACCATGTTTTACATGTGTAGTGCTATGCTATGTCTTCTTTCTTAGAATCGATCTTAAACATGAGCATTCTTCAGTAAACGATTTGATGAATACAATTTCTAATGTTTTTGAATTATATTTACAAAAAATAAAGCAAATTAAGAAAAATCCAGTATAGCGTATGAAATGTTTATCTGATATTATTTTCAGAAAAATAAATATTATATCTGAACTGAACACATGAAAGGAAAATAAAGTAAGATATTATAGTGTTTGCACTTTCCTTAAAGTGGCTTTTTAATGATAAATCTATATAAAATGTTTTATGTTATTTCTGGAAATAAACTAAACTTGATTGATTCTGAATCTTTCAAATCATGTTGCTTATATGTATTTTTAAATTAGGGATAGTACAGAGTCAAAATAACTGGTTTGGTCAAATCGGAAAAACATCTTTTGTCATTAGACAAGATATACTCAAAAAGGTTTGTTACAATGTATACACTAAACAAAATAAAAAACGTGCATTTTCCCCAAGTGTGGTTTCAAATGTCTAGAGGCTAGATCTCACAATCGATAATATGATAGAATAGCATACATAATGCTCATCATGATGTTTTGTATCACATGAGGCTTTTACCTGAGCATGACCGTGGAGGAAGCTCCCTGTCTTTGACTCGTTTACAGTTCTGACTCTGACCCTCGTAGACAACATGTTGAGGGCCCCAGGTTCTCCTGTGGTGGCCGGTCAGGGGACCCCTGAAGAACCCACCTGTTGGTCCATCTGAGTTTGGCGAGGATGAGAAAGAGGATGGCCCCGCCGAGCGCAGCAGATTGTCGATGAGGAAGCTCTTCCCTGATCTCCCAAAGCCTGGGTGAGTAGGTGAAACTGCCGCCATATTCATGCTCTTTTTCCCGCTCTGCTTCTGCCCTGCGATCATCCTCTTCATGTGACCTTAAGGAAAGCTCCCTCACTCACCTCACAGCACAGCAGTCACAGGGCCAAGTAACACAAGTGACTCCAGTCTGAGCTATAATCCCTTCAAGACTAACCAGGGCCAACTTCATTAAAGTCCCAGGAAAACAAAAGTTCTCTCTAACTCTCTTCTTCTCTGCTCTCCTTCTCTTCTCCAGGGTCTGCAGTTTGCTCCGGGGCTGCCGTGTGATTGGCTAAGAGGCTCTAATGTGATTCTCAATTCAGATAAGACTGGGTCCGTTCTGGAGTGGCAGAAGGTGTGTCCGTCTCCATTCATTATGTCAACTTGCCTATTAAATGATAGACACCCGAGACAATGGACTGCTGGCCAAAGTTTAACGTGGACCAAATGTATTTCTCAGTCTTGCAGTAAATAGTTTTCTATTTTCTGCAGCCACCTTCAGAGCACCCATTGTGTCCCATAGAAAGGCATGGAGGCAATTAAATAGTTGCAGCTTCGTTCACACAGTGCATAATAATATTATTTGGTTTGGTTTGATCTAGGTCACTAGAAAAAAAAGCTAATTCCCACATAGAATGTGATTCTGCACATTGCGTTCTCATTAATACATTTTTCAAAAGTCAATAATTGTATATTTATTCTGATGGTGTAATACTGTGCAAGTGTGACATAGAATTGAAATATCCTTGACATTTAAATGAAAATTTTTCCTTGTTTTCTAGTCAAATGTCAGATTCATCAGGTCATATTCAACTTCTGACTCTATGCACTCAAACCAGTTAATACCTCTTTCAGATTGCCTCTGTTATGGCCTAAGTGCTATTCTTCTCCAGCCACTTTCCTCCTCTTTTCAGTGACTATTTGGACCACTCCACTATGGCTTGTCACTCACATATTTGACAGGCCTATTGGTTCCTGCTTGAGATAGAAAATTACTCTGCCCCCGGTTGCCAGATTCTGTCTGGTTTAAAAAGACTTACCGTCCAGCTTGACAGAAATATGCACAAAGCTGATACAGTACTGCCTGTGAAGGATCTACAGCAATTAACGCCAGGTTCTGATGTGGACGAAAGGGAGACACTTTGTGAGAAATCAAAACTATAGACTCTACTCCTACTGTACTGTGGAGTTGAAATATCAAAGATCAAATTAAGTGGTTATGCGAGAAGAATTAGACAAGCGGCTGCAGTTATCACTGTATATAATATTGCAGCGAATTCAGGAGTAGCCGAACTGGGACTCAAACCCAGACCTGTTGTTATACATTCATTGAATTTCAGAGGCACAGTTGAAGCCTACAGACACACAAACACAGTGAGGTGGCGTGTGGTATATATTAGCCAATGGGTGGCTGGCGTCACGTGTAACCATGTAACCCTGATCTGACTGCTCCTGCTAATGATACTTAGCCTCATAATAGAGGAGCTGGGGAAAAGGAGGCCGACTGAAATGAAACAAAATTGGGGGACAGTAAACAAGCATGTCCGGGCAGGGCGAGGGGGGTGCACGGTTTGGGGGACACCTCATGCTGGGCATGGAAATTGCTCCAGACAGCCAGGCCCATTGTCTGGCCACCAGGGAGCCAAAGGTTGCTTGTAATCAAATTTGAGGTTTTATATTCCCCAGACTAGTGGAGAAAGCGACTGTGGTGTCTCGTGTGAGGGGTGTTAGTGGGCTCAGGCTGTGCTATCTACCTCTGTGTGTACCTAATGCGGGTTTACATGCTCCACATGGGCCGCTGTTTGTGATACTGCCATAGGCTTTTGTCTGGTGCGGAAGGGAGCCATTTGTTCATGACACAGCGAAGCACAGGCTAAGCCACAGGCAGCAGTGTGAGTCGATTAATCTCCACATAAATAGATACTGCAAAAGCAAAGTATTACATTCATAAAGCACACTGCAGCTCTTAGGATAATGGCTGCAAGAGGAGTGCTATGTTGTTTGTGTAGGAGAGGTATCGTTAGAGAAGCTGGTGATGTAACGTGTATGTTTCTTTGAGTTATTCCGTTTCAGCTCTGTACCAAAGAGGGTTATTTCCTTGATGATTTTGACTACGCTTATAAACAAACGGATTGTACATGGCTTGTAGTCTTGTAAGACTTGATATTTGGTATGGAAAGCATCGTTAGGATTCACAACTTGTTAATGGGCCAGATTCCGTAGGTAGCATTCCAAGGGAGGGAGGTATAATTGAGCCATTGGGAATGCAGTTCTTGAAAATACCCTGAAAGCAAGTTCATGTGAATTTATTTGATGTCCATTCTACTTTCTATTGGAGGGAAAAAGTGGGGTCCCCCATTCAGAGCTCCACAATGGTCCTGTTGAGATCCAGCACTGTGCAGACCAGCTGAGGTCCTTTCTGTCCCTGGCCTCTTAAAAAGATACCGGGCCATTACACACTCAATTGATATTCCACCACTCGAACTTAATATCATGAATGGAGGGCCAGACTCTATGAATCAGAAGACAATGCGCTTAGCTTAGCAGCAAACTGGCACTTTGTGTGGTGTCTGTGGCAGCAGCGAGGAAGTGTCTAATGTGGGGCTCACAATTGTGCTTCTATAGAGTTCTAATGAGCTTCAGCGTGGAGGATGAATGGTCAAGCCCATTCAGAGCCAGCTCTGTGCACACCCACACAATGGAACCCAGATGAGGGGAGGCAGGCAGGCACTGCACTGCAGGAACACTGCAAAGCAAAGCTATGACAGTCTGTAATATATAGCAAGACAACTAGAAAGAGATATATCAAATATAACCCCATGCTGAATACTCAGTGGGCACACCACGTCATTTCAAAGTGGATAATTGGGTAATATTTGGTTGAGACGTTGATCAATGAGATTACAACCTATATTCACTCAAAAAGATGTGAGTTAGATGGATTTAGATAACAGTTGAAAACATGTCCAATATGTTCTCACTATGCTTTCAACCATCTAAAAGCACACCCAAATTCCAGTGCAGAAACCATGTCTGATTTTTGGTTTAGTCGTCCACCAAAGGTCTATCACTGCGCCTTCAACAATTTAAAAGCAAATACAATGTCAGATATTTCGTTTATTTATACTACAGATGAATGTGTCATCACTGTGCTTCATCTAATAGCAGAACCAAATGACCTGGATTGCAGTTGAGATTACATTAAAAGTACATGGTGAAAAGCTTTATTTAAAGTTACAGTAACTACCAAAGATCAAAGACAAAAATAGGACTAAATCAAATCAAACTTTAAATAAAGTTTGATTTGATTTAGTCCTATTCTTTAACTCACATTTTTGGTTGAGATGGAGGCGTGAATCCAACATATCAATGATTAATTTGTAGACAAACTGGAATTAATGACAGACTAAGTCAGTTGCAGAGATGGAACTATCCAAGCAGAAGATACACCTCTTTCAAATGTTGATATTTGTCTGTGTTGACACCAAAAACTATCTATTAAATATCATTACATTTGAAATCAACCAGAGCTTGAAACCCTATTGTATTGTCTATTTTTAGTTGAATTCCGTGTTGAATTGAAACAAAAGCTGTTGATGACTTCCCAAATGCTATATAAAATAGCATCATTGATGATATATGAGTGATAAAGTACGGTCACATTTCATTTGCTCTGTTATGCATACTCTTTGGAATGACTTTGCAACAGTGAATCTGTTCAGTTTTTAAGTGGTGATCTCTCAACGGTCACTCTTAAGATAGCACATTTTTAGTAGTCAGGGACAAATATCATTGCAGGGCTGGGCTTAGTTAAACCCTGGATGGGAGATCAGATGGTAGCTGTAGATACAGTAGATCAATTCTCCTGTAGGAGGACCTGCTCAGCCTATTGCTTGTTTTCTGATAGAAGATATAACGTTGACGATCTGACACTGTTTTAAAGTCACAATTTCAACATATTTTATGCAAGGTGTGTCTATGTTGAAATTTGGTTACCATGATGACATAATCCTTTGGTTGAAATGTCACCCTCAAAACAACAGTTGATGACTTTTTTTCAAATCCAATGTATTCCCCGCGTAAATTCCTCGTCACAATATGTTGACAAAGGACATTGGTACAACGTTGATTCAAGCAGTTTGTGCCTAGTAGGTTAATACTGAAATGTGTGGTTTCATTGTTTTGACTGAATTGAATGTACGTATATTCAGCGTTACTGTCAGTGGTAATATGTGTTATTATATATATATATATATGCAACGTTCTTTGCTTCACGGAAACATGGCTCACTCAGGACACGTTATCAGAGTCGGTACAGCCACCTGGTTTCTCCACGCATCGCGCCGACAGAAACAAACATCTCTCTGGTAAGAAGAAGGGCGGGGGTGTGTGTCTTATGATTAACGAGACGTGGTGTGATCATAACAACATACAGGAACTCAAGTCCTTTTGTTCACCTGACATAGAATTCCTTACAATCAAATGCAGACCGCATTATCTACCAAGAGAATTCTCTTCGATTATAATCACAGCCGTGTACATCCCCCCTCAAGCTGATACATCGACGGCACTGAAAGAAATTCATCGGACTCTATGTAAACTGGAAACCACATATCCTGAGGCTGCATTTATTGTGGCTGGGGATTTTAATAAGGCTAATTTAAGAACAAGGCTCCGAAATTTTACCAGCATATCGAATGTGCCACCGGGCTGGTAAAATCCTGGACCACTGTTATTCCAACTTCCGTGATGCATACAAGGCTATTCTCCGCCCTCCTTTCGCAAGTCTGACCATGACTCCATTTTGTTGCTCCCAGCCTACAAACAGAAACTAAAACAGGAAACGCCCGTTCTCAGGTCTGTTCAACGCTGGTCCGACCAATCTGATTCCATGCTGCAAGATTGCTTCGAGCACGTGGACTGGGATATGTTCCGGATAGCATCTGACAACAACATTGATGTATACGCTGATTCGGTGAGCGAAGTTTATTAGCAAATGCATTGGTGATGTTGTACCCATAGCAAATATCAAAACCTTCCCCAACCAGAAACCATGGATTGATGGCAGCATTCGCCAAAACTGAAAGCGCGAACCACTGCTTTTAACCAGGTAAAGGCTACCGGAAACATGACTGAATACAAACAGTGCAGCTACTCCCTCCGCAAGGCAATCAAACAAGCTAAGCGTCAATATAGAGACAAAGTAGAGTCACAATTCAATGGCTCAGACACAAGAGGAATGTGGCAGGGTCTACAGTCAATCACGGACTACAAAAAGAAAACCAGCCCCGTCGCGGACCATGACGTCCTGCTCCCAGACAAACTAAACAACTTCTTTGCTCGCTTTGAGGACAATACAGTGCCACCGACACGGCCCGCTACCAAAACCTGCGGGCTCACCTTCACCGCAGCCAATGTGAGAAAAACATTTAAATGTGTTAACCCTCGCAAGGCTGCCGGCCCAGATGGCATCCCTGGCCGTGTCCTCAGAGCATGCGCAGACCAGCTGGCTGGTGTGTTTACGGACATATTCAATCAGTCCCTATCCCAGTCTGCTGTTCCCACATGCTTCAAGAGGGCCACCATTGTTCCTGTTCCCAAGAAAGCTAAGGTGACTGAGCTAAATGACTATCGCCCGTAGCACTCACTTCCGTCATCATGAAGTGCTTTGAGAGATTAGTCAAGGATCATATCACCTCCATCCTGCCAGACACCCTGGACCCACTCCAATTTGCTTACCGTCCCAATAGGTCCACAGACGACGCAATCGCAATCACACTGCATACTGCCCTAACCCATCTGGACAAGAGGAATACTTATGTAAGAATGCTGTTCATCGACTACAGCTCAGCATTTAACACCATAGTTCCCTCCAAGCTCGTCATTAAGCTCGAGACCCTGGGTCTCGACCCAGCCCTGTGCAACTGGGTCCTGGACTTCCTGACGGGCCGGTCCCAGGTGGTGAGGGTAGGAAACAACATCTCCACCCCGCTGATCCTCAACACTGGGGCCCCACAAGGGTGCGTTCTCAGCCCTCTCCTGTACTCCCTGTTTACCCATGACTGCGTGGCCAAGCACGCATCCAACTCAATCATCAAGTTTGCTGACGACACTACAGTGGTAGGCTTGATTACCAACAACGACGAGACGGCCTACAGAGAGGAGGTGAGGGCCCTCGGAGTGTGGTGTCAGGAAAATAACCTCTCACTCAATGTCAACAAAACAAAGGAGATGATCGTGGACTTCAGGAAACAGGAGAGGAGCACCCCCTATCCACATCGAGGGGACAGTAGTGGAGAAGGTGGAAAGTTTTAAGTTCCTCGGCGTACACATCACGGACAAACTGAATTGGTCCACCCACACAGACAGCGTGGTAAAGAAGGCGCAGCAGCGCCTCTTCAACCTCAGGAGGCTGAAGAAATTTGGCTTGTCACCAAAATCACTCACAAACTTTTACAGATGCACAATCGAGAGCATCCTGTCGGGCTGTATCACCGCCTGGTACGGCAACTGCTCCGCCCACAACCGTAAGGCTCTCCAGAGGGTAGTGAGGACTGCACAACATCACCGGGTTAAACTACCTGCCCTCCAGGACACCTACACCACCCGATGTCACAGAAAGGCCAAAAGATCATCAAGGACAACAACCACCCGAGCCACTGCCTGTTCACCCCGCTATCATCCAGAAGGCGAGGTCAGTACAGGTGCATCAAAGCTGGGACCGAGAGACTGAAAAACAGCTTCTACCTCAAGGCCATCAGACTGTTAAACAGCCATCACTAACATTGAGTGGCTGCTGCCAACATACTGACTTAAATCTCTAGCCACTTTATACATAGGAATTGGATGTAACAAATGTATCACTAGCCACTTTAAACAATTTTGTATATAATGTTTACGTATCCGACATACTCATATCAAATGTATACACTGTACTCTAAACCATCTACTGTATCTTGCCTATGCCGTTCGGTCATCGACCCAAATCTCTAGCTTTTTTAATAATTATAATTGGATGAAATAATGTATCACTAGCCACTTTAAACAATGCCATTTATATAATGTTTACATATCCTACATTACTCATCTCATATATATGTGTATATACTGTACTCCATACCATCTACTGCATCTTGCCTATGCCGGTCAGCCATCGCTCATCCATATATTTATATGTACATACTCGTATTCATTCCTTTACTCTTGTGTGTATAAGGTAGTTGTTGTGAATTTGTTAGATTACTTGTTAGATACTACTGCATGGTCGGAACTAGAAGCACAAGCATTTCGCTACACTCGCATTAACATCTGCTAACCATGTGTATGTGACAAATAAAATTTGATTTGATTTGATTTATATAGAACAATGTTACTTGTTTGAGCTTACCATGCAGGGAGCTCAGCCATGCACACCCTGATGTGACTGAGTCACTATTACAGACAGTAAACAGCAGCTTCTGACGTGTGTGTGTGTGTGTGTGTGTGTGTGTGTGCGCGCCTATCTGCTGTAGCCCCGTAGAGGGGTCATATTAGTTTGTAGGCCAAACTGTTCGGACGCTACAGACGATTTTGTGAGAGGTCCAATTTTTGGGAAGTCTCACGGTCTGTCAAATATTGGTTGTGTGTGCGCATCTGTGTGTGCGTGTCTGTGTGTCGTCGATCTGCTGTAGCCCCAGAACGTGACAATGACATAAGGCTCATGTCTCCTCAAACTCTCATGAGTATCATTCACGAGTCTAAGGACCGGACATCATTGCCACAGCTGCTGAAGCATTCCCCTTCACAATCACCATGATTAAGTCTGTATCCATCGGCTATATCCAACTGAATGGGGTAAACATATATGGAAGTTGGAATAAAGACAAGGGGAAACCAATGGACTCAATGCTCTGAAGACATTCACCCTTCAAGAAAACAACACAACCACTAGTGTTATTTATAAATGGCTTTTTAGTGATTCTTGAAGGAACATCTTAACCCCAGAACTGCTCGCATCAGAAAGCGTTTTGTTACAGCAGTTCATTGCAGCAGTACAGTATGGTGCTCCCCTCACAAAGGGAAGAGTAGGAAGCCACTGAATGTGGTTTGGGAATCATTGCAATGGACTCCGTGGCCTTTGGGGAGACGCGTCTAGACCACATCGCCCTCCTCCAGCTCTAAAGACAATGTATTAGACACACGTGCGTCCTATCCATTAGAATCATCTATAGAACTATCCAGAACTCTCTGGTTAGTGTGGTGGAGGAAAATGGTCATATGATGTGTACAGTGTGGTAATCATGGGCTGTACATCTGAAGTAGTAGACTCCTTTCACTGGTGCTGTGAAGATGCTTGTAGTTGGGTTGCAGGTCATGCCAGTGTTGAAGACTCTATGTAGACCAATATTCATTATTGAATGGTTCTACTTGTCCTAAATTAGCCCAACTAGCAGAGATGGCCACCTTTGGTCTGACTGGGCTCTCTGCCTTTAGCTCCTCCACCTCCCTCTCACTGGCTGTGACTCTGGCCTTCAAGGCTGTGTTCCCACTCTCACTGGCTGTGACTCTGGCCTTCAAGGCTGTGTTCCCACTCTCACTGGCTGTGACTCTGGCCTTCAAGGCTGTGTTCCCACTCTCACTGGCTGTCACTCTGGCCTCCATAGCTGACAGTTCATCAGCTTTGGCTGCATTTCCAATCCTTCTTGGTCAGCCTAAGCTAAAGTTGTCGCTCCTCCACCTGGTCCTCGCTGTCCTTCAGTCTGGCTTCCATGTTCCTCAGCTCTAATTCTCCATTCCACCACCATGTCTCTTAGTTCTTTCAGCTCAGTCCAGATGTCAGGGGTTGTAGTTGTCTGGCTGCTTGTCTGTTTGTAGGTCGTCTCTGTAACTTTAGTCCGTTGGCTCTCGATCAAACTCTCTCTGATCCCTCTGCTCTCTTTCTGAGCCCATAATCCAGACAGACAGATTAGCAACACCAGCAGATCTACAGCACCACTTATTCTAAAACAACACCAATGTCCCCTTCTTAATATACACTCACAAGGTAGGGAGCCAACACGTAAGCTGTAATGTATTCTTATAAAGTGAAACACTTGGTGAGCTGCAGACCTCATAGCAGATTGCTTGAATCCGACATTGCAAAAAGCTGTGGGAGAACTCAACCCATTATTTATTTGATGTTCTCTCTATCTCCATAAAGTCTGTACATGTTAGCCCTGGGTTTACAGCTTTTGTGGATTAGGCATACACTCCCGTTCATATTTATTTGGAGAGTGAAGCTCCGTTATTTGATTTGGCTCTCTGTACTGCAGCATTTTGTGGATTAGGCATACACTCCCGTCCGTATTTATCTGGAGAGGGAAGCTCCTGATTTGGCTCTCTGTACTACGGCATTTTGGAATTGAGATAAAATGCTTCATGAGGCGACAGCACCAAATGTCACCTTTAATTTGAATGTAAAAAATATATTTAAAAATCAATATCTGTTTTACTGTTTAAAAATGAAAGCACTTTATGTATCTAGTCCCCACCTCCTCTCCCCCACCATTTGAAGAAGTCATAAGTATTTGGCCAATTCACTTAAACTCTACTGCACACATTTTGGTTTGTAATGGAAAAACAATTCCATCAGATTTTTGTAAGATGAAGTCTTTCTGATTGTAGACCCAGAATAGCCAAAGGAGGTTGATAGGTGGGAATGATGACCCATGATTGTACAAAAACAATACTGGAATTTATTACAGAGGCAGGGCTTCAGGATACATGGCTTGTCTGTCTCCTTAGCAGCAACATTCAGGATACGAAAACGGACAAAAATGACGGCGAGTCTAAAGCTCAGCCCCTCAATAGGGTTCCTGCTGCAGCTAAGACTAGGCCTAAATGCTAAACAGCACAACAAGGAATTACCCCTTTTCCAGCTCTAAACAGAACCTAATGTTCTCCTTACTGGGAATAGCCTAAATCAACTGCCTGTACATACGGGACACAACAAACAAACTGCTATGGAGCACATTGCAAAATGGTGTTCAACCTGAGCACAACATATATACCTTTGCTCCTCGAACCCGACCACACTTATTAACCAATGAGAATGAGCATTTAATTAGAATAACTTTACTTTGTTTATTAGACCAGGTAACACTATGGAAAACATGATTTAAGTGAATTGCATTCATTTGTTTAAATGACCATATTTAGTCATGTAAACTTTAGTTTAAAAGACAGAGCTACGATTAGAACTACTACTCAGGGAGACTGCATGGCTGAATTACACGCTATTTATCTAACCCACCACACCTTGCTTAAACCTGAGCAACCAATACGGTAGCAAACAATTAAGGTCAGGAACATCTAAACTTGTCGATAGCTATGCATGGCAATCGACTCGTGCACTTTATCCAAACCACACATGTATATACTGTACCTTAACTATTCACTTAATTTAAAATACATTTTTAAATACCTTTTAAAATGGTGATGAGACTAAGGCTGCCTCATCACACTGATAATGTATCAATAATAAAAAGGGTCAGTTTTACCCACACACCCAGTGTGTTGCCTCAGGGCAACGCTGTTTCATAAGGTTACGGAAACACCAGGAAAATTTGATATTTTCTGGAACATTTATTAAGTGAAATATAATAGAAACAAGCACTCTTTTCATAAGGAAATACAAGTTGTACAAGTTGGGGGCATAAACTAGTATTTCAGTGCCTCTCAAACCTGATTCTTCCTCGCTGTCACTGTCCTCCAGCTCACTGTCCTCACTATCAGAGGGTGATCCTAATTGCTCCATTAGGATCCTTTCGCCCATAGAATGTCGCTGTGTCCATTGCCTCTGAATGTCTGTGGATATTTTGGCAAAGATATTGACCAAGGCAATAATTTTACATCAAATTATATGTCTATCATTGAGAATGACTTTGCCCTAAAAAGGAGCCTAACTGAACAACGTTACCCTGAGCCAACAAAAAAGTTGCCTAACTGCACAACAATGTCCTGAGGCAAAAATAAAATGACCTTTTTCAAATATATATTAAATAAAATATGCTTCTTTAGAGCAATGTATCTTACCCTTCATTCACACCATGCGCTTATGTTGCTCTGCTTCCTGAAAGAAGGTCCCATCCCTTAATGGATACATCATACCAACTTCTGCACCTCATTGGATTGTTTAAAGACATGTCATCACGCATTGTCATGTGTAGGAATTATTTTGAAGTAATATGGGGTTATGTGAGGAGTAAACACGTTTTCTGTTGCCTGGTGACCAACAATGTGCAGTAGAGGGTTAAAGTAGTCATAAATGCAGTATTTGGCACATATTCCGAGCCCGTAATGACCACATCAATCAAGCTTGTGACTCTACAAACTCGTTGGATGCATTTACAGATTGTTTTAATTGTGATTCCGGCAGATTATGTTCTGCCCAATTTTTTTATTTATTTATTTTATTTCACCTTTATTTAACCAGGTAGGCAAGCTGAGAACAAGTTCTCATTTACAACTACGACCTGGCCAAGATAAAGCAAAGCAGTTCGACACATACAACAACACAGAGTTACACATGGAGTAAAACAAACATACAGTCAATAATACAGTAGAAAAGCAAATCTATATGCAATGTGTGCAAATGAGGTAAGATAAGGAAGGTAAGGCAATAAATAGGCCATGGTGGCTGTTGGGCTGAATCTCATGAGTGTTAAAGAACTACACTTCCCAGAGTGCAGCAGCAGCAAACTGGCTGCTTGTCACCTGATCACTCAGTTTCACTGATTTGGAGCACCTGTGAAAACCTGGATGTCCTCAGTCATTTAGGGAAACAAACTTCAGAGAGAAGACGCTCCAAGTTCACTCGTAGGTTCAGTCCAGAGACGCCAATGGTCAGTGAAATGTTTTATTTACTTTCATGGTGATTGAAATGCTGTTTAATATGTTTGAGCTATGTTAACTGCTGTGTAGATTGGTCATGGAACACATTGAAGCATTGTCTTCATTGATTTTGTGTTAAATGGGTTTGCTAGAATATTTCACTTTGAGTTGAAAAAAAGATACAAAAGGATGGTACAAGGTTAAAAATTCTACGAAATGTTAACTTCACGAACAAATTTGGAAAATTCATAAAATGATCTTATGCTTTATTCTATGTAAAAGGCTTAAGTGGTTTTAATTCATCAAAAGATTCATTAAAAATGTTTAATTAAAATGGTAACTTTTGTTCTGTCTTTAAAGGTTTACAACCTATTTCACTGAACAGACCAATCAACTGACAAAGCCAAAATAAAAGTGATTGAGTTGGAAAATTGAGTTGTCCTCGCGTCCTTTGGAAGTTGAACAAGAGTAGGACTTGACAGTGGCAAAGTAATTACAATATAACATTTAAACACTGGAATGGTATATGTGCAGTAGATGAATGTGCAATGTAGAAAGACGGGTGCAAAGGAGCAAGATAAATAAATACGGTAGGGGATGAGGTAGTTGGTTGGGCTATTTACAGATGGGCTATGTACAGGTGCAGGGGTCTGTGAGCTTCTCTGACAGCTGGTGCTTAAATCTAGTGAGGGAGATAAGTGTCTCCAGTTTCAGAGATTTTTGTAGTTTGTTCCAGTCATTGGCAGCAGAGAACTGGAAGGAAAGTTGGCCAAGGGAGGAATTGGCTTTGGGGGTGACCAATGAGATATACCTGCTGGAGTGCGTGCTACGGGTAGGTGCTGCGATAAGGCGGGGCTTTACCTAGTAGGGACTTGTAGATGACCTGGAGCCAGTGGGTTTGGCGACGAGTGTGAAGCGAGGGCCAGCCAACGAGAGCATACAGGTCACAGTGGTAGGTAGTATATGGGGCTTTGGTTACAAAACGGATGGCACTGTGATAGACTGCATTCAATTTGTTGAGTAGAGTATTGGAGGCTATTTTGTAAATGACATCACCGAAGTCAAGGATCGGTAGGATGGTCAGTTTTACGAGGGTATGTTTGGCAGCATGAGTGAAGGATGCTTTGTTGTGAAATAGGAAGCCAATTCTAGATTTAATTTTGGATTGGAGATGTTTGATGTGATTCTGGAAGGAGAATTTGCAGTCTAACCAGACACCTAGGTATTTGTAGTTGTCCACATAATCTAAGACAGAACTGTCCAGAGCAGTGATGCTGGACGGGCGGGCAGGTGCGGGCAGCGATCGGTTGAAGAGCATGCATTTTGTTTTACTTGCATTTAAGAGCAGTTGTAGGCCACGGAAGGAGAGTTGTATGGCATTGAAGCTCGTCTGGAGGGCAGTTAACACAGTGTCCAATGAAGGGCCAGAAGTATACAGAATGGTGTTGTCTGCGTAGTGGTGGATCAGAGACTCACCAGCATGCAAGAGCGACATCATTGATGTATACAGAGAAGAGAGTCGGCCCAAGAAATGAACCCTGTGGCACCCCCATAGAGACTGCCAAAGGCCCGGACAACAGGCTCTCCGATTTGACACACTGAAATCTATCAGAGAAGTAGTTGTTGAACCAGGCGAGGCAATCTTTTGAGGAACCAAGGCTGTCGAGTCTGCCGATAAGGATGTGGTGATTGACAGAGTCGAAAGCCTTGGCCAGATCAATGAATACGGCTGCACAGTAATGTCTCTTACCGATGGCGGTTATGATATCGTTTAGGACCTTGAGCGTGGCTGAGGTGCACCCATGACCAGCTCTGAAACCAGATTGCATTGCGGAGAAGGTACGGTGGGATTCGAAATGGTCAGTAATCTGTTTGTTAACTTGCAGGGCTGTTGACCGGGGTAGGGGTAGCCAGGTGGAAAGCATGGCCAGCTGTAGAAAAATGCTTATTGAAATTCTCAATTATTGTGAATTTATCGGTGGTGACAACGTTTCCTATCCTCAGTGCAGTGGGCAACTGGGAGGAGGTGCTCTTATTCTCCATGGACATTAAAAAGATAGCCTTGTCTTTCCTAACTGCCTGTGTATATTGGTTCCTGACTTCCCTGAAAAGTTGCATATCACAGGGGCTGTTCGATGCTAATGCAGAACGCCACAGGATGTTTTTGTGCTGGTCAAGGGCAGTCAGGTCTGGAGAGAACCATGGGCTATATCTGTTCCTGGTTCTAAATCAGGACACCTACACCACCCGATGTCACTGGAAGGCCAAAAAGATAATCAAGGACAACAACCACCCGAGCCACTGCCTGTTCACCCCGCTATCATCCAGAAGGCGAGGTCATTACAGGTGCATCAAAGCTGGGACCGAGAGACTAAAAAACAGCTTCTACCTCAAGGCCATCAGACTGTTAAACAGCCATCACTAACATTGAGTGGCTGCTGCCAACATACGGACTTAAATCTCTTTAAAAATAGGAATTGGATGTAACAAATGTATCACTAGCCACTTTAAACAATTTTGTATATAATGTTTACATATCCGACATTACTCATATCAAATGTATACACTGTACTCTAAACCATCTACTGAATCTTGCTTATGCCGTTCGGCCATCGACTCAAATCTCTAGCCACTTTAATAATTATAATTGGATGAAATAAATGTATCACTAGTCACTTTAAACGATGCCCTTTATATAATGTTTACATATCCTACATTACTCATCTCATATGTATATACTGTACTCCATACCATCTACTGCATCTTGCCTACGCCGATCAGCCATTGCTCATCCATACATACTCGTATTCATTCATTTACTCTTGTGTGTATAGGGTAGTTGTTGTGAATTTGTTAGATTACTTGTTAGATACTACTGCGTGGTCGGAACTAGAAGCAAAAGCATTTCGCTACACTCGCATTAACATCTGCTAACCATTTGATTTGATCTATTGAATGGGGCATGCTTATTTAAGATAGTGAGGAAGGCACTTTTAAAGAATAACCAGGCATCCTCTACAGACGGGATGAGGTCAATATCCTTCCAGGATACCCGGACCAGGTCGATTAGAAAGGCCTGCTCGCTGAAGTGTTTTAGGGAACGTTTGACAGTAATGAGGGGAGGTCGTTTGACCGCAGACACATTACGGATGCAGGCAATGAGGCAGTGATCGCTGAGATATTGGTTGAAAACAGCAGAAGTGTATTTAGAGGGCAAGTTAGTTAGGATGTTATCTATGAGGGAGCCCGTTTTCATGGCTTTGGGGTTGTACCTAGTAGGTTCATTGATGATTTGTGAGGTTGAGGGCATCAAGCTTAGATTGTAGAATGGCCGGGGTGTTAAGCATGTCCCAGTTTCGGTCACCTAGCAGCACGAGCTCTGAAGATAGATGGGGGGGCAATCAGTTCACATATGATGTCCAGACCACAGCTGGGGGCAGAGGGTGGTGTATAGCAAGCGGCAACAGTGAGAGACTTGTTTCTAGAAAGGTGGATTTTTAAAAGTAAAAGTTAAAATTGTTTGGATAGTAAGACAGAGCTCTGCAGGCTATTCCTGCAGTAGATTGCAACACCGCCCCCTTTGGCCGTTCTATCTTGTCTGAAAATGTTGTAATTAGGAACCAATAGGAACTAATTCAAAATACTATCTTGAGTAAGGTGTATAAATCGAACACTTTAATGCTTAGATTTACACTCTCTCTAAACTGAAACTAGAAAAAAAAAATATATTGCTGAATGTAGAAATATATATATATATATATATATATATATATATATATACTGAACAAAAAATATAAATGCAACAATTTCAGAGATTTTACTGCGTTACAGTTCATAGAAGGACATCAGTCAACTGAAATGAATTCATTAGACCCTAATCTATGGATTTCACATGACTGGGCAGGGGCACAGCCATGGTTGGGCCTGAGGGCATAGGCCCACACACTTGGGAGCCAGGTCCACCCACTAGGGAGCCAGGCCTAGCCAATCAGAATGAGTTTTTCCCTGCAAAATGGGCTTTAGTACAGAAATACTCCTCAGCACCCGCCTCCTTCTCAGACGATCCCGCAGATGAAGAAGCCGGATGTGGAGGTCCTGGGCTGGCGTGGTGCACGTGGTCTGTGGTTGTAAGGCCGGTTGGATGTACTTCCAAATTCTCTGAAACAACGTTGGAGGTGGCTTATGGTAGATCAATTAACAATCATATTATCTGGCAACAGCTCTGGTGGACATTCCTGCAGTCAGCATGCCAATTGCACACTGGCGTTGTGTGACAAAACAACACATTTTAGAGAGGCCTTTTATTTTCCCCAGCACAACCTACACCTCTCAGGTGGATGGATTATCTTGGCAAAGGAGAAATGCTCACTAAAAGGGATGTAAACACAAAATATGAGAGAAATAAGCTTTTTGTGCATATTGAACATTTCTGGGATTTTTTTTATTTCAGCTCATGAAATAGCGGGACCAACCCTTTACATGTTGCATTTATATTTTTGTTCAGTATACTTATGCTGATACCAAAGTGTCAACTCTCCCCAGCCTCCATACAGCGGAACCACAGTGACGCCACCTGTTCTGATCCAGTACTTCTACAAATATAGTGGTCAAATCTCTGTAATTCCCAATCACGCTCACTAGATGGCACCAAGAAAAAGAAATCAGACCAATAGCAAGAGCATTCCATTGCAAAAGCAAGATTTTTACTTACAATTGAACAGTATTGCAAACTTGAAGCTTGTAGGTAACAAGCCCATAGGCGTATTACAAACCCACCATAATATGAATGAATGTATCTTAACAATAGGAACGTTGTCTTTATAAGATCTCTCATCATTTTGGATAATGCCAGACTTGGGATGCTTCAGGCTTGAAATCATATGCCTTATCCCAATCATTCAAATACGTGTTTTCCAGACTTGAAATCATGCCTTATCGCAATTATTCAAATACATGTATTCCAGACTTGAAATCCTATGTCTTATCCCAATTATTCAAATATATGTTTCCCAGACAAGTCAATTGTCATGACTCCTGCACAGGACAAATTTAGATTGTATAATCACAACAAGTCCAGCATTGGAAGTGATTTATTGGACAGTCAAGGAGAACTGTCACTACGAAGCTTGTACAGTATCAGGTTACAGTATAATATCCCATAGGAGCTGAAAGGAGCACCGGGGGCCGAGAATAGCCATTTCCCCAAGCTAGTTTGAAACACAAATACCCTGAGGTAGCTACCAACACTGACTATGACTGCTTAATGCTGTAGCCTTTTTGATATTTGTATTTGCTAGTTGCCAAGATTATAGAGAGTGGGTGAGTTCCCAAGTGAACGGTTGGCTATGCATCCTCCATCTGCCTACTCTCTCTGTCATTGTTATAAGAGGCTGTTTGCATTGTTGTTTATTTTTGGCTGCATGGCCACATGTTTGAATTACTTTATTTTCCTGACAGCACTTTAGGAAATGACAAGTGGGTATTACAAAGTAATTACATTTCCTGTGCCTTGACCCAGATGAGATTCGGTATTAATAATGAATTGAGAGTTGGAAGCTCTCATACAGCAGATGTGCTTCCTTGGCACAGTTGTCGTATTGGAAACAATAACTTGGTTTTATTCACAATGGCTGCCCAGTGCTACCAGGGATAGGTTGAAGAGTAGATATCTAAGTTGAATAAAGAGACAGCTAAAAGTTGGAGTATGGAGAGTATTCGTCATAGATTCACAGTAGAGCTCAAAACATAATTGTGAAGCAACAATTCCAATCAAGACAGTAGCAACGGTCTTCAAAATAGTTTAAACAATTCTAATAAACAGTTGGACAATGGATGAAGATTTTTTACATTTTTATAATCCATCAGATATTGACTGAATTATAGCACATAAAACATTTTTCTGGCACAGGCAAATCCTGAATGGAGTTCAGGGATTTTGATGGGAATTCAGGTATTGTCACGATCTTCGGAAATGACAGACCAAGGCGCAGCGAGGCATCTAGTATACATGCTTTATTTTATGCAACGAAACTCACGTAGCTGGGCAAAACAATAAACAGAACGAAGATCGCAACATTAACATAGACTAATACACACAATGAAGCTATGCTCAAAACAATAACCCACAAACCCCAAGTGAAAACTACAAACATATATGGTTCCCAATTAGAGGTAACGACACTCAGCTCCCTCTAATTGGGAACCATTACCCCAACATAGAAATAGAGAAACTAGAACAGAAAAAACCCTACACCAAAACAAAAACTAAACACTCCAGCCTGTCTTCTCAGGCCTGGACGTGACAGTACCCCCAAAGGCGCGGACTCCGACCGCCAAAAGTCCATAGGGGGTCTTCGGGTGGGCCTTCCTGTCCCAGGTGGCGGCTCCTATGCCGGCCGTGCTGGCTCGATGTCCCGCACCGGAGGCCCTGGGCTATTGGCTGTACTGGGGACCCTCTCTGGCGGTCCCGGGCTGGGGACCCTCTCTGGCGGTCCCGGGCTGGGGACCCTCTCTGGCGGTCCCGGGCTGGGGACCCTCTCTGGCGGTCCCGGGCTGGGGACGCGCACTGGCCCTCTGGTGCGGGGAGCAGGAACGAACCGTGCTGGGCTCACTAAATGCACGGGCCCTCTGGTGCGGGAAGCAGGTACGGGCCGTGATGGGCTCATTACGCGCACTGGCACTCTGGTGCGGGGAGCAGGAACCGGCCGTACTGGGCTCACTAAGCACACTGGCACTCTGGTGCGGGGAGCAGGGACCGGCCGTACTGGGCTCACTAAGCGCACTGGCACTCTGATGCGGGGAGCAGGGACCGGCTGTACTGGGCTCATTACTCGCACGGGCCCTCTGGTGCGGGGAGCAGGTACGGGCCGTGATGGGCTCATTACGCACACTGGCACTCTGGTGCGGGGAGCAGGAACCGGTCGTGCTGGATCCACGACTGGCACAGGGATCCTGGAGCAGGGACAGGATGTGCTGGATCCACGACGGGCACAGGGATCCTGGAGCGTGGAGCAGGGGCAGGACGTGCTGGGTCCACGATGGGCACAGGGATCCTGGAGCGTGGAGCAGGGACAGGACGTGCTGGACTCTCTAAGCGCACAGGGGGCCTGGTGCGCGGAGCCGGAACAGGGACTGGTCGTGCTGGATCCACAATGCGAACAGGAATCCTGGAGTGTGGAACAGGGACAGAACGTGCTGGATCCACAACACGCACAGGAGACCTGATGCGTATAGCCGACACCCCTCTCCCAGGTTGTTCCCTCATCCTGGCTTCACCGATGAGGGGAGCTGGAATGTCGTGCACCGGGCTGTGCGCGTGAACAGGAGACACCGCACGCAGAGCCGACGCAGGATATTTCGGTCCCAACAGGCACACTGGAGACCTGGCGCGTAGAGCCTGCACCACTCTTCCAGGCAGCACACTCACCGTAGCCTGACAGATGAGTGGAGCTGGAATCTCTCGCACAGGGCTGTGGACATGCACCGGAGACTCTATACGCAGAACCGGTGCAGGATATCCTGGTCCAAGTAGGCGCACCGGAGACCAGGAGCGCTGAGCCGGCACCACTCTTCCAGGCTGCACACTCACCCTCCCCTGACTGATGAGTGGCGCTGGAATCTCTCGCACCGGGCTGTGAACGCGCACTGGAGACACCGTGCGCAAAATTGCATAGCACGGCGTCTTACCAGTGCGACGCTCCCTCCGACGCTCCCTCCAGAGAGCATGAGGAGTTGGCTCACGAGTCCATCCTGAACCGGCCAAACTCCTCGTGTGCCCCCCCCAAAAAAAGTTTTTTGGGGCTGCCTTTCGGGCTTCCTAGCCAGGCGAGTCCCAATAAAATTTTCTCGCTCCGGATCCCATGCTCCATATAATTCCTCATAGTATCGCCGCTCCGCCGCCGCTGCTTCCAGCTCCTCTCTAGGACGGCGATACTCTACAGGCTGGGCCCAGGGTCCTCCATTAAATAGTTCCTCCTCCCAAGTCCTGAGCTCCCGGGTCTCTCGCTGCTTGGTCTTCTTATAGTGGGTTATTCTGTCACGAACTTCGGAAATGACAGACCAAGGCGCAGCGAGGCATCCAGTATACATGCTTTATTTTATGCAACGAAACTCACGTAACTGGGCAAAACAATAAACAGAACGAAGATCGCAACATTAACATAGACTAATGCACACAATGAAGCTATGCTCAAAACAATAACCACAAACCCCAAGTGAAAACTACAAACATATATGGTTCCCAATTAGAGGTAACGACACTCAGCTGCCTCAAATTGGGAACCATTACCCCAACATAGAAATAGAGAAACTAGAACAGAAAAAACCCTACACCAAAACAAAAACTAAACACTCCAGCCTGTCTTCTCAGGCCTGGACGTGACAGGTATTAAAGGTTTTTCTTAGAATGCACTATACATTTTATTATTGTATCAGGTATTATTTTGTACATTTTGTGCTTAAATAAAGACAATTTATATGTGCTTCATTTGCAAAATATGGCAGGTGTATGAAAAAAAAAAAAAATATATATATATATATATATATAATGAATAAATAAAGGGGTGGAACAGGGCTGCAACCACCAAACATTTGCTCTGTCTACCCTAACTGCACTCACCTGAGCTGTCGACTGCCTGTTGTTCCATTCTCGTGTGTAATTCAACAAGCGTGTCAATAGCAGGATACCCTCTGATTAAGAATCAACACGCTTGGCACTAGATTACACCTATCTAAACATACCTTTACATTGTTTGTGAGATCGAACATTATATCACTATAATCCAAGTGTGCATTTTCAGAAGTTGCTTTGATCTCAGCGCATCTAATTTGTAAACATTTCAACTGTATTAAATCATACACATTTTTAATTCCACAAAAAATGTACCCCCATCAAAATATAGTTATCTTTCTTGTGATGTAGCCTAAGCTACCACTAGCTAGCACTGCAGTGCATAAAATGTGGTGAGTAGTTGAGTCAAAGAGAGAGAAAGACAATAGTTGAAAAAAAATGGTCAAATATGAAGAAGTAAGAGAGAGAGAGAACTATATTTTATTGTATTTTTTTCACTTTCACTTACTAGTTTACCATACTCAAAACATCCGTCTCAAACAGAGAGGGATGCTATGTTAGCTAGCTGGCTATGGCTATCCAACACTGGAACTCTTCCAAGTCAAGGTAAGCTTTTGGTTTTATAAATTTATTGCCACTGGGGCCCGCCTGTGTAACTGTTAGCTGTACACTGTACTGCATGACTGTAGCGGGTTTACTAATATGCTAGTTCTAGTAGCTATTTTGACGATGAGTAGTAGCTACTGTATGTTGACTATGACCTTAGCTAATGTGCTGACAACAATGTAGGCTGTGTGTAGCGGTTAGTGGTTATGGTATGAAGGTTTGGCATGGAAAGTTTTTTTTGCCTGGTCACAGACAGCTTTTGTGTTGTGAACTGAAGTCCATAAGGGAAGGGATAAGGTGAGAGGAGAAGAGCGAGAAGGATTTATACAATGAGCAAAGTGATGATGCTGTTTGAATGTGGCTGCTATGAAAGTGAACTGGGTTTGCAGATGATCAGGGGTGTATTCATTCCACCGATTCTGTTGAATGTATCTTAAGCAGAAGCAAACGGAACAAAACAGGGATAAACATATCTGAATTTGTCCAATAGAAACTCTTATTTGCCACTGTTGGACTAATGAGTATGCACCCTACATGAGCTAGATGCAGGCAAGGGTGTGCAAGACGGTATTCAATGTGTCACTGTCTGTCAACTTGATTACAAAATAAATGATCTTGACCGGTGCACCTACGTTGTAAACTTTCATTTGTCGGCTAGGTTGTAGCAACCTCACGATGGGTATAGGGCAAATTAGAGTATCATGTAGTAGCCTAAACCTATCGATGTTACATTGAACTTCATATGGAATATGAATGACAGTCATCCAATATACTGTAGCTAATAGAAATAAGGTCATGCTCATACATTTTTTTAAATCATCCTCTCTCATCGTAAATGGCACCGACTGCCACTGATGCCTTGATCTCTTGATCAGTGGTGTAAAGCACTTAAGTAGAACTTGTTTTTAAGTAGAAATAATTTTTACTTATGTCGTTTTGGGGGGTATCTGTACTTTACTTTACTATTTATATTTTTGATTACTTTTACTTCCCTATATTACTCCATACATTTTCCCTGGCACCCAAAAGTATTTGTTACATTTTGATTGCTTAGCAGGACAGGAAAATGGTCCAATTCGCACACTTATCAAGAGAACATCCCCTGGTCATCTCTACTGCCTCTGATCTGGCGGACTCACTGAACACAAATGCTTCATTTGTAAATTATTCCTGAGTGTTGTAGTGTGTCCTTGGCTATCGTAAATAAACTAAAACACATTGTGCTGTCTGGTTTGCTTAATATAAGGAATTTGAAATGATTTATACTTTTACTTTTGATACTTAAGTATATTTTATCAATTACATTTACTTTTGATACTTAAGTATACTTAAAACCAAATACTTTAAGACTTTTACTCAAGTAGTATTTTACTGGGTGACTTTCACTTTTACTTGAGTCATTTTCTATTGGTATCTTTACTTTTACTCAAGTATGATAATTGCGTACTTTTTCCACCACTGCCCTTAATCATGTAGTTATTACTTTAGAGTGTTTTAGTATACTGTGTAGAAAACTAAACTACACCTAAAGGATTATCAACGAGGGGCTACGCATTCTATGGAAAATAATTAACTACATGGAAGGTGAGTTTTCCACAACGCGCGTGAGTTGCACAGAGTTGCATTATTTTCTAGAGAACGCATAGAGCCCAGAGTTGATTATCCCATTCATACCACAGCTCTAATTTATCACATTTGTGTTCATTTTCAGGTAGAAATGTGTTCTACATCCACTGAAGTAGCTAGGAAGTTTACTAGATAGCTAAACAAACAGACTTGCTAGTGCAGCTAACCAAACCATTAGTCCTAGCTTGCTAGTATCGAATTTAACAATACCAGTACGGTTTTAAAATCTGACTTTTGCTATCAAACTATAGCCATTGAATTCTACCAAGCAAATACACAGTGCGTTATAGGGAAATAATGCACGCTCTAGAATGCGATTCAAGCCATTCAGAAAGGAATATTCAACAATGCCATGGTATAAACTGTATTATAAACTGGATGGTTCGAGCCCTGAATGCTGATTGGCTACCACGACTAAGGGCTGTATCCAGGCACTCCGCATCCAATTTTTAGATCTGTATTGGATTGTTAGCTAACTTTTGTAGTATACTGTAGAATACTACACAACATTGTAGTATCCCTTGATTACATTTAATTTAACTTTTTAAAAACACAATACAACCACAAAGAATAACGAGAATGACACAAAAGTTTAACAAATATATTTCCATTGTAGTCCCAGTTCAAACATGTTACACATTTACAGCTAACCCACATGAAAAACGACTATATTATTGTCTAAATACTGTACAGTAGTATAACTATATTTACACTGAACCAAAATATATAAACGTAACATGCAACAATTTAAAATATTTTATTTTATTAATTGATTATTCCCTAATCTATGGGATTCAGTATAGAGGCCATGGAAGAACTGGGACATTTTTACCTTCCAGGAATTGTGTACAGATCCTTGTGACATGGGTCTGTGCATTATCATGCTGAAACATGAGGTGATGGTGGATGAATGGCACGACAATGGGCCTTAGGATCTCATCACGTTATCTCATCACGTTATCTCACCTTCAAATTGCCATCAATAAATTGCAATTGTGTTCCTAGCTTATGCCTCCCCATACCATAACCCCACAGCCACCATAGGGCACTCTGTTCACAGCCTTGATATCAGCAAACCGCTCGCTCACATGACACCATACACGCTGTCTGCCATCTGACCGTTATAGTTGAAACCAGGAATCATCCATGAAGAGCACACTTCTCCAGTGGCAATCCAAGGGGAGCATTTGCTCACTGAAGTAGGTTACGAAGGCAAACTGCAGTCAGGTCAAGACCCTGGTGAGGACGACGAGCACTCAGATGAGCATCCCAGTTTGTGAAGAAGTTCTTTGGTTGTGAAAACCAACAGTCATCAGCTGTCCGGTTGCCTGGTCGCAGACGATCCCATAGGTGAAGAAGCCGGATGTGGAAAGGGAAAGGGGGATACCTAGTCAGTTGTACAACTGAATGCCTTCAACTGAAATGTGTCATCCACTTTTAACCTAACCCCTCTGAATCAGTGAGGGGTGCGGGGGGCTGCCTTAATTTACATCCACGTCTTCGGCGCCCGGGGAACAGTGGGTTAACTGCCTTGCTCAGGGACAGAACGACAGATTTTTACCTTCTCAGCTCGGGGATTCGATCCAGCAACTTTTCAGTTACTGGCCCAACGCTCTAACCACTGGAGGGGCTGGCGTATCCCCAGCACAAGGTGCACCTGTGTAATGATCATGCTGTTTAATCAGCTTCTTGATATGCCACACCTGTCAGGTGGATAGATTATCTTGGCAAAGGAGAAATGCTCACTAACAGGGACGTAAACACATTTCTGCACAAAATTAGATACATACGCTTTTTGTGCGTATGGAACATTTCTGCTGTCTTTCATTTCAGCTCATGAATCATGGTATCCACACTTTACATGTTGTGTTGATATTTTGTATAAAAGAGGACTCTCCATTGTTTGTTTTGTATAATTGATATTGGCCACTAATGGCTGTGAAATGCTAGAGGCTCGGTCAGGCAGCCATTTTGAGTCTATTGATCTATTCTACTTGGCACTTGTAGTGTTAATGGCCACCTGTTAATGCTAACTAGGCTTGCTTTATTGCTATGCTTGCTACTTTTGTTAGCTGTATATTGCTTGCTTGCTTGCCATGCTATGCTATGTAGCAATTGATAAATTAGCCAGCTGCAGCATGCTATTGAACCCCCTTTCTGGCCATTCATTGTTAACTGCTGCTATCGGTATGCATAGGGTTACCAATGTATATGCTTATTGCATTTATATTTTCATTGATACATTTTCTCAGCCGATTAATTATGTATGTTAATTGCTGTTATTGTCCGTTATTATTTGCACCTTTCCGTCTCCTTTTTGATAAACCATACTCTATACAAAGCCAACCAAGTCTCCATTCAAGACAAGTCTCATTTCAACAGCGGACACTCATTCCCTGCCATGTATCATCTCCATTACCTGAATCTATAAAGACTCTTAAACTGAACTGCATCTCTGCCTCCAGCTGCTCTTTAACTGGAGTCCCACAGTAGATGGGCATCACCTTAACCCTCACCTAAACTTCAATCAGTTACAATCGTGTAACTGAAGAATATTGTGACAGGCTAGGAACCAAAGTTTTGGTCAGTTTCCCTGGGCACCCTTATTTGGTGAGGACATGCAGGAAATATATAAAGGCACCCCTTGGTCATGTTCAGGTGAGCGCTTTGTACTTGGAAGGGCCTTTGTGTGTATAGGCTGTACGGTGTTGGTGATGTTGGTTTATTTCTGTGCGCAACCATTTTGTGACCATGTTGTCTTGAAGGTCCACTTGAATTGCAGTTTTGGTTGTGGGTTAAAAATGTCCGTAACTGATAAAAGAAAAAGCTGACTTGTTGAAGAAGACATTTGCTAGGGTACATAGTGGGGTGTCTTTGGATGAAGTAGATAAGCAACGCAGGTGGGAGATTTTAAATGCTCATGTTAATGTGTATCAGAAAAAGGATACTGTTGACTCTTCTTTGGATGATGTTTTTACCATACATGAGATGTGTTCAGTCTTAGGTCATGGTCATGATGAGTTGTGCTATGGAAAGTTTAAGCATCTACCTGATAAGGTCATACATGTTCTCCTGGGATTATGTAATACGATTTGAGTGAGGGGGTTATACCTTCTGGTTGGAAACGTGCAGTAATAATATATTTTGTAAAGCCTGGTAAGGACACTTCATATGCTGATAGTTACAGACCAAAAGCACTGACCTTTAACTTGTGTAAACTGATGGAAAATATGATAGTTAACAGATTGTCCTATTTCCTGGAACATAGAGGTTTATTGAGTCAATGTCAAAGTGGATTCCGTAAAGGTAAATCTACTTTGGATGCATTAGTAAAGGTAGATCTACTTGGGATGCATTAGTAAAGGTAAATCTACTTGGGATGCATTAGTAAAGGTAGATCTGCTTTGGGTGCATTAGTAAAGGTAGATCTGC
This sequence comes from Brachymystax lenok tsinlingensis, assembly GCA_030435695.1. NCBI lineage: Eukaryota > Metazoa > Chordata > Actinopteri > Salmoniformes > Salmonidae > Brachymystax > Brachymystax lenok. The sequence goes on from CM059818.1 coordinate 18,699,453, forward strand.
TTTGGATGCATTAGTAAAGGGGAGCAATGAAGTTGAAAAAACTCTGGTCATGAAAGAAGTAATGGCTACTGTATGTTTTTACATTGAAACGGCTTATGACACAATGTGGAGAGAAGGCCTACTGATTAAGATGGAAAGACTTGGTATTGGTGGGAGATTATATAACTGGGTTTTGGCCTTTTTATTTCAATCGCTCTTTTTGAGTTAAAATATAATCAATTTTATCTGATGCCTATGGAGTAGACAATGGTATTCCTCAAGGCAGTGCTGTCAGTCCTATTTTGTTCAACATTATGATTAACAATGTGTTTTCTAATGTAGGTAAGGGTATTGGGGCTTCCCTATATGCTTCCGGCGCCGACAGAGATGGCAGCCTCGCTTCACGTTCTCAGGAAGCTATGCAGTATTTAGTTTTTTTATGGATTACTTTTTACATTGTTACCCAGGGAAAGTTTTATTACATAAAGCCGGGAGGAATTATTGGATATAAGAGCAACGTCAACTTACCAACATTACGACCAGGAATACGACTTTCGAAGCGGATCCTCTGTTTGGTCCACCAACTAGGACAATAGACTGGATCCCAGCCGGCGACCCAAAACAACGGCGGCGGAGGAGAAGGGGTAGACGGGGCGGTGTTCTGGTCAGGCTCCGTAGACGGGCACATCGCGCACATCTCCCGACTATACTACTTGCCAGTGTCCAGTCTCTGGACAACAAGGTAGACGAAATCAGAGCAAGGATCGCCTTCCAGAGAGACATCAGAGACTGCAACGTTCTTTGCTTCACGGAAACATGGCTCACTCAGGACACGTTATCAGAGTCGGTACAGCCACCTGGTTTCTCCACGCATCGCGCCAACAGAAACAAACATCTATCTGGTAAGAAGGTCGGGGGTGTGTGTCTTATGATTAACGAGTCGTGGTGTGATCATAACAACATACAGGAACTCAAGTCCTTTTGTTCACCTGACATAGAATTCCTTATATTCAAATGCCGACCGCATTATCTACCAAGAGAATTCTCTTCGATTATAATCACAGTCGCATATATCCCCCCTCAAGCTGACACATCGACGGCACTGAAAGAAATTAATTGGACTCTATGTAAACTGGAAACCACATATACTGAGGCTGCATTTATTGTGGCTTGGGATTTTAACAAGGCTAATTTGAAAACAAGGCTGCGTAAATTTTATCAGCATATCGCATGTGCGACCCGGGCTGGTAAAACCGTGGATCATTGTTATTCTTTCGTGATGCATACAAAGCCATTCTCCGCCCTCCATTCGGCAAGTCTGACCATGACTCCATTGTGTTGCTCCCAGCCTACAGGCAGAAACTAAAATAGGAAACGCCCGTTCTCAGATTGGTCCGACCAATCTGATACCACGCTTCAAGATTGCTTCGAGCACGTGGATTGGGATATGTTCCGGACAGCATCAGACAACAACATTGATGTATATGCTGATTCGGTGAGCGGTTTATTAGCAAGTGCATCAGTGATGCTGTACCCATAGCAACTATTAAAACCTTCCCCAACCAGAAACCGTGGATTAATGGCAGCATTCGCGCAAAACTGAAAGCGCGAACCACTGCTTTTAACCAGGGTAAGGCGACCGGAAATATGACAATGTAAACAGTGTAGCTATTCCCTCCGCAAATCAATGAAACAGGCTAAGTGTCAATATAGAGACAAAGTAGAGTCACAATTCAACGGCTCAGACACGAGAGGAATGTGGCAGGGTCTACAGTCAATCACGGACTACAAAAAGGAAACCAGCCCTGTCGCGGACCACGATGTCCTGCTCCCAGACAAACTAAACAACTTCTTTGCTCGCTTTGAGGACAATACAGTGCCACCGACATGGCCCGCTACCAAGACCTGCAGGCTCACCTTCACCACAGCCAACATGAGTAAAACATTTAAGCGTGTTAACCCTCGCAAGGCTGCCGGCCCAGATGGCATCCCCTGGCCGTGTCCTCAGAGCATGTGCAGACCAGCTGGCTGGCTGGTGTGTTTACGGACATATTTAATCAAGCCTTATCCCAGTCTGCTGTTCCCACATGCTTCACGAGGGCCACCATTGTTCCTGTTCCCAAGAAAGCTAAGGTAACTGGGCTAAATGACTATCGCCCCGTAGCACTCACTTACGTCATCATGAAGTGCTTTGAGAGACTAGTCAAGGATCATATCACCTCCATCCTACCAGACACCCTAGACCCACTCCAATTTGCTTACCGTCCCAATAGGTCTACAGGCAGCCTTAATCGCAATCACACTGCATACTGCCCTAACCCATCTGGACAAGAGGAATACCTATGTAAGAATGCTGTTCATCGACTACAGCTCAGCATTTAACACCTTAGTAATCTCCAAACTCATCATTAAGCTCGAGACCCTAGGTCTCGACCCAGCCCTGTGCAACTGGGTCCTGGACTTCCTGACGGGACGGCCCCAGGTGGTGAGGGTAGGAAACAACATCTCCACCCCGCTGATCCTCAACACTGGGGCCCCACAAGGGTGTGTTCTCAGCCCTCTCCTGTACTCCCTGTTCACCCATGACTGTGTGGCCAAGCACGCCTCCAACTCAATCATTAAGTTTGCTGACGACACTACAGTGGTAGGCTTGATTACCAACAACGACGAGACTGCCTACAGGGAGGATGTGAGGGCCCTCGGAGTGTGGTGTCAGGAAAATAACCTCTCACTCAACGTCAACAAAACTAAGGAGATGATCGTGGACTTCAGGAAACAGCAGAGGGAGCACCCCCTTATCCACATCGATGGGACAGTAGTGGAGAAGGTGGAATGTTTTAAGTTCCTTGGCATACACATCACGGACAAACTGAAATGGTCCAATGAACAGAATCCAGTATATAGGGTTAAGGATATGTATTGGTGCATTTACATCAATATCTGTAAGCGCCTTACTAGTGGAGAGAGGTGAGATGCCTTTGGATATACAGTGTAAAATATTGTCATTAACTTATTGGGTTAGGTTGAAAGGCTGTGAGGTTGAGCATCCCATTGCTCCTGTTCCAGATGACTGTTGAAAATATACTAGTAGACAAGGCAAAGGTTTTAGTTGGACAGTTGGAAAGCTTGCTGATGAGAGTGGTTTGAGGGAGTTGGAGGTTGGCCCTTCTATGGTGATAGGGGATGTTCCTCCATGGTTACTCCCAGATCCTGTTGTTGATCTAACCTTGGTAGAGAAAAGGAAAGATTGGTCAGAAGTCAGTGATAAAGGAAACTGGTTAACAATTACATTGGTAGAAGTTTTTATGCTTTTTTACCGCTTTTCACAAATGGATGCAAGGACCCAGATATAGTGGGCGCACAGGAGCAGGCGTTTACATTCCTGAATTTGATGTGCAGATATGTAGAAGACTAACAGATGAACTGTCAGTATACTCAGTTTAACTTACACAAGTAACAGACACATCTCAACATCAACTGTTCAGAGGAGACAGTGTGAATCAGGCCTTCATGGTCGGATTTCTGCAAAGAAACCACTACTAAAGAACACCAATAAGAAAAAGAGACTTGCTTGGGCCAAGAAACACGAGCAATGGACATTAGACCGATGGAAATCTGTCCTTTGGTCTGATGAGTGCAAATTTGAGATTTTTTCTTCCAACCGCAGTGTCTTTGTGGGACGCAGAGTAAGTGAACAGATGATCTCCGCATGTGTGGCTCCCAACGTTAAGCATGGAGGAGGTGTGATTGTGTGGGGGTGCTTTTCTGGTGACACTGTCTGTGATTTATTTAGAATTTAAAGCACACTTAACCAGCATGGCTACCACACCATTCTGCAGCGATGCGCCAGTCCCACTAAGCGTAAACCAGATGGGATATCATTTGTTTTTCACCAGGACAACGACCCAACACACCTCCAGACTTTGTAAGGGCTATTTGACCAAGAAGGAGAGTGATGTAGTGCTGCATCAGATGACCTGGCCTCCACAATCACCCGACCTCAACCCAATTGAGATGGTTTGGGATGAGTTGGACCACAGAGGGAAAGAAAAGCAGCCAACAAGTGCTCAGCATATGTGGGAACTCCTTCAAGAACTGTTCATCAGGCGCTTCAAGGGTTTTGGGTTTCCATGGCCGAGCAGACGCATACAAGCCTAAGATCCCCATGCACAATGCCAAGCGTCGGCTGGAGTAGTGTAGAGCTCGCCACCATTGGAGCAGTGGAAACCACAGGAGGCTGCTGAGGGGAGGACAGCTTGTATAATGGCTGGAATGGAATGAATGGAATGGTATCAAACACATGAAAACCATGTGTATGATGAGTTGGATACCATTACATTTTTTCAATTGCAGCCATTAGTATGATCCCGTCCTCCCCAATTAACTTCTTAGGGAGCGGTGGGGCGCTAGCGCTAGCAAATTCAAAATCCAAAAGTTGAATTATTAAACATGCATCAATATACAAGTGTTGCATAGTCATCAAAAGCTCTGCTTCTTGGCAATATCACAGCGTTGTCAGATTTCAAAAAGGCTTTACGGCGAAAGCACCACATTTGATTGTTTGAGGATAGCACCTCACATATTTTTCCCATTACCATAAATTCATAAGCCATCACGGTTCACACAACACATTTCACAGCGAAAACAAATCAATTACCCTTTGAAGAACTTCTGCTGAGGGCTTCCCAAGTGTCCAACAAAGACAATCCATGGTTCTTTTGTTAGAAAAAGTAATGTATTATATCCATAATCTCCGTTTGGTTGGCGCGTTATAATGAGAAAATACAGCGTCGACTCGTCCATTGAAACGTGAAGAGAACTCGTTCAACTTATACCTATAAACTTGTCCAAGAACAATCAAACATAATTGATAATGTATCCTTAGGAACACTTTTATGTATAAATAGTATAATATTTCAACCGGAATATAAACTGGGCGATAAGAAAGGAAAAAACCACAGAGCGCGCCAGCCGGGAACGTGCCTTTTCCTCTATTGACATTCTGTGTGACCACTTCCTAATTCTTCTTCTTCTGCCATTTAAAGCATCTAAACAGAATCAAAACACTTTCTCGAGACTGTTGACATCCAGAGGAAGCAATAGGTACTGCATTCATATGCCCTTATATGGGCATTTTCATAAGGGAGAGGTTCCAAATGAGGCAATGTGTCAAAATCCCTTTTTTCAGGACAGAAATTCATCGGATTTTTGCCTGCCATATGCGTTCTGTTATACTCACAGACAAAATGTTAACACTTTTAGAAACTTGTGTTTCCTATCCAATTGTACTTAAATATGTGCATATCCTATTTTCTGTGCCTGAATGGGAGGATTACTGAATTACTTTGGGCACGCCAGGCTCTCCAAAACCGTCACCTCGTGCGCTGCTCCCAAAGAAGTTAAGGTGCCACCCACCTCCTGTGGTGGAAATGTGTTCTTTGGAGTAATGAATCACGCTTCACCATCTGGCAGTCCAATGGACAAATCTGGGTTTGGGAGATGCCAGGAGAATGCTACCTGCCCCAATGCATAGTGCCAACTGTAAAGTTTGGTGGTGGAGGAATAATGGTCTAGGTCTGTTTTCATGGTTCGGGCTAGGCCCCTTCGTTCCAGTGAAGGGAAATCTTAATTGTACAGCATACAATGACATTCTAGACGATTCTGTGCTTCCAACTTTGTGGCAATCGTTTGGGGAAGACCCTTTCCTGTTCCAGCATGACAATGCCCCCATGCACAAAGCGAGGTCCATACAAAAATGGTTTGTCGAGATCAGTGTGGAAGAACTTGACTGGCCAGCACAGAGCCCTGACCTCAACAAGAGAACACCTTTGGGATGAATTGAAACGCTGACTGCGAGCCAGGCCTAATCGCCCAACATCAGTGCCCGACCTCACTAATGCTCTTGTGGCTGAATGGAAGCAAGTCCCCGCAGCAATGTTCCAACATCTAGTGGAAAGCCTTCCCAGAAGAGTGGAGGCTGTTATAGCAGCAAAGGGGGGAACAACTCCATATTAATGCCCATGATTATGGAATAACAAGCAGTTATCCACACACGGGTCTGTGACATTTCTCGTTCTTATATACATATAGAGATATATATATATATATCTATATATATATATATATATATATATATATCTCTATATCTCTCAACACTGTGCGTTACAGGGAAGACATCCTCCACCCTCATGTGGTACCCTTCCTGCAGGCTCATCTTGACATGACCCTCCAGCATGACAATGCCACCACGCACAGAACGAGCAGTATGGCTGATTTCCTGCAAGACAGGAATGTCAGTGTTCTGCCATGGCCAGGGAAGAGCCCGAATCTCAATACCATTGAGCACGTCTGGGACCTGTTGAATCGGAGGGTGAGGGCTAGGGCCATTCCCCTCAGAAATGTCCGGGAACTTGCAGGTGCGTTGGTGGAAGAGTGGGGTAACATCTCACAGCAAGAACTGGCAAATCTGGTGCAGTCCATGAGGAGGAGATGCACTGCAGTACTTAATGCAGCTGGTGGCCACACCAGATACTGACTGTTACTTTTTGACCCCCTTTGTTCAGGGACACATTATTCCATTATTCCATTCATGTTAGTCACATGTCTGTGGAACTTGTTCAGTTTGTCTCATTTGTTGAATCTTATGTTCATACAAATATTTACACATTAAGTTTGCTGAAAATAAACGCAGTTGATTGTGAGAGGACTTTTCTTTTGCTGAGTTTGTTTGTATTTTTTGTATCTTGTAATTTTTTTGTTTTAGGTAGTACTGTACTGAAACACAAGCATTTTGCTGCACCTGCAAATCTGTGTAAGCAACCAATAAACTTTGATTTGATTGACAGTATACTACAGTCATGTCTGCAAAAATACTGCATTAAAGTCTGCAAAAGCACTAAAGGAAATACCATAGAATACTATAGATGTACGTAAAAACACTACAGTGAATATATTATATACATGTATTAATACTGTAGTATTTAAACCATAGTAGTATAAATTCATGTGGGAAGATCTGGGATTGGTTTTGGGAATGTCCCCAGAATGGAATCTTCAGGCTCTTGGATAGCAACACTATCCTGTGACTGTCCTCTTCCAGTCAGCCCAGCTAGACATACAGAAATCCAAGAGATTTTCACTGAGATCTGACGTTTGGCCAAACCATCTTGCAGTTGAGATTGCCTAAGAATTAAAACTGTCTGTTGAACAAAATTAAATGATTTTATTAACATACATCTGGCAGTCGGTTTATTCAGATTCTTTGCAGAGAAGAGTTAATTGGGAGAATTAACATACAGTGCCTTGCAAAATTATTCAGTCACCTTGGATTTTTTTCCACGTTATTGTGTTAGAAAGTTGGATTAAAATTAATTTGACTGTAATTTTTCTGTAAACAATCTACACAAAATACACTAATGTCAAAATGGAAGAACATTTTAATTCTTATCCTGAAAATCTCCCCAGTATTTGCCGATGTCAAGCATACCCATACCATGATGCTGCCACCACCATGCTCGAAAATAAGGGGCCAGTTGGTCAGTGACGTCTTGGATTTGCCCCAAACATAGAGCTTTTACATTTATGTCAAAAAATGTATTTCTTTGTTATGTTTTTTTGCAGTACTACTTTAGTGCCTTGTTGCATACAAGATGCATGTTTTGGAATATTTTGTATATTTGTGTTCTTCTTTTCACTGTCATTTAGGTAATTATTGTGGAGTCAGTACACCGTTGTTGAGCCATCCACAGTTCTTTCTCATCACAGCAGTTGAACTCGATAACATCGCTGAGCAGTTTCCTTCCTCTCCTGCAGCTCAGTTCAGAAGCATGACTGTATCTTTGAGGCGTATGGGTGGTTTAATACATAATGCACAGCATAATTATTAACTAGACCATGTTTAAATAGATATTTAATGTCTGATTTGTTGTTACCCATCTACCAATTACTGCCCTTTTTTATGAGGCTTTTTGAATCTGTGCTTGAAATTCAATACTTGATGACTGAGGGATCTTACAGATGTAGTGTGTACGGAGGACAGAGGAAGGGTTATTCATTTAAAAATAACGTCAAACCCTATTATTTCACACAGAGTGAGTTCATGTAACTTTTTATGTAATTTCTTAAGCCAAAATTTACTCCTGAACTAATTTAGTATTGCCTAAACAAAGGGGCTGAATACTTTTTTTTTTTTTCATTTTTTTTTTAAATGGATAACAAATTCCACTTTCACATTAGAGTATGTTGTGTCTATTGTTAAAAAACAATTGACAATTAAATCAATTGAATCCCACTTTGTAACACAATAAAATGTGAAGAAATCCAAAGTGTCTGAATAATTTTGCAAGGCACTGTATTTACTGGCACAGCTCTCTGTATACTGTTTCAAATTGCGATTGCTCCCATGGAGGAGAAAGAGCTAAGTGGTATCAACAAATTTGTGGAACACAAAGCATCTGTGGTGGTCTATGAAAATAAACAACAGATTCCTGTCAGAGCCAAGCATTCCACTTCTCCACACAATGATGTGAGAAACTACAGTAATTTGGGAAAATAAGGTAAGAGTGGACTGATGGAGGAATCAACACACACAAGTATCCTCGAGATCCAAGTCATTAATAAAGGTTGAAACTATAACAATGTGACGTCACACCACTTTTTTGTGAAAAACTGAGGTATAGGACTGGAGAAATGTAACCACAGTTAAATGTGTAGATAGAGCATTAGATACAAGGACTAACCATCCATGATATAAAAATTACAGTTTTAAATACGTTTTGAGGCTCTACAGTGTTTGTTTGATGTTCTTATTTATGTTTTGTATACTTTGTATATGACAACTACAGTATTTCAGTGCGCGTTTGGGATTATCAAGGCATTTTCAGCCAAGACCACAAGGGGGTTTATTGATCCATTCGCTTCGTTCTGCTTTCCTTCACACCCTGAAAGCGGGTACCCTCTCTCTCCTCTCCTCTGTCGCACTCGTGCAGACTGCTGAACAGAGGAGCGTTTCAGGGACTGGGAAGATTGCTTTGTTATAACCTCTATTGCCTACCCACCTGTGTCGCCGACTGACCGATGCCAGTAGTATAACATACCTGTATATGGTAGCTCGCTCTGAATGGAATAATATCTCTGGTGATCCGGTTTTCACAAATGTGGGATTTGTAAAAGGCTACTGAGCTGTTGTGACATCGTTGGATTGAACAGTACTGCCTCTTGGAAGTGGACAAAACATGGACTAATTTGGATTCACAATGGGATTAAAACTATTTCTTGTCCTCGGTTTATTCTGCGTCACCTCAGGTAGGACACACATTTGCCATTGACCATAATGTCTCGTAGCTAATTAATGTCAACGACTTGAGACACGCACTTTACAACATACATGATTGTAGGCTATCATCAAACTGGGTTGTCATTGTCGTGTAATTTAGTATTTCTCCTATCCATTTTCAGCTATTATTAAAAATTGCAGTTGTAAAAGTCTGATATATTTCTGAACACTTAGATGCGCATCTACCCAGCATCAATAAGCTTTCAGGACAGGTCACTGAATATGCTGTGAATTTTGTCCATCATGCGTAGCCTATTGTGTTTGTGTTTCTATCAATAAGTTTTAGGTTTCGGGGTTGATCCTGCTCAACGCATCAATGTTTTCGAGGAATTGACGCTTGGAGAGGGTTTTGATGGAGTTAATCAAGTCCAGGGCTTTCACAGCGAGTCTCGGGCGTTCCACTTTCAAGGTAAGATGCTGCCATAAAGACACCTAATATGCTATGTTGGGCTGAAGGAGACAGGGCAACAATGATTGATTGCAGTTTTTTCTTCATAAGAATGAAGTCCAAACTCATCAAACATGGTAAGGAAAAATACTTGTTTCGTACTATATAATATTAGATTGACTAATGGTAAATGGGTGTTGATGCTCTTAGAAGCTCTCACATAGAGGGAAACCATTCAATGTATGCATCTTCTCCACAATACAACCTGTTTGCACAACCATCTCTTTTGACATACAGTAGTGTTGTGTTGTCATTTTCTCTTTGAGTGAGGCCGGGGGCCCAGGATGCCACCTGCCCATAACAAAGGCCATGATTCCCATAATAGAGAGAGAGAGGGGTGAGGGGGGTGACACAGATCGGGGCAGACACAGACATGCAAATAATGATGGAAAGACTGGGCATAATGAGATTAGTCAGCAACAACACCCCGGGCTCGTGGAGATGTATGGAGTGTGGAATGACGGTGAATTGGTCACTCTATGGATCCCAGTCAGACTGGTCCTTCAATGTGTCTGAAGTATATTTGATTATATTTGATTTAATTATGGGTTGTCTAGTCTGAACCTGTATTAGTTTGTCAGAGATAGGAGCAATTAGTAAGAATATCACTAGAAGCAATCTCCATGTTTGTCCCATCTTGACATGCTAGTCTCGATCATCTGACTGGCAAAGTGGTGGTGTATTGGACAGAGAAATGCCGTTTTGTCACAGGAGTTCTGCTGGTGTCACACTCTAGTTGTAGGTTTTACTGCTCTGCCCTCGCACCTTTTAAAATATCACTAAATAATACATCATTTTAAATTAGGGTGAATCCATTTGAATTCAATTACTTTTTGACAGCACCTCTATTGTTTCAAACGGAAACCTTCCATACACATTTGGCCATTGTAGAAGTGCTAAGAAATATAGTTTTTGGACCTGAATGACAAAACATTTAAGAGATAAAGGTACACTAACACATATCCCACCTTACCATGACACATCCATGTCTTCATCACTGGAAAATAGAAACTGTTGAGATAGATATAATTTAAATAAAAATGATCATCTTTTAACCTTTAACGCTAATTATCTAAAAATGCATGAACTCCTATTGTTTTCATATTCGCGTATGTTGTAATTTAGACCCTGTTTTACATCATCTAAGGTTTTTGTGTTGTGTCTGCCCTCGGTTGAGACAAAACATGCTCTTGAATACAGGGTGGGTGTCATGTTTCGGCTGATAAATGTACTAAAATGGAAATGGAAATGTCAACTTTCAAGTGGTACCACAAAGATGATTGCAGATCCACATATAAGAGAATGTTGACTTGAATGGGAATATCTGTTGTTTTAAATTATACTGTCAATCCCCCAATAGATAATAGAATATACATGACATTTGACGGTGGATGGACCTGCTGTCATATTTGTGGTCGTAATTAAAGTTACTGTACAATTTCTGTCAAATTTACATTTCAATGGTGTACGCTACAACAACAACAAAAAATAGAATTTACGCATTTTTAGATAATTGACATCAAATTTTTATAAAAAAACATTTATTTCAAGAAATAATCAAATTGTTTGACAACACTGTTTTTAAGCTTTTAAATGACATAAAACTCAGCCGTTTATATTTTCCAGAGACAAAGACATGGATGGTGGGGTATGCAAAAATGGGTCAACATTGAGCACCTTTATCTCCTGAATGTTTTGGCATTCAGGTCCAAAAAGTCCCTTCTGACCACTTCTACCATGTGCAAACATATATATGGAAAGAATTCCTTAAATCAAAAGGAATGCTGTCAAAAAGTGATTGAATTCAAATGGATTCACCCATAGGTGTTTCTTTACATGGTAAAGTTCTCTGGTGAAGAATATCAACCTGTACACATTAACAGATAAAGGTCTATGCATCCAAATCAATGTCTACAAAATGTGGAGTTATGCCTTCAAAAGGAACATTTGGCATCTTATAGCACATCATCCAATACAAAAGTGATGAAGATTGATGTTATAGGAATATCTATTTTCCTAGTATTTCTACTACACATACCTCATGTCTATCCTCTCATTTAAATATACTGCTCTGTAGCCCTGTCCAGCAGGTCGTGGCTAGAAGGGATCCAGCTTTTGTCAAATTAACATCAGATTTGACTTTTCGTAGCAGGTTAGGACAATTAGGTTAAGGTTAGGAAAATAGTTAATTTGACAAAAGCTGTATCCCTTCTAACCATGACCCTGCCAGCACATTTATGCATAGTGCATCAACGTCTGCAGCTAGAGCCCCTCCTCCTCTTTGTAATGTCCCATCCTCTACTATGCCGCCCTCTCTCCTCCAGTTCGCCATTGGTGTCACAAAATGGAAACATGACTCAGACTCCCCTGTATAATCTTCAGTGTGCCTCTGTCAATACAGCCCTTATTTCTCTGGATTACCTTGGAGCAGAGTTTAAGCACATTCAATTACCCACCCAGCAGAAAGAAAAGTGCTGCGTTATTTCTGGCTGCTTCTGTCTGCTGACATCATTCATTTAGGATGTCTCTGTTCAGTAAGTGATGCTGGGTGGAGGCGCGGTGCGGAGCGGCAGCCAAACCTTCTGGCCTCTGTGTAGTGTAGTCACTGGATATAGAGCTGTCTGTCTGATTGGGGTTGATAGACTGTAATCCAGATGTGTGGCTCTGGCTCGGCAAACATGGCTGCATGGGGTCATTAGAAACCAATCTGGTGTGGCTGCCTGTTTCTCTGCCTGCCTGCCCATGGGGATGGCTGGTATCTCTAGGAGGCGGGCGAAGGCGAGGAGAAGAGAGGATTCTGGAGGTGGTAAAGGAGGGGAGGAAGATAGGGAATGTTTGTGTGTGTGCTAGCTTGCATGCACATGTGTGTGAGGGAGAGAGAGGAGGGAGGTGGGGATTGCATTTTAGAACGACCCCCCTGCAGCAGATTGTCTTTGAAGGTATATGTCAGCAGTACAGCAAAGCGCAGTACAGATAGAGAGGCATGCCTCAGGGACTGGTATGATAAAGATGGATGAAGGAATGCCCCTGGCTATATCAGTCACACCTAATTGGGGCAGGTGGCACCCTGGAGAAGGAACTCTGTTCATCCTGTTTTGGTTGCAAACAAGACATCTTCATGATTAAAATAGGTTTCAGAGTAGATCCCTTTGTGGTACATACGAAGCACACCCACAAACAGCACTGAACTCCTATCAGAGACAGTCTTACTACAGTAACTGATGCTGGAAAAGCAGCATGCCATGGTCACGACAGTAAGCAGTCAGTAAGCAGAGTTCTATCCACACAGCTGCACGCGCGTGAACCCAGAGCCCTGCGTGCCGTGTGTTGCTTTTGTGTCACCAGCCAGCCAGAGCTGTGTCATAGAGTCATTAGTTCTTGTGGGATGGAAGAGACTCATTTATTATAGAGCAGCGCTCCCTGTGTGTGTCTGTGTGTCTCTCTCTCTGTGTGTGTGTGTGTGTCTACCAACCAAACAGGAGGCATCTAATAGGCTAACCTCTGGGGCTACAGACAGCTACTAAAGCTATTCCGGCAGAAACACAGCATTCCCATCTGACTGTTTCTATGTGGAAGGACATGTGAGAGTAACTTGGCCCACAAATCAAGGTGTTTTTAGCCCTGTCAGGCCAACCTGAGCCTTTGTTCCAGAAGTGCTGATGGTGGTTGGGGGTTATTTCTGTTACCTCTGGGCCACCATACACTATACATTTACATAGATAAAAGACTGGTGGCTGGCTGACACCAGCTCAAAGACTCTGAATGTCAGACAGTCAGTGGCTGGCGGACTGACGGCAGTGCGGAGTCGTTCAGAGCGTTCTGGAGACAGTGCTGCCCCAGCAGTCCTGGAGGTGCCCTTGGCTCAGTTTAGTGTTTGTTCCAGTAGAGCGGACACACAGTAGAGGGATAGACCATCCTCCGAATGCAGATTGCCTGAGTCGGCCGGGAACCAGCGCTGGTATTGGATTATTCAGTTAGAAGCTGTAGGCTAGCCAAAGGGGGGTAATGGAGGGTTTGGAGTTGCTGTTGAGTTTATCATTACTGTTATCTCCCAAAAGAGACGTTCTCGTGTCCAACCCTCCCACGCAGATACCTCAGCCTCACCTCCAATGTTTTAAACAAAGAGTGTTTGGGGAAAATTCTATGTCATTTTCTAACTGGCGGTGTTACGTAATGTTGAGTGAGTCAGGAATGTATTTATCGGCTATCTGTGGTATATTTCCTTATTTGTTCTCTTTGTTTGGTGGTTTTTAACTGTTTGGACTGACTGGTCCCACTTGGTCATTCCGTGCTAAACATATTTTATGCATGGTTGAGACCTGAAGAGATTGCATATTTGTGAAATGTTGGAGAGGAGTTGTTTTAAATACGTGGCCAGTGCTATTTTGTTCCAGTGGTCCACTTGATAAAGTAAACACTATCCTCATTAGATCAAAACATCACTGTGATTAGGGATGCACCGATTTTACATTTTTGTCCGATACCGATATCCGATATTTTCCTTGCCAAAGAAAAATGATTCCGATAACCGATATTTAAAATTTGAGCATCTTTTTAAGCGTTCTAGTACAGTTTAATAGTTAACACACATGGACGCAGCGGTCAAAGGCACTGCATCTCAGTGAAAGAAGCGTCACTACAGTCCCTGGTTCGAATCCAGGTTGTATCACATCCGGCCGTGATTGGGAGTCCCATAGGGCGGCGCACAATTGGCCCAGCGCCGTCCGGGTTTGGCCGTCATTGTAAATAAGAATTTCTTCTTAACTGACTTGCCTGGTTAAATGAAGGGTACACACACACGACACTGACCAAAAAGTTATTTTTACCAGTAAAACATAATCAAAACCTGTTTCTTTCACTTACTTGCTGTGCTATTTGGTTGTTCATTTGTTCAGTCGTTTCATTCTCAACTAGGATTTCATCACGTCAAGCAGTGAAGTTTCAACCGTGGCCTCTCTTCCTCGGTGAGCACAGTCACTGTGTCCGATGCCATCTTGTCCAGCTGTGTCAGTAACATTTCACGTAAACCCTGTTTCTTGTCTGCATCGAAGTAGCGGTCCTTGTACCTAGCGTCAAGCATGGTGGCGACACAGTAAAGAGGCTCAGAGAGAATGCCACGAAATCGCTTGTTCACAGCCTCGAGTACTTTTGTAAGTTTTAACCCCACGGTCTGTGTCGGCAGTTTTGTTGAGCAGTCGTTTCAATGCCATGACAGAGGGTATCACATCTGCCACAGTCGCAGTTGATCAGCTTATTTCTCTATTCAGTTGTTCGAATGGCGCTATGTTCATGTTTCAAAGTTTCAAACATGTTCTCAAATGCCATTGAAATGGCAGCAGCGGTATGAGAACCAGCACATTCTTGAGCATGCAATACGGCTTTCCTCAGTACAAAATCCTTGTCGACCCACTGTGCTGTCAGACTCAGCATGCTCATGGGGCTGACATTGCTGGTCCAAATGTCAGTCGTGAAGCTAATAGCAGTGACGCACGCCCATAGCAAGTAGCTCATAGATGTACATCTCAACAATACCGTGTAACTCCGGTAGGGCAACATCTGAAATATAGTGTGTACCGGGGCTCGACCAGTTGGCAAAAACCAACATCATCCACGACAGAGGACGGCTGATTATCAAGGGCAATGAATTCCATTATCTTGGCGTCAGTGGATTTCGCTTTTGAGTTGTCTCGCTGAAATTTTCTTACTCTTTCAAATGACTGGTCGACTTGAACTTGTTTAGTTGTTGGAAGCGTGCGCTTAGTATTTTTCTGCTTTTGTTCTGTGTTGCGCTGTATTGTTGGTGCCGTCATTACATCATCTACTTAAGTTATATAGGTATGCACGTCAGCTTTGACATCGGTTTTGCACATCAGCGTTAAACTAGACATAGGGCCGATGCCGGCATTTTTAGCTAAAATCGTCCGATTCCGATATGCTCACCGATATATCGTGCATCCCTAGCTGTGATCTTTAACTTTATATTATTGTTGGACTCTGTTCTGGGTAAAGTCAGGCATCTTCATAATTTTAAATTAGGGCCCGCACAACCCTTTATGGAATGATAAAAAATAAATATCTATATTATCTATATAGTCTATAGATGTTACCCAGTGAATGAATCAGGCTGTTTACATCCCTGTACAGTGTACGCGTAAGGAGTCACAGTGTACGGTGTACATGTGTACGGCGTAGGAGTTCATTCTGAAAATACTGGAAGATATGGGAGCAGTTAGAAAGGATTGTGTGATAGTTAGGCCAGCTTTAAAGGCACCTGTTCCAAATAGTAAACCTATGAACCATTGATTAGATTGGCATTACCCCCAAGTGTTTCTAAATAGTTAACCAAATAGCTACCCGGACTATCTGCATTGACCCTTTTGCACTAACTCTTTGTACTCGTCACATACGCTGCTGCTACTGTTTATTATCTATCCTGTTGCCTAGTCACCTTATCCCTACCTATATGTACATATCTACCTCATGTACCCCTGTAAATCGACTCTGCACTGGTACCCTGTGTATATAGCCAAGTTATCATTATTCATTGTGTATTTATTCCTTGTTATCTTTCTATTATTTTTCTCTCTGCAATTTTGGGAAGGGGCACGTGAGTAAGTATACACTTGTTGTTTACGAAGCATGTGACGAATAAAATGTGATTTGATTAACCTCATAATAATAATATTTCTTATAAAATTGGAGGGGAGCATTCACCGTTGTGCACAAACTTGGAGTTCAGACTGATAAAAAAAAGTAGCATTACTCAGTTACAGATTAGAGTCAATCACCTGGTGTGAAACCATTAAAGCTGTATACATTCTGCAGATAAGATTAGTGTGCTGGCTAGGCTACCACAAAGCTCTGCTTCCCAGGAACCCTCTCTGAGCCTGATGCTTTGAACTTCTCACTCTGTCAATGCATTTCTTGATGCCTGAAAATGAGTGTTTTTTTCCCCTTAATTAATCTGTCTGTTAGTTCAATGATAGCATTGAAAGCGATGCCGATGTGAGATAAGGTATGACATGGTTGTTCCTTTCCAGGCTATTTAATGTCTGTTTTGCCCATGTTAGAGTGGTCATTAAAAGCAGGTGGTCGCCCCATGCAGGCGCCTGCCAATACCTAATCGACTGATGGCTTCTGATGGCTCCTGCCTTGCAGTGCAGTGCATGGGGATGGGGCCTAGGGTATTGATTTGGCAGAGAGGGGGGGAATCTGGCCCTTTCATCCACTCCTCTTTCATGTGGAGGGTTTTTGGGAGGGTTACTGGTAGGGTACTGTCTGGTGCTAATCTTATGCCGAGTGAGCAGCACCGACGCAGGGGTCCTATCTCTATGCTTTTGATGCAGGCGTCTCCAAACACAGCCGTGCTCATCAGTAAGTCTGAGAGAGGGGTCCATCTAGCTCCCTAAAGCCCCACCCTACACTATCCTCCAAACCAGTCCCTCTATCCATTTGACACTCCCCACCCCCCATGGGGAAGCAGGCTGTGTCCTAAAAAGGAGAGGCTACCACTAGATCAAAGGCTGATGGCTTGCTGTGGCCCAAACTGTCCCCTACCTCACCTTCATTCTGCCCCTCCATTGTGCCTGGGGATTGTGATATCAGTGTGGTCCCCTTGTCTTGCCCAGTCACACCCGCCATGCCGAGGTCTGGCACATTACTGACTAGCACAGCATTGTACCATTGTTGTGTGTGTGTGTACCGGGCCAGAACCTTTTGCTTGGGTTCAGTTTTGTTTTTCAAGTCTGACAAATGGCTCATTGTATTTCTGTTGTTGGGAAAAAGTCACTAAACCATTATGCGTCACCCTATTTGATCTGTAATTACGATTCAATGAGGTAGTCCGCTAAGACACCTCAAAGCATTAATAATTTCCCCCAATGTCCTACATTATTATGAAGAGTGGCCACTTAGATTTAATTATTCATTCAGAGGCTTTCTGTTGCTACCATCAGGTTACTGCTGGGCAGACTAATCTGGTACATGTCACCGCTGCATCTCTCCCACCTCAGCCAATGACACTTTAATGACACCAGCTGTGGTGAGAGGATGCAGTCTAGCGTTGCATCTGTCTAGTGGACCTAAAAACCAGACAACCTTTTTTTGTTGTTGACAGAAACGACTCAAAACATGGCCTTCCCATGGAGTAGCCTAGCCAGCATCCGACAGATGCTAATGCTAGCAGCACACGTTACACTCCTTCCCTGAAGACTGTATAACGTGCTTGTCTCCTATCACACGCATCGTCGACTACTCTACATGCTCACCCTGCACAGTGCCAGGCTTCATCGTGGCCTTGGTAGCGTTTGCAGATTGCATTGTGTTAATTGTCTACTCCCACCAGCTGGAAGTTAAATGTTTATGCGCTGAGGAGAGGAGAGGCAGCGATGCTAGCTTAGCTTCACGTAGCGCTAAAGAATGCCATCCTGCATGCGTCCCCTGGCTGGGAGTGAACCCTTTGATGTGATCGCTTCTGAGAAATGTCATAATTTATTGATGCTTCCATTAAAGTAGCATAGACGTCTGGGTAGAGTCAGGGGAGAGGGTGGCGCACTGGTGGGACTGGAGAACTGAAGCTACAGAAAGACTAGCTAGGCTACACAGAGATCTGAAAATAATATAACATGTAATATACTGTATATATACCAGTCAAAAGTTTTGACACACTTACTCATTCAAGGGTTTATTTTTACTATTTTCTACATTGTCAAAAAATTGTGCAGACATCAAAACTATGAAATTAAACATATGGAATCAAGTAGTAACCAAAAAAGTGTAACAAATCAAAATAGATTTTAGATTCTTCAAAGTAGCCACCCTTTGCCTTGATGACAGCTTTGCACACTCTTGGCATTCTCTCAACAAGCTTCACCTGGAATGATTTTCCACCGATCTTGAAGGAGTTCCCACATATGCTGAGCACTTGTTGGCTGCTTATTCTTCACTGTGCGGTCCAACTCATCCCAAACCATCTCAATTGGGTTGAGGTCGGGTGATTGTGGAGGCCAGGTCATCTGATGCAGCACTCCATCACTCTCCTTCTTGGTCAAATAGCCCTTACACAGCCTGAAGGTGTGTTGTCATTGTCCTGTTGAAAAACAAATGATAGTCCCACTAAGTGCAAACCAGATGGGATGGCGTATTGCTGCAGAATACTGTGGTAGCCATGCAGATCACCATGCTCAATGCCAAGCGTCTACTGGAGTGGTGTAAAGCTCGCCGCTATTGGATTCTGGAGCAGTAGAAACACGTTCTCTGGAGCGATGAATCGCACTTCACCATCTGGCAGTCCGACAGACTAATCTGGGTTTGGCAGATGCCAGGAGAACGCTACCTGCCCTAATTCTTAGTGCCAACTGTAAAGTTTGGTGGAGGAGGAATAATGGTCTGGGGCTGTTTTCATGGTTTGGACTAGGCCCCTTAATTCCAGTGAAGGGAAATCTTAATGCTACAGCATACAATGACATTCTAGACGATTCTGGGCTTCCAAATTTGTGGCAACAGTTTGGGGAAGGCCCTTACCTGTTTCAGCATGACACTGCCCCTGTGCACAAAGCGAGGTCCATACAGAAATGGTTTGTTGAGATCGGTGTGGAAGAACTTGACTGGCCTGCGCAGAGCTCTGACCTCAACCCCATAAAACACATTTGGGATGAATTGGAATGCCGACTGCAAGCCAGGCCTAATCACCCAACATCAGTGCCCGATCTCACTAATGAAGCAAGTCCAAGCAGCAATGTTCCAACATCTAGTGGAAAGCCTTCCCAGAAGAGTGAAGGCTGTTATAGCAGCAAAGGGGGGACCAACTCCATATTAATGCCCATGATTTAGGAATGAGATGTTTGACGACCAGGTGTCCACATACTTTTGGTCATGTAGTGTATATATATATATATATATATATATATATATATATATAAATAAATAAATGTTTGCATATGTACATATATATTATTTGCATTTCACAGGACATTTCCTGCAACAACAGGGTGACCAGATAAAGATCCTACATCTGAGCAGAGAATATTCATGATTGCTCAAGCGTAATGCTATATCAGATATGTCTATTATTTCTGGCATAATGTGTATTAATGACAGGGAGAGCAGAGTTAATCTGTGGCTTCACTGAAACTTTACATAGAGACAGTAAGCTGCAGGAAAATAAAACAAACAACAAACAATTCACGATGCCTCAGTTGATGGTACAGATAGGTAAAAGAAGCGATCCACTCTTGAAATTACAGCAGAACACAGATGGCTATTTCAGCTCCTCAAAACCTCTGATCAATCTCCGACAGGCAGCTTCAGAGCTGCACTTTTGCATTTCAGCTTTATCTGCCAGCCGAGACAAACTGATAGAAAGCTGCAAGACATGGAAGTGAAGAAGAAGAACGGAGCAGCTCTGTGTTGTGAACACATAATGTGTGTGTGTGTGTGTATATATATATATATATATATAACACAGACCCGCTGCGTTCTTCTTCTTCACTTCCATGTCTTACAATAAGTGAATAATAATAAGTAGAACGCAGCGGCTCTGTGTTATATACAGTTGAAGTCGGAAGTTTACATACACCTTTGCCAAATACATTTAAACTCAGTTTTTCACAATTCCTGACATTTAATCCTAGTACAAATTCCCTGTTTTAGATCAGTTAGGATCACCACTTTATTTTAAGAATGTGAAGTGTCAGAATAATAGTAGAGAGAATGATTTTTTCAGCTTTTATTTCTTTCATCACATTCCCAGTGGGTCAGAAGTTTACATACACTCAATTAGTATTTGGTAGCATTGCCTTTAAATTGTTTAACTTGGGTCAAACGTTTCGGGTAGCCTTCCACAAGCTTCCCACAACAAGTTGGGTGAATTTTGGCCCATTCCTCCTGACAGAGCTGGTGTAACTGAGTCAGGTTTGTAGGCCTCCTTGCTCGCACATGCTTTTTCAGTTCTGCCCACAAATGTTCTATAGGATTGAGGTCAGGGCTTTGTGATGGCCACTCCAATACTTTGACTTTGTTGTCCTTAAGCCATTTTGCCACAACTTTGGAAGTATGCTTGAGGTCATTGTTCATTTGGAAGACAAATTTGCGACCAAGCTTTAACTTCCTGACTGATGTCTTGAGATGTTGCTTCAATATATCCACATCATTTTCCTATCGCATGATGCCATCTATCTTGTGAAGTGCACCAGTCCCTCCTGCAGCAAAGCACCCCCACAACATGATGCTGAAACCCCCGTGCTTCACGGTAGAGATGGTGTTCTTTGGCTAGCAAGCCTCTCCCTTTTTCCTCCAAACATAACAATGGTCACTAAGGCCAAACAGTTCTATTTTTGTTTTATCAGACCAGAGGACAGTTCTCCAAAAAGTACGATCTTTGTCCCCATGTGCAGTTGCAAACCGTAGTCTGGCTTTTTTATGGCGGTTTTGGAACAGCGGCTTCTTCCTTGCTGAGCGGCCTTTCAGGTTATGTCGATATAGGACTTGTTTTACTGTGGCTATAGATACTTTTGTACCTGTTTCCTCCAGCATCTTCACAAGGTCCTTTGCTGTTGTTCTAGGTTTGATTTGCACTTTTCACACCAAAGTACGTTCATCTCTAGGAGACAGAACGCATCTCCTTCCTGAGCGGTATGACGGCTGCGTGGTCCCTTGGTGTTTATAATTGCGTACTATTTTTTGTACAGATGAACGTAGTACCTTCAAGGCGTTTGGAAATTGCTCCCAAGAATGAACCAGACTTGTGGAGGTCTACAATGTTTTTTCTGAGGTCTTGGCTGATTTCTTTTGATTTTCCCATGATGTCAAGCAAAGAGGCACTGAGTTTGAAAGTAGGCCTTGAATACATCCACAGGTACACCTCCAATTGACTCAAATGATGTAAATTAGCCTACCAGAAGCTTCTAAAGCCATGACATAATTTTCTGGAATTTTCCAAGCTTTTTAACGGCACAGTCAACTTAGTGTATGTAAACTTCTGACCCACTGGAATTGTGATACAGTGAATTATAAGTGAAATAATCTGTCTGTAAACAATTGTTGGAAAAATTACTTGGTGTCATGCACAAAGTAGATGTCCTAACCGACTTGCCAAAACTATAGTTTGTTAACAAGAAATTTGTGGAGTGGTTGAAAAACGAGTTTTAATGACTCCAACCTAAGTGTATGTAAACTTCCGACTTCAACTGTGTGTGTGTGTGTGTGTGTGTGTGTGTGTATATATACACACACACACACACAGTGGGGCAAAAAAGTATTTAGTCAGCCACCAATTGTGCAAGTTCTCTCACTTAAAAAGATGAGAGGCCTGTAATTTTCAACATAGGTACACTTCAACTATGACAGACAAAATGAGGAAAAAAAATCCAGAAAATCACATTGTAGGATTTTTAATGAATTTATTTGCAAATTATGGTGGAAAATAAGTATTTGGTCACATACAAACAAGCAAGATTTCTGGCTCTCACAGACCTGTAACTTCTTCTTTAAGAGGCTCCTCTGTCCTCCACTCGTTACCTGTATTAATGGCACCTATTTGAACTTGTTATCAGTATAAAAGACACCTGTCCACAACCTCAAACAGTCACACTCCAAACTCCACTATGGCCAAGACCAAAGAGCTGTCAAAGGACACCAGAAACAAAATTGTAGACCTGCACCAGGTTGGGAAGACTGAATCTGCAATTGGTAAGCAGCTTGGTTTGAAGAAATCAACTGTGGGAACAATTATTAGGAAATGGAAGACATACAAGACCACTGATAATCTTCCTCGATCTGGGGCTCCACGCAAGATCTCACCCCGTGGGGTCAAAATGATCACAAGAACGGTGAGCAAAAATCCCAGAACCACACGGGGACCTAGTGAATGACCTGCAGAGAGCTGGGACCAAAGTAACAAAGCCTACCATCAGTAACACACTACGCCGCCAGGGACTCAAATCCTGCAGTGCCAGACGTGTCCCCCTGCTTAAGCCAGTACATGTTCAGGCCCGTCTGAAGTTTGCTAGAGAGCATTTGGATGATCCAGATGAGGATTGGGAGAATGTCATATGGTCAGATGAAACCAAAATATAACTTTTTGGTAAAAACTCAACATGTCGTGTTTGGAGGACAAAGAATGCTGAGTTGCATCCAAAGAACACCATACCTACTGTGAAGCATGGGGGTGGAAACATCATGCTTTGGGGGCTGTTTTTCTGCAAAGGGACCAGGACGACTGATCCGTGTAAAAGAAAGAATGAATGGGGCCATGTATCGTGAGATTTTGAGTGAAAACCTCCTTCCATCAGCAAGGGCATTGAAGATGAAACGTGGCTGGGTCTTTCAGCATGACAATGATCCCAAACACACCGCCCGGCAACGAAGGAGTGGCTTCAAAGAAGCATTTCAAGGTCCTGGAGTGGCCTAGCCAGTCTCCAGATCTCAACCCCATAGAAAATCTTTGGAGGGAGTTGAAAGTCTGTGTTGCCCAGCGACAGCCCCAAAACATCACTGCTCTAGAGGAGATCTGCATGGAGGAATGGGCCAAAATACCAGCAACAGTGTGTGAAAACCTTGTGAAGACTTACAGAAAACGTTTGACCTCTGTCATTGCCAACAAAGGGTATATAACAAAGTATTGAGAAACTTTTGTTATTGACCAAATACTTATTTTCCACCATAATTTGCAAATAAATAAATTAAAAATCCTACAATGTGATTTTCTGGATTTCTTTTTCTCATTTCGTCTGTCATGGTTGAAGTGTACCTATGATGAAAATTACAGGCCTCTCTCATCTTTTTAAGTTGGAGAACTTGCACAATTGGTGGCTGACTAAATACTTTTTTGCCCCACTGTATATATATATAAATAAAACACAGTGCCACTGCGCTCTTCTTCTTCTTCACTTCCATCTTACAGTATATCTGCAGCTTTCTATCAGTTTGTCTCAGCTGGCAGATAAAGCTGAAATGCAAAGGTGCAGCTTTGAAGCTGCCTGTCGGAGATTGATCAGAGGGTTTGAGGAGCTGAAATAGACAGCTGTGTTCTGCTATAATTTCAAGAGTGGATCGCTTCTTTTACCTATCTGTACCATCAACTGAGGCATCGTGAATTGTTTGTTTGTTTTATTTTCCTGCATCTTACTGTCTCTATGTAAAGTTTCAGTGAAGCCACAGAGTAACACCGCTCTCCCTGTCATTAATACACATTATGCCAGAAATAATAGACATATCTGATATAGCATTACGCTTGAGCAATCATGAATATTCTCTGCTCAGATGTAGGATCTTTATCTGGTCACCCTGTTGCTGCAGGAAATTTCCTGTGAAATGCAAACTTATAGTGTATTCACGGTTTAAAAAGGCTTCTAAAGTTTGTAATTTCCAGTTTCAGAATTGATTTGCCCTAACGAAAATGTATCAACCCCTACAAAAATGTTCATTAATTATAATCCACACAATAATTCACATTTCCTGTTGCTGCAGAATAATTTTCCTGCTGTGGGAGAAACTGGTCAAATTAAGTTCCTGCATCTGTATGTAACATGCAATGAGGTAATAATATCAAGGATAACCAACATCTGCAACAATAATAGATAACCTGTAATGAATGTAAACACATGGAAATGAAATGCATAAATGAATAATGCTAATGTATTTGAATTCTCAAGTGCTACTACAATATTGTCTTTTTAATTACCAAACTGCCACTTGTTCTTTTCCTAGGTTCGTCCAGGGAGGTGAAGGCCCCTGAGGATGTGTCGGCGCGGATGCTCCAGAAGCTGAGGGGCCGGACTGAGTTCACCGTGCTGGTCACCCTGAAACAGGAGCACCTCAACTCTGGGGTCATCCTCTCCATCCACCACTCTGAACAGAGGTACAGCCAGTCCTTACAATACTTACTGAATAAAATGCTGGAGTTTTACAATAAACACCAAACACAATGTCAGAGACCTCACAAAACACACTGATCAGAGTATGAGTGGCTCACCTTTGCAGTGAAGTCCTTCTTAAAATATGGGAGTGTCATTTGTGTGTAGAATGTGTTGAGGGTGCATACAGTATTTTTGTGTTTTTGTGTAACTGATACACACACACACACACACACACACACACAACATGTTCATTTGTTTAAATGTATGTACATTTTAAAGTATTTTGTATTTAATGTATTTTTCATGGTGTCGGACCCCAGTAAGACTAGCTGTCGCTATTGCCGTTGGCTAATGGGGATCCTTAATGAATATAAAAAAATTAAAAATACTGATTTGATAACTGCAGCACTGACAGATCAGACTTAACAATTCTGTACAGACAAAGCAACCGACCCTGTACAGCACGATCTCATTTTATTCCTAGTGCAGCACTAAACCAAACACAGACCCATTGTGGTTGTGAACAGAAAGGTGATGAGCCTCCCCTTCCCGGTTAGTTAGCATGCTGATCTGTTTTCCATTAGCTAGCTGTGCAGCCAGCAGATCAGACTGGTAATCAGAATGCCACATAATGTTTTGATTGAACTGTGTACATTAAAGTCAGGGCAAAGTAAAGACCTCACTGCAATGTTAATGACTTTCCCCAGCTCTGATAAGCCAGGCTGTGTGTTCACTGCACACTACAGGCTCGTTTCACTGTTTCATTTGGTTTAGAAATGGTTTGCTGAGTGATCGCGGCAGGCAGAGTTACTGGATTTGTGCAGCTGGTATATTGTGCATGGCTGGGGCAGAATAACTTGTTATATCGGTTTGTAGATAAATCAACTCCAGTTCCTCTTCTAAGTGGTTGTTTTTCTTTTGAATAATACTTTGAAGTGAGTAGCTCCAAAGAAATCTGTCTTTAAAGCCAGAGCTGATGACTCTTTATTGGCAACTCTGGCAGCTCTTTCCATTAGTGTCACTTCATATAGGGAATCTCTATGGACTGGATAGATGGAAGGCAGGGGTTTCCTGAAATACCAATGTACCACTGTCCCCATGAGTTTACTCCTCTCACTCACATCACATGGTTGTACTAGTGTTGTCTGGTGTTGTCTCGCTGAAGCTGTCATTAACATCCATAGAGTAGCATTAAGCACATATTCCTGGGATTGAATCTTGAAAGGCTTATCAGACCTAGAGAGACCATGATTCTTTGAAACAAGGCGAGGCATTTATATTTCACCATGGGGTGAGAGATCTACTTTATTTGAAAGGATTCGGATTCTGGGAATGAAGAGGAACTGTTCAGCTGTCTGTAGAACTATGGGTGTGGTCTGTCCTCTATTGTACTGCATTTTACCTCTGTTAGTGATGTTGAATTGGGTAGAATGGGGTGTGTGTGTGCGCGTGTGCGCGTGCGAAGCAATTCCCCTCTCCATATTCCATCCTCTCATCATGTTCCACACAAGACACACGCACACACACACGCGCACACACACACACACAAAGTTCCAGTCAAAAGTTTGGACACATACTCATTCAAGGGTATTTACTAAAGTGAGGGGGAAAAAGTGTTTGATCCCCTGCTGATTTTGTACGTTTGCCCACTGACAAAGAAATGATCAGTCTATAATCAAACTGAAATGATCAGTCTATAATTTTAATGGTAGGTTTATTTGAATAGTGAGAGACAGAATAACAACAAAAAAATCAAGAAAAACACTTGTGAAAAATGTTATAAATTGATTTGCATTTTAATGAGGGAAATAAGTATTTGACCCCCTCTCAATCAGAAAGATTTCTGGCTCCCAGGTGTCTTTTATACAGGTAACGAGCTGAGATTAGGAGCACACTCTTAAAGGGAGTGCTCCTAATCTCAGTTTGTTACCTGTATAAAAGACACCTGTCCACAGAAACAATCAATCAATCAGACTCCAAACTCTTCACCAAGACCAAAGAGCTCTCCAAGGATGTCAGGGACACGATTGTAGACCTACACAAGGCTGGAATGGGCTACAAGACCATCGCCAAGCAGCTTGGTGAGAAGGTGACAACAGTTGGTGCGATTATTCGCAAATGGAAGAAACACAAAAGAACTGTCAATCTCCCTCGGCCTGGGGCTCCCTGCAAGATCTCACCTCGTGGAGTTGCAATGATCATAAGAACGGTGAGGAATCAGCCCATAACTACACGGGAGGATCTTGTCAATGATCTCAAGGCAGCTGGGACCATAGTCACCAAGAAAAGAATTGGTAACACACTATGCCATGAAGGACTGAAATCCTGCAGCGCCCGCAAGGTCCCCCTGCTCAAGAAAGCACATATACATGCCCGTCTGAAGTTTGCCAGTGAACATCTGAATGATTCAGAGGACAACTGGGTGAAAGTGTTGTGGTCAGATGAGACCAAAATTGAGCTCTTTGGCATCAACTCAACTCGCCGTGTTTGGAGGAGGAATGCTGCCTATGACCCCAAGAACACCATCCCCACCGTCAAACATGGAGGTGGAAACATTATGCATTGGGGGTGTTTTTCTGCTAAGGGGACAGGACAACTTCACCGGAGCAAAGGGACAATGGACGGGGCCATGTATCGTCAAATCTTGGGTGAGAACCTCCTTCCCTCAGCCAGGGCATTGAAAATGGGTTGTGGATGGGTATTCCAGCATGACAATGACCCAAAACACACGGCCAAGGCAACAAAGGAGTGGCTCAAGAAGAAGCACTTTAAGGTCCTGGAGTGGCCTAGCCAGTCTCCAGACCCTAATCCCATAGAAAATCTGTGGAGGGAGCTGAAGGTTCGAGTTGCCAAACGTCAGCCTCGAAACCTTAATGACTTGGGGAAGATCTGCAAAGAGGAGTGGGACAAAATCCCTCCTGAGGTGTGTGCAAACCTGGTGGCCAACTACAAGAAACGTCTGAACTCTGTGATTGCCAACAAGGGGTTTTCCACCAAGTACTAAGTCATGTTTTGCAGAGGGGTCAAATACTTATTTCCCTCATTAAAATGCAAATCAATTTATAACATTTTTCACATGCATTTTTAAGGATTTTTTTTGTTATTCTGTCTCTCACTGTTCAAATAAACTTACTATTAAAATTATCTACTGATCATTTCTTTGTCAGTGGGCAAACGTACAAAATCAGCAGGGGATCAAATACTTTTTTCCCTCACTGTATTTCATAGTTGTGTTGTCTTCACTATTATTCTACAGTGTAGAAAATAGTAAAAATAAACACTTTTGACTGGTACTGTATGTCTAAATCATCCATTTCTGTCTGCTTGTCCATTCAGGTTCCTGGAGTTGGAGAGCAGTGGGCAGCGCAGTGAGGTGCGTCTCCACTACCGTACCAAGGGTCAGCAGGCCCACACTGAGGTGTTTCCCTACAGCCTGGCAGACGGACAGTGGCACAAGGTCTCTGTGGCAGTCAGTGCCTCCCACATCATATTGCACGTCGACTGCAACAGGTACGCTTCATGAACGTGCCATAATAATGAATCATGTTTCATTTATTCCAGTATATCAATATTCATTCATTGTCCGTTTAGGATTTTTACTTTACCTTCTATAACAATATGTTATATTTTAATGTTTGATGTTGCATTACATAATTCCTTAATGACTAAAAAATTATGGAAAACATCTGTTTTTATCGGCAGTAAAAAAACTGCTAAGATGAGAACTGCTAGCTAACTTTCGAGCACAACAAGTCAACAACTCTGTGAGGGCAAGCTTGCAAAATAGATCCAGAGAAATCTGACTTCCCCTAGTGGCGAAAGAAAAAACTGCAAGCCGAAAATCCAGTCAAAGAGGATAATCATTCTTCTCATAAAGGAAACGTTTGTTTGATGAAATAGAGCCATACTAAGACAAAAGAAATGTGACACAATGTGTGAATGATAGCAAACTAGTGCACGATATTAAAGACATTTATGAAAATTCTGGAACTGAATTCTGAAATTGAACAAGAGGCTACAAAAGAGGATTTTGATTCCTATGCAATGTTCTACAAATAGGAATACTTCACTGTTAGTTTTGTCCTTTTGTTATTTTTGTTTGAACAGTAAAGCAGTCAGCATGGAGAAAGGCCATTAAAACCAATTATAATGTATTTGCTGCCATGCACTACCCATAAAGCATATTTAGAACTTGTATTATTCAGAAACATAAAATATGGTCAAAGATTTGAAAAATACTGCGATAAGATATTTTGGCCACATCGCATAGCCCTGAAGTAGGGAGTTCAATGACAGAACAGGGTGTTTTTAGTGTTAGGGGCATTATTACTATTCAATTTATTCAAATATTATTGTTTTAGTGGTAGTAGTATTAGATGGTGTGGTGTAGTTGGAAATTATGTTTTATGATTAGCGGTAATCATGTTTTGCTGACCCTCGTGTTTTTTTTTTTTTACCTGTTTCTGTCTCTGTAGGATCTATGAGAGGGTGGTGGAGATCCCGTTCATGGACATACCTGATGACACAACTTTATGGCTGGGACAGAGGAACAGCGCCCATGGCTTCTTCAAGGTAAATATGACATGTTTTATAAAGCTGAAAACTCTTAATGGTGGTTTATGTTTGACGGTGGGTCATAAACGGTGATGTTGCTGCTTGATAAATTATTCAAATCATTGAGGAGAAAATGAAGCGCGTTGGCTCATGGACCTTGTTTTCCCACAATCCACGCACTCCCCACCCCCTTCCCATCCTTGGTTGTTTAACCATTGACTTTATTTATCAAGTCTGGGAATTTAATTGGTCACATTTCTCAAGTTTGCCAATGTAAATGTTACATTCCTTTTTGCCCCTCCCTCATATTAAGAATGAATTGACATGTTTGTCCCATATATTGTTTCCCTCCTTGTTTACTGCTGCTGTTCATAGCCGGCGTAATTATCCCAGAAACACTGATTTGCTAGAAAATCGGTAAAAGCCTTGGAATGGACCGTGCTCACTAAACATGCCCCATTGTTTATCAGACTTGAAGATGTATCGCCTCTCACACAGGTTTAATCCCCCCCAGGAACATCCTTCCCACAGGGATAAGTTAGAGTATATTGTCCGCTCATCTGCTTTTAACCACACCGGTGGTGCTTTGTGTTTGCTGTCGGGCAAACTGATCACCAGAATGTGTGTCTGTGCATGTGTGTGTGTGTGCGCGCGCACCGTGCGTGCGGTGTGTCTGTGTACGTATTGCGTCTGTGTGTGTCTGTGTGTGTAGGTACGACTGCCTCTTTGTGTATCGGTCTGTGTGTATGTGTCGCTTCTGGCTGTTGCAATTCCTCTGCGTTAATTGGCAGATGAAAGAAGACTTGGAGGTCACCCACTAATCTTGTCGTGTGCCCACCACACCTTTCCCTCCCTGATTAGTGCTGGGAAAGGAAAGCCACATCTCTTCTAAAGGAAAAACTCCTTAATTAACATATCAGACACTCTCTCTTTGTCTCTGTTAGTATAGGGGTTTAGAGGAAGCGAAAAAAAGTTGCATCCATAACAGTATAGTGGCAGACACTTGTATCACAGAAATGGATGATACCCATTCAGCAGTTCAATATTATAGCATCCTACATACACTGAGTATACCAAACATTAGGACCCCCCCCAGTTGACAATAGCTGTGAACTGGATTCACTGGACTTGTCATGGAAAGAGCCAGTGTTCTTAATGTTTTGTACACTACATACAGTACGTAATATACCATGATGTGGATGAGGGAGAAATCCTTAAGATGACCAATTAAGTTGCACTTAGATCCTAATCTTTCATTAACAGACACTTTACATTGGTTTACCCCTATAGGCTACATCTGGAAAGCAGCTCGTTTTGACAGTAATCATATACACTCAATAACATTTCACACTTAATGCATACATTCATCAGTGATACATACATGCGTTATCTTCCCTAGTCTGACGTTTTTTCAGCCTTCCACTGAGTCAGAGTCTAAATTACCGGGAGATGGAAACATGTTTAACAAAACACGACTCATGCCTGCTTCCATCTGACCTGATGTTGCCATGAGGAATCAGCGAATTGGTTTCTTTCGATTTGAATTCATGGCCAGTAAATTGAAGTAGCAAGACAATTTTAAAAAACAATTTCTCATAAGTTGCGCGGCTCCAAAAAATCCAATCAAGGAATGGAAGGGGCCAGGTTTCCATGGTTACTGAGTGTCTGGATGTGCGGTTCGGCCACAGGACGAAAGGCTATCAAATTAAGAGACCTATGAATCAAATTGAAACTGTATCTCATAGTTATGCTTATCAAAGGGAATCAGGAGAAAACAGAAATTGCTATTACATTCATGACTCCCGTATCATTGGTTCACTTTGCATCCAATTTCAGTCCAATTATCTCACCACACAGACTGTACCAGTCCAGAGAACACATACAACTCAGAATAAACTTGTCAGACTGCCTCCCCGATATTGAAACACACATTTCCAGTAACATTCACTAAATATTTCATACATTTGTTTTCTGATAACAGTATTTGAGGTTGTGCAAGATTTGAAGATGATGAATTGTGTGTGTGTGTATGTATGTGCCTGCATGCCACAGTAAATGAACAATAAACTAGGCCATGTTTCATCTTATCTCTCCTCAACCTATTGCGCATTAGTTTCCTTAGCTTCTCTTTATATAACAGCATCCACTGCATCGATGATGGCTATCCTCTCGTTTCAGGTGCTATTTGTGATCAAGTAGGACACATTTAGTCTGAAGAGACAGTATGCTCTGTGCTGGCTGTAACTAAGTCTGGGTTTTTTCTGTGTGTGTGTCTGCAGGGTGTAATGCAGGATGTTCAGATACTAGTCATGCCTCAGGGATTCATCTCTCAGTGCCCAGATCTCAACCGGAGTGAGTCCACACCTATTGTATTATAATGTTATTCACCTGTAACATTAAGGCATGTCTACACATGTTGGATCTGTGGTCGTTTCTTTTCTAGCATGCCCAACCTGCAATGACTTCCACGGACTGGTGCAGAAGATCATGGAACTGCAGGATATATTAGCCAAAACATCCAGCAAGGTACTGTAATGTATCCTGGTTATACACCTTTGTTGTCAAGGCTGATAGCTTGGGCTATTCGTTTCTGCTTCAACATGTTTCCTTCACCATCAAAGATGCAACCATACTGGCTATGGTCTACCTCCATACCTGCCATCTATGGTCTTCTTATATGAATCTACTTTGATAATGTTATACAGTGAAGATCTCCTTTAGTGCATGGTCGACTGTAGCAGGGCTTGCAGTAGGACCTGTTTCATGTGTATAGAGATGGATGATATGCACCGATCTGAGGCTCACTCCCCCCTCTCCCTCCCCCTTCCTTCCTTTGTATCTGGGCTTGGCGTGGCCAGCTGTCCAGGGCGGAGGAGAAGATGAATGGTCTGGATGGATGCTATTGTGAGAGGACCTGCAGTGTCAAGGGGGTCGTCTACAGAGAGGACGAGTCCTGGACAGATGGCTGCAGGAACTGCACTTGCACGGTGGGCTGTGTGTGTGTGTGTGTTTCAATGGCCCCATTGTAGACCCTGCCTTTGTTTTGGGCTTCAGTTCATCAAGTGTTGGTGGGGAGGTGGGGCCGTACCCCATTGTTAATGGCTTATGTTCTCATTACTGCATTGGATTGAAAGGAGTGTTGCCCTAGATTCCCAAATAAAACAGGACAGAAAACATGAAGAATAGAACATGTACACAGTAACTTGGAATAGACAGATAGAGCTGCAGGACTCAGCCATGCTGGACATACACTCTCTAGGGACTACTTTCCTCTTCACCAAGCAATAATTATTAAGTTATGAGCAGGCTGGGGTTATATACCACATCAACAGACATATTTCACCCCCTATCACTCTACCAGCTATAAGACACCAATTCCTCTCTATGTCACTGAACTAGGGATGGGGGGGTTGAAATAATTTCACAATTCGAACCATTTAACTTACGTTTTTAACTTGAGCACTGCTGCGCAAGGGAGAGAGGCTGGCGCTCTATTGCTGCAGCTGTGGAGAGGCTGTGCGTGTGGGAGCGAGCAGACGAACGGGGAGAGAGAGAGAGACGCAGTAGCCGCCTCGGCTACAGCCAAGACTAGCTCACTTGTAGCAGCCACAATGTTATTTATCGTCCCATATTACAGTGCCTGTCTTGGCTGGAGTAGACTAGAGAAGCTAGCCAGCTAGCTAAGTTAGCCAGCTATAGCTAGCTAGGCTAATTGAGGCCACACGCTTTCTCCCCAACCCCATTCATTTAGATCAACAGCCTAGCGATTGCTTGCTCATTGTAGCCTACTCTTCATTTCGCAAACTTTTAATTCCGAAATTGTATTCAACATTTCCACTCTCACTCGCTACACATTGAGCCGCTTTGATTGACCAACATCAACAACAATCTACACACGTGAAGGCTACTGGTGGGCTATCGGCCTTTTTATGGAGCGCACATCATAAAAACTGCATTGAAAAGTTTTTTGTTTTATTAAATTAATAATTAGAAATGTAATGTTATCCTTGTATGTAACAATGTCACATATTGATATTTTTATTTACTTTAGAAAAAGCCTTTTCAGTTGTTAAAGGTCCAATGCAGCTGTTTTTATCTCAATATCAAATCATTTCTGGGTAACAGTTAAGTACCCTACTGTGACTGTTTATTTCTCACACAATCATTTTGCTACGACTGTCTGGGAGTGGTCTGAGTTGGGAGGGGAAAACTGAAAACTAGCTGTTATTGGTAGAGAAGTTTAGAACTCTCTTTATTATTCTATTAACTAATTTCCCGCCTGATGATGTCATCACCAAATCTCCATCCCATCAAAACAGGCTGAAATTTCAGGACGTTTTTTCCAACAGCATGTTCACAATTTCACAGTATTATTCCAAAATCAGTGTGTAAATATATACAAAACGCAGAAAAACATTACGTTTTTGACTGCACTGGGCCTTTAAAATAGGCATAAATGAATACAATATTCAGTATTCGAAAACTAACGTCCGTTCTGATATTCAAAAAATAAATGTGCATATCCCTACAATGAATTCCTCAAATGAGTGGATCTGTGGCTTTGCACCAGCAGATGAGGTATACTATAAGGAGATCCCATATTGCTCAGTACATTATATTGGTATAATGTGAGTATTGTTTTTTTATTTAACCAGGAAAGTCCGTTAAGAACAAATTCTTAATTACAATGACGGCCTATTGTGCACCACCCTATGGGACTCCCAATCACAGCCAGACGTGATGCAGCCTGGATTCAAATCAGGTACTGCAGTGACGCCTCTTGCACTGAGATGCAGTGTCTTAGACCACTGCGCCACTCGGGAGCCCTGTAAATGTACATATCTTTCACCTAATTACTCTCGACAGATGATCATCAGCGATTTGTTCCACCCCGCTCATCCAATGAATCGACCGCAATTACGCCATTAGATAGACATGTTTGTTACTTTACGTGTGGCAATTAGCCGTGACCTTTCAAACTGAAAGGTCACAGCATTAAGATGGTATCAAATATAGTAGATGAGTCAATCCATGTATCTTTAAGTAGAGTTCAGTTCTCGGGGAGGAATGTGGGTGAGTTGCAGAGATAGAAGCACCTCATACTTATTCAGTCCTTAAGACTGAATATTCCTCTGGCCTCTCCTATAGAGACTCTATGGGAAGACGACAGGGGCATCATTGAATCTTAAACTATTGTATGGCAAACATTTTTTACGCTCGTTTACTGCATTTCTACACAATTTAAAAACTCTAAAATGCAATTTGGAGAACTGCTAAAACAAGCAAAATGGACTCCAGCCATTATCACAGTGTACAGTATCTGTAGCTCTATTCACCTCAGTCAGTAGGGGACTGAACATTCTACAAACAGCTGCCTGCTATGCACTAGCTCAGCCCGGAATTAAAACTTTAGTTTAGTTTCATGTCTAGTCAAACAGCAGTTACCTAGCCAAAGCCATCTACTACAGCCATCTTTACCTCTGCAATGTGTTGAGAAAAAGTCCTGCTGGTCCCTGCAGCTGTGTCGATGTGCTCTTCCACAGAGAGGAAGATGTGAAGCGAGAGGTTTCATCTCTGCTCTCCATAAAGCGAGCCAGACATTACACACAGCCTTCCTCCCTCTCCCAGGCATCCGCAAGTCCCAATTGACATCAGTGGAAGAAGGTTGTGTTTAATACTGTTGCCTGTCAGTTTCAGTGACTTCCTGTCATTTCTCGCTCCCACAGAATGGCACAGTGCAGTGTGAGACCATCTCCTGCCCACCCCCTCAGTGCCCAGCGGGCACCATGCCTGCCTATGTGAAGGGCGCCTGCTGCATGGAGTGCCAACGTGAGTGAAATGTCTAAACATACACATGCACAGATCGACGTACACACAGATGGACATACGCACACAGATGGACGGACAAACACACACACACACACACACACAGATGGACACGTGTATGCACACACAAAAACACTCCACAAAGGCTGCCTGACAACTGACCACTACTCTGCATTGCTAAACTTCTCCCCAACACGCCTCCTGAGATACTCCACCCTTTTGCATATACATGAACCAATTATTAACCAGCCAGCTTATCAACACAGGTGGCCACATTGACTCAAATGGGAAACAGACACCAGGGTTCGCAGGATGTGAGATGAGCTAGTTCTTGTTTACACTAGACAGGATGATGCTACTGTATGAGGCGGGGGAGCTCATCATGGACTTTCAAATCGAAGAGAAAAAAAACGTATTTGAAGTTGAGGAAAAACAACATAAAAAACATGTTTATCTGGAGAAAGAAAACGGAATTATGAAATGGATGCAGGATGCCGTTGGAGTAGCCTTGTGTCTGGCTGAGCAGACCATGAAACATTAAGATAAAGGTCTGTATGTTTTATTTGATCAATAACCGCTTAGCCCGTGGATGTGTCCTTTTCAGATAAATAATTCTGTTTCATCACGTATCTACACAGAGAGAATATTTTTCTAGCAGACTCTGAAGATAGCGCTGCATTCCTATTATCCTCCTATATACAGGGCCTTACCACTTATATTTCCTCATTTTCTGTTTTCAACATAGAAATGGATTTCAAAGAATATTAGCTTTACTCACCTCCACATTTTTCCCTATTGGCAGAAATGACCTCCATAGTGAGTGATGTGTTTACCTTTCAAAAGCAATAGACGCAGTATAGTTCCTGAGATTACATTCCTCTTAAACATGCATGCTCTATGTCACACATTCCAAGGTTCTCTCAATGTTGTGTTTTGTCTCAATAAGCCTCTTGTTATTAAGAAGAGCTAGTTCCACTGTATAACGTGTGGCAGACTATATATTTTTATAGGCCTGGGTTACACAGTACATCTTTTCAAGTGTAAATTTAATTTAAACTCACTGCAAAACTCACACGCACACCATCAGCACACACACAAACACGAGCAAGCTGATCCAGTCAAACTATTCATACCACATTCAGTTTGACTCTCTATCAAAGGGAATCCATTAGCTTAGCTCGCTAATCAGGCTGTGTTTGCATAAACACTCCGTCTCCCTACCCAACTCTGCACTACGTTGTGACGGGCGGAGGGGGTTGAAAGGCCTGTAAGCATCCTAATCTGACATCAACACACTGGTATAAATCCTCCTTAACTCTGCCACCTCTGTGTCTCTGTGTACAGCACTGAGGTAGACAAAGACAGGGCTCATTAAGCTTGCTTTGGTGTTAGAGACTCAAAGGAAGACTCCCTCTCCAAATTAAAACCTTATCTGTTCACCTACTGTACATTACCTCCTCACGGAGCGGGAGGCAGGGAGCTAGGTTCTGGTTCTGATGACATTGTCAAGCACAATGTTTAATAGCTTGTTCAAAACTTCATCAATGCTTTTCCTGGTAATCAATTTATTTCGTTTGACTAGTTCTTGTGCAGATATAATAAGTCACAGTTTGATTTACGGGCGAAATGGCTTGGGGGTTAGGGTTTGGCCTATATCGTGTTTTTTCCTCGAACAATTCTGATAATCAGGTAGCCTATCCACTCAAACCTCCACATCAAACTGACATATTGTATGTGATTTTCTGCCTAAGTAAGATCATCGCCTTTCCCCCAGTCATACTGTGTCACGTTGAAGTCCAATGCTCCCATTCTGTTTTCTGAAGATTTTCATGTCTGCCCCTATGTGGCTTCACCGCAGCAGGCTGCCACAGTATAGTGAATATTGCCTTTGTTTGTGCGCCGCCGTTTGTGCGTGTATGTGTGTGCGTCTATTTCCAGTTGTATGCCTGTTCAAAAAAGAAGAGTTGGTGGAGGGAGATCAGAAAGCGGTACGCGACAACTCCGGCAGATGCCAGCTGTCCGAGTGCAGGGTGAGTACGGCAGCCTTTATGAAAGCATGCTATTGGTGCTTTCCTACCTACATCACTACTTGGTTTAAACAAACTCCCACAACTGCCACGAAAAGACACAATAATTCAAGCAACCAAGCACTTACAGTGTATTAATTTTCATCACAAGGTGTAGGACAGCCTCGTTAAATAGTGATTCCAGACTAGAGTTGCTCTCCTCAGGCCAGAGGCTAAATCAAGCCTGAATGA
The DNA here is from genome assembly GCA_030435695.1 of Brachymystax lenok tsinlingensis. Taxonomy (NCBI): domain Eukaryota; kingdom Metazoa; phylum Chordata; class Actinopteri; order Salmoniformes; family Salmonidae; genus Brachymystax; species Brachymystax lenok. The sequence continues at coordinate 18,736,707 of CM059818.1, forward strand.
GAGACTGCAGTCGGCCGTCAACATCAGCTAAATTTATTGATCTGTTTTTTACTATGCTCTCTATGGGGAAAGTAAATGGGCAGAACTGAGTAATTGAGTTTCCAGGAGGGGACCAAACCGTCACAGCATGACAATAACTGTTTCAATCACGCATCATCAAATATATCTCCTATATTCCTGTATGACCATATAGATTGTGCAGTGTAAGACTGATGGCTGTATGGTGAGATCAGACACCTGGCCCATTGGCAGCCCTTGCTTTCTGACTGCAACTGCTGTCTTATACAGACACAGGCACTGACATAGACACATAGGCACAGACGGACACAGAAACAGTCCCAGACATAGGCTGCAGATCAAATGACTGTGTAATGGGGATAGTGTCAGACATCCTGGTCCTACAGTCTCAGGCAGGATGGCCGTCTGGGAAAGCAGGCCTAAATATCTTATATTGAGTGATAATTGTTTTTTGTGGTCTGATACTGAGGCTGACAAACAGCTATTCCATCTGTATACTGACGCATACCAACCCTCAATATATAACGAACAATGACCTAATACAAGTAATATATCTTATTTCAACATATTTTTCTCGATATGTTACCTAATAAGATGATTAAGGTAAAATAACATGATTGAGGTAAAATATCTGGGGAAAAATGAATTACTTGTCTTAATTTTGCTTATGTTAACCTAAAAAAGCCTTACCTGCCAATGGCGTTAGATAATTTAGCTAAAAAAATACTTTAAATTATCACTCAATATAAGATATTTAGCGGTAGCTTTTTGCAGTGTGCTGCTGGTTTTGGGAGTTGTTGTGGGGGGGCGTGACTAACATAGAGACACAACTATTTGATTTATCTATCTAGTGGCTGAGCTCGCCTTGTGTGGAACATAGCTAGTCATAGACGTGTTCTGAGTTGGTTTGTTTGGCTGGTTTTTCTCTGGCTGAGTATTTCTCGGTCGTGTGTTAATGATGTTAATGATCATGAATCGGCATCAGTCAGGTAGACCGAGCGGAGAGGAGTCAGGGCATTAAAGATGGCTGTTAAAGAGATGGTGGCAGTGGGAGCTCCCTAATTACATTTACTCTGTCTAATCACACAATCGGGGACAATTACACTGGTTTCATATCCTTCTCTGTTCAATTTGTTATCATAAACCTCAATAGATAAGAGAATCAACATGCAGAGTCTTACTACAGCCCAGCAGCGCTAAACACTAACCTGAAATATGTATACACTAACCTGAAATATGTATACACTAACCTGAAATATGTATACACTAACCTGAAATATGTATACACTAACCTGAAATATGTATATACTAACCTGAAATATGTATACATTATTGCTATTGACCTATCATTATGTAACTTTAATTTGGAATTTGTGCACAGTAGAGAGGGAAGCACACCATGGATGCCTAATTGCCTCTGATTACATTTTTGCCTTATCAAATCTGTGGGAAACCAGCAGCTGAGCTAGTGTAACCCTAATGAGGTTGTGTCTCATATTGCTTCTCATTGTTTCCCTATTACTAGGAGACGGCTATGCATCGGGTCGTCATGACTACCCCCTGTCCTGAGCTCAACTGTCCAGTGTCCGAGCAGGTCAACCTCACTGACAGGTGCTGCAAAGTCTGCAGAGGTATGGGAAAACACACACACCTGCCTATAAAGGGATTTCACTGTACATTAAAACGTGAAACTATATCATTGGTTTCCAACCAGAGGTACTAGGACCCCTGGGGGTACTTGGCCTATCAACAGGGGGTACTTGATAAGACTCATGAGACCATAGGCAATATTCAGTTGGTGGTACAGTAACTGAATAAGGTTAGGAACCATGCTCTACAAAACAGACCCAGTCTGAGAGGAGTGACCTGTGTGTAACCTCTGACCTCTGTGCCCTAGGTCATGACTTCTGTGCGGAGGGCCACGGCTGTGTGGAGCACTCTGACTGTATCAACTTGGAGGCTGGGGCCCGCTGCAGCTGCAAGGATGGCTTCCGCCCGCTCCGAGATGACAACGCATACTGTGAAGGTACACAAAGGATTCTAGTAGAATAATACTAGAACTGATAAAACACCTATTGAACCATGTCTCTCCAAGAGTGGCAGCATATCTTTTCATTTTGTGCACTTTGGTTGAACTGCAAGGTTTTTGTGACAGCATAATGTTTGGGTTGCAAAAATTGAAAGAAGAAAATCTTCCACCACATTGAGAGATTACATACTGTTGGACAGACTGTCTGCTGTGATTTGTGTAGAGGTATTAGTCATAGGTACGGATTGTGCGTTCACGTGCTAGTCGGAACTAGGACATTCTGAAATTTCCGACTTGCTAAGTGATTGTAGTTATATACCGTATGTGCCGCGATCAACCAGTTAGCAAGTCGGATATTGTCCAATCCAGGGACTTACTTTCACTGACACTCAAATCATTGTATGCTTTTGGCTGCTCATGGTCAGTCTCTACTGTGTATTGATATGAAAATACAGAACGCTCCCTAGCTGTGTTTGTCTCCCTGCCAAGAGTGCATGATGAGCAGAGACCCTCATAAGTCGTGCTATTCATCATGTAGGCGGTAATATTCATTGCTGATTGCATGCCACGCTGATGTTTCAGGCCATGGTGTTAACTCTAGTAAAACAAATGGGGCCAATTGTAACCATCGATGGCTACTATATTATTCCCAGCTGATCTCTCGCTAAACCATCAATATGCGCTAAATTCACCCACACGGCTGATCTTAATTGCAACCATTATTGGTTACCACATTACCACTCCCTAAAAGCTGATGTCAGCGTTAACTTAGTCTTGCGCGCTACCAATGTCTTTCAAGATATTTTCACCCTCTTATGGGTATTATCATCCAAACAACTCGGACCTACCTTTTGAGAAGACTAAGGGTGGTTGATCTATTTGACAATCATCCTATACAAATGAAATAAATCAGGTCATTACAGTATTTCCTCATTTGCTGCGGCAATTTACCGACACGTTGTATGAATGGAAAACTAATGCTGGTGTAGCTCTATTTTATTTGTTTTCAATTAATATAATCCATTAAATACAACTGTCTTATCAAGATAAAATATCCATGGACTATTTGAAATGTGTAACTAAATCAAGTCGATAGAGTTTTATAATCTATTTTTTTATCAAATGAAAATGCAGGCTAGTAGTTTTTTCAAATGGATATATATTATATTATTTTGACATTTAAGGTGAAATGGTTGAATTAATATATATTATATTATTTTGTCATTTAATGTGAAACGTTTGAATGAATATAGACCTACTACGTCTATACTCAAATAAAATGTCAGCCTTACGGTTTCCGGTGCTCCTGATAGGTCGATATTTCACTTGGGGCGGGAGTAGAGAACAGACGCAGCTGTCTGTTATCATAATGACCTGACACGGTAACAACGAGAGATCAAATGATCTGCTGGGTTTTTTCTTGTGGGTTTTTGGTTGCAAGCAAGTCTGCTTTAACACGCTAGTGCATGTAATCTCCCTGTTATTAGCATTTGAAGAAATCCAGCTGTAATGCGTAGCACATCGCTACGTTCTGCCTGTTGGTTGCAATACACCCAATGTGTTTGATCATTTCATGATTGTTTTTTATAAAACAGATACTGATATGTTTTATCCTCTATGGCGATTTGGCCCTCCACTTTTGAAGATTGGAAAATGTGTTAATACTTCAAGGACATTTAATCACGTGGACTGCCTACTAAAATACATGCAAATAAACATTATATAACAAACTGTGAATATAGATGTCTTCGCCGGTCCTTCCCTTCCTCAGTGGAAATTCCCACATACGTCTTTGCTTCTTACTTTACGGAATCTTCCTGGGATGATCAAAGAAGTGACTTTTCCATCTGCAGTGCTGTAAAATCTACAGTGTTTACCCAACTCATAGTAATGTAGGGTTGTGGGAGCTAAATCTATGGATGACGTTGATGACAAGCGCAAATAAGCCATAAAATCTTGACTCCATATCCCTTTCATCCTCGTTGCTTCACTCCAGCCTGTATGCATACATGCCCTACTTTTACCAAGCCAATCCTGACCTCCTCTCAGTCTGTTTTAACATGCTAAATATGACCTGTTGGTCAGGTAATTATAATGTCTCAGGGAATTTGCATAATTGAAGATGCTATCAGCCCCCTGTCTCCAATTAATGGAGTGTAAAGGTCTCTGGGCCGCAGGTTAAGCTCTTGCCGCATGGCACCACCTCCACCTCAACTCACCATCTCAACTCACCACCTCCACCTCAACTCACCACCTAAACTCATCACCTCCACCTCAACTCACCACCTCCACCTCAACTCACCACCTCCACCTCAACTCACCACCTCCACCTCAACTCACCACCTAAACTCATCACCTCCACCTCAACTCACCACCTAAACTCACCACCTCCACCTCAACTCACCACCTAAACTAAAATACTTGTAAGCCATTCCATAAACGTGAAGGTCGATGTTGTGTGCCTATTTCAATGTAGGTTTTGGCTCTATATACATGTAGTTGCAGCCAGTATCCCCTGAGAGAAGATGCTGAAACACCCAACAGCACTATTGTGGTATGTTTGGAAATGGATAAGCTCTATAGTTGTTTCAATGTCAGCCATTCCATTCAACACAGTGGTGGTTAGAACCATACTCGTCTCGAGAGCGACCCAGGTCCCTGTATGAAATTGGATGGGGGTGTGAAGAGGGTTACTTCTGAAACTGCGGAGGGACAAAATTGACTCAATTTTCTGATGTTATTCTCACAAAAGCAATTGATTTTTTGAGGGGCTTCTGGAAATCATTTACACTATGAGTATTGTACCTTGCAAAAAGAAATGGAACCTCCAACATAGTTGTTTTGAGGATCACACAAGTGTATGAGAGAATGTTGGTGTTCATATAATAGTCGGGACAAAGGTAGCTACACCATTATGCTGTTGAGGGTTGGTATGCGTCAGTATACAGATGGAATAGCTGTTTGTCAGCCTCAGTATCAGACCACAGAACACATGAGATGGATTCCAATAGACAGGCTTATGTGCTACACACAATATACATAATGTACACAATATACATAATGTACATTAAGTACACATACAATTCCCTTCAGCCATCAGGTTGGCATCAGATCGGTCTCGTATCTCAGGAAAAGACACACTGGCTCTTTAAAACAGTCCTAGGTCACTGATGTGCTGAACATAGCCTATGAGATCACTCCTGTGTAAATGTTTCATAGAAGCAGTGGTAGCAGAGCCTCAGGGGGAGACTCTCCTCTCCCAGCTTCTCTCTGCTCATAGAGTGCTGTTCTCTCAGACAGAAAAGCACAGGGCCTCATTCCCTCGGAAGGCAGTCATGTAGAAGGCGTATTTTCCAACACCGATCCATGCGATGGGTAGTGTATTAAACATATCTATTAGAGTGAAAGCCAAGCTGCTGTGGCCAAGTGACAGACTGTGATTGGCTCTAGATTGAGTGATCTGTAAAGCGCCCAAGGTTGAAGCTAATATTAGTATTATAATACCACAGGAGAAAAGGCAAGTAGCAGCTCGCATTGTTTTCTTATCCTCAAATAATTGTTTTCATATTATTTTCTGGCGTATCTGAAAATTAGTTTAGTGTCTATTTTCTTCAAAGACCTCCATTACACACAGGCTTATTTACACTATTTTGTCCAAGATCAAAAGGACATCATTCTAAATGCTTCTCCGTTTGGACTATCACTATTTGCACATTGGTGGCATTAAAATGCAAACCAAATCACAAGTGATCCAACTAGTGTATGTTTTGCGTGCATATCATTGCATTTGCGTAGCGGCATAGAGTAGTAAAGTAGGGCGCTTGCATGGGGTTGCACACATGGGCACATGTTTTTTTTTAGGCTAGGGTCTGAAAATGTGGCCTTTTTTATAAACTAATCCCATGCAATTCTACGTCATTTTACTGGAGACTTCAGCAGAATCTTTTTCAATACCGCACAAATGATCGAAATGACAGGCTACTTTGACACTGACAAACTGAGATTCTGAGATCAATAAAAACAACCTCATCTTGAATCCATCAATAGCCTAGGCCTAGGGGTATGGAGACATACATATTGTACAATATGAGGAGGAAATTATAGTCCTAAAAAAGCTTTCCAGTTTCACTGACTCCCCCAATGATGCGCGGCTCCCTCACCGTTGATGGCCGATGTGCCAAAAGCCTATCTATTGTTTTACTATCTAAAACAATGATGTTCACTCAATAAGCCTGTTTGGAAGTTGATACAATATTTTGGTAGCCTACAGACAGATTAGAGTCTTCTCTTTTCAGCAGGAGCCATTTGCTTTCCAAACTGTGTTTTCCCGCGATTGTATTTGAAATATTGCGAAAGGCCTGTTCACTGATAGATTTGGTGTGCACTCTCGACTGTACGCTATGCTTTGTGATTGGGCTACACATAATCCACAGCTAGGCATTTTTTTTTTGTTAAGCTATTGATCCTCTGTGGTTAAATTATGGGCCTAGTAGTATTCTGAATTATTTCATTTATTTCTGAACAGACAATAGTACTGTAATTCTATAACTTTGGCAAATACTGTACATTTCAATTCATCTGGGATGCTGCAGAACCTCTAGCATCCTTCCCGCAGCCGTGATTCTATAAGGAAATAAATGATGAAGTGCAACGCTGGAGAGATGAGAGGCTCATGTCTATCAGAGCAGAGAGGGGGAGAGAGATCATAGACAGTGAATCTCATTCTAGTTCTGTGAGATACAGGCGCACTTCTCGCTCTCTCTCTCTCTCTCACCACAGCAACGGCCACACGTTGGTCTCTAGGCTACAATGTTGCGGAAACCATAAACCTGGGCTGGCCCAACCCGAATCAATTCTTAGAATATCAGGCGTGGGCTGAAAAGCTACGTTTTCACATTAGGCTGGAGAATTACAGAGGAGGCAACTCGAATTAACTCTGATCGCTTTTATTATAATGTTTACATTGCAAACAGGGACAATTCATTTTCATGCTACGAGAGGTACCGGATCCTGGCAAATAGGTTCCGGAACAAAACAGGCCAAACCTGAGAGGTGCCGGATTAAATTAAGCACTGGTTGTATCCTATCCAGTGATAACTAGGTAGCCTGTGGCATTTTGCTGTTTGTTTTAATGTCACAAGATGGAGGGGGGCTAATTGGCATTTACCAAAGAGCATCCTACTAGGCACAGACGCCAATTAAAACGTCTTTTCCACGTTGGTTCAACGCCATTTCATTGAAATAACGTGGAAACAACATTGATTCAACCAGTGTATACCCAGTGGGATGGCTCATTCCCCATCACAATCACTGTTGGGATGAGCCTGAGGTCTGACACACACACACACACACACACACAAACTGCACCGTCCCAACCCGCTGTGTGCCAGCAACACCAAACACTCTCTGTGCGTGAGCGTGCAAACACCACGAGAGCTGACAAACACCCTGCCGGGCTGAAAACCAGGCCAGTGTGGAAATAGCAACAGTACACGACATCAACAGCGCTCCTATCCCTCAGAAATCACCAGGCAGAGACACTTCCCTCTGTTTGTCAGCATTACCTAGCGCTACTAGCACCTGTTATTCATTAGTTAGACCTCTGCCCCTTCTCTGGGATGCAGAGAGAAGGGTGACAGATGATGGTGGTGATTCATTGATTCACGCAAAGAGGCAAATCTCCTCAAGATTAATGTGTGTCATGAAGGAGAGTAAGCCCACTCACTCCGTCAGCCAAATGCTGCCATCATTTCCTAACATCCCACTGGTCACAGATAGTTTTGATTTACATTTGGTTGAGTGGTCAACGAATGTGAATTCAGCTAAATTAATTACTATGTATTTAGGTTAAAGTGTGGGTGAAAAAAAGACTAAATTGTCTTACGTTGATGACTTTTTGCAAATCCAATTCGTTTCCCACGTTGATTCACCGTCATCACATTAAATTTTTGTTGTTGAAATGACGTGGAAACAATGTTCATTCAACCAGTTTTTGCCTAGGGGGATGTTTGATAGCATAAGCAAGGAGTTTATTCCATAAAACACATTAGCATTAATCTAGCTTGTCATGGCACACACACACACACACACACACACACACACAAACACACAAATAAACACTGCATTCCTAATTGTCTGGTGAGTTTGTTCATACCAGTCCATTATTCTAAACTCAGGTACTGTACTGGGATGATTCCTCTCAGTTCATTCGCACTGTGATTTATCACTTGTGGTTATTGCCCTGCTAAAAAGACAATGCCTCTGCTTATTAAACGGAGACGGAACGGTTGTTGCATCCTAATGTGCTTCTTTTCAATCCATTGTGTTAATTGTCTCGCTTCCCAAAACAGTTTGAGGCTTTTCCATGTTTGTTTTGGTCTTTTTAAAGATCACTCATTTAGGATTTAATTACCTGGTGTTTGGAAGAGATGAAGAGATGTTGAGCACCACATTTTCTTGTCTCTTGCCCATTAAAACACAAGCAGCAAAGCATATCATCTCCCTACCAATGTTTAGGTAATTGTTCTGAAGAGATAGTAATGGCCTCCTAGTTGTTTTACTGAGAGGCCCGTTTGGGTAGAGTGAATATAACATGTAGTTTGGAAATAATCGGCGGCTCTGGGGATTTTAACAATAAAGAAAGAAGCGGATGAAAAAATGGTTCACTCCTTTATTAATTACGGCAGCAGACTTAAAGCTAAATAAAGAAAATCGAGTTGCATTGACTCTCCCTCCTACTGTTGAGGCAATAGTATCACAATGAGTGGGGTACTGCCTAGACATATTGAGCACCTCTTTTGTTATCATAATACATAGAATCGTTAGGAACATAATACATACAGTAAGCATTGCCTCAGCGCATGATATAGAATCGTTCATATAGAGCTACACTCCACCTCTTATTCCGAGTGAATTGTCTGAAAGACAGAAATGTCTACTTAAAATCTCTCCAAACAGAGTAGCCTGTCTTCATACTCCGTTCACAGTCGAGGGCCTAGCTAACTGTGCTGTGGTGACTGTCATTGAGTTGTTTACTGCTCAGTCTGTTGGGACACACAGCCGTTGTCTTTCCTCTTTACTCTGACTACTAGCCCTGCCGTGGTGGGGGACTCTGGGAACTGTGTGAGAATATCAGCAAACAATCTGGCAGCCCATTTCAGTAGCAGTAGCAGAGATTTTACATCAACTGTTTGGGTAAATGAGCCCAGGCAGCAGAGAGAGGCTGTTGGCAGCATGGGGTGGTCTGGGAGTCTTTGTGGGCCCTCCAACAGGGATGCCACTGTTATCTCCTCACTCCCAGACTTCCACACAGCAGTATGGTTCACAGATAGGAGGCCGCTCCACATTAGGAATCCACAGGGGCGTTTTATGGCTCTGGAATGCAACAACTGGAATATGAATTCTATCTGAATTGATATGACTGAGTCTACACATTATGTCTGTCACTGTTATGTTTTAATGTAATGACAAAAAAACTACTCCAGCTATTGAGTTGAAACGATACTGATTACAATTACAAATCCCAAGCCAGTTATGTTTCGTATTCTTATCTTTTCTTATTTCTTATTGTTGCATTGTCGAGAAGGAACCTGCCAGTAAGCATTTACTTGAACAGTGTATGCCATATGTATCCTGTACATACGAGTATATAAGACTGTCCTCTTAAACAAATGATGTTTGACTGTGATTGATTCAGACATTGTAGAGAGGGGGGAAAAAAGGGGGAGAAAAACAAAAGTAATTTTCTGCCCATCCATCCAGCGTGCCAATGACTTGATCCAGATCGTTCCATTGAGAGATAAAAGCCGGCGGTGACTCTGCCATTCTTTTCGCATGTCGCTGTAGTGACAGGCCAATCAAGGAAATGGACTGGACTAATGGAGATGGAGATTGTTCATGCTCCCTCGCTGGCCGCTTGGACAGCGAGCCCCGTCGTCCACCACGCAGACACGTTCCAACATATTGTTTCATCGAGCGTTATGCGTGTCACGGGGGGAAAGACGGATGACGTCCTACAGTTAATAGGCTCTAAATCAAAGCCGCCGCTCAGACAGCCAATCGCAAGCCAGAACAAGTGTCACCTAGGGCTCCCGCTCAAGGTTACCTCCCGCTATAGCTGCCCGCTGCGGAGAAACAGTCCCCCATCTCACTCTCCATCCCCCTCTCACAGCCAGTAACATGGTTCATTTAGTGAAGGCCAACTCATTTAAAGGGTGACGTGTTCAATAATTGGTGGGATTCATTGTGTGTTATCTGGTATTCAGTGGATGGTTGAATAGAAGGAATGATCAAGAGCTGGGGGAGAGGTGAAAACCAGAGAGTCAAGAAGAGTGGATTTGAATACAGCACAGCCAGAGATGGTGTATGCTGTGTGGTTGGAAGAGGCAACCAAGGACATGTAAGCGGTTGAATGAGATGCAAATACAATGAATTTTCATATCAAATTATGATGTTTTCAAATATGGTTGGCAAGGAAGCAGAGAATGAGTAGCCTAAGGTGCACATGTGTTTAAATACAGAGTGAATAAATTTCTTCAGGTCAAGGACCTCTATCTCAACTCCAGTTGGGTTTTCTCAGTTGGTCTATTTACATTTGGCGTATTGCAATCTACAGTAGCCCAGCACCACTGCCATATTTATACAGTTGAGCTCTGTTTGCATTGCACTACGTTGCATCACAATATGAACATCTGTTTAGCCCGTCAGTTTCATGGAGATACTGCATCTTGTGTAAGATGCTTTTAACTCGGACATTTCTTCGTGGACCACGAAGAGTTGCTGGTACTAAAGGTAGCAGCTAAAGGGATTAGGAATAAATTAATACAATATTGAATCTACTGCCTTGTGGAGTGTCATGATGCATAAATAAAAGGTATATAGAGTTTTGGGAGGTTGGACCAAATGGGAATTGACTTCCTTACTACCCCATTAAACATAGTACCTACACCACAGTAAGAGTAAAGGATGTTCTTCTTTTAAGTACATGGAACATCTACAGTAGAACCACAGCCGCCTCCAGTGTTTCCCTTTCCTCCCACTTATTTCCCCCAGGGTCTCCACTGATGAAGATACACTATCCATGGGCTCTCCCTGTCTCCCTCTATGAGGAGTTAAGGCTGAACTCTTGCCTAGGTCTTTAGTGGAACCCCAGTTAGAGGAGCCTAGTGTTGACCATGTGCGACCTGCTCACCCCGGGCTCCCTCTCTCCTCTCCTCACTGTAGATATCGACGAGTGTGCGGAGGGGAAGCACTACTGCAGGGAGAACACAGTGTGTGTCAACACCCCCGGATCCTTCATGTGCATCTGTCACAGGGGATACATCAGGATCGATGACTACTCCTGCACAGGTGAGTTCTTTCTTCTGTCAGACTGTCATATAGCTGCTACCAGAAACCCATACTGTACTTGTTTCATGTTTATGGCTTCACACTAAACTGTTGAAGGCTGCAAAGGGGAGCCTGTGTGTGTGTGTGTGTGTGTGTGTGTGTGTGTGTGTGTGTGTGTGTGTGTGTGTGTGTGTGACTCATGATTGAGCCTTTTTATAACACCTGCAGAACTATCGTCATGTGAAAAACACTTTAAACACTGCATAGCCACAGACGCTATCAGTGAAGGAATCTGTTGCCTCAATAGGCTACAGTAATTATGCATAGATCATTAATTTAATGCTCATGTATAGAAATGAATGTCAGGGTTTGATTTGCTCCTATTGGTCTGATTACCGCAGGCCACATGAAAGTCATATGCACACAAATCAAAAAGGAATGTTTGTAATTCTGTCCACTTTGCTGCTTTATAGTGTGGTAGAATTAGATGGCATTAGCCCGGGCCGGTGCATCTTAGATGAATACTGGTATGAATTAGTATTGATTTTGGGAAGCTATTGGCTGCGTTTGCTTTGTGCTGATTACAAAGCAGATTGCTGAATACATTTTGCATAGTGTAATAACTGTATGATTGCGAAACTCCACAATTACACCATTCAATTCCAATGGTAGATTGAGTGAGAACTCAGCATTAATGTGCATCTGACCACGATTATACTGACAAAATCTACAATTATCTTTGTGTTCATTCTGCCTATTTTGTTGGCTTTTCTCTTCTGTTATGTCAGGCATAGAGTTGATAACAATGTCATGGTTCGCAGTTAAAAACACTCCAAGTGTGGTTCATTTGTGCGGTTTACTTCTGTCCTTTGAAAGTTCTAGAAGGAGTTAAAAGTGCCTTTTGCTGTGTTAGGCCAGATTTACTAAGTTTGCATCTGCTGTTTTCAGAAGAGAATGATATTGCAGCAAAAAAAGCGTACCATTTCTTCTATATTTGATGTCTTTCTCCTGGAAATGAATAGACACAAACCTGGAACATGGTGAGAATGAGCAAATGGCAAATAAACTACTTGAACATCAACTTAAATAGGCCTAATCCTTTGTGACTGCACTGCAGTGCCCTCGTCATGATTTAATGAAGATCATTTAGATTATCAAGCCTTGGATTCTCAATTTACCACATTGTTGACAAACCACCACTGTTTTCTTTGTCATTTTGTCACAACTACAGAAAACATTTGGTTGAGGTTGTTGCTGCCAAAGGAGGGTCAACCAGTTATTACTTTTTGCACCCTGCACTGTGAATGTTTACACGGTGTGTTCAATAAAGACATGAAAACGTATAATTGTTTGTGTGTTATTAGTTTAAGCACACTGTGTTTGTCTATTGTTGTGACAAATTCGATGACCAATTTATGCCGAAATCCAGGTCATTCCAAAGGGTTCACATACATGTGGTCGTCATGTTTTCTGGGAGTTGCTTACAGTGTGAGTTATGAGGCTAAGTAGATCCCTGCCATCTCTGAAGAGGAGGCTGCACAACACATTCCTTCTCCATCTGTAATTAAAAAAGCTATTTGCACTAATGCACACTAACTCAGCACGGAGGAGAGGAGGCAGAGAGGGAAGAGAAGGAAGGAGGCAGAATGCAAAGTAGAGGAGCTGCCTGCCTGGGTTGAGACATGCCAGAGAGAGGGGCTGGTCCTAAATGGCACCCTATTCTCTTTATAATGTACTACTTTTTACCAGAGTACCGTAGTACCAATGGTGCCATTTGGAACGCAGACAGGGAGAGGATTCAGGCCCGCTGCAGTGCTGCTTCCCTCCCCCCAGCTCTCCCTCCCCGCTGAGCTTCTGGGTTTGAATAAAGCAGTGAGAGTCCCACCAAGACAATGCAACAACACGGCAGAGTTTTTACATTTCCTGCCTGCCATCTATCCATACCTCTGGTGAGTTTTTCCCTTGTCAATGGGAATGATAAGAGGATATGGTAATTGGGGTTTTGAGGCTGTCTGTATTTCAGAAATGTCTCAGAAGGAATAATCAGGAGAATTCGCACTCATCTCACACATCTTTTGTTCTCTGATTTCTTCAGTGAAGAAGAGACACACCTTGCTTACTCAGTCTTTTTCCATGTGTTTTCCTTAGACACACCCGGAATTTATATTCCACTCACAGTTACATAGAAATATATCTATGAGCCGGATGCAAATGTTATTGTCTAAGTTATATGTCTCCTCTTCTGCAACCCATTTGTTTCACCGATTTACAATGATGATTAATACCGTAGCCCAGTGGATATATTTTTGTTACTATGTATTACACATAGGTTCTTATTAAAATGCCTTCAAGTCAAAATTCAGTTATGCATTTCTCTATAAAAGCCAATTTCATGATTAAACTGAGGCGTATTCAGGGGGGCTGATGTAATGACTTTCTGCCGGCTACAGTAAAGTTATTGTCGTAGTTATTGGACTATCAGTGTACATTCACAATCATTGCCTCAGCGCATGATATAGAATCGTTCATATAGAGCTACACTCCACCTCTTATTCCAATATTAAAAAGATGAATTATGGTTAAATTGGACTTAATTCAAAACGTGTCCGAGGACCCATATGTGTCTAAATCAAATCAAACCGACGTTTGATAACATTAGAGAACATACGCAAGGCACTCCATCCTACAATAGATTCATGTTTAGATCCAGAGTAGGCTATCTCCCCCATTCCTGTTGTTCAGTGATATATTTGAGATAGGGGTTCTGCTTTAAGCTAGCCAGAGGGATCTGTCCTTTTATTAATTTCAAGCAAACATCTGTTTCTGTTTGAACAGGGTCCATAGGTAATGGGCTATTCCCCAAGAGGCTTAGAAAATAAATATTGCACCAGCTCAACAAAACACTAAACTAACCATATCGTATCTCCCATGTCCATTAGAATAACTCATTTAGATGAAATATGAGGATCTTTCTTCTTCTCCATGGATTTGAGCAATTAATAGATTGCAACCTCAGCATAAATAATGTACAGGTAGCCTAATGATACCCGTGTTTCTCCATAAGTGCATGTATCTATACTAGTGTAGCTATACTAGTCCACACATTGAGAAAGAAAGATTACAGTTACACATACAGGTATAGTGAGTAAGAAAGATTACACTTATTTAATTTAGTTACTCTACAATTTTAACAGTAATTCTGGAATAACATTGTACTACAGTGGGATAAATCAGGGTCACACAGAGTGTTTCTTGGTAGTCTTAAACAAATCTACTTTGAAACAAAAGTATACACCTCACTCACATGGTTATGGGCTGAAAAAAAAGAAGACATCCGTACTGTCACATATAGAGTTGAAATGTCTTCAATTTTGAGTTTGAATCCAAATATTACACTGGCATAGAAACACCGTATTTTCAGGGTACAAAATAAATACATGTTTAATAATTATGAAATTATAAAAAAATATAACATTCCACCCATGAGGCCACTAGAGGGTGATTTGCTCATTTGACTGCAGGAAAGGGCTACAAGGCTAAACCCAGAGAGATGTTCTACAGTAACAGCATAAGGTTCTGGGTTCGCATGTCCCTGGGTCTTTGGAGCCAGTGGGTTAAAGTGGACATGACATTTACATAATACACACCCTGCAGTGAAGGAGGTCACTAGTTCAATTCCCAGCTGGCGACAGACTCACTCCGCAGCCACACTGACTTCATGTTCTTCTCCAAATGAAATATGTATTACCAAAGCCTCAACACAACCCATTTCCTCCATGTCCAGAAGAACCATGAAAGAAAGGAGCATCCAACTTTCCCCTGCTCTTTGACTAGCATTTTACCCTTGATGTTGAAGGTCAAGATAGCCTCCTCTCTTCCTCCCTCCCCAAAGTGCCTGGAGCGTGCTCCTCGCTCCTAGAGATTAGTGGCTTATCCATGAAAGGTAGCAGATTGGCTGTGTGCTGCGGCCTTTGAATGTTATTAGAGTGCTGCTGTCCTGAGTTGTGTGTGGAGGGGTGTGTATGTGCCCCCACTCTAATCCTATGATAACCAGACCAGCTCTGGCCTCAAAGCTAGAAGAAAGGGAGGGAGGGAATGAGAAAAGGAGGGCGGAGGGGGGATGGAGGAAGGGCGAAGGTGGGGATCGGTGGGCAGTGAAGATTAGAGAGGATGACATCCACTGTGTGAAGTCAAAGGGCCTGGCAGAGGATTATGGGAAAATAGTGTGCCTTGGCCCCTGTATCTCTTCCCCGTCCTTTCACGCTTTGTTCAATCTATTCCATCTCCCTTCATCTCAGATAGTGAATCTAATGATGAGTTTGATAGTCTCTCAAGTATGGAAAACAAACACTGTTTCAAGTGTTTGTAAGTATCTCGATGCAGTGACTGTATTAACTGTTACAGTGACTGTTTTACCACGGCCTGATGCAGTTTGAGTGTGTCAGTCAGTTTGTTGGACAAAGGCTGAGTAGGCTCCGGGCTGGGCTGGGCTGACGCTCTAGTCAGCCAGTGTGCTGTAGCAGCAGGAGATGGAAGAGAGGACAGCAGCACGCTACCAAGGGATCCCTGGTGACAGCCTGTAAATAATTGATTGTTTATCTGTCTGCAGCATGAGCAGCACAAGTCAGGAAGAAAAACCTTACTTACACACACACACACACCTTGTCTGCCAATCCCTCCGTCCTGACGATTCAGTGATGGCACGCTGCTCTACTGGGCCCGGCAGGCATAGACAGATGTGACCTTGGGCAAATCTCCTCTATCTTTTTACTCCCCTCTTATATTACAGTTTTATACGCTGCCTGTCTCGGTAGGGACTCAGACCAGGGATGCATCCCAAATGGCACCCTACTCCCTTTATAGTGCACTCCTTTTGACCAGGGTAAAGGTGCAAATACTGTGCTACATGGGGAATAGGGTGTCATTTGGGAGCCAGCACAGACGGGTTTTAATTCAGGACATCAGCAGGTGTGATACAGTGCAGCAGCAGGACCAGTCTTCCTCCATCTCCTTCACTCTGTCATATATACATCATATGCTCAAAGGAGGAGCTCATCACCATGTCACTTTCAATTTGTTTGAGCCTGATACTGTTCAGGAGATGTAATGGATGGTATGATGACAATGAAATGGATGGAGCTCAGGTCTCTCCCGTGGCACGCATTCCGATTCACATCCCGTCCATCCTTCTCACATACAAGACGTTCAGTTTGAGGGTCCTGCATTTGTTGGGTTAGCTGTATAGTACAATTGTAGAAGTCTGTCATATATGGAAACATTTAGATGAAAGGTTAGGACACAACAGTTCACCTGGCACAAGGATGAATTCAAACATTACACTTGATTTGATGTGCATTTTACATTTACTGTATTTTTCGCTGCATTTGTTGAAAGCAAAATATGAAAGTACTCTGGATACATTCAGTAATACGATAAGACTATTCCTGGAAAATGTGGGGTAGGTGCAACATATGGACTGTATGTTATTTATAGTGAGGGATACCTGGAGAAAATCGGACCTTGGAAAATCGGACCCTGAAAATGGATGGCCATCCCTTCAGTAAAATGTATTTCTACCAGACCCTCCCTGAACGCTTGAAAGAAACCAAGTGACCCTCCCCTATACCTAAAATAGTAATTAAAACATAGTGGATAGCAGAGAACGTGCCTACCGTTTACCCTAATTCCTAGCACAGACCAGAGCCTTAGATATACAGTTTTAAAAATGTCTCTTCATTTTGTAAGCATTACATGGCAAAGTAAAACAGAAGGTTGTGGATTTGCAGACCACCCTGTCCATGGTAAGGGTGAAAAGATCTCCATTATCTACCATCTTATTTGCGGTCTGAGAAAAAATAGCCTTTTATGAACGCATTTCATCAAATTCTACATAATTTTACATGACTGGAGACTAGTAGAATCTTTTTTTAATACCACAAAAGCACGTTTTAATTTCTATAACAGCTATTGTAGTCTTAAACAAATCTACCTTGAAACAAAAGTATACACCTCACACACATGGCTATGGGCAAAAAAAAAGACACCTGTACCATGTCAGATATAGAGTTGAATGTCTAATATTTTGAGTTTGCATCCCAATATTATACTTTATATACATCACAGAGGACTGAAATATAACAAAACCGTTTGACAATGAAACACAGGATTCTCAGCATAAAACAATAAATCATGTTTATAAAAAATATTAATAACAATCCACCCATGAGGCCACTAGAGGGCGATTTGGTCACTTGACTGCAGGAAAGGGCTACAAGAGGATAGTCTTAAGTTTGGAACAGTGCTAAAGTAGAGCGCAACAGAATCAACTGAAGTATTTGATCATCAATGAATTAGAGAAAAAGCCATTTTTTTTTTTACTTAGCAGCCAGATATCCGGTAGGCCTACACTGAGTGTACAAAACATTCCTAATATTGAGTTCCACACCCTTTGGCCCTCATAACAGCCTCAATTCGTCAGGACATGGACTCCACAAGGTGTCAAGTGGTCCACAGGGATGCTGGCCCATGTTGACTCCATTGCTTCCCACAGTTGTGTCAAGCTTGCTGGATGTCTGTTGGGTGTTGGACCATTCTTGATACACACGGAAAACTGTTGAGCGTGAATAACCCAGCAGCGTTGCAGTTCTTGACGCACGTTCCTTCTTAGGCTACCTGGCTTGCTCCTGACTGATTTAGAGTTAGTATGTTGTATAATAGCCTTTGAAATGTTGAACGTCAGTTGATAGTGACAGGATCACACATTACTTCCCAAGCAAAGTACATTTTCTGTCTCCGCAACTATAGAAGGTTGTGGCGCAGCCTCTGAATGTCAGAGACAAACAGATATCCCGTATGCGTCAGAGTCACGTCTTTCCTCTGCGTTATACAGGTTGTTTCTAGCATTGCAGACTAAAGCATCGTTCTAGATCACTTCATATCATCAGGTCCATTGCATTTTTTCAAAATTGTAAGCTAACAAGGGGTAGCCTATGCTTTTAGACGTGTTCTTTAACAAAAGCCACAATACCCTCACATACCCCTTCAATTTGAGCCCTGGTTCTAACTTAACACACCAAGCCCACCTCTTATTTCTTGAATGGGAAGAAATAGACTCCAGTACAAAGCACTCTTGTTGTTAGTAGCCTGAAGTCAAATTATGAATGTTTAAATGAATAGGGTCTTATCAAATTAGCCTACTTTCAGCACCTACAGTTGAAGTCGGAAGTTTACATACACTTAGGTTGGAGTCATTAAAACTCGTTTTTCAACATTCAAATTTCTTGTTAACAATCTATAGTTTTGGCATGTCGGTGAGGACATCTTCTTTGTGCATGACACAAGTAATTTTTCCAACAATTGTTTACAGACAGATTATTTCACTTATAATTCACTGTATCACAATTCCATTGGGTCAGAAGTTTACATACACTAAGTTGACTGTGCCTTTAAACAGCTTGGGAAATTCCAGAAAATGATGTCATGGCTTTAGAAGCTTCTGATAGGCTAATTGACATAATTTGAGTCAATTGGAGGTGTACCTGTGGATGTATTTCAAGGCCTACCTTCAAACTCAGTGCCTCTTTGCTTGACATCATGGTTAAATCAAAATAAATCCGCCAAGACCTCAGAAAAAAAATTGTAGACTTCCACAAGTCTGGTTCATCATTGGGAGCAATTTCCAAACTCCTGAAGGTACTACATTCATCTGTACAAACAATATTACGCAATTATAAACACCATGGGACCACGCAGCTGTCATACCGCTCAGGAAGGAGACGTGTTCTGTCTCCTAGAGATTAACGTACTTTGGTGCGAAAAGTGCAAATCAATTCCCAGAACAACCGCAAAAGACCATGCGAAGGTGCTGGAGGAAACAAGTACAAAAGTATCTATTTCCACAGTAAAACGAGTCCAATATCGACATAACCTGAAAGTCTGCTCAGCAAGGAAGAAGCCACTGCTCCAAAACCGCCCTAAAAAAGCCAGACTACGGTTTGCAACTGCACATGGGGACAAAGATCGTACTTTTTGGAGAAATGTCCTCTGGTCTGATGAAACAAAAATAGAACTGTTTGGCCATAATGACCATAGTTATGTTTGGAGGAAAAAGGGGGATGCTTGCAAGCTGAAGAACACCATCCCAACCGTGAAACACGAGGGTGGCAGCATCATGTTGTGGGGGTGCTTTGCTGCAGGAGGGACTGGTGCACTTCACAAAATAAATGGCATCATGAGGAAGGAAAATTATGTGGATATATTGAAGCAACATCTCAAGACATCAGTCAGGAAGTTAAAGGTTGGTCGCAAATGGGTCTTCCAAATGGACAATGACCAAAAGCATACTTCCAATGTTGCGGCAAATTGGCCTAAGGACAACAAAGTCAAGGTATTGGAGTGTCCATCACAAAGCCCTGACCTCAATTCTATAGAACATTTGTGGGCAGAACTGAAAAAGTGTGTGCGAGCAAGGAGACCTGCAAACCTGACTCAGTTACACCAGCTCTGTTAGGAGGAATTGGTCAAAATCCACCCAACTCATTGTGGGAAGCTTGTGGAAGGCTACCCAAAACATTTGACCCAAGTTAAACAATTTAAAGGCAATGCTACCAAATACTAATTTAGTGTATGTAAACTTCTGACTCACTGGGAATGTGATGAAAGAAATGAAAGCTGAAATAAATCACTCTGCTATTATTCTGACATTTCACATTCTTAAAATAAAGAGGTGATTCTAACTGACCTAAGACAGGGACTTTTTACAAGGATTAAATGTCAGGAATTGTGAAAAACTGAGTTTAAATGTATTTGGCTAAGGTGTATGTAAAGTAATGTAAGTTATGTAAATTACTTGAATATGGCTTGTTGTGAGGTCAATAACTCTGATAAAGAGCTTCATTGTGGGTACCGAAACATTTTTATTCAAATCTATTATAGCACGACCAGGCTTACCACCGGTCCCCATCTTCGGGCGCTCACTCTCAAACTAAATAGGACATCAGTAGGCCTATTTATTTTGGGTGGGAAGAAGCCTTTGACTCGCTTCTTTGGGCAGCACAAAAGGGTTTATTTACATCAGCAAGAGCAGGGCTCATGATTGGGATTGCCTTTCCATTGCAATGTGTAATGTAGTGTAGCCTAGCTTTATTTACACCATCCCAGCAGCGCAAAAAGTCAGAATAACATAAATGGAATTACCCTTTCGTAAAAATATAACTTCGCCCTGTGCTTCTCAGGGCATGCTTTTCGTATAGCCCAGGTTTATAGTATAGGCTATGGATCATTTGATTGAGATCATATTAGACACATTTGATTGTTGCGCGCCCATTAGAGCATCAGGAATGAGGGGCAACATCGGGCACACATCAAGATAGAATGAGCAACTAATTCTCAAACACTGAGCAATGTGACATTTAATCGATTACAAATTACATGACCCTCCCCTGGACTCAATTATATAAAAAAAAATACTATACCCTCTCCATGACTGAAATTGATAAAGCATGACCCTCTCCATTTTCCTCCGGATAACAATTGTGTACATTCCACTCCCTAAAATAAAACAATTAAGGGTTTGAGTAAGAGGACTAACTGTTGTCTCCAAGTGGCCACATACCTCTCCTACGTGTGCTCAGTTACAAAGTAATTTCAATGCACTTTTATGACTCAAAGAACAGTCTTCAACTAAGTTACATTCCCCAGTAAGAAAACCTAAAATTTCACTCAAACAGAAGGGGGAACTAACAAAGAGTCACTGACAACTACCAAAACTAAACAGGTGGGGTTTTAGGAAGGGTTCTAAAATACACTCATGGGGGTGTCCACTAAAAGTTGCATAGCAACAACAACTGGGACCTAAAAGACACCCACCATGAGCACCCATAAAGTGTGCCCCTAAGAGCCAAACAAAAGAAAAACCCACACCAACTTAGAGACAGGAAGCAAACTAAAAAGTTCAGGAAAAACAGGGAACGGCAGCCGAATGTTTTTCTAGAACTCAACTAGGGAGCTAAAAGACCCTCCACATCTCTCAAGACAACTGGAACACTGGGTCATCCACTCTTAAATATCACCTGGGCCAGAACAGGTGAAACACCTTCCAACTAACGAGATGGACAAGCCAGCACATGTGTAACACATACTGACAAATGAGGTGACACCAATCGGTGCGCCCTAAGAGCTAATGTGCTAAACGTGATAAAAGTCCAACCTCAAACCAAAAAATGGAAAAACCAAACCTTTAACAACTATAAGGTGTTTTTGCTCTTCTAGCTGTGTCGTTGAGGAAATAGAGAAAGCACACTTGTAATTGTTTTGTTTGGAACACAGCCCTGCATCTACGACATCAGACAACTACTGTTGTTGTTTACACAATACAAAAACGGTCCATTTAAATCGCAATCTGGGTCAGGTGGGCAACATTTGAAAGCCTGTTCTATTTCCAACATGACTAGCTAAGTTTTAAAATATGATGTTACAGTGTTAGTCTGGAAATATTCGGTCAATCATATTTCACAAATACCGGAGCATTGTACTGGAAAATTCACAATAGCTTTCACAATGTAATTGAGGGAAACAAATCCAAATTTTGGTGCGCATAGAAAGGAGCCATGAGTGCATTCAGCTCCGTGTGCCCTAGCGAACTTTCATCACAATTGACAAACATAGGCTCATTCTGTTCCGAACAACCCAGGGTATGACGCCATGTCATCTTGTAACTGTACATCAAACATAATGATCAGAAACGTTGACACTGTATATGACAAATTTTATGATATGGTAATGTGAAATGCACATTTGGACTCAAATCAAATTGTATTTGTCTCATGCGCTGAATACAAGTGAAATGCTCACTTACAAGCCCTTAACCAACAAGGCAGTTCAATAAATAGAGTTAAGAAAATATTTACTAAATAAAGTAAAAAATGTAATTAAAAGTAACACAATAAAATAACAATAACGAGGCTATATACAGGGGGTACCGGTACCGAGTCAATGTGCGGGGGTACAGTTTAGTTGAGGTAATTTGTACATGTAGATAGGGGTAAAGTGACGATGCATAGATAATAACAAGCGAGTAGCAGCAGTGTAAAATCAAAGGGGGTCAATGTAAGTAGTCCGGTGACCATTTGATCAATTGTTCAGAAATCTTATGGCTTGGGGGTAGAAGCTGTTAAGGAGCCTTTTGGATCTAGACTTTGTGCTCCGGTACCGTTTGCCGTGCGGTAGCAGAGAGAACAGTCTATGACTTGGGTGACTGGAGTCTTTGACAATTTTTTGGGCCTTCCTCTGACACCGCCTAGGATATAGGTCCTGGATGGCAGGAAGCTTGGCCCCAGTGATGTACTGGGCCCACACGCACTACCCTCTGTAGCGCCTTATGGTCGGAACCCGAGCAGTTGCCATACCAGGTGGTGATGCAACCGGCCAGGATGCTCTCGATGGTGCAGCTTTAGAACTTTTTACAATCTGGGGACCCATAACAAATCTTTTCAGTCTCCTGAGGGGGAAATGGTGTTGTTGTGCTCTCTTCACGACTGTCTTGGTGTGTTTGGACAATGATAGTTTGTTGGTGATCTGGACACCAAGAAACTTAACTCTCGACCACTCCACTACAGCCCCTTCGATGATAACGGGGGCCTGTTCGACCTCCCTTTTCCTATAGTCCATGATCAGCTCCTTTGTCATGCTCACATTGAGGGAGAGGTTGTTGTACTGGCACCAAACTGTCAGGTCTCTGACCTCCTCCCTATAGGCTGTCTCATTGTTGTCGGTGATCAGGGCTATCACTGTTGTGTCGTCAGCAAACTTAATGATGGTGTTGGAGTCTTGCTTGGTGGTGAACAGAAAGTACAGGAGGGGACTAAGCACGCTCCCTTGAGGGGCCCCAGTGTTGAATATTAGCGTGGCAGATGTGTTGTAGGGGTAGGAAACCACCTGGGGGTGGCCCTTCAGGAAGTCAAGGATCCAGTTGCAGTTGCCAAAAAATTGCAAAAGTTGCCGAATTAGTGGAGGGAGGGGCAACTACTTGTCGCGCGAGGTGCTCAAGTTCAGAATGGCTGTTAGTCAAAACCCATACAGCGCTGTGAAGTGCAGAGCCAGAGCTCTGACGTCATGTATAGCATGTTACTGTACAGCCACTGCGTTCCAATTTATCCGTTTATCGTGCCAAATCTGCCATTTTCAACCCATATATACGGGTACGAGTGTAAAGGGCTACAAAATATATGAATACTCTACTTTATTCTCTTTGTTTAGTAAGATTCCTGAGAGCTAGTCCGTGCGAGAGCACAGGAGAGAGAGCTGAATGTGATATTTTAGTCCCCTGCCAGGCTTAGGATGGCCCAGAAATCCACTAACACAAGTGGAAGGAGGATAAAGTGTTACCCAGAGATAAGCAATACAATGTTATGTCCCATAGGTTGTTTTCCTCTACTATTATTGATAGATCAACTATTGCTGGTACTGTAATTTCAGTGCACACTGCAGAGCAGACTCAATCAGGCCTAGAGCATTCTCTCTGCCAAAAGGAGATGGATAGTTGGATAACTAATGCCAGGCTTGCGTCCTTTGGGACCTAACTTTTTTGTGTCATTCTAGAGACTGAATCATCTAAGTTTAGTTTTGTTTAGGTATTAATGGTTCACATGAAGTTTCCAGTAGTTTTTGGAAAGTCACAATGCCAAAAAGTTGAGTAACCAACTGCCTTAAGTAGTAAACAGTAAGCAACTACTTATCACGAAGCAGCATTTATGAAACCTCTGCAATGCTCCACACAGAATAGATGTATTCCTGTGTGCCTGTGGTATAAAAATCTCACTGTGTGTTCATGGTCAGTTCGAGGGCTTGCAGCAGAAATTGTTCGTTCAGCTTTGCAAAGTGAGTGAGGGAGGATAGATAGATTCCGGAATAGGTTTGCGTGGGTGGGAGTCAGATACAGGTTTGTCTGCCTCTGTCTCCTGCTGTTAAGATGTGATTGGTCTCTGGATAGAGGAAGTGTGAAGTTTTTGTTTTGGTCTCAAAAGGTGCTGTTAAGGTGTGATTGGCCTCTGCAAAATGTGACCGACCACCTCGATTTGATCTTATGTAGCCACGTTTGAAATGGTGTTTTTAACATTGGATAAAAATAGAGAATCAGAGCTAGAAAATGGAATATCATACACTGCAATTGAGGAACAATGGGAAAGTAATTCTGCTTTTAAAGTTGATCAACTTGTAACCCCACTTTTGAGAAAATGGCCCTTGAATGTTTTGGTACACCTACTGGAGAGCTCTTCTTTGTCTACACACATTCAGCATCGTTCACACCCTCTTAAGCCTTAGCCCCACCCATCTCTTTGGATTCACAGGTGAGGCCATGTGGTAAACACACTCTATATCAAATAAAATCTACATTTATTTGTCACATGCCCAGGATACAGAAGGTGTAAACAGTACAGTGAAGTGGATACTTAAATATTAGCAATATCAAAAACAGAAAGTGTCCAGATAAAATATTTTATCATTATTAGATGCTGCTTACTCGTCACACTTGTCTAAATTGATGAGTCATGTGAAGGAAATGCTATAACCACCCCCCAGCCACATCTAGCTAAGTGGATGGTTCACTAATATCTAGACATGTACACATGTTCATGAAATACAATAGATGTCCGTAATCACCCCCAGACCCACCTGGCTGATTTGAGGGGTAATGTAATAATCTGGCCGAAGTAGAGTCTTTTGTTTAGACATGTAGCTAGGTAGCTAGCTAGCTAAACAATTAACCGTTATACTCCCAACTCATACCAATACAAACATTGACATAGCTTTAGTATGAATCTGCAGGTAGCTAGCTAACAAACTAGTTTACATGTTAGCTAGCTTACATTAGGCTATAACTAGCAATGCAAATGGGTTTCTGATTTGAATAATATTACTACACAGATACACGTAATCTTAGCTAGCGAGCCAGCAAGCTAATGTTTGCTAGCTAACTAACTAACAGTATGCTTTAACTTGCAATAAAAATGAATTTGTCAAAATTTAAAACTTGTAGCTAGACTCTTACCCGTATATATGGATGAACGCTTCATGGCAGACTGGAACCATTTAACTGTTTGTAACTACATCTTGTTTGTCCAGCATTGTGTCAAGTCACTCCAGTTCACATTGACCGTGGTGTGTGCAGAAAGTAACTGATATGTCGATAGAGCCTGCTAAATTCAGGGAATCAATGTTGTTGGGAAAATTAACAAAACTTTTGTAGTTCTCGATGGCTACCGTTATATCTTTCAAAAACAGTGCGGTAGAAAGGACTGTCAACATATACTGAACAGCTCACGTTACATACAGAAACTTGGAAGACCAATCCAAACTCATCTCCCAGCATGTCCAGCCCATCCATTATCTCAGCCAATCATTGTTAGTGGGAAGTTTTAATAATTTTTATTTATGGAATACAAGTTTATTGTTAAGGCCCATGAAAGTTCACATGTTCCAGAAGGCATTTCTTTCAAAAACACATTTTTATAAAACAAAATACATGTTTACGTTCAAATGCCGCTTCTGTGAAGTAGTGACGTGCAACATATGCCTAGTTTCCTGAAACTAGTCACATAAAGAAGGCCAGGTGAAGTTTTGTTTTGGTCTTAAAGGTTCTGCTAATGTGTGATGAACCTTTCTAAGGTGAAGTTTTGGTCTCAAAGGTGCTGTTAAGGTGTGATTGGCCTCTGTAAAATAGAGGGCCAGGTAAGGTTTTGTTTTGGTCTTAAAGGTGCTGTTATGGTGTTGTTGACTTGTGTAAGGTGACGTTTAGTTTGGCTCAGGTGCTGTTATGGTGTGATTGACCTGTGTAAGGTGAAGTTTTGTTTTGGTCTTAAAAAGGTGCTGTTCTGTCATTTTGTTTTTCTATTCCAGAGCATGATGAGTGTGTGAGTGGACTACACAGCTGCGACCAGAATGCCCTATGTTTCAACAAGGTGGGAGGGCACAGTTGCTCCTGTAAGCCAGGATACACTGGTAACGGCACCGTCTGCAAAGGTAAGCTCCACTGACCAGAACCACACACAGACAGATACAGTACAGATAGTCTCTCGTAGACCATAACTAACATCCAAAAAGTACGTCTTTATTTTATCTCTCTCAATTACATTAATCATTACTAAGAAAAATGTGTAAGAACTGTAATGCTATATTAAATCACATTAGTAAATGAGCCCATCAACTGTATCCAAATACATACTACAGTCCTAATTAAAATTGTAATCTATCTAAGCTAATATTGAATAATGACTGTGATACCTGTGGTCCTCTAGCGATGTGTGATGGCCTGTGCCAGAATGGAGGAACCTGCATCTCCCCAAACAACTGCATCTGCCAGCAAGGCTTCACAGGGAAGAGGTGTGAGACAGGTAAGACTTCCTCTCGGATCAGTCTGCAGTCCTCTAATTTGAACAGTGCATCAAGACTACACAGAATATAAAGTAGGAGGGAAGAGGTGAGCTGAGTTCTCTAGATAGATTTGATTTGTATTTCAAGAAGGAATGACTCAAGATGAGACGTTGTTTGCTAAAAATCTTAAGATGATACTTTCAGTGTTATCATCACTTTGGTGCCAGAATTTATTTAATTCTCTCAATATAACAGCCTGAGCTCGGATCCTCAGAGCCCATGATGTCATCTGCATGCTTGTTTAAAATACTTATTGTAGCAACTTGCAAATGTCTTGTGTTCTATTGGAAGACATTTGACTGAGACATCAAATGAGACTGATGTCCATTCTAAGTGTTGACCCTATCTGTACTTACTGACTGTCTTTACACGCTCACTGTAAAAATGACATGTGATACACTTTAAAAAGAAAAGGTTGTTGGAGTATCCTTTAGGGGTTCTTCAAATTGAAATACGTTTTTTGAAGAACCCTTTAATTTAGTTAATATAAGGGACAAACCTAACCTTAAAATTAAATTGAGGAGATCTTTACATTTTTCAGTCCTTTCAAATTAAAATCCAAATGTTTCAGTTGGCAGTTAGGTTCCTGCAAGAACACCCACCAACCTAAGAGGTTCCTCGATGAACCCCACCTCCTATTGGGTTATTGGAAAAGCCTTTTGGGGGCAATTTTCAGTGCCAAGAACCCTAAGGTTCTTTGAAGAACTTTGAGGATTTTATAAGAACCCTTGTCTAACACCTAATAGAGTGTATTATAACTAAAGTGTTACTGAGCTATTTCCACTATTCACCAGCTGTTGTTTTCACAAAAAGCACCAGTCTTCAGTTTCCCCAGAACCATTATCCATAAATACATGGCTCTTACATTCCCCATTTCCCCTGTTCATCCACCTTTATCCCCTGTGTGGCTGAGTTCTGTTCTGTGGTGACTAATGAGCTAGTTCCTGTTCTAAGGGGCCATTTGAGGATTTGAACTGCAGTTGCAGCACTATGGGAATGACTGTCTGCATCACACCTGATATTAATTACAATAGCACACTAACACTGATGCACTGTGCATTACAGTGCATATTCTTTATCTTGGTCTTGGCCAAGTATTATATTTGATTTATTAGGATCCCCATTAGCTGACGCCAACGGCGACAGCTAGTCTTACTGGGGTCCGACACATAACGAAAAAGACATTACAGACAAAATACTTTACAATTCACATACATTTAAAATCATTAACATTTAGTGTGTGTGTGTATCTATCAGTTACACATACACATCAGTACATACACACAACAAGTAGGTCACATGGGGGAGAGGCGTTGTGCCGTGAGGTGTTGCTTTATAAGTTTTTTGAAACTAGGTTCTGTTCACTTGCGCTATATAACATGAAAGTGAGTTTCATGCACCCATGGCTCTGTATAATACTGTACGTTTCCTTGAATTTGTTCTGGAACTGGGGACTGTGAAAAGACAAGAAGTGTCGCAGTCAGTCTTTCCTCAACTATTAGCCAAGAGAGACTGGCATGCATAGTATTAATATTAGCCCTCTGATTACAATGAAGAACAAGACGTGCAATTATGTTCTGGGCCAGCTGCAACTTAACTAGGTCTTTCTTTGCAGCATATGACTGGACATTAATCAAGATAAGAGCCTGTAGGACTTGCTTTGTGGAGTGTGGTGTCAAAAAAGCAGAGCATCTCTTTATTACGGACAGACCTCTCCCAATCTTTACAACCATTGAATCTATATGATTTGACCATGACTGTTTACAATCTAAGTTAACACCAAGTAATTTAGTCTCCTCAACTTGTTCAACAGCCACACCATTTATTACCAGATTCCGCTGAGGTCTAGATCTTAGGGAATGATTTGTACCACATACAATGCTCTTATTTGTAGAGATGTTCAGAACCATTTTATTACTGGCCACCCATTCCAAAACAGACAAACTCTTTGTTAAGGATTTCAGTGACTTCTTTAGCTGTGGTTGCTGATGTGTATATGGTTGAATGATCAGCAGATATGGACACCCATGCTTTTTTTAATGCCAGTGGCAGGTCATTGGTAAAAATAGAAAAGAGTAGAGCCTAGAGAACTGCCCTGCGGTGCACCACACTTTACATGTGTGGCATTAGGGAAGCTTCCATTAAAGACAACCATCTGAGTTCTATTAGATAGACAGCTCTGAATCCACGATATGACAGAGGTTGAAAAGCCATAACACATACGTTTTCTCAACAAAATGTTATGGTCAATAATATCAAAGGCTGTACTGAAATCTAATAGTACAGCTCCCACAATCTTCTTATCAGACTTTCCTCTAGGCTCATATTAAAGATATGACAGATAGGAGTGGCTGTAGAGTCAGCTACCATCTCAGTAGCTTGACAACATCTAAGTTGTCAATGCCCAGAGGTTTGTCATTATTTATCGAAAACACCAAAAAATCCACCTCTCCAATACTATTTTTACAAAATTCAAACTTACAATGCTTGTATTTCATTATTAGTTTTTTTATGCATGAGTACAATGGCTCACTGTTCGTTGTTGGCATTTCCTGCTGAAGTTTGCCCACTTTGCCAATGAAGTAATCATAAAACTAATTGTTTTTTGTGTTGAATAAACCATCTGATTCGATGAAAGAGTTGAATTTGTCCTTCTGTCTATAATTTCATTTAAAGTACTCTAATGTCATTGATCTTGACTATATAATACAGTTTATTTTTTATTTTGGTTTAGTTTAGTCACAACATTTCTTAATTTGCAGTAAGTCGGCCAGTCAGATGTGCAGCCTGACTTATTAGCCACTTCTTTTGCCCCATCTCATTCAAATATACTGTTTTTAAATTCCTCATCAGTCCATGGAGCATTAACAGTTCTAATAGTCAGTTTCTTAAAAATGTGCATGTTTATCAATAATTGGAAGAAGCAATTTCATAAATTTATCATGTGCATCAGACCCAAAAATATTTTTAACATCATCCACATAAGAGTCACAGCTTTTGGAACTTTCTTGGATATAGCCACTATATTGTGATCACTGCATCCAATGGGTACGGATACAGCTTTAGAACAAAGTTCTACAGTATTAGTAGTGTTTGTAAACACTCTGGTAGTTTGATTAATAACCTGAACCAGATTACAGGCACTGGTTACAGTGAGAAGCTTCCTCTTGAGTGGACAGCTTGATGTAAACCAGTCATTATTCAGGTCCCTATTATTCAGGTCCCATATTATTTAAATACTGACTGTCAGTCTTATTCTAAAATGTATTAAATAAAAAAAATCCTCAGCAATCTGTACACAATACCCCATAATGACAAAGCAAAAACAGGTTTTTAGAAATAAAAAACATAAACAGCACACACCTGTCTATATAAAGTCCCACAGTTGAAAGTGCATGTCAGAGCAAAACCAAGCCATAAGGTCGAAGGAATTGTCCATAGAGCTCTGAGATAGGATTGTGTAGAGGCACAGATCTGGGGAAGGGTACCAAAAAATGCAGCATTGAAGGTCCCAAAGAACACAGTGGCCTCCATCATTCTAAAATGGAAGAAGTTTGGAACCACCAAGAGCTGGCCGCCCAGCCAAACTGCGCAATCGGGGGAAAAGGGCCTTGGTTAGGGAGGTGACCAAGAACCCGATGGTCACTCTGACAGAGCTCCTCTGTGGAGATGGGAGAACCTTCCAGAAGGACAACCATCTCTGCAGCACTCCACCAATCAGGCCTTTACAGTAGAGTCTCCAGATGGAAGCCACACCTCAGTAAAAGGCACATGACAGCCCACTTGGAGTTTGCCAAAAGGCACCTAAAAACTCTCAGACCATGTGAAATAAGATTATCTGGTATGATGAAACCAAGATTGAACTCTTTGGCCTGAATACCAAGCTTCACGTCTGGAGGAAACCTTGCACCATCCCTAAGGTGAAGCATGGTGGTGTCAGCATAATGCTTTGGAGATGTTTTTCAGCGGCAGGGACTGGTAGACTTGTCAGGATTGTGGCAAAGATGAACGGAGCAAAGTACAGAGAGCTCCTTAATGAAAACCTGCTCCAGAGCGCTCAGGACCTCAGACTTGGGTGAACCTTCCAACAGGACAATGACGCTAAGCACACAGCCAACACAGGAGTGGCTTCGGGACAAGTCTCTGAATGTCCTTGAGGGGCCCAACCAGAGCCCAGACTTGAACCTGTTCGAACATCTCTGGAGAGACCTGAAAATAGCTGTGCAGCGACGCTCCCCATCCAACCTGACAGAGCTTGAGAGGATCTGCAGAGAAGAATGGGAGAAACTCCCCAAATACAGGTGTGCCAAGCTTGTAGCATCATACCCAAGAAGACTCAAGGCTGTAATCGCTGCCAAAGGTGCTTCAACAAAGTGCTGAGTAAAGGGTCTAAATACTTATGTAAATGTGATATTTCAGTTTTTAAACGCTAATATATGAATGTTATCTGATCTTAGCAAGTTATTGATTTCATGAACCTTATTTCTAAGGCTACATACAATATGGGCTATTTTCGGCCCTTTCCTTGGTACCTTATCATAATATGGAAAAGAGCAAACAAAGCAAGAGAAAAAAAGATACATTCAGCAGTCCATTAACCAGTTGGTGTGTGTAAGTATGTGTGTGTGCTGTGGGGTTGAAGCTACGAACCCATAGGCTTGGATCACTCATCTCTTCAAGGCTTTTGGGAGGTATGGTGGACAATGAGCCTGTCATAGAGGATGTAAGCAATGTCCCCACAAGCTCTAGCAGCTTTCATTGCTGGGATACGTTTTTTCCTCTTCTAGCTCACAGCTTCAGGATAGTCCTCATTGAGGAAGATGTACATTCCTCTCAAGTTCTTGGCTCTTTCAAGAACAGCTACCTTGTCCTTGAACCTCAGGAACTTGACCACTATAGTCCTGGGCCGGTGGTGGGTTTTCCAGTCCTGTGTGTGCGCTCCACCTCAGTCTTCCTGTGGTCCATCTTCAGTTTCTCCAAGATTATTTCCCTTACTTTGTCCGCAGACTCCATCCAGCTCTCATGTTGAGATTCTGCAATTCTGTCCACAACCATGTTGTTCCGCCTTGATTGTCCCTCGAGATAATCTGGTTTCTCCGTCATTGTTATCATGGATTCACCATACAGAACTGATGTCCTCTCTCAAGGACGTACAAATGTACCGCTATGCATAAAACTCATCCTTTATCCATCGATTGTATTCTGTTTTCGTAGATATTTCCATCTGCAGTGGCTTATGTGGGAGCATCATGGGAAAGGCGCTCATATAGCATCTCCTTATACCTGATCTATACAACAGATTCTTTGCTTTCAGCATGTCGTACATAGAGAATAGCTGTCAGGACAAGACAACAGTGAAAGCTAATAGAAATCAGAGCCATGACAGTTTGAGACTCTGTTTCTCAAGCTCCCGGGCAGGGCAGACAGAACAGAAACAGAGAGCTGCTGAGCTGCAGGTATTGATTGCACATAAAGGACCTTTATGAGGCGTACCATTTTACTGCCTGTCTTAAAGCAAATTACTTTTCTCAAGGTGCTGTTCTGTCCTGTTCTGTGATGCTGAGGACGGCTGAATGGAATGCTGGAAAGCTGGCTGGCTGGTGTTAGGAGCATAATAACCATGATCTCTTATCCACCTCTGCAGTGGACCAGCTCTGATGACCATGTATCCTAGTAATGATACGGTCAGAGCTCTCAACCATTTCATTACCTTCACTAGGCTGGGCTTTGCCTTCACAATTTTTTCTCTATAGAATCTGGAACATTCTGTACTGTGGACAAGGAACAGCTACTAGAAGGGGAAATTGTGAGATGTTCTTTTCTGCTTAATATAAGCATTTAGAATGGAATGCTTAGAGTGTAATTAGTGACAAACAAACAGTTGTGGAGCAGAATGACTGTCAGTCTAATCACAGAATGAGGGGAAACTGTGACGATGATGTGAAGCTCAGACCTCTGTTTATTTTGGGCTCCTATCTTCCCAACAGTCAATCTGTTTATTTTGGGCTCCTATCTTCCCAACAGTCAATCTGTTTATTTTGGGCTCCTATCTTCCCAACAGTTAATCATCCACATTGATTCTAATTCAAACAGTACATTTTTGAGAACACAAACACACTCAAAAAGAATCCTAGAGAGGGTGCCTCGGATGACAAGGCGTTTGTCACCACTTCTGCAGCTTTCTTTCTCTTCTCCTATCTCCAGAGCGGTGCCTTTCCCCTCTGATAGTCTTTCCCGCCTTTCCAATCTGTCTCCAGCCCCGTCAGGCTTGTGACAGCTCTTGCCCTGAGTGCCCTCAACATAGAGCTGGAGCCACCTCTGGAGGCCTCTAGCCACTGCTACTGTACTGCAGAGACCTCACCAGGCAGTCAGTCCGTGGATAGACTGTAGGAGTCAGTCCGAGTCGTCATGTCTCTTAACGCAGTGACGTGCTCCCAGAGAGAGCTCACTCTGCTGGATAGGAGCAGTTCATACTGTTCCCACTCCTAATGTAAAACTCCCCAGTACTCACGCTGGGAGAGAAATAGAGGGATGGAGAGAGAGCAGAGAGAGCGAAAGAACAGAGAGAGGGAGAAACCGAGAAAGAGAGAGTGATGTAAAGAGAGAGCGTGAGGGAGAAAGGGGGAGAAACCGAGAAAGAGAGCGAGAAAGTGAGAGAGAGACTAGGGAAAGGTGGGGCTAGGGTTAGCTCCCTCCATCCTGCCTGGGGAGCGAGGCGAGTCGAGGTCGAGTAAGGCGGTGGCTGAACATGGAAAAGCTTTCACAGCGGCCCGCTGTGCTGCTTTTAGTTCCCCCCCTGGGACACACACTGACTCCAGAACAGTGGTAGGCTGCCTGCCTATGACAGCTGAGAGAGTGGTCCTAAAACACAGAGTGAGTATAGACACACACGCACACACACACAAACATCTTACAGCCAGAGCTGGGGTCCTCAGAGCCCATGATGTCATCTTTGTGTGTGTTAGTGGTGCACAGGTCAGCTGTTTGTTCACCTGCACCCGTCCATAATTTCTAATAATCCATCCACAACCACCCAACTATATGTGATAAAGTGAAAATCTGAGGCCTGCACCCGACTCCCACCTGCAAATGTGCTGAAACTACGGTCGGAAATGGCGTAACGATAATTTGACAGGGGGTGCAGGATTCTTTGCCAAATAAGATGTTTCTGACATTTTGGTAGGCTATTTGTTAGTCAACTTGCCTATTATTAGATACATGCAGCTTCTCATTAGGCTATATGTTGCCCTAGAAGACTAAATAAACCGTTGCTCACCAGAATAATGTAATAAATCACTAGAATGAAATCAATGCTTCAATTTAGTTGACATCAGTAAAGTTCTCTCTGTCATCTCTGCTTCTTTCGCAGAGCAAAGACGTTTGGGGACCGGTGAGAAAATGCAAAAAAAATTAATAAAAAGGTTAATGCAAAATGTCCAAATGACATCAGTTTGACCGGTTGAATGGACATAGAAAGCTGGGAAAATGACCCAACATGTTTCTGATAAGATTTTAAATTCAGCTTGGTTTTATATGTGATGTGGTTGAATACTATCACCTTTTATGATGCTGATAAAGACAGCACCTCTACAACGGTCCCTAACTGTGCATTTGCATAAAGACAGCACCTCTACAACGGTCCCTAACTGTGCAGTTGCATTAAGACAGCACCTCTACAACGGTCCCTAACTGTGCATTTGCATTCTCTCAAGATGCTGAAATAAATCAATAATATTTCTCCATTCCTGTTCCCGAGGCAAAATTTACATTTGGTGTAACATTTTACTGCAAGAAATGCTTAATTCAGCAGGAGATAATATTAAGGCTATGTGAGAGGTTATAGATCTACAGTCTGTCCCGATTTCAGTTTCCATTTAACCCATCTGAACAGTAGACTACAGTTCCCTTGATGTGCCATAGTTCCCATCTTGTGACTGTCAAATTTGTATAGCGCCTCACGATCATCGCACATAACATTCACTGCTGTCATCCTCTTTTACCACTTAACAAAATCTTTCCCAAACATTACTTTTCTGGCCCTTCCTTCTCTTTATTTTCAAATCTCAATTTCGCAGCTTATTGAATTAAACTCTGACATTGTCCTTACTTTTACTGCCCATTCCCAAAAGCATTGGCTATTCACGTGTAGGTTATTTGGCAGGCATACAGTTAGGCCCTAAAGCTTAGGTTTACGCACTAATGCCAGATATCCTAAAAAGAAAGAAAAACCTCAATGTAGCCAATAGATTTTGCACAAGATTGATACATTCATGTTTTTTTTTTATGTATTGTTTTCTCTTTATTCAACCCGCCCGCCATCCACACAATATTTCAGGACCCTAAACTCGACCTCCCTTGCGAATAGATCCCATGCATCACTAGTGTGTGTGTCTCTGTGGCATATCATCCCTGTACAGAGTGATGGCCGGTGGCACATTGCACTGACAGACAGCAACAGACTGACAACTCTGACACAGCATGCATTATTCAGCATATGGCTGCTATGGGGAGACTACTTACAGCTAGGGATGTACAGGAGTGACCATGATATGGCTGGCATATTGTTTAGTTGATTTGATATGCACTGTAAGACTTTTCTGTAATTTCAACAGTAAAACACTGTAGAAATCACTGTAATACCTTAAATGTGTTTTACAGAATTAATGCTGTAGATCACACTGCATTATGGGTAAAATGCTGAAAAATACTGTTATTAACTGTAATTGGAAGCCTTGTAAAAATGACTCTAACATACTTTATTTCTTTACAGTAATAGCTTATGCCTACAGTAGATTAACATTTTCAGTTTAAGGCATCAATCTCATGCTGTCAGGTGAGCTCAGTCCATTTTAGTAAAAAAAAGAAGAATAGAAAAAAATCACCTAGATAATATATTGTTGTAATGATTAGGCTTCGCTGTACTGCAGCCTCTGGGTGCCATAGTGAAAAAAACTGATTTATATCAGATCAGTGCCAGTTATGTTTGCACCATTACTATAGAGAAAATGGCTTGTTTATACCCCAAACAGTTCAAAAGATATGACCCATAATACAGGAGCAAACCTTTTTTCATTCTATAGCAATACTGTTAAAAAATCTTGTGGTTTTTACAGTGGGCTATTATACAATAAAACTAACAGCAATGTACCATATAATTCATTTCAGTAAATTGACCTAAATCGCAATGCACTCTGGGTGATTTTAGATGTAACTGGTCAATTATACAGTAAATTTCAATGAAACGTTGGTTTAACAGAACATTACTTTAAAGAAGTACTGGATTTCAAATTGATTTGATTTGAGTACTGTAATTCCACTCCACATAATACAGTACCCTACCGTATTTTTGGAGCACCAAAAGCCTTTTGACCACTAGTGTTTGCATGCTATTGTTGAGGCTACATTTGTTTTACCAGTGAGTGAGAGTGCTGTACCAATTTAACTGGTATGTGGCGCCAACAGTAAATGTGTATAGGGGACAGATTGGAGTGGAAGTGAGTTGAAAACATTTAATAGTGGAATATGTGCCATGTCCTTGGTCTGTTATGCCCAGTAATGAAAGAAATTCCACTATTTCACTTTTAACACGGCACACCTGTTAATTGAAATGCATTACAGATGCCTACCTCATGAAGCTTGTTGAGAGAATGCCAAGAGCGTGCAAAGCTGTCATTAAGGCAAAGGGTGGCTACTTTGAAGAATCTCAAATATAAATATATTTTGATTTGTTTAACACTTTTTTGGTTACTACATGATTCCATATGTGTTATTTCATAGTTTGATGTCTTCACTATTATTCTACAATGTAGAAAATTGTAAAAAATAAAGAAAAACCCTTGAATGAGTAGGTGTGTCCAAACTTTTGACTGTATGTAACTTCCAAAATAATTGAAACAATTGAGTAAATGAGGGATACGAGGTATACTGAAAGCAGGTCCTTCCACACAGTTATGGTTCCTGAGTTAATTAAACAATTAACATCCCATCATGCTTAGGATCATGAATAAAAATGCTAGGCAGGCCATTATTATGGCCACCTTGGCTATGCCCCCATAGGAGGACAATGCACCCATCCACAGGGCACGAGTGGTCAATAGATTTGATGAGCATCAACCCAATTGAACACTTGTGTGTGGAGCCTGAGACAAAATCTTCTACCCCCATCAACAAAACACCAAATTATAGAATTTCTTGTGGAAGAATGGTGTCGCAACACTCCAGTAGAGTTCCAGACACTTGTAGAATATATGCCACGATGCATTGAAGCTGTTCTGGCTTCAATGCATCGTGGCACTTGAGTCGCACCGCATCTGCCACATGCACAAATTCATGTTGTTCCCATGACCGGAGAAAGTTAAATATTCCTTGATATTAAAATCAACATGATGAGCTGCTAATAATAATCAAACGCAGGGCTGTCGATACTTGGCTACTCATTCATTGCAGCTGCAGCCCGAGCGGAAGTACGGAGAAGTTCGTTTTGTAACAGTGTTGAATAAAACAGTGACAGTGCTGAATATAAACTTAAACATGAACTTACTCATAAAAACAGCAGCTCTTTGCTGCATTTGTAGACAGCCTTTCTGTGGTCATCGTTTTAAAAGTTATTAAATCTTACGTAGGCTAGTAGCCTATTAAACTTGACTGTGGCCAGGGTCATGGAAGCTCTGTAGCCATGGGGATTTGAGCTATCTGATTGGGCAGCGCAGTAGGTACACTCGATTTTAGTCACAGATTTGCCGTTCCGCCGCGTAGGCGGAGTTTGTCTCATGGGAACACTTTGCTTACCCTGTGCGCAGGACTTTTGAGTCAAGCGCACCTTCTGGCAACAGCTCAACACGATTTTAAAAGCCTTTATCGTTCGTTGGCTTTTCTACAGAAATATTTGGTGATCGACTAGGAATGCCTTGAAGATCGACCAGCATTATACTGGCAGCAGAGTTGCCAGAAAATTCCTGACATTACATAATACAGACGTGTTGCTGTAATGATTACAGTAGCCTCATTTACAGTATAATGCAGTATTATATAATACAGCTGTGTTGCTCTAATGATTACAGTAGCCTCATTTACAGTATAATGCAGTATTATATAATACAGCCGTGTTGCTGTAATGATTACAGTAGCCTCATTTACAGTATAATGCAGTATTGTATAATACAGCCGTGTTGCTGTAATGATTACAGTAGCCTCATTTATAGTGTAATGCAGTATTGTATAATACAGCCGTGTTGCTGTAATGATTACAGTAGCCTCATTTACAGTGTAATGCAGTATTGTATAATACAGCCGTGTTGCTGTAATGATTACAGTAGCCTCATTTACAGTATAATGCAGTATTATATAATACAGCCGTGTTGCTGTAATGATTACAGTAGCCTCATTTACAGTATAATGCAGTATTGTATAATACAGTCATGTTGCTGTAATGATTACAGTAGCCTCATTTACAGTGTAATGCAGTATTGTATAATACATCACTATTTTTCTTACTGTAAAACATTTTACAGTATCCCTGCTGTACAGCACAATTACAGTATTTAGCGTAACTCTACATCCTGTACAATGCTGTACATTTACAAGGTAAAGTATTACAGTGTGGCCGTCAAGTCAGTGGTCATGGTTGATGCATAAATTACTTAATAATAAGATTACGCATCAGTGCATTATCACTTACAACATATTTGTCTGGTTATCAAATTAAACTTTAAAGCCACGTTTCTCAGTTTCACTGTTGGCGTTGTTAGTGTAGGGTAGTATGATAAACTGCATCCAATGGCTTCAATATCGTTGGCAGCTGCATTTATATAGACAATATCGCCATTGTCTATAACCAGTATCAATGTCGACTGAGTTATTTGTTTTCTGCTATTTAATTCAAGGCATGACCTATTCCTATAAAATAAGCCCATTTTAATTGATGTGCTAACTTGCTGAGGTGTTCCATTGTGATTAATCTTTATTTTGTTTTCAGCTCATTTTCTTTTCCCGTAATTTCTGTTAAAAGCCATTCCAAGCTTGTTAGGTTTTATTGTTGTTTTGTTCTCTTCTCAGATTGCCAACTGTGCCTTCAGTCGCTAATGGCAACCCGTTGTTGCCCTTGGCGGCAGCTTTCTGTGGATACAATAAGACAATGAAAGCAGCCAGAAGAGGGTTCTTGGTACTTGTCTCGTTCCCTCTGTGACTCATCTTCACACAAAAAAAGTAGTCAGGCTACTCTGAAGAATGTGCTTCAAGGGCCATGATGCAGAAATAGGGACTTATTTTAGATGTTAATTATGTGGAGAACAACTTGGTAGGTAGCTTTGAAAAGCATTGAACTATTCATGGCTAGTTTTTCTGACTATTACATTACTTTCATACTCAGGCTAAATTATAATTTGATATATAAAGTGACATCTCAAGAAGTGATCTACCATTTTGGTTTTACTGTGATCTTTAGTGGACAGACTACGTAAACATAAATGGTGCCGTGGATCTGTCATGATAAAACGGGATGCGTGAGATCAGCAGCATTAGTTCCGGTCACATATTTGGGTAAATCACAATTTCGCAGGTGTTTTGAATTTCGGGAAGGGGAAGGGACATTAGGCTCATAGACTTGCCTGTAACTTGCACAGAGAAAGGGTGGAGCTCTTTGTTCCGGGTTCCGATCCTCGCTATATCTCTTTTCTTACATATATGGACCCAGAACTTAATCAAGCATCTGACCAATTTGGCAAGACTTTAGTTCTGGGTTAACCAATATGACTTTTACTGTAGTGTTTTCCACAGTGATCATGTTTGATCCACAGTTTCTAGATGTACTATTGACCATAATAGGATATAATGTACTGTATCTGGTTATAAGAGCTTGGCATTCTCCTTTCTACATTTCAATTAAGAAAGGTTGCAAGTTATTAGTCTCAATGCCATTTCTCATATTAGGACTGTGTAGCCTTGCTCTTGTCAATGTCTTGCAACCAACCCCTTTTAATAAAGGAAATCCCTCATAGCTCTCCCAACAGCTCCACTGTTTTATATGACAGACACGATTTGTTGCCTGGCTAAAGAAAGAGAAGAGAGGATAAAGTACAGCTCTGTGACAGACCAGACCAGACAACAACCCTCTTTGAACAAGGTGAGAAAAGAGCCGAAGCCCAGGGCTCACTCCGACACATCGACCAGGAGGAAGAGAAGTGGGTGGGTGGATGTATGCAGACAATTAGACAACAATTTGTTACTGCAGACCTCATTAGCATGGAGGACAGACAGACAGAGGAGTCTACCCAGCAAATCGGGAACATTCTCAGAACATTAGCGAAGATTCCCATTCCAAGTTGTAGTTAGGGTTTCATTCAGAGAATGTTTTTGATAAAATCTATTTATCAAAAATATTTTAGATTAAATATCCTTGGAGTGTTCTAACATTCACTACAATGTTGTGCACAACATCTGTAACAACTACCACAGAACATTCCCCATGTTTGTATAAAACATTTGCCTGATGTTGAAGGAACGTGTCTATAACACATTTAATCTGTTCTTTAAAAGGTTCACATAATGTTTCATTAGGTTGTGGGAACAGACTGGTGGGAACATTGTGGGAACATCACAAAAGATGTGTTCCCAAAACGCAAAAACTGTCCAGTTGTGCTGACTTTCAGATAATGTTTGTATCAGGGTGCACAAAACATTGCTTTTGATGTTGCAAGACTGTTGACAAAACAGCCTTTCTGAGCATTTAAAAGGTTCCCAGAACATGAAATTACGTTGTGGGAACAGTGTGGGTACATTGCAAGAGATTACAACAAAATATGCTCAGTTGTGATAACATTCGTGCAATGTTTAAGTTAGGTTGCAAAAGACATTCCCTTAGCGTTGTAAGAATGAAATACAGCCATATTTCTTTACACTTCATATGTTGATAATCTACATATTTAATTCA
The DNA here is from genome assembly GCA_030435695.1 of Brachymystax lenok tsinlingensis. Lineage (NCBI taxonomy): Eukaryota > Metazoa > Chordata > Actinopteri > Salmoniformes > Salmonidae > Brachymystax > Brachymystax lenok. The sequence continues at coordinate 18,777,437 of CM059818.1, forward strand.
CAGGACATTTGAACGACATTTAAAACAACAAACACAACCATATGTTTTTACACTTCAGATGTTAACAATCTGCACATGTGGGGTTTGAAACTGCAATGCTAGGTTCCCAAGCTTTTATCCTCTGCGCCATCATGGAAGCTCTCTTTCATCTTTTTTTCAGTATATATGGCCGTATGATCAGTCAGGAATTCCATGCTTCCTTTTTAGCCTTCTGAGACATAACTAACCTAGGGAAATACTGACAACTGGGTGAATTCACCATTACTTCACATTGTATGAATGTCATCACAACTGACCGTAATTTGTGTTTTGGGAACCTATCTCTTGTAATGTACCCACACTGTTCCCACATCCTAATTACATGTTTTGGGAACCTTTAAAGAGCTGTCAATGTTCTTGCAACGTCAAAGGAATGTTTTGTTCACCCTGATACAAACATTATCTGAATGTCTGGACAATTTTTGTGTTTTGGGAATCTTTCTCGTCATATCCCAGTGTTCCCACAACCTAAATAAATGTTTTAAAGAAACTTAAAAAATGTGTTCTGGGAATGTTCTTGCAACATCAGGTAAATGTTTTTTACAACCTAATAGAAACATTGTAATAATCAGCACAAATGGACAGGTTTTGTGTTTTGGGAACATAATGTATCTCTTGTAATGTCTCACATAATGCTCCTACAACCTAATGAAACATTTAAAGAATAGACTAAATGTATTCTGGGAATATTATTTGCACCCTAAAATAAACATTGTAGAATCCGCCACACAACTGGACAGTTTTTGTGTTTTGAGAACATCTCTTTTGTGACGTCCCCACAATGTTCTCACCAGACTGTCCCACAACCTAATGGAACTTTCTGGAACCTTTAACACTAACTGGCACACCAAGAAAAAACAATTGTATAGGCCATAAATTCACTATAGGACATAAATTAAGATATTTTGTTTACATGACTGATGGATAATGCATCAGGTCTAGTTAAATGAGGATAATATTAATAAAATATTGTACATTTGTGTGTCAAAATATGAATATTAGAATGCATGTAAATGTATGCATTTACAGTTTATATGCTTATAATACCAGTACAATTACATGTACTGAATGATATTGTGAATCCTATTGAAGATAACAGGCATACAGTGAATAATCCCATAACAGTATTTCTCCATTGCTCATTATCATTAGCTTTGACTTAATATCATTCCTTTTTGCACTAACTATTTTGACTCATCACATATGCTGCTGTTACTGTTAATTATCTATCCTGTTACCTAGTCACTTTTTCCCTACCTATATGCAATTATCTACCTCAATTACCTCGTACCCTTGCACATGGACTCGGCACTGGTACCCCATATATATATATATATAGGGGTACCAGTCTTTTATTTTGTCATTTGGGTGAACTATCCCTTTAAAAGCCCCCATGAAGCCCTCTCTCCCCCTCCCTCCATCCCCATGAGTATCCATGTGACTCAGGGGTGCCACTCTAGTTGATCTCAAACGGGTTGTTTGTATTCATTATTTATTTAGAGCCTTATGAAACAGTACTCACTCCATCACGGTTAATTAGCACGTCTTTAATTAGGCTGCCTACTAATGGCCTGATGAGTTGTCGTTTAGCTAAGCACAACCTGCTGCTGGCTAAATGACACATCTCACAGGGTGGGGAGAACACAAATACTGTGAACACTGTACTGTGGAAAGCATCACTGTACTGTATGTTATTGACTTCAAGCTGATAGCTTTTACCAACTCGCACTGTGGAAAGCACAGCTGCACTGTACGCCTTTAGATATCGGGTTCTGTTCTGTTTTCTGAGCTGACATTAGCATGTACTCACACTGTGAAACATCTGTACTGCACCTCTGTACTGTACTGAAAGACGAGGTACCTGGTTCCATTCTCTAGGGCTGTCACGGTCTGGAAAATGAGTGGACCAAGACGCAGCGAGAGTTGAGTTCCACATATTTTAATATACGTGAAACTTCCAAAAAAACAAAGAACCAACAATCTAAAGAACTGTGTGACGCACACACCCATGACAATAAACAATAACCCACAAGGCAGGTGGGGAAGGGAACAAACTTAAATAGGATTCCCAATTAGAGGCAACAACATACAGCTGCCTCTAATTGGGAACCAACACAAAAAAACAACATAGAGTCCCATAGAACACCCTAGTCACGCCCTGGCCTAACACCCCAGGGCTCTCTATGGCCAGGGCGTGTCAAGGGCTGAGACTGTCTTTTACTCTGTCTTCTGTCTGTGCTTCCTATTGTTCTCCTCTGTTGTCTGTCTGTGTCACTCCTAAGTGTTAATTGCTATTATAGAGACAACATATTAAGGAACTGGACGTACATCTGTCTCTCTGTTTTCTTCCTACCTCCACTACACTCACCTCTGATCTGTCTCTGCTAAGCCTAGCATCCATTCCCACAGCACTGGTACCAGGAGACCACACTGCCTGTGCTGGCCCCAGCAAATTCCTAGTTGTGAATGAATAAACACATTTATTAGATACAGAATAAATGCCTAATAGATTACCATTGGCTCATAATTCCTTATGAAAGCCTAACTACGTATATTGCAAATATATACTGAGTAAATAAAACATTAGGAACGCCTTCCTAATGATGAGTTGAACCCCCTTTTGCTCTCAGCCCTCAATTCGTCGGGGCATGGACTCTACCAAACATTAGAAACACATTCGTAATATTGAGTTGCATCCCCCCCTCCATTTTGCCCTCAGAACAGCCTCAATTTGTCGGGGCATGGACTCTACAAGGTGTCGAAAGCGTTACACAGGGATTCTGACCCATGTTGACTCCAATGCTTCCCACAGTTGGGTCAATTTGGGTAGTGGACCATTCTTGATACACACTGGAAACTGTTGAGGGTGAAAAACCCAGCAGCTTTGCAGTTCTTGACACACTCAAACCAGTGCGCTTGGCACCTACTACCATACCCTGTTCAAAGGTACTTAAGTATTTTGTATTGCCCATTCACTCTCTGAATGGCACACATACACAATTGATGTCTCAAATGTCTCAAGGGTTAAAAATCATCCTTTACCCTGTCTCCTCCCCTTCATCTACACTGATTGAAGTGGATTTAACAGGTGACATCAATAAGGGATCATAGCTTTCACCTCATGGAAAGAGCAGGTGTTCTTAATGTTTTGTACACTCAGTGTAAGTGCCTGGCTGTCATACATGTCCCCCCAATCCTAAAGGTTAATTACTATTACATATACACTGATGGATTGATTTCCAGCATTGTGCTTCGTTTGACATTATGCTAATCTTTCTGACAAGAAGTGACGCGCTTTTCAAATTTCAAGCTTGAATATCACAAGTACAGTGAAATGCCTTTCTTGCAAGCTCAAAACCCAACAATGCAATAATCAATAACAATGTAGTATTAGAAAAAAACACACGAGGAATAAGAAATATGAAATACACAATAAAATAAATATGTAAGCATACTATATACAGGAAATATTTAAATACCGTATTTACATGTGCAGGGATACTGGAGTGATGGAGGTAGATATGTATAGGGTTAAGAGGACTGGGCAACAGGATATAAGATATACAGAGTAGCTGCAGCTTGCATGTGAGTGGGTGCGTGGGTGTATAGAGTCAGTATAAATGTATGTGCATATTATGTGTGAGTGAGCAAATGACGGAGTGAGTATTTGTGTGTGTGTTAGAGTGACAGTGTGTGAGAGTTTTTACGGCACTGTGAGTGTGCATAGAGACAGTGCAAATACTGAAATAAAAGGTCAGTAAAGATACAAGGTAAACTCGGTCCGTGTAGCTATTTTGTTAGCTATTTATCAGTTGTATTGCTCGGGGACAGAAGCTGTTCAAGAGCCTGTTAGTGTCAGTCTTGATGCACCGGTACCTCTTAGTGTGCAGCAGCAGAGAAAATAGTCTATGGCTTGGGTAGGTTGGGGTCTTTGACAATTTTCCAGGCCTTCTTTTCACACCGCCAGATATAGAGATCCTGGATGGCAGAGAGCTTGGCCCAAGTGATGTACTGGGCTGTCCGCACAACCATCTGTAGCGCCTTGCGATCGAAGGCGGTGCTATTGCCCTACCAAGCAGTAATGTAGTCCACGATCAGCTCCTTGGTCTTGCTGACGTTGAGAGAGAGGTTGTTGCTCCGGCACCTCACTACCAAGTCACTGACCTCCTCCCTGTAGGCTGACTCATCGTCGCTAGTGATCAGGCCGTTGTGTCGTCAGCGAACTTGATAATGGTGTTGGAGTTGTGGTTGTCCACACAGTTGTGAGTGAGCAGGGAGGACAGGAGGGGACTAAGCACACACCTCTGTGGGGCCCCTGTGTTAAGGGTCAGCGTGGTGGAGGGGATGTTGCCTACCCTCACCACCTGGGATCGGCCCGTCAGGAAGTCCAGGATCCAGTTGCAGAGGGAGGTGTTCAGACCCATAGCTTGGTGACGAGCTTGGAGGGGATAATGGTGTTGAACGCTGAGCTGTAGTCAATGAACAGCATTCTCACAGGTATTCCTCTTATCTAGGTGGGTGAGGGCAGTGTGGAGAGCAATTGAGATTGTGTCATCTCTGGATCTGTTGGGGCGGTATGCAAATTGGAGTGGGTCTAGGGTGGCTGGGAAGGTGGAGTTAATGTGTGCCATAACCAGCCTCTCAAAGCACTTCATGATTACAGAAGTGAGTGCTACAGGGCGGTAATCATTGTGGCATGAAGCCTTAGAGTTCTTAGGATCAGGGATAATTGTGGTCATCTTAAAACATTAGACTGGGACAAGGAGAGGTTTAAAATTACTATGCCTGTCAACTGTTCTTTGCATGCTCTGAGAACGTGCCCTGGAATCCCGCCGGGGCCCGCGGCCTTGCGGGTGTTGACATGATTAAAGACCCACGTCGGCTTCGGAGAGCGAGATCACCCAGTCCTCTGGGTCGATGACGGCCCTCACACCCAGCTCGATGCTGTTGTTGTCAAAGCAGAATAAAATGCATTGCGTTTGTCTGGTAGAGAGGCATCGTTAAGCAGATCATGGTTTGGTCTTCCTTTGTAGCCCGTAATGGACTGTAGCCCCTGTCACATACGGCGGGAGTCAGAGCCAGTGTAATAGGATTCCACATTCCTATATTGTCCTTTAGCTAGTTTGATGACTCTGCAGAGGTCATAATGGGCCTTCTTATACTTATTCCGGTCTTCGGCCATAGCATCAGGGTTGTCTATGATAGCTTTGTGTACAATAGCCCTGCTCTTTAGGTAAGTGCCAACCTCAGTGTTAATCAAGGGCTTTTGATTGGGGAAGCAGCGAACCCTCACTATGGGTACAACAACGCCGATGCATTTTCTAATGAAGCCGGTCAAATAGGTGGTTAGCTCGTCAATGTTATCGAGTCTCAAAAACATATTCCAATCAGCGCTAGATAAGCATTCCTATAGCATACCCTCAACGGAGTGAATCGCGGGTACTTCCTGTTTCAGCTTCTGCTTGTAAACAGGAAGCAAGAGTACGGAGTCATGGTCTGAATTACCCGAATGGCGGATGAACGAGGGCCTTGTATGCTTGTTTGTGTGTAGAATAGCAGTGGTCTCGGACTTTATCGCCCCTAATAGCATTGGAGACGTGTTGATGGAAGTTGGAAATCATGTGTCTAGTGACGCCAAATTAAAATCGCCGGCAACCAAAAAGGCAGCCTCTGGGTGTAGGGTTTCTTGCTTGTTTATATCAATCAATAAAAGGTATTTATAAATCCCTTTTTACATCAGCCGATGTCACAAAGTGCTGTACAGAAACCCAGCCTAAAACCTCGAACAGCAAGCAATGCAGATGTAGAAGCACAGTGGCTAGGAACAACTAGACCCTAGAAAGGCCGGAACCTAGGAAGAAACCTAGAGAGGAACCAGGCTCTGAGGGGTGGCCAGTCCTCTTCTGGCTGTGCCGGGTAGAGATTATAACCGAACATGGCCAAGATGTTCAAACGTTCATAGATGACCAGCAGGGTCAGATAATAATAATCACAGTGGTTGTAGAGGGTGCAACAGGTCAGCACCTCAGGAGTAAATGTCAGTTGGCTTTTCATAGACGATCATTCAGAGTTAGAGACAGCAGGTGCGGTAGCGAGAGAGTCCAAAACAGCAGGTCCAGGACAAGGTAGCATGTCCAGTGAACAGGTCACGGTTCCATAGCCGCAGGCAGAACAGTTGAAACTGGAGCAGCAGCATGACCAGGTGGACTGGGGACAGCAAGGAGTCATCAGGCCAGGTAGTCCTGACGCATGGTCCTAGGGCTCAGGTCCTCCGAGAGAAGAGAGAGAAAGACAGAGAGAAGGAGAAAGAGAAAAAGAGAGAGAGAGAATTAGAGGGAGCATACTTAAATTCACATAGGACACCAGATAAGACAGGAGAAATACTCCAGATGTAACAGACTGACCCTAGCCATACGACACAAACTATTGCAGCATAAATACTGGAGGCTGAGACAGGAGGGGTCAGGAAACACTGTGGCTCTACCCCCGGACAGGGCCAAACAGGCAGGATATAACCCCACCCACTTTGCCAAAGCACAACCCCCACCACACTAGAGGAATATCTTCAACCACCAACCTACTATCCTGAGACAAGGCTGAGTATAGCCCACGAAGATCTCCCCCATGGCACAAACCCGAGGAGGGTGCCAAACCGGACAGAAAGATTACGTCAGTGACTCAACCCACTCAAGTGACGCACCCCTCCTAGGGACAGCATGGAAGAGCACCAGTAAGCCAGTGACTCAGCCCCCGTAATAGGGTTAGAGGCAGAGAATCCCAGTAGAGAGGGGAACCGGCCAGGCAGACAGCAAGGGCTGTTCGTCGCTCCAGTGCCTTTCCGTTCACCATCACACCCCTGGGCCAGACTACACTCAATCATAGGACCTTCTGAAAAGATGAGTCTTCAATAAAGACTTAAAGGTCGAGACCGAGTCTGCGTCTCTCACATGGATAGGCAGACCATTCCATAAAAATTGAACTAGGAGAAAGCCCTGCCTCCAGCTGTTTGCTTAGAAATTCTAGGGACAGTAAGGAGGCCTGTGTCTTGTGACCATAGCGTACGTGTAGGTATGTACGGCAGGACCAAATTGGAAAGATAGGTAGGAGCAAGCCCATGTAATGCTTTGTAGGCTAGCAGTAAAACCTTGAAATCAGCCCTAGCCTTAATATGAAGCCAGTGTAGAGAGGCTAGCACTGGAATAATATGATAAAATCTTGGGGTTCTAGTCAAGATTCTAGCAGCCGTGTTTAGCACTAACTAAAGTTTATTTAGTGCTTTATCGGGGTAGCCGGAAAGTAGAGCATTTCAGTAGTCTAATCTAGAAGTGACAAAAGCATGTATTAATTTTTCTGCATCATTTTTGTACAGAACGTTTTTGATTTTTGCAGTGTTACGAAGAAGAAAAAAAGCTGTCCTTGAAATATTCTTGATATGTTTGTCAAAAGAGAGATCAGGGTCCAGAGTAACGCCGAGGTCCTTCACAGTTTTATTTGAGATGACTGAACAACCATAAAGATGAATTGTCAGATCCAACAGAAGATCTCTTTGTTTCTTGGGACCTAGAACTATGATCTCTGTTTTGTCCGAGTTTAAAAGTAAAACATTTGCAGCCATCCACTTCCTTACGTCTGAAATACAGGCTTCCAGGGAGGGCAATTTTGGGGCATCACCATGTTTCATCAAAATGTACACCTGTGTATCGTCCACATAGCAGTGAAAATTAACATTATGTTTCCAAATGACATCACCAAGAGGTAAAATATATAGTGAAAACAATAGTGGTCCTAAAACGGAACCTTGAGGAACACCAAAATTTACAGTTGATATGTAAGAAGACAAACCATCCACAGAGACAAACTGATATCTTTACGACAGATAAGGTCTAAACCAGGCCAGAACTTGTCTGTGTAGACCAATTTGGGTTTCCAATCTCTCCAAAAGAATGTGGTGATCGATGGTATCAAAAGCAGCACTAGGGTCCAGAAGCACGAGGACAGATGCAGAGCCTTGGTCTGATGCCATTAAAAATCATTTACCACCTTCACGAGTACAGTCACAGTGCTATGATGGGGTCTAAAACCGGACTGAAACGTTTTGTATACATTGTTTTGTATTCAGGAAGGAAGTGAGTTGCCGCACAACAGCTTCTTCAAACATTTTCGAGAGGAATGGGAGATTCGATATAGGCCGATAGTTTTTTATATTTTCTTGGTCAAGGTTTGGCTTTTTAAAGAGAGGCTTTATTACTGCCACTTTTAGGGGAGTTGGTACACTTCCAGTGGATAGGGAGCCGTTTATTCTGTTCAACATAGGAGGGCCAAGCACAGGAAACAGCTCTTTCAGTAGTTTAGTTGGAATAGGGTCCAGTATGCAGCTTGAAGGTTTAGAGGCCAATACTATTTTCATCAATGTGTCAAGAGATATAGTATTGAAAAACTTGAGTGTCTCCCTTGATCCTAGGTCCTGGAAGTGTTGTGCAGACTCAGGACAACTGAGCTTTGGAGAAATACGCAGATTTGAAGAGGAGTCCGTAATTTGCTTTCTAATGATCATGATCTTTTCCTCAAAGAAGTTCATGAATTTATCACTGCTGAAGTGAAAGCCATCCTCTCTTGGGGAATGCTGCTTTTTAGTTAGCTTTGCGACAGTATCAAAAATAAATTTTGGATTGATCTTATTCTCTTCAATTAAGTTGGAAAAATAGGATGATCGAGCAGCAGTGAGGGCTCTTCAATACTGCATGGTACTGTCTTTCCAAGCTAGTCGGAAGACTTCCAGTTTGGTGTAGCGCCATTTACGTTCCAATTTTCTGGAAGCTTGCTTCAGGGCTTTTTGGTTTTTGTTTTTAGCGGTGTGACCCCATCTAGGGTATTACGCAAGGTTAAATTTAGTTCCTCAGTTAGGTGGTTAACCGATTTTTGTACTCTGACGTCCTTGGGTAGGTGGAGGGAGTCTGGAAGGTCATCTAGGAATCTTTGGGTTGTCCAAGAATTTATAGCATAGCTTTTGATGATCCTTGGTTGGAGTCTGAACAGATTATTTGTTTGCGATTGCAAACGTAATAAAATAGTGGTCCAATAGTCAAGGATTATGAAGAAAAACATTAAGATCCTTATTCCACGGGACAAAACTAGGCCCAGAGTATGACTGTGGAAGTGAGTAGGTCCGGAGACATGTTGGACAAAACCCACTCAGTCGATGATGGCTCCGAAAGCCTTTTGGAGTGGGTCTGTGGACTTTTCCATGTGAATATTAAAGTCACCAGAAATGTGAATATTATCTGCCATGACTACAAGGTCCGGTAGGAATTCAGGGAACTCAGTGAGGAACGCTGTATACGGCCTGTAAACAGTAGCTATAAAAAGAGATTGAGTAGCCTGCGTAGATTTCATGACCAGAAGCTCAAAAGACAAAAACGCAGTCTTTTTTTTTTTGTAAATTGAAATATGCCATCGTAAATGTTAGCATCACCTTCACCTTTGCGGGATGCGCGGGGGATATGATCACTAGTGTAACCAAGTGGAGAGGCCTCATTTAACACAGTAAATTCATCAGGCTTAAGCCATGTTTCAGTCAAGCCAATCACATCAAGATTAGGATCAGTGATTAGTTCATTGACTATAACTGCCTTGGAAGTGAGGGATCTAACATTAAGTAGCCCTATTTTGAGATGTGAGATATCATAATCTCTTTCAATAATGACAGGAATGGTTGAGGTCTTTATTCCAATGAGATTGCTAAGGCAAACACTGCTATGTTTAGTTTTGCCCAACCTAGATCGAGGCACAGACACGGTCTCAATGGGGATAGCTGAGCTGACTACACTGACTGTGCTAGTGGCAGACTTCACTAAGCTGGCAGGGTGGCTAACAGCCTGCTGCCTGGCCTGCACCCTATCTCATTGTAGAGCTAGAGGAGTTAGAGCCCTGTCTATGTTCATATATACGATGAGAGCACCCCTCCAGCTAGGATGGAGTCCGTCACTCCTCAGCTGGCCAGGTTTGGTCCTGTTTGTGGGTGAGTCCCAGAAAGAGGGCCAATTATCTACAAATTCTATCTTTTGGGAGGGGCAGAAAACAGTTTTCAACCAGCGATTGAGTTGTGAGACTCTGCTGTAGAGGTCATACCTCCCCATAACTGGAAGTGGGCCAGAGACAATTACTCAATCCAGACACATCTTTCTAGCTGATTTACACGCTGAAGCTATGTTGCACTTGGTGACCTCTGACTGTTTCATCCTAACATTGTTGGTGCCGACATGGATAACAATATCCCCATACTCTCTACACTCGCCAGTTTTAGCCTTAGCCAGCACCATCTTGAGATTAGCATTAAGGTCAGTATCCCTGCCCCCTGGTAAACAGTGTATGATCGCTGGATGATTCTTTTTAAGTCTAATACTAAAGGTAATGGAGTTGCCAATGACTAGGGTGTTCAATTTGTCAGAGCTAATGTTGGGAGGCTTCGGTGTCTCAGACCCCATAACGGGTGGAGGAGAGACCAGAGAAGACTCGGACTCTGACTCCGACTCGTTGCTTAATGGGGAGAACCGGTTGAAAGTTTCTGTCGGCTGAATGAGCGACACCGGTTGAGCATTCCTACAGCATTTCCTTCCAGAAGACATGAGAAAATTGTCCGGCTGCGGGGACTGTGCGAGGGGATTTATACTACTATCTGTACTTATTGGTGGCACAGACGCTGTTTCATCCTTTCTTAAATTTAAATTAACCTTGCCTAACGATTGCGTCTGAAGCTGAGCTTTCAGCACGGCTATCCTCGCCATAAGGCGATCGTTCTCCTGTATACTATGAGTACAGCGACTGCAGTTAGAAGGCATAATGTTAATGTTACTACTTAGCTTCGGCTGGTGGAGGTCGTGTCGAACCATGTCCAGATAAAGCGTCCGGGGTGAAAAAGTTTAATGAAAAAAGTCAAGCGAGGGGAAAAAAAATATATATAAAACGATAATTAAAAAGTAAAAAGCGTAAAGTTGGCAGGTAGCAAAGAAATGTTAGCAACAAACCGTACAGCAGCACGTAAACAAGTCTACAAGTTGTGACCGGAAATTATGATAAGGTATTGGAAGGAACAATAGACAACAAGGAATTGTAACTGCTCTATACATTCCACCTCAGGACAATAAAAATAATAAACAATGGCGCATAACGAACTGTACAATAGCATGCGGCAGTTTATTATTATTATAGAGCAGTCACGATTAGGGCTGTTGCGGTGACCGTATTACCGCCACACTGGCAGTCAAATACTCACTGTAATTAGGCTTCTCCAAGCTCTGATGCTGCTGATGGTCAATAGTAGACCTACTATATTTATTTCTCAACTTTCCTAATATTAGGCACATTGCTTATATTTACAACAGGAGTATAGCCTACCTGGCTGGTATGAAAATAATCCATGGGAAAAGCATCCTCCATTGGCTATTTAAGTGCATAGATGAGATGCTACCCCTGTTTTGATACAGGTGCGTGATTATGGGCCAGTCTAAATAAATAAAAATGTCACACATATATGATTTAGTATATGTAAAGACAAGATTAAATCAAGAATAGTCTAATGGGTGACAATATTAGCCTATCACTTGTGAATTATATATTATCACTTGTGAATGATGCCCAGCATAAGAAACAATGACTTTTTTTGCGACTTTTTCTAATCATGGTCGCACACCTCATGTAGCCTAGGCCATGGGCCTATATGTTTAAACAAGGTTTGTATCACAACTAAAGTGGCCAAATAACTTCTTAAAATTAAGCACATTCATCCGCTTTACAGGAGGTGTAGAGCCTAACTGGCATATATAAGCAGCGCGTGAGTTTCAAGTTTGGGGAAGATAGTTTTCACCATAAAAATGCACCTTTATAATAAAAGCATTACATGCATAATTGCATTTGTGGTCACTTTTGATAGTTGGTGTTTCCCGCTAATGGAACATTTGCACTTATAGCCTACTACCATGTGCGCATTGCTGCGCTCATAATCTGAAGAAATAGTCTAATAGTTTATCAACATTTTGAGATAAATGTTCTGATCTGTTGCGTCAGCCACATTACATAAAAATGTTTTTTTGATGCTAGTGGTTGTATTAATTTGAGATCTATCACATCCCACAACTGTCCCAGACTATGTTTGGAATATTTATTTCTCGCACAGTGTCACCTCCAGGCCCGAGAAGACAGGCTGGTGTGTTTAGTTTTGGTTTTGGTGTAGGGTTTTTTATGTTCTAGGTGTTATATTTCTATGTTGGGGTAATGGTTCCCAATTAGAGGCAGCTGTGTGTCGTTGTCTCTAATTGGGAACCATATATATGTTTGGGGTTTTCATATAGGTTTTGTGGGTTATTGTTTATGCATAGCTTCTTTGTGTGTCAGTCTATGTTTATGTTGCGATCTTTGTTCATTTTGTTGTTTTGCCCAGTTACGTTCGTTCATAATAAAGATGTATACTGGATGCCTCGCTGCGTCTTGGTCTGTCGTTTCCGAAGATCGTGACACACAGACTTTTGCTACCTGCTTTTGCTGTTCGTTAGGCCTACACATCTTTTTGGCTGACAAAAAGTATATTTGGACAGTTCTTCCAAAAGCTTCAATATGCACCTCCGAATTGGATTAGGATACGCGCAGTTGCATCCCCGACGTGTCTGTCTTCACTTGTAGCCTGTGAGAAAGACTCAATCAAGTGTATGAGAGCCATGTGAGTGGGAGGCGCTTCGGATTGCACAGCACACCCAGGGAGAAGGGCACAACGCAGCACTCCTGGCCAAAAAGGCATGGCTTTTTTTAGGGTGCATTACGGCCACAAAGGGGATGTCGCTGTAAAATTTGAGGCATCATCAAAAGCTTGTCAAATTGTGAATGAGGGACTATTGGAGTGTGTACAGCCTGCGAAAAAATAAAGCAAAGCTCATGCCTTTCAAGCAACTTTTTTCAAATCATCATTGGAGTCTCATCATGCAGCCTTATAATGTATTAAAAATCAAAACATATAGCCCAACATTTGTAGAACAACTAGTTACATTAATAACTCTAAATTAAGCATATAGGAGTACATATTTCTTTGTTAACCGCTCAACATGCGCACTCCCTCAAATCGTTTGGAGAAAATATTTATATTTTATTCAACTTTGTTCAATTGTATTCGTCATACTGTAAAATAATATAAAATAATGCCACGGAAATTATAAGCAAATCTTGTCTGCTAAATGAACTAGTGTTGCCCACAGCCATTTGGCATAGCCACATCAGGACCTAGCATGAGGACAACTCAGAGTATGCTATTCTTTTCTTCTGAAGTATAATACATTTTCTTCATATCATGCTTCTTTAGACCATTCTAAAATAAATAATGGATTTATTGTGAAGGTGTAGGCTCTATTACTCTGATTTATTCAACTTTTTAAAATGTGTGGAAGATGCTAAATGTGTTTATGTTAATTAACGGTCAAATACCGTGAGACAGCCATTATTTGCTTGACAATCACCGGCTGACGGAATTGCGTGACCGCCACAGCCCTAGTCACGTTAACAGCTGAAAACTCCTTTGGAAGGTAGAAGGGTCGGCTTTTGACCATCACATATTTCAAGACGGGTGAACAGTGGGTTGACACTCACACCGTGCTGGAATCAGCACACCAGTTGGAGTTGATGGAGAGACAAACCCCGACTCCACTGTCCTGTCCACCCGGCGAACGGAGAAGCCATCCAGTTGGATAGCCGTGGGGGGGTATCTTGTCTGAGAGCCATGTTTCTGAAAAGCAAAGAATATTGCAGTTCCAAAAGCTCCGTTGGTAGCAAATCCGCGATCGGAGGTCATCCACCTTATTATCAAGTGACTGTACATCAGCCAGTAGAATGGAGGGAAGAGGTGGCCGGTTTTCACTTCGCCTTAACCTCACCAGGGTGACCCCTCTCTTGCCTCTGTAACGCCGCCGTTTCCTCTTGGGTAGCCCGAAAATTGGGTTGGTATTACAGAGAGAGAGAGCAGAGCAGATGAGTCGAAGTAAAAGCCATTATTGGGGTAAGTAACTGCTGATCTGATGTTCAAGAGTTGTTGTCGGTTGTAAGAAATAATAGCGGATACATTTCGTGAAAATAGAGTAAAAAATAAACAACAAAATAAACACAAAATAGCAAAGTTGTGTCGAAGCTTGCAAAACGGCGGCCATCCAGTGCGGTGCCAACGAATGAAATAGGCGGGACATTCCAGCCTCCAGTGGCGGTGGCTATGTAATGTACTCCGACAACAGTCACTCGTTACTACAGCTCATAAACTAAGACTGGCTAAAGAGACTGAGATTTAGAAATTAGAAGCAAATAAACATTGATAAAACAATTAAAATTCACAGACAGTCCCCAAATTAACCTTTAACAGAGGATTATTTAGCAATTATTATGCATTAACTCAGTGTTTCATTGTAATGCGTGATGACTTTTATTTAATCAAAAGCAGCAGCACTGTATATAATGTCTAATAATAGATGGCTATTGGCTTATGTGTTATAAAAGCCAATCGAAATAAGTTTTGGGCTATTGCAAGTTAGTGCCTGTCATCTGAGTTCCCCCGAGTGTTAATTAGCCTACTATTTCATACGATAGACAGCCAAAATATGAACTGGCAGCAGCAGGCTAAATCTGTGTCAGTGTGTGTGTCTTTTTCTTTTTTCTCCTTACCGCAAATGCACTGTCTTCAGCAGCATTCAGTGCTATAAGCCTAGCATAATTTATCAGCACAGACACAGTCATAGCACTCAGACAAGCAGAACCAGAATTTTTAAAAGTTGGTTAATTTCACAATTTTTGTTCAGTCAGATAATGAACAGGAAATCTATCTATAGACTTCAATTCGCCATGCTTTTCCTGTTACCAAGTGACTCACAGTTTATTCTCTACCATGTTGTGATGTTGCCAGAGGAGGCTGGTGGGAGGAGCTATAGGAGGATGGGCTCATTGTAATGTCTGAAATGGAATCAGTGGAATGGTATCAAACATATGGAAACCATTCCAGCCATTACAATGAGCCCGTCCTCCTATATCCCCTCCCACCAGCCTCCACTGGATGTTACTGTTGTTGTTTTAAGCGTAGAGACTACTTTAACACACCACTCTATTCTCCCGACACCCCGCCTGGATCAGTAATCTTTCAAGTCAACACCAAATTTTAAATCCACTTAACGCCAAAACATGTATACAGGAGACGACAGCAGAATCATATTTGAAATAGGATTAGGAATTGACGTGTAATAAATAATATGTACTCCAAGAGCAGCAGATCAGGATTATCCTTCATTTCCCTGTGAAAACTGAAATATTGTAATTATATTGAACAGTATGTGAGATCTTCTGTCTGCAGCTGGTGCTCTGGGAGATAGAATCCTATAGAGGAATGTCCAGGCCCTGAGATACTGCTGTCTGTCAAGGGGAGAGCCTCTACCTCTGTATCTGCCTCTGCACAGAGAGAGAGAGAGATGGAGAGAGAGGGTGAGAAGGAGGACAAGCAGAAGGAGGGAAGGGAAGATGTCAACCCACTATTTGAGTGTCCTTGGAGAGCTGTTTTAATAGAGCCTTTATTTCCAGCCTGTCGCTCACCATAACGAGCGAAATAACCATGTCTGTCCAATCAGCCCTCTCCACCTCCCTTTCGCTCTCTTTCTTTATTCCGCCTCTCTCTCGCTTATTTATCCCTCTCCATCTCTCTCTCCTCCCTCTTCTTTATCCCTATCTCTCCCCCTGTTTCTCTGTCTCCAACACTATCTCTCTCTCAGTAGCCAAGGAGACCTGTGTTCACCACGCCTGGCCTTGACCTGCTTGGAGAGAGAGACGGAACTCTCAGCTTTCTGTTATGTGTTGCTGTTTTTCACTGAAAATAACATATTATACAATTCATGGCCAAGCTGTAATAGAATGTGATTTTTAGACTGGAATCAGGCTGCTTATTGGGATTCACAGTCCTTCTTCCTCACGCTTTCTTATACACTGAGTATACAAAACATTAAGAAAACCTACTCTTTCCATGATGTACATGTATGTAGACTGACCAGGTTAATCCAGGTGAAAGCTATGATCCCTTATTTATGTAATTTTTTTAATCAGTGACAGTTTAAAGAAGGATTTTTTTAAGCCTCAAGACAAATGAGACATAGATTGTGTGTGTGCCATTCAGAGGGTGAATGGGCAAGACAAAATATTGATAGTGCCTTTAGTGCCTTTGAGCAGGGTATGGTAGGAGGTAGGAGGTGCCAGGCGCACCGGTTTGTGTCAAAAACTACAACGCTGCTTGGTTTTTCACCCTCAACAGTTTCAAGAATGGTCCACCACCCAAAGGACATCCAGCCAACTTGACACAACCGCAGGAAGCATTGGAGTCAATATGGGCCAGCATCCCTGTGGAATGCTTTCGGGCACCTTGTAGAGTCCATGCCCCGACGAATTGAGGCTGTTCTGAGGGCAAACTCTGAGGGCAACTCAATATTACGAATGTGTTCCTAATGTTTGGTGTACTCAGTGTACATTCAATTTACACACACAGCCACCATGTTGTTTTTGCTCTTGATGGTAAATTGAAAATTGAAAGATGTAGAAGTGAATACGTGCCTTGCATTTGTGAGGACATCTAAATTCAGATGTGACAGGAAGCAGTTAATGAAGAAGCGTTTGCCTTTTTAGAAGGTATATTTAAAGCCACTGTCGATTTAACAAAGGCCTCAGGAGTGCTTTGCTGTAATTGTGATCAACAGCTCTGGTGTCACATAAAGGAAGAAGAGGGTGAAACGTTTGATTGGAAACGTAACCTCCTGGGCATGTAAGCTTAACAACAGGACAGTTTGAATGAATATACACTGAAAATAGTTCCATTTGTGTATATTTAGAACTGCATTGCCTCTAGTTTGTAAGTAGTGACTAACCGCTCTGTCTTTCTGCGAACAATTCCATGCAGTCAGATTGGAGAAACTATGATTTAAAGGCCCAGTGCAGTAAAACTCATTTTTCCTGTATTTTGTATTATATTGTGCAACAGCTGCTTTTTATCAGTGTTATTTCCTTTATAGTTGCTGGTTGGAAATACAATCTACACAGGACCTTCTAATGTGCAGGTTTGTATGGGCGGGAGTTTCGGCTTTCCATGGTGACATCACCATGCGGTAAATTGGTGAATAGGCCAATAGCAAGTTCCAAACCTCTGCCAATAACAGCTGGTTTTCAGTTTTCCCCTCCCCACTCAGACCACTCCCTGCCAGTCCTAGCAAAATTGTTGCTTGAGAAATAGTTTTTTTTCTAAAAAGCTATTTTTGCCCATTTTAATGGAAATCTATTACAGTAAGGTACTTAATTGTTACCCAGAAATAATTTGATATTGATATAAAACGACTGCATTGGGCCTTTAAATAGATTCAGCTTTTTTTCCCCTTCTTGGCTCGAGACCACATGCCGCTTCTCTATTTCAAAGCGTGTGAAGCTCTGTCAACTGACATTCACTGGCAACAAAGAGCATGAGAGATTTCACTATGACTGAGAGAATAGAGAATATGCTTAATTTCAAGCATAGTTATTCCTTTTGGTGTAACCAAATGCTATGCTTTTATCCAGTACACAGTTGACCGAAATACTTATTTCCTGAAGGAAGAAAATCACCATCCCCTAGCACCTTGGATGGATCTTCAAGCCTTAAACATGACGTCTATATCTCTCTACCTGCTTTAGGACTGTATACATGTAACATTTAACCACCTTTTTGAGTCCCAGCATGAATGCATATAGTTCCCTTAAAGCCATGTTGAAATATGTCATGTATAGGAGCACAGAAAACCTGCTGTGTTTGACTTAGACAAACGTTCACATCTCTTAAATAGATAAGGGCCTAATCTCCACGACATTTGATCAATGGTTAATCTGCTGGAGAAATTCTATTAAAGGGTTGAAGGCTCATTAGCCGATAGATCTGAATCCTATTACTGCTGTGGCAGAGGGAGAAGACACGGGGAGAGATGAGAGGGGAGGAAAAGAGAGAAGGAGAGAGGAGAGATGAGAGGGGAGGAAAGGAGAGAAGGAGAGAGGAGAGATGAGAGGGGAGGAAAGGAGAGAAGGAGAGAGGAGAGATGAGAGGGGAGGAAAGGAGAGAAGGAGAGATGAGAGGGGAGGAAAGGAAAGGAGAGGAGAGATGCAAAATCTGGATCCCTACAAATCAGCTTGGCTAGACAATCTGGACCCTCTCTTTCTAAAATTATCAGCCGAAAATGTTGCAACCCCTATTACTAGCCTATTCAACCTCTCTTTCGTATCGTCTGAGATCCACAAAGATTGGAAAGCTGCCGAGGTCATCCCCCTCTTCAAAGGGGGAGACACTCTAGACCCAAACTGTTATAGACCTATATTCATCCTGCCCTGCCTTTCTAAATTCTTCGAAAGCCAAGTTAATAAACAGATCATTTCGAATCCCACCGTACCTTCTCCACTATGCAATTTGGTTTCCGAGCTGGTCATGGGTGCACTTCAGTCAGGCTCAAGGTCCTAAACGATATCATAACCGCCATCGATAAAAGACAGTACTGTGCAGCCGTCTTCATCGACCTGGCCAAGGCTTTCAACTCTATCAATCACCACATTCTTATCGGCAGACTCAATAGCCTTGGCTTCTCAAATGACTGCCTCGCCTGGTTCACCAACTACTTCTCAGATAGAGTTCAGTGTGTCAAATTAGAGGGCCTGTTGTCCAGACCTCTGGCAGTCTCTATGGGGGTGCCACAGGGTTCAATTCTCGGGCTGACTCTTTTCTCTGTATATATCAATGATGTCGCTCTTGCTGCTGGTGATTCTCTGATCCACCTCTATGCAGACAGCACCATTCTGTTTACATCTGGCCCTTCTTTGGACACTGTGCTAACAAACCTCCAAACAAGCTTCAACGCCATACAACACTCCTTCCGTGGCCTCCAACTGCTTTTAAATGCTAGTTAAACGAAATGCATGCTCTTCAACCAATTGCTGCCCGCACCCTCCCGCCCGACTAGCATCACTACTCTGGACAGTTCTGACCTAGAATAGGTGGACAACTACAAATACCTACTAGGTGTCTGGTTAGACTGTAAACTCTCCTTCCAGACTCACATTAAGAGAAGAAAGAATCCAAAATTAAATCTAGAATCGGCTTCCTATTTCGCAACAAAGCCTCCTTCACTCATGGCGCCAAACATACCCTCGTAAGACTGACTATCCTACCAATCCTTGACTTCGGCGATGTCATTTTCAAAATAGCCCCCAACACTCTACTCAGCAAACTGGATGTAGTCTATCACAGTGCCATCTGTTTTGTCACCAAAGCCCCATGTACTACCCACCACCACTGCGACCTATATGCTCTCGTTGGCCCTCACTAAATATCCGTCGCCAAACCCACTGGCTCCAGGTCATCTATGAGTCTTTGCTAGGTAAAGCCCCGCCTTATCTCAGCTCACTGGTCACCATAGCAACACCCACCCGTAACACGCGCTCCAGAAGGCATATTGCACTGGTCATCCCCAAGCCAACACTTCCTTTGGCCGGCCTTTCCTTCCAGTTCTCTGCTGCCAATGCCTGGAACGAATTGCAAAAATCTCTGAAGCTGGAGTCTTATATCTCCCTCTCTAACTTTAAGCATCAGCTGTCAGAGCAGCTTACCGATCAATGTACCTGTACACAGCCAATCTGTAAATAGCACACCCGACAACCTCATCCCCATATTATTACTTACCCTCTTGCTCTTTTGCACTCCAGTATCTCTACTTGCACATCATCATCTGCACATCTATCACTCCAGTATTAATGCCAAATTGTAATTATTTTTGCCTCTATGGCCTATGTATTGCCTACCTCCCTAGTCTTCTACATTTGCACACACTGTACATAGATTTTTCTATTTTTATTTTATTTTGTGTTATTGAATGTACGTTTGTTTATGTGTAACTCTGTGTTGTTGTTTTTGTTGCACTGCTTTGCTTTATCTTGGCCAGGTCGCAGTTGTAAATGAGAACTTGTTCTCAACTGGCCAACCTGGTTAAATAAAGGTGAAATATATGTTTTAAAGATGAAAGGGGAGGAAAGGAGTGAAGGAGAGATGAGAGGGGGAGGAAAGGAGAGAAGGAGAGAGGAGAGATGAGAGGGGTGGAAAGGAGAGAAGGGGAGAGGAGAGATGAGAGGGGTGGAAAGGAGAGAAGGAGAGAGGAGAGAAGGAGTAGAGAGGAGAAGAGGACAAGAAGAAGGGAGAGGCCAAGAGAGAGAAGAGAGGAAAGAATGAGGGGAAGATGAGGAGAGGCCTGAGCTGTGCTCTCCAGAGGATCCTGCTGTGTTCTGTTTTGTCTGGGGGGAATCGAATGGGAAGGTCACTGACAGTGCAGGGCCATTTTCATAATGAGGAACTCTGATAATGCATCACACATGCACACAATCATAAAGAAGCCATCAGTGCCTACACAGACACATTTAATCACTCTAAAACCTGGGTCCTCATATTTAGCCCCCACCCTGTATTCACTAGCGTCTCTCATCTAATTAAATATTTGTTTAAATATTAGGGCATTTTCTCATACGGTGCAGTTGATTCAGATGTTGAATGTATTTACACCTCGTTTCTTTGTAAGAAATGGGTGCTCCCTTCGTTGTTTGTCGAAATAAATTGGTTTACAATAGGCTAGTGATGAGAAAAGAGAAGAGAGGGAGAGATAGAGAGTGGGATACAATACTTGTGAGCATGTGACGAATGCTGTATTGTGGAGAGCATAATTAGAGTCAAGGTTGAGGCATGGTTCCTGTGCTCTTTACTGTCAATGAGGCCTACAGCAAGAATGGATTCACAAGCCTCCAAGGTCTTCCAAGGGTTTTTAACACCCCTCTTCAGGGGACATTTGTTTTGTAATGAAAAAAAATTTAGTAAATGTGTAAGATTCATTACAATTGCCACGTTCACAAACTGATTTCTTCTATTGATGAATGTACCCGTCTCTCGCTGTGTTTTCATGCCAGATCTATACAGCGTGCATATCCTATCAAATCCTGGACACGCTTTTGTATCAATTATGGATCAGTCAATGTTGAAAAAGCCTATCAGGCAAGAATGAAGCTAAGTTCAGTACGCGGTTCCTGCTGACATCGTTCGGAACAAAAACTTAGGGAGGTCGAGGTATGTTCTTACAGGTCTCTCTCTCTGTCTCGCTCTGTTTTTCTGTCGCTCTCTCTCTCATTCACTCTCTCTCTGTCTCTCTCTCTGTCTCGCTCTGTTTTTCTGTCGCTCTCTCTCTCTCTTATTCTCTCTCTCTCTCTCTCTCTCTCTCTCTCTCTCTCTCTCTCTCTCTCTCTCTCTGTCTCGCTCTGTTTTTCTGTCGCTCTCTCTCTCTCTCATTCACTCTCTCTCTGTCTCTCTCTCTCTCTGTCTCGCTCTGTTTTTCTGTCGTTCTCTCTCTCTCTCATTCACTCTCTCTCGCTGTCTCTCTCTCTGTCTCTCTCTCCTGATAGACATTGACGAGTGTTCTGATGGGTTCGTGGAGTGTAATGACAAAGCCATCTGTGTCAACCTGCCCGGTTGGTACCACTGCGAGTGTCGTGATGGCTACCACGACAATGGCTTGTTCTCGGCCAATGGGGAGTCGTGCATAGGTGAGTTGGCCCGCCCCTTTTCTCTCAATACTAAAAGAAGCTCTGTGGTTGTAAGCAAACTTCATTCAGCTAGTCACATGATAATGCCTATTGAAATTACATGAATAGAGTATATTAGCACATTAGTTTGTGTTTTTCCATTATTCTAGTGTATTCTAACATTGATCATAGCAGCATATCTAACCATTGCAGAGATAGAAATTTCCTTGGCCTTCTTTTGACCATTTATTTTGCTGTCTGGTGCAGGTAATAGTGTGATTGGACATACCATTACTGGTACATTTTCCTCCAAATCCCTGTCTGCTTTTAACTGCTCATGGAATCTTTCTGAAACATTCTCTAGTCTAAAGCAACCTGTCAAGAGCTTGTCACAATGTCAAAATGGAAGAAAACCCTCAATCTAGTAGTGTGCCTCAGCAGTAACAGTGCTGCAGCTCTGTCTGTCTGTCTGTCTGCTATATAGCCTAATTTTACCTGTCAAGTCTACCTGATCGACACAGCCCACTGGGCACAGATGTCAATTCTACGTCTATTCCATGTTGATTCCATTGAAATGACATGGAAACAACGTTGATTCAACCAGTGTGTCGCCAGTGGAAGAGCACATTAAAAGGGAAAGTTTACCTAAAAATCCAACTCGTAATTTCTAATTTCGTAAGTGAGTCCATACATTGAAACTAGTTAGGTGGAGCGATTCTATTTCGGGGGAGAAGTGAAGACAGTAGCCAAGCATTACAAATGAGTTATATGAAGTGAAACAGCAACCTACAAACATATACTCGCCAGTGATTAAGACAACTACTGGAGTGCCTCCGATGCTTATCATTTGTAATACATTTTTTATGGCAATGGGGTTAAAAGTAATTATATTGTTAGGATACTCATAGCCACTATTCTGTCTATTCTTCAATGTTTTTAGTTTTTATTTAACCTTTATTTAACTAGGCAAGTCAGTTAAGAACACATTCTTATTTACAATGACGGCCAAACCCGGACAACGTTGGGCCAATTGTGCGCCGCCCTCCAGGCTGTATCACGTCCGGATGTGATACTGCCTGGAATCAAACCAGGGACTGTAGTGGCACCTCTTGCACTGAGATGCAGTGCCTTAGACCGCTGCGCCACTCGGGAAAGATGGCACAATAAAATAAAATAAAACTGTATTTGTCACATGCGCCGAATACAGACTTTACCATGAAATGCTAACTTTGGAGCCCTTTCCCAACAATGCTGAGTTAAAAAGTAAGAATTACTGTCCATTACAATGTAAGGTGGCACAATTACTGTCTAGCTCCTCAACATATGCTAACCGGTAGAACGCCTAGACGACAACACAATAAGATCAACTCAAAATGCAATGATTAGACTATACATACGTCCACACGCTCGCTTTGACGCTTTCTCTTCTCAGATGACGTGTGTGAAGCTAGCCACAATAAGGATTAGCCACAAAAGGGAATTTGCGGTTCACCTTCAAAATAAAAGTCCTCCATTGAAAGTCATTTAAAACGGATACAAATAGTGGAATCATGTCATATTTGGAGTAGATAATTCTAAACAAGGTAGAAATGTTGTCATTTAAATTCAAGAAAATACAATAATTTATTATTATGGTTAGCTTCACACAGGTGGCTGTAGGAGTGTTTACATCGTATTTCCTGTTTTTTTATCGCTACTAGCCATCTTCTGCATGTGTCTGTATCTTTCAATGGAAATCAGTGAAATGTTGTGCCTTCTTTCCTCGATGTATTATATAAGTGCAGACAGGGACAGAACACCAGCTTGCTCTTGCTGCTATCTCTTCGGAATTCCGCTTTTCAGAACTAACTTTAGGCTACCTGTGATACACCTTTCAACTTTTAACTTTTCAACAATCTTTTCAATCGTTTATGGTGGAAAAGTACACATTTTCTGACTCACAACCAATAGTACTTTTGATAAAAGTAGGTCATTTGGCCATACACTTTCAATAAAACAGAATGTATCCCCAATTTGCGGATTTCTCAAACGCTTTTGACTGACAACGGAGCAGGTCTAGCAGTGCACAAAGACACATCATGAGTCACGTAACCCGTTTTTACAGCTTTCCAGTTCTAGACTGCAGGGAGAGAGGGGGGGAGAAGGCAAACTCCATCTAGGTAAACTTCCCCTTTAAAGAGACTCTCAGGGAGCTCAACATACTGTAAAGAACAAAGACGACTGTTCTGAGTAATAATTTTACCCCCAAAAAACTCTAGTTTGGATTCCTTTGTATTTTTATAAGCAGTAAGATGTGTGAATTGATGCATAAACTACGGTATTTGACCTGTGTTGAGCATATGTGTGAAGTCATCTCTCTTGCTCCCTACAGATATCAACGAATGCAAGATGGGGAGGAACACCTGTGCCAATGACACAGTGTGTTTCAACTTGGAGGGGGGCTATGACTGCAGGTGCCCCCACGGGAGGAACTGCACTGGAGACTGTATCCTTGACAACAAAGTCAAACACAACAGGCAGATCTGGGTGCTGGACAACGATAGGTGCTCCGTCTGCTCCTGTCAGGTGAGACAGAGAGGATGATGGGTATAAAACGAACAATGGTCAGATCAGTGGCGTTCTATTAGTTGATGTAAAACAATATGATGATTGGTTATCAATTCAGTTTGATATATGTTTAACGAAGAGGTCTGAAAATGTAAATGCATCAACCAGTTGTTTGGAAAACTTGGTTTTAAATAAACCCCAAAATATATATTTTTCCTCATGATTCTACGGCTACAGTCTTGAAACGTTTAGTAATTTAGTGTTTCCTTTTTGATAATGTCTTGTGTCTGGCAATGCTAGCAGGTGATTATAGAGGATTAGTATGGGTATTGAATGATCAAGCATCACATTATTAATTTGATTACAGAGGAGGAGGGCAGAAATGAAGCTTAAATGAAACGAGTCATTTTAATTGATTGGAAAAATTGAGAACCTGCCTGTCAAAATTAGCAGTATTGAACGGCTGAGTGAACAGAGAGCGTAAACATGTTGTTGTTTTGGAACGGTCACGGGCAGCTAGTAGAGAGCAATGGTCATTTTGAGTGTGTGTAATTAACCAATAACCAAGGTCAACTAGCAAAGATTGATTGTGGGTTATAGAGCTCAAGACTTTGAGACTGTACTTGAGTCGAGTGTCGATTGATAGACCATGCATCTGCCCACCCCTCTGTGCAGACTGGCCAGGTGATGTGCAGGAGGATGGTGTGTGACTGTGAGAACCCCACAGCTGACCTGTTCTGCTGTCCAGAGTGTGACCCTCGCCTCAGCAGCCAGTGTCTGCACCAGAACGGCCTGCTGACCTACGGCAGTGGAGAGTCCTGGGTGGAGAACTGCCAGCAGTGCCAGTGTCTGGTAAGTACCAACAATACACAGCCTATAGAGAGATAGGACACACTGTACTCTGCTTTAGTGATTAATGTACGGGAGATACTGGACATCAGAGTGGTGGCCAAGGGAATAGTAAAGGTGTGTGTGTGCGGGCATGTGCAGGTCTCTGTGTCCACACAGTGGGTGGCCTCGGAGAAGTGTTGTGGATAAGGTTGTTAGCTTGTCCTGGCAATATATAAAACAGAATTATGACGTGTCAAGAGCGTTCTCTATTGAATCACCCATGAAGAAATATGCACTGTTTGCATCGACACTCTCCACTGTGCCGACCTTTTCTAAGGTTCCCGCATCCCTGCTGTTCAAACAATAGGAAGGCTTTTTTATGAGGATTTCACACTAAATCTGACAGAACATCACTACCTACCGCCTCCGATACGCCTTTCAGACACACTTTACAACCAGCTATATTTTTATTAAATGCAAATGTCACGGTTGGCGTTCTCCCTGGCCATTCTGCTCCCAGAGCGAAGCAACACTTAGCTGCATTTGTGTCACTATGCCTTTGCGTCGACCCACAAATCATCGTTCTGTCAGCGCTCTCTCTCTGCCGCCCGTCAGTCCCATCGGAAGAGTGGCATTATTGTTGGTTATTTCTTCCCTCAGATCAAACAGAGTGTGGTAGAACAGACACACAGACAGCCATGCCACATCACTCTCCTGTGATTAGCATATGAATAAAGGGACACCAATGGTGCATGTCCATACAGGATTTAACCCAGTGTTTTACCCAGAAGGCTCCGACTTTTCTATTTCCGTCTACGCGGACCGTCACCCGTCTCTCACTGGGCCATATCTGCGGCGGACCTGCTCTCACTATGGGTCAAAACCACGCCACTGGTACTTTTCAACTGGCATTTACGTAGCAATGTCTAACTGTGAACTTTAATACCCGCCCGCAAAACAACTGTTTTGATAATGCAGAGGTTGATGATTCTGCGCCTCACAAATCCTCACAGTCAGCCCTATTAAGTTCCCTAATATAACATAAGGGTGTATGCCCTGGTGTTACAGTCGAAGAACAGCATAAGTCAGATCCATAGCTACAGTACCAGGCAGCATAATGTTGTTCCCTTCTCCCATTGTAATGCTGTCCTTAAGGGCCTTGGGTGGATTACTTACAGCAGGCCATTATAGGGCTGGAAAAGTGTTGGAGAGGCAGGTAGATGTAGGCTGCTCTCTCTCTCTCTCTCTCTCTCTCTCTCTCCCGAGGCAGGCACTCATGTATCCACGCACTCACACGCGCACGCATACATGCACAAACACACACACATACACAGCCACCAGTCAAAATGGTATAAACAGCAGCGCTTGAAAGAGAGGAGCGGAGGAGAATGGTGTGTAGCGATAAGCATGGGATCCAGTAGCATGACAGGGACGTGAAATGAACCCTGAATGCCTCCATAGTTATCAGAGCCAGAACCATACGGGCTCCGCTCAGCAGGGAAACGGACACGCTTAGAATCTTAGACAAAGATACAAACCACCTTTTACTTTACATTTATTTGTGCACTCAAGCTGATGACAGAATATTTTCTTTGACGTACATACACTATATATACAAAACTATGTGGACACCCCTTCCAATTAGTTTATTCGGCTATTTCAGCCACACCTATTGCTGACAGGTGTATAAAATTGAGCACACAGGCATGCAATCACCATAGACAAACATTGGCAGTAGAATGGCCTTACTGAAGAGCTCATTGACTTTCAACGTGGCACCATCAAATCAAATCAAAGTTTGTCACGTGCGCCGAATACAACAGGTGTAGACCTAACAGTGACATGCTTACTTACAGGCTCTAACCAACAGTGCAAAAAAGGTATTAGGTGAACAATAGGTCAGTAAAGAAATAAAAACAACAGTAAAAAAGACAGTGAAAAATAACAGTAGCGAGGCTATAAAAGTAGCAAGGCTACATACAGACACTGGTTAGTTAGGCTGATTGAGGTAGTATGTACATGTAGATATGGATAAAGTGACTGTGCATATACGATGAACAGAGAGTAGCAGTAGCGTCAAAGAGGGGTTGGCGGGTGGTGGTGGCGGGGCACACAATGCAAATAGTCCGGGTAGCCATTTGATTACCTGTTCAGGAATCTTATGGCTTGGGGGTAAAAACTGTTGAGATGCCTTTTTGTCCTAGACTTGGCACTCCGGTACCGCTTGCCATGTGGTAGTAGAGAGAACAGTCTATGACTGGGGTGGCTGGGGTCTTTGACAATTTTTACCGCCTGGTGTAGAGGTCCTGGATGGCAGGCACCTTAGCCCCAGTGATGTACTGGGCCGTACGCACTACCCTCTGTAGTGCCTTGCGGTCGGAGGCCGAGCAATTGCCGTACCAGGCAGTGATGCAACCAGTCAGGATGCTCTCGATGTTGCAGCTGTAGAACCTTTTGAGGATCTCAGGACCCATGCCAAATCTTTTTAGTTTCCTGAGGGGGAATAGGCTTTGTTGTGCCCTCTTCACAACTGTCTTGGTGTGTTTGGACCATTCTAGTTTGTTGATGATGTGGACACCAAGGAACTTGAAGTTCTCAAACTGCTCCACTACAGCCCCGTCGATGAGAATGGGGGCGTGCTCGGTCCTCCTTTTCCTGTAGTCCACAATCATCTCCTTAGTCTTGGTTACGTTGAGGGAGAGGTTGTTATTCTGGCACCACCCGTCCAGGTCTCTGACCTCCTCCCTATAGGCTGTCTCGTCGTTGTTGGTGATCAGGCCTACCACTGTTGTGTCGTCTGCAAACTTAATGATGGTGTTGGAGTCGTGCCTGGCCATGCAGTCGTGAGTGAACAGGGAGTACAGGAGGGGACTGAGCACGTACCCCTAAGGGGCTCCAGTGTTGAGGATCAGCGTGGCAGATGTGTTGCTACCTACCCTCACCACCTGGGGGCGGCCCGTCCGGAAGTCCAGGATCCAGTTGCAGAGGGAGGTGTTTAGTCCCAGGATCCTTAGCTTAGTGATGAGCTTTGAGGGTACTATGGTGTTGAACGCTGAGCTGTAGTCAATGAATAGCATTCTCACATAGGTGTTCCTTTTGTCCAGGTGGGAAAGGGCAGTGTGGAGTGCAATAGAGATTGCGTCATCTGTGGATCTGTTTGGGTGGTATGCGAGTTGGAGTGTGTCTAGGGTTTCTGGGATAATGGTGTTGATGTAAGCCATTACCAGCCTTTCAAAGCACTTCATGGCTACAGACGTGAGTGCGTTTGTGTTCTTGGGCACAGGGACTATGGTGGTCTGCTTGAAACATGTTGGTGTTACAGACTCAATCAGGGACATGTTGAAAATGTCAGTGAAGACACCTGCCAGTTGGTCAGCACATGCCCGGAGCACACATCCTGGTAATCTGTCTGGGCCCGCAGCCTTGTGTATTTTTACTCACGTCGGCTACGGAGAGCGTGATCACACAGTCGTCCGGAACAGCTGATGCTCTCATGCATGCCTCAGTGTTGCTTGCCTCGAAGCGAGCATAGAAGTGATTTAGCTCGTCTGGTAGACTTGTGTCACTGGGCAGCTTGTGGCTGTGCTTCCCTTTGTAGTCTGTAATAGTTTGCAAGCCCTGCCACATCAGACGAGCGTCGGAGCCGGTGTAGTATGATTCAATCTTAGCCTGTATTAACGCTTTGCCTGTTTGATGGTTTGTCGCAGGGCATAGCAGGATTTCTTGTAAGCTTCCGGGTTAGAGTCCCTCACCTTGAAAGCGGCAGC
Source organism: Brachymystax lenok tsinlingensis (assembly GCA_030435695.1). Lineage (NCBI taxonomy): Eukaryota > Metazoa > Chordata > Actinopteri > Salmoniformes > Salmonidae > Brachymystax > Brachymystax lenok. The sequence continues at coordinate 18,806,239 of CM059818.1, forward strand.
TCTACCCTTTAGCTCAGTGCGAATGTTGCCTGTAATACATGGCTTCTGTTTGGGGTATGTACGTACAGTCACTGTGGGACGTCCTCAATGCACTTTTTGATAAAGCCAGTGACTGATGTGGTGTACTCCTCAATGCCATCGGAAGAATCCCGGAACATGTTCCAGTCTGTGATAGCAAAACAGTCCTGTAGTTTAGCATCTGCTTCATCTGACCACTTTTTTATAGAAGAGTCACTGGTGCTTCCTGCTTTAATTTTTACTTGTAAGCAGGAATCAGGAGGATAAAGTTGTGGTCGGATTTACCAAATGGAGGGCGAGGGAGAGCTTTGTACACATCTCTGTGTGTGGAGTACAGGTGATCTAGAATTTCTTTCCCGCCGGTTGCACATTTAACATGTTGATAGAAATTAAGTAGAACTGATTTAAGTTTCCCTGCATTAAAGTCTCCGGCCACTATAAGCGCCGCCTCTGGGTTAGTGGTTTCCTGTTTGCTTATTTCCTTATACAGCTGACTGAGTGCCATCTTAGTGCCAGCATCTGTCTGTGGTGGTAAATAAACAGCCACGAAAAGTATAGCTGAAAAGTCTCTAGGCAAGTAGTGTGGCCTGCAATTTATCACAATATACTCTACTTCAGGCAAGCAAAATCTAGAGACTTCCTTAGATTTCGTGCACCAGCTGTTGTTTACAAATATGCACAGACCGTCCCCCTCGTCTTACCGGAGTGTGCTGTTCTATCTTGCCGGTGCAGCGTATATCCCGCTAGCTGAATATCAATGTCGTCATTCAGCCACGATTCCGTGAAACATAGGATGTTACAGGTTTTTATGTCCCGTTGGTAGGATATTCATGATCGTACCTCGTCTAATTTATTGTCCAATGATTGCACGTTGGCGAGTAATATTGACGGTAACGGCAGCTTTCCCACTCGCCTTCTGCTGGTCCTCACGAGGCATCCCGCTCTGTCCTCTGTACCTGCGTCTCTTTCTCTTGCAAATAACGGGGATGTTGGCCCTGTCGGGTGTTTGGAAAATGTCCTGTGCGTCCTGCTTGTTACAGAAGGTCGAGAGCCAAATCGGCATATTCAGGGGGGATGCGCACGGTGGAGACCTGGTCTGAACTTTCCACTGTGGTAGCACCAACGGAAACCCCTAAACACCTCCCCGAGCACTCTCGTGACCACCGCGTGAGAACCCTCTGTTGCCAAGAAACAGTGGGGTCATGACAAGCTAACCAGGATAGACCTAGAACCACGGGAAATGCAGGAGAATCAATGAGGAAGAGACTAATTTTCTCCTTGTGACCCCCCTGCGTCACCATGCCCAGAGGAGCGGTGACCTCACTAATCAACCCTGACCCTAATGGTCGACTTTCTAAGGCGTGAACGGGGAAAGGCAAATCCACGGGAAAAATGGGGATCCCTAAACTATGGGCGAACATTCTATCTATAAAATTCCCAGCCACGCCTGAATCGACGAGCACCTTATGCTGGGAATGCGGGGAAAAATCTGGAAAAATGACATACAAAAACATATGTGCAACAGAGGACTCTGGGTGAGAATGGTGTCGGCTCACCTGAGGTGACGCCAGAGCGCCCTGCCTGCTGCCTCGATACCCAGAGGAACCAACCCGGCACCAACCGGCCTCCATGGGTATCGGAGAGGGAGTGCGGGGGGATGGAACCAACAGACCCAGATCTGAACGTCTGCGGGCAGCCAGCAGGTTATCCAGCCGGATGGACAGGTCCACCAACTGGTCAAATGTAAGGGTGGTGTCTCTGCATGCCAACTCCCGACGGACGTCCTCGCGCAGACTGCAGCGATAATGGTCTATCAGGGCCCTGTCGTTCCATCCCGCGCCGGCAGCCAGGGTCCGAAACTCCAGGGCGAACTCCTGGGCGCTCCTCGTCTCCTGCCTTAGATGGAAGAGGCGTTCACCCGCCGCTCTACCCTCGGGCGGGTGGTCGAAGACTGCCTGGAAACGGCGGGTGAACTCCTCAAACTGGTCCAACGCCGCATCTCCCTCTCTCCACACGGCGTTGGCCCACTCCAGGGCTTTCCCGATGAGGCACGAGACGAGGGCGGATACCCTCTCACGGCCCGAAGGAGCTGGGTGGACAGTTGCCAGGTATAAGTCAAGCTGCAATAGGAACCCCTGGCAGTTCGCAGCACTCCCGTCGTATTCCTGGGGAAGGGAGAGACAAATCCCACTGGAACCAGGAGAAGGAGGGGCGAGTATTGGTGACCCCGATTGTGCTGGTGGAGGCGCTGGTAGAACTCCCTGTCTCTCCCAGTGGTCCATTGTCTGGACAACGCGGTCCATGGTGTTGCCTAGATGGTGGAGCATTGTTGCGTGCTCCTGGACGCGCTCCTCCACCCCTATTCCTGGGGTACCAGCTCCTGCTGACTCCATATGTTCGGTGGTGGAGGAGCGCATGTAATGAATGGAATAGAAACCAGGTGTGTGGGAAGACAAGACAAAACAAATGGAAAATGAAAAATGGATCGATGATGGCTAGAAGACCGGAGACGCCGACCGCTGAGCGCCGACTGAACAAGGAGAGGCACCAACTTCGGCGGAAGTTGTGACAATAATAGCACAATTGGGTGGGCGCCCATAAAACTGCTGCAATTTCTTCCGGCGCCATTTAAGTCCTAGGAAATTATAGGATGTCACCTTTCCAACAAGTCATCTTGTCAAATTTTTGCCCTGCTAGAGCTGCCCCTGTCAACTGTAAGTGCTGTTATTGTGAAGTGGAAATGTCTAGGAGCAACAACGGCTCAGCCACGAAGTGGTAGGCCACACAAGCTCACTGAATGGGACCGCCGAGTGCTGAAGTGCGTAGCGCCTAAAAATCGCCTGACCTCGGTTGCAACACTCACTACCAAGTTCCAAACTGCCACTGGATCAATGTCAGCACAATAACTGTTTGTCGGGAGCTTCATGAAATGGGTTTCTATGGCCAAGCAGCCACACACAAGCCTAAGATCACCATGCGCAATGCCAATGATTTGGGCATTAATATGGAGCTGGTGATATGCATATCGAATTATATGTTCAACGAGCAGGTGTCCACATACCTTTGGTCATGTAGTGCATCTCTGACTCGCTACAATAGGTATATGGGAATGGGAATAGGATACTGTTTTAGTCATAGATCTGGAGACATGAAACATTGTTGCCGTAGGACACACGGTTGTCTAGCCAAGGCAAATCTCTGGCAAGGCTCACTAAACCAAATGTCACCAGTAAATGTCATTCTCGCAGACGTTTTTTTGACGGACTCTTTGATGTGTACTGAGATTCATAATACTGTTTTTGAACAAGAAAAGGAAAGATTGAAGAAATTAGTTTCTGATCTAGAGAAAGATTTCAGTGCCTTACCCACCTGCCAGGGCCCATGTAAAGGTGATTAAATGACATCCCATACTGTGTAATGAAAAGCTATAGTCTAAAGCCCTACCCACTGACTCTGGCAATGGGAAAGAGTTCTGCTCCAGAGGAATCACACTTAAAATGTTTACTCACTAAACGAAGGCAGGGAGCACACATTAGCACAGCATGTGCCTGTATTTTATAGCCCCACTAATTTACTACAATATCACTAAAATGCAGAGCTAGCTGATTTTCAGAGATATTAAATAACCCGATGGGAGACTTACAGCAAACTAAACTCATAAGCAGTTTTGAGTTTCTGTGTGCATGTGCATGTGCGTGTGTGTTAGTGTGCGTGTGCATGTGTTTTTCTTGCTTATGCTTATTTTCCATTTTCCAAGGAGGTGTAAACCATTCACTTCAGGGATAAAAATGTTAGCAGAACTGGGTGATGCGGAATCATATCTAGAAAGGTGGCCAACATTATGACATGTATTCACTGGCTTATTGAAACGGCTGCTGGAGAAATCCAATTCCCAACTGGCAACCCGGCCAGGGGGTCATTTCCTTTGACCGCCACCAAGTTTTCTAAGCAAAAAAAATATAATATTTGTTATTATTATTGATGGGGGGGAGGGGGGGATGTAAAAGCACCAGCAAATCAACTCCAAATTATTTTAATTTTGGAAATCTGTTCCAAATTGTTCTCATGCACAATGTAGAGATACTTTTGGTCATGTAGTGTATGTGGACACCTGCTTGTTGAATATTCTAATTAAAAATCATGGGCATTAATATGTACAGTTGAAGTCTGAAGTTTACATACACTTAGGTTGGAGTCATTAAAACTCGTTTTTTCAACCACTCCACACATTTATTGTTAACAAACTATAGTTTTGGCAAGTCGGTTAGGACATCTACTTTGTGCATGACACAAGAAATTGTTCCAACAATTGTTTACAGACGGATTATTTTACTTATAATTCTCTGTATCACAATTCCAGTGGGTCAGAGGTTTACATAAAAGAAATTCACTGTGCCTTTAAACAGCTTCGAAAATTCCAGAAAATAATGTCATTGCTTTAGAAGCTTCTGATAGACTAATTTACATAATTTGAGTCAATTGGGGGTGTACCTGTGGATGTATTTCAAGGCCTACCTTCAAACTCATTGCCTCTTTGCTTGACATCATGGGAAAATCTCAATAAATCAGCCAAGACCTCAGAAAACAAATTGTAGACCTCCACAAGTCTGGTTCATCCTTGGGAGCAATTTCCAAATGCCTGAAGGTACCACGTTCATCTGTACAAACAATAGTATGCAAGTATAAACACCATGGGACCACGAAGCCGTCATACCGCTCAGGAAGGAGACGCGTTCAGTCTCCTAGAGAAGAACGTGCTTTGTTGCGAAAAGTGCAAATCAATCCCAGAACAACAGCAGATTGTGAAGATGCTGGAGGAAACGGGTTCAAAAGTATCTACATCCACAGTAAGAACAAATCCTATATCGACATAACCTGAAAGGCCGCTCAGCAAGGAAGAAGCCACTGCTCCAAAACCGCCATAAAAAAGTCAGACTACGGTTTGCAACTGCACATGGGGACAAAGATCGTACTTTTTGGAGAACTGTCCTCTGGTCTGATGAAACAAAAATATAACTGTTTGGCCATAATGACCATCGTTATGTTTGGAGGAAAAAGGCAGAGGCTTGCAAGTCGAAGAACACCATCCCACCCGTGAAGCACGGGGGTGGCAGCATCATGTTGTGGGGGTGCTTTGCTGCAGGATGGACTGGTGCACTTCACAAAATAGATGGCATCATGAGGTAGGAAAATGATGTGGATATATTGAAGCAACATCTCAAGACATCAGTCAGGAAGTTAAAGCTTGGTCACAAATGGGTCTTCCAAATGGACAATGACCCCAAGCATACTTCCAAAGTTGTGGCAAAATGGCTTAAGGACAACAAAGTCAAGGTATTGGAGTGGCCATCGCAAAGCCCTGACCTCAATCCCATAGAAATATTGTGGGCAGAACTGAAAAAGCATGTGCGAGCAAGGAGGCCTACAAACCTGACTCAGTTACACCAGCTCTGCCAGGAGGAATGGATCAAAATTCACCCAACTTATTGTGGGAAGCTTGTCGAAGGCTACCCAAAACAAATGACCCAAGTTAAACAATTTAAAGGCAATGCTACCAAGTACTAATTGAGTGTATGTAAACTTCTGACCAACTGGAAATGTGATGAAATAAATAAAAGCTTAAATAAATCATTCCCTCTACTATTATTCTGACATTTCACATTCTTAAAATAAAGTGGTGATCCTAACTGATCTAAGGATTAAATGTCAGGAATTGTGAAAAACTTAGTTTAAATGTATTTGGCTAAGGTGTATGTAAGCTTCCGACTTCAACTGTAGTTGGTCCCTTCTTTGTTGCTAAAACAACCTCCACTCTTCTGGAGTCACGACTTCCGCCGAAGTCGGTACCTCTCCTTGTTCTGGCGGCGTTCGGTGGTCGGCGTCACCTGTCTTCTAGCCATCATCGATCCATTTTTCATTTTTCCATTTGTTTTGTCATGTCTTCCCACACACCTGGTTTCAATTCTATTCATTACATGTGTATTTAACCCTCTGTTTCCCACATGTCCTTGTCTGGAATTGTTTGTGTTGTTAGTTTGTTGCACGTCATGTTACTGGTGCGCTACGGGTATTTTGTGCCCATTTATTCTCCTGTTGTTTTGTACCGTTTATTTGGTCTTATTAAAACAACCACGTTTCTGTACTAAGTTGCTCTCCTGCGCCTGACTTTTGTGCCACCAGTACGCAGCCCTAACAGAATTCCGGACCCAAACGATGGAGTCAGCAGGAGCAGGTACCCCGGGAATAGGGGTGGAGGAACGCGTCCAGGAGCACACAGCAATGCAACATCTTGGCACCACCATGAACCGCGTTGTCCAGACAATGGACCGCTGGGAGAGACAGGAAGTTCTTCCAGCGCCTCCACCAGCACAACCGGGGTCTCCTCTGAGCGCCCCTGTCCCTCCTGGTCCCAGAGGGATTCGGCTCTCCCTGCCCCAGGAGTACGATGGGAAGGAGACGAACTGCCAGGGGTTCCTGTTACAACTGGACTTATACCTGGCCACCGTCCACCCGGCTCCATCGGGCCGTGAGAGAGTATCCGCCCTCGTTTCGTGCCTCAGTGGGCCAACGCCGTGTGGAGAGAGGGAGATGCGGTGTTGGACCAGTTTGAGGAGTTAACCCGCCGTTTCCGGGCAGTCTTCGACCACCTGCCCGAGGGTAGAGCGGCGGGTGAGCGCCTCTTCCATCTGAGGCAGGAGACGAGGAGCGCCCAGGAGTTCGCCCTGGAGTTTAGGACCATGGCTGCCGGCGCGGGATGGAATGACAGGGCCCTGATAGACCATTATCGCTGCAGTCTGCGCTAGGATGTCCGTCGGGAGTTGGCATGCAGAGACACTACCCTCACATTCGACCAGCTGGTGGATCTGTCCATCCGGCTGGACAACCTGCTGGCTACCCGCGCGGACGTTCAGATCGGGGTCTGGTGGTTCCATCCCCCCGTACTCCGTCTCTGATACCCATGGAGCTAGGAGGGGCGGTGCGCAGGGAGACTGGAGGGGGTTCCATCTCGTGCACCATCTGCGGCCGCAGATGGTGCCGGGTTGGTTCCTCTGGGGATCGAGGCAGCAGGCAGGGCGCTCTGGCGTCACCCCAGGTGAGCCGGCACCATTCTTACCCAGAGCCCTCTGTTGCCCATATGTTTGTCTATGTCACTTTTTCTGAGTTTTCCCCCGCATTCCCAGCATAAGGTGCTCGTCGATTCAGGCGCGGCTGGGAATTTTATAGATAGATCGTTCGCTCATAGTTTAGGGATCCCCATTTTTCCCGTGATGTGCCCTTCCCCGTTCACGCCTTAGATAGTCGACCATTAGGGTCAGGTTTGATAAGGGAGGCCACCGCTCCTCTGGGCATGGTGACGCAGGGGGGACACAAGGAGAGAATTAGTCTCTTCCTTATTGACTCTCCTGTGTTTCCCGTGGTGCTAGGCCTACCCTGGTTAGTTTGTCATGACCCCACTTTCTTGGCCACAGAGGGCTCTCACGGGGTGGTCGCGGAAGTGCTCGGGGAGGTGTTTAGGGGTTTCCGTTGGTACTACTGCGGTGGAAAGTTCAGACTAGGTCTCCACCGTGCGCATTCCCCCTGAATATTCCGATTTGGCTCTCGCCTTCTCTAAAAAGAAGGCGACTCAATTACCACCCCATCGACGGGACGATTGTGTGATAAATCTCCTGGCAGATGCTGCACTTCCTAGGAGTCACGTGTATCCCCTCTCACAGGCGGAGACGGAGGCTATGGAAACATATGTCTCCGAATCCCTGCATCAGGGGTATATTCGGTCCTCCGTTTCCTCTAGTTTATTTTTTTGTGACAAAGGAGGGAGGTCTGCGCCCGTGTATTGACTATCGGGGCCTGAACCAGATCACTGTGAGGTATAGTTACCTACTGCCCCTAATAGGCACATAGAGCAGGCGCTACATGCAGAGCCTGCTCCCGTCCAGTGTCCCGCTGGGCGTCTGTACGCTCCGTCTGCTGTTCGTGACCGGTTGATCTATTGGGCCCACACGTCACCCTCCTCTGGTCATCCTGGGATCGGTCGGACAGTGCGCTGTTTGAGCGGGAGGTACTGGTGGCCTACCTTGGCTAAGGATGCGAGGATTAATGTTTCCTCCTGCTCGGTGTGCACCCAATGTAAGGCTCCTAGGCACCTGCCAAAGGTAAGCTACCCCCCTTACCCATTCTACAGCTGCCTTGGTCGCACCTGTCGGTTGATTTTCTGACTGATCTTCCACTCTCACAGGGTAACACCGCGATCCTGGTCATTGTGGATCGTTTCTCTAAGTCCTGTCGTCTCCTCCCTCTGCCCGGTCTCCCTACGGCCCTACAGACTGCGAAGGCCTTGTTTACACACGTCTTCCGGCACTACGGGGTGCCTGAGGATATAGTGTCTGATCGGGGTCCCCAGTTCACGTCTAGAGTCTGGAAGGCGTTCATGGAGCGTCTGGAGGTCTCGATCAGCCTTACTTCAGGTTTTCACACCGAGAGTAATGGGCAGGTGGAGAGAGTTAACCAGGATATGGGCAGGTTTCTGCGGTCCTATTGCCTGGACCGGCCGGGGGAGTGGGCGGCGTTCGTGCCCTGGTCCGAGATGGCACAGAACTCGCTTCGGCACTCCTCCACTAACCTCTCTCCCTTCCAGTGTGTACTAGGGTACCAGCCGGTCCTGGTGCCTTGGCATCAGGGTCAGGCTGAGGTTCCTGCGGTGGACGATTGGTTCAGGCGCGCGGAGGAGACATGGGAGTCTGTCCGTGTTCACCTTCAGCAGGCGGTTATGCGCCAAAAGGAGAATGGAAACCCATTTCATGAAGCTCCCGACAAACAGTTATTGTGCTGACATTGCTGACATGTTGATTCAAGAGGCAGTTTGGAACTCGGGAGTGAGTGTTGCAACCGAGGTCAAACTATTTGTGCGCGCTACGGGCTTAAGCACCCGGTGCTCTCTTCCTGTGAGCTTGTGTGGCCTACCACTTTACGGCTGAGTTGTTGTTGCTCCTAGACATTTCCACTTCACAATAACAGCACTTACAGTTGACCGGGGCAGCTCTAGCACGGCAGAAATTTGACTAACTGACTTGCTGGAAAGGTGGCATCCTGTGACTGTATCATGTTGAAAGTCACTGAGCTCTTCGGTAAGGCAATTCTATTGCCAATGTTTGTCTATGTAGATTGCATGGCTGTGTGCTCGATTTTATACCCCTGTCAGCAACGGGTGTGGCTAAAAAAGCCGAATCCACTAATTTGAAGGGGTGTCCACATACTTTTGTGTATATATATAGTGTATATTTGATCATAGTTATGGCGCCGGAGGGGATGGCTGGCATTTTACAGGCTTCTATTTTAGTTTGTTTTTTCACATTGTTTGTAACTCATTTTGTATATATTATTCGTAGCTGTCTGTTTTCCACCACAAACCGATGCTGGCACTAAGACCGCACTCAACAAGCTATATAAGGCCATAAGCAAACAAGAAAATGCTCATCCAGAAGCGGCGCTCCTAGTGGCCGGGGACTTTAATGCAGGCAAATTTAAATCCGTTTTACCTAATTTCTACCAGCATGTCACGTGCAACCAGAGGACAAAACACTCTAGACCACCTTTATTCCACACACATAGATGCATACAAAGCTCTCCCTCGCCCTCCATTTGGCAAATCTCACCATAATTCTATTCGCCTGATTCCTGCTTACAAGTATTAATGTATTTATTTTATAATTTTTTTATTTAACCTTTATTTAACTAGGTAAGTCTTATTTACAATGACGGCCTACCCCGGCCAAACCCTAACCTGGATGACACTGGGCCAATTGTGCGCCGCCCTATAGGACTCCCAATCACGGCCGGTTGTGATACAGCCTGGAATCGAATCAGGGTCTGTAGTGATGCCTCTAGCACTGAGATGCAGATGCAGTGCCTTAGACCGCTGCGCCACTCGGGAGCCCAAAATCTTTACATGATCATTTCTTGACGCCTCAAGGTGGTATATAAGTATACTGAAATATTTGACAAGTACAGGAACTATTCAATTGTAGGGATAATTGACTGTATATATTACTGTCTATCCCTGTCCCAGTGATATGACTCCAGTATATCTGTCTGTCTCTCCTTCCCAAAGCAGGGTCAGGTGGACTGCTGGCCCCTGTCGTGCCCGCCAGTGGACTGTGAGTTCACGGTGGTGCCTGAAGGCGAGTGCTGTGCCCGCTGCATCATCGACCCCTGCCAGGCCGACACCATCCGCAACGACATCACCAAGACGTGCACGGACGAGCACGGCATCCAGCGCTTCAGCGGCTCTTCCTGGGTCAAACACGGCACTGAATGCACCCTCTGCCAGTGCAAGGTAACAGCCATGGATATTCATTATATCTATGCAGACTTCGGCCAACTATCCTCCATGTTGGTACCAAACTCTCCATGACTCTATCGAAATTCTAAATGTCAGACCAAATTTGCCTTTCAGTGAGAAAAGTAGAAATAGCTCATTCTGAAGTAGAGAAAATTCAAAGAGAAGAACTGTATTGTGGTTGAATTCTAACAGTGGCTCACTCTAAAGTCTCTCTCTCCTCCCCCTCTTTCAGAATGGACATATCTGTTGCTCAGTGGACCCCATGTGCCTTTAGTTCCTGAAGCACTGAAGGCACCTCCCTGTACATTGTTATCCATGTAAAAACAACCTGCATTTTCCCCCCTCCTGCCCAACTTCTTTATACCAAATACAAACATGTATCATAGAACACAGATGATGAACTACAGTAGGCCTTCCCACAAGCCCCCCCTCTGTGTTCAGCCTCACCAATCAGGGTGACCCATGTGCATTGAGGAACACCCCCAAATCATCTGAAACATGACACTGTAAAATACTATTATGCTGGCATGACTGTGCTCATCGTAGAAACATTGAGCTGATTTCTAAACTTTTAATCTCTAAATGATATCCTAGGTAGTGATCGTTTTAGTCTTCATTTTAATTTGCCACATTATGAAAGTTGTCTATATTTTGTGGTCCTCTGTAGGATTACTTTCCAGTTTATATTTATTTCAAGGCTTGTTATTGTGTAATGGTGAAATAAAGTATTTCCATTTACATTAATTGAGTTTGTTTGAGCTTGTCTTTTTCCATGACATTCTGGTGTTATCTAGAACTTTGATATCCATTTGATTCCAAGCATTACCCTCACTACACATTCTGTGGTCATAATAACGTCATCCCAGGTCTCCTTGACCTGAATCCTCAATCAACACAGATGATGACAAACCGCTTGGGCTTTGCCTTCTCAGACGTCCCCACTTCCTGTGATGAGGACAGTGAGGTGAGAGTGAGGTCCTGTCAAAACATATGTAAGCTTGAAAGCGTGTTAAAGGAGAGGAGAGCTCATCCTGGATGTGACACCAGCAATCACAGCATGTAAGAGGTACACATCCTCACGGCTAACCTTTCACATCTATTATTCATTCATTGTGCTGGTGGGATTCCTCTGTCTGCACTGCTGCCTGGGTACATCGTGGTGGTGATTACATAGTAATAATCATTTATTACATTTCTATTGCGCTTTTCATAAGAATCTCAAAGCGCTTCAAACGTATCAAACTAATAAGCAATACACCATTATGAGTAGCCTAGCTATAGTTAGGTCAACCAATAGAGGACATCTTTGAGTTTATCCTCCAAAGATGGAGAGGTGCAGTTCATGGCTTGATCAGAAGGTGGTCAGGGAGATGTTTGATGAAGATTCTATTGACGATCGTGTAGAGGGTTACTCTGGGAACCAGCCTGAGTCATGTAACTACTGGACTTCTCCTCCTTCACAATGTATAGCACCCACTTGGGTGATGCCTCAGCAACTCTGGCCCAGAAAGCTCACCACACATAGTTCAGTGTAATAGCCAGTCGTCCTCACTATGAGCACTCTGCCTCAGCACTGCATTCCTTTACTGCATCTCACATTCCTCTCAAACTTCAGGTGACTCATCAATTGACCAGGGCTCCCGAGTGGCGCAGCAGTCTAAGGCACTGCATCTCAGTGATAGAGGGGTCACTACATACACCCTGGTTTGAATCCAGGCTGTATCACAACCGGCCGTGATTGGGAGTTGCATAGGGCGGTGCACAATTGGCCCAGTGTTGTCTGGGTTTGGCCGGGGTAGGCCGTCATTGTAAGTAAGAATTTGTTCTTAACTGACTCGCTTAGTTAAATAAGGGTTAAATATAAAAAAAGTATTAGTGTTTTCCAAAAATCTGAAACTAGCAGCCAGGTGAAACCAAAAAGCTGGTACAGTGTCCAGATGCAGCATTCAAACAATTAGACAGCTAGCTAGCCAAGCCAAAAAGAGTCCATCTGCAAATCTGTGGGTCAAAACCATAAATATGCAATAAAACTCAAAAACATTTACAAATAATATATAGTGCAGTTCAGTAGTCAACCCCGGGATCAAGGACCATCAACATTGGTCTGGTTTTGAGTGTTGTTTGAAGTTTAGGACTTTAAAGGGTCCGTTACTCTGCTAATACACACGCAGAACTGGACGTGATTGAGAGCTCTCATTTGTTCAGTACACATCTCATTTGTATTGTTCCGGGTGTTTCCTGCATCTCCAGAGGTAATGGTAACACTTGTATGATTCAGAGTACACCACTTAAAACCCCTTATATAATTAGCATATCAATTTACGGGCTGGCTGGGAGTAATGAGTTGTGCCTAAAGAAGACTATATATTCCTCCAGTGGGAGTAGCCTCTGTCTAACCAGCTAATTCCCCTGAGTTTCTCAAGCCGCAGCTACTTACATTAACACCTCTCTCTCTCTCTCTCGCTCTCTCTCTCTCTCTTTCTCTCTCTCCTTTTGACCTGTCAAAAGATTAATACAGCCTTCTGTAAACGTGTGTGTGTGTGTGTGTGTAGCACGCATATACAGTGGCAAGAAAAAGTATGTGAACCTATCAGGTTTCAGGTAAGACCTAAGTGCAGACTGTGTTGAAGTAACAATGTTTATTGCAACAACAGGGGCAGGTAAACGACAGGTCAAAGCCGGCAGCGGTCGATAATCCAGAGTGGCAGCAAAGGTACAGGACGGCAGGCAGGCTCAGAGTCAGGCAGAGTGGTCAGGCAGAGTGGTCAGGCAGGCGGGATCAGAGTTAGGACAGGCGAGGGTCAAAACCAGGAGGATGAGGAAAAAGCGCGACTGGGGGGAAAACCAGGCGCTAAAAAAACCGTTGGTTTACTTGAACAAACAAGGCAAACTGGCCACAGACAGACAGAAAACACAGGTATAAATACACAGGGGATTATGGGGAAGGGGGTGGCGACAATCACAAAGACAGGTGAAACAGATTAGGGCGAACAGAACCCTTTGAAATTACCTGTTTTTCTGCATAAATTGGTCATCAAATTTGATCTGACCTTCATCTAAGTCACAACAATAGACAAACATAGTGTGTTTAAACTAATAAAACACAAATTATTGTATTTGTCTTGTCTATATTGAATACATCATTTAAACATTCACAGTGTAGGTTGGAAAAAGTATGTGAACCCCTAGGCTAAAAGCTAATTGGAGTCAGGAGTCAGCTAACCTGGAGTTCAATCAATGAGACGAGATTAGAGACGTTGGTTAGAGCTGCCCTGCCCTATAAAAAACACTCACAAAATTTGCTATTCACAAGAAGCATTGCCTGATGTGAACCATGCCTCGAACAAAAATAGAGCCCAGAAGACCTAAGATTAAGAATTGTTGTCTTGCATGGAGCTGGAAAGGGTTACAAAAGTATCTCGAAAAGCCCTGATGTTCATCAGTCCACGATAAGACATGCTAACATCTCTGTTGACGAGTCTACGATACGTAAAACACTAAACAAGATTGGTGTTAATGAGAGACCACGGAAGAAGCCACTGCTGTCCAAAAAAACATTGCTGCATGTCTGCAAAAGTGCACCTGAATGTTCCACAGCACTACTGGCAAAATATTCTATGGACAGATGAAAATACAGTTGAGTTGTTTGGAAGGAACACAAAACACTACGTGTGGAGAAAAAAAAAAGGGCACAGCACACCAACATCAAAACCTCATCCCAACTGTAAAGTATGGTGGAGGGAGCATCATGGTTTGGGGCTGCCGCAGGGCCTGGACAGCTTGCTATCATCGAGGGAAAAATGAATTCCCAAGTTTATCAAAACATTTTGCAGGAGAATGTTAGGCTATCTGTCCACCAATTGAAGCTCAACAGAAGTTGAGTGATGCAACAGGACAATGACCCAAAACACAGAAGTAAATCAACAGAATGGCTTCAACAGAAGAAAATATGCCTTCTGGAGTGGCCCATTCAGAGTCCTGACCTCAACCCGATTGAGATGCTGTGGCATGACCTCAAGAGAGCAGTTCACACCAGACATCTCAAGAATATTGCTGAACTGAAACAGTTTTGTAAAGAGGAATGGTCCAAAATTCCTCCTGACTGTTGTGCAGGTCTGATCCGCAACTACAGAAAGTGTTTGGTGGAGGTTATTGCTGCCAAAGGAGGGTCAACCAGTTAATAAATCCAAGGGTTCACATACTTTTCCCACCCTGCACTGTGAATGTTTACACAGTGTGTTCAATAAAGACATGAAAACGAAAAATTGTGTGTTATTAGTTTAAGCAGACTGTTTGTCTATTGTTGTGACCTAGATGATCAGATTAAATTTGATGACCAATTTATTTATAAATCCAGGTATTTCCAAAGGGTTCACATACTTGTTCTTGCCACTATATGTGCGTCTACGTGTGTGTGCATGGGTTGTCTGGAGGGGCTGGTAGCACATTGGCAAGGGCACCATCTGGCAGGCTTTGGTCCAGTGGCTCCTTACCAGGAGCACAGGGGTAGTGGCACAGCGGGGCAGAGTGGTTGTCCAGCTGGTTCCTAAATGTCCAATTTTCCATGGCGGGGTTAAACCCACCGCAACAGATGTCTCCACCCACAGGGTGGCCACATTACTGCCTGTCCTGTGTTCATTATTAATGGACACTCATGTCATTGGGTTTGGCAAAGGCAGGAGGACTAAGGCAGTGGAGCAGTGCAATAGTTTTACATGGAGATCTGTAAACACTGTAGCCTTTGTAAACCATTAGTTTACAACATGCGTGTTAGTTGACATTGACAACTCTCAGGGCATCCGAAGGATAATGTATTGCAGGTCAGTCATCAGACATTATTGAACCATTTCATAGGTCTAGGACATACAGTGTAGAACGCTACAGTATCTTGACTCCTCTCTGTAGGGGACCTGGTTAATATTCTCTGTGTGTCAGAGAGGCTCAACCTCAACTCTTTAATTATTCATTGGCAAATTTGTTCATATGTAAATCCAACACAGTGCTGACTCGGCTATGTGTAGCAAATCCACCAATTAGCACTAACATGTCCGGCTCCAGCCTCCATTTAACTAGATATGATATACAGTATGTACTGTAAGGATGTGACTATTTGGCAGATGGTTGGTTGAGTACACTAAAGCTGAAATCACTCATTTTGGATTCTCCCTGCAAGTGTTGTCACTAAGTAGTTACAGTAGTGCCAATATTGCTCAAAGCTATACTAGCTGGGAAACTACCTCTGCTACATAAGTAAAAGGTATTCGTTCCACAGTATGCCACCACCATTGCCTAACACAAATCCCTCAGGCCTAGCTGATAAAAATGAACTCTCGGCGCCTCTCCGTTTCAAAGAAAAGGAAGCAGAAGAAATAAATCGGTGTAATACTTTTTTTGTCTGTAAATCTCTTTTCCGAACGAGTGACTGGATGTAGGCTACTCAGGGACTAGTGTGAGCCTCCCGTCCCACTGTTAAGCATCTGAGGCACAGTAGGAATCAGGCAGGGATAACATCACCCACAGTGGCAGACATAGCTGACAGACTGAAACAGTCTTTAGGCCAGTCAATCTCAGGAGAAACTGTCCTCTGTCCCCACTGATAGATTCACAGGAGACTCACTGTTCACACACCTAAAGTTGAAAGAAAAATGTGTTGGCAGCAATTCCATGCAAAGTTGGTGACTATTTATCATTTACAGAAGGGCCTACTTTACCCATTGCAGTAACAATCTTATTTTGAAAGTACACAACTTAGGCACAGACGTCTCACTTTTCTTACCCCAAACATTATTGAAACTTGATTTGATGTGTTCCTTCACTTACTGCATATACTCTGCAGAATCAATGTGTCATTTCTCACCGCGGTGGCAGACTGGGTTCAGCATAAGACCTAGCACTATAGCAGTAAGAAACATGTTTCCCTTAAATGGCTACCCGGACTATTTGCATTGTGTGCCCCCCCAACCCCTCTTTTACGCTGCTGCTACTCTCTGTTTATCATATACGCATAATCACTTTAACTATACATTCATGTACCTACTACCTCTATTGGCCCGACCAACCAGTGCTCCTGCACATTGTCTTAACCATGCATTGTCTAACCAACTGCCCGCCAACCCCTCTTTTACGCTACTGCTACTCTCTGTTCATTATATATGCATAGTCACTTTAACCATATCTTTAATCATATCTACATGTACCTCAATCAGCCCGACTAACCGGTGCCTGTATGTAGCCTCGCTACTGTTATAGCCTCGCTACTGTTATTTTTCACAGTCTTTTTTTACTGTTGTTTTTATTTCTTTCCTTACCTATTGTTCACCTAATAACGTTTTTGCACTGTTGGTTAGAGCCTGTAAGTAAGCATTTCACTGTTAGGTCGACATCTGTTGTATTCGGCATACGTGAAAAAATAAATTGATTTGATTTGAAGTCTACACAAAAATGTTCCAACATCTAGTGGAAAGCCTTCCCAGAAGACTGGAGGCTGTTATAGCAGCATAGGGGGGACTAACTCCTTAATAATGCCCATGATTTTGGAATGAGATGTTCAACGAGCACTTTTGGTCATGTAGTGTATCTCACACAGATATTCTTCGTCAACCCCACAAAGTATAATTAAGGGCACATCACACTAGTATGTAGAAAAATGTATTCA
Source organism: Brachymystax lenok tsinlingensis (assembly GCA_030435695.1). Lineage (NCBI taxonomy): Eukaryota > Metazoa > Chordata > Actinopteri > Salmoniformes > Salmonidae > Brachymystax > Brachymystax lenok. The sequence continues at coordinate 18,823,251 of CM059818.1, forward strand.
TTTTATTTATAGCATTATTCAACGGACATTTATTGTAGCCAACATGTTAAAAAGAGATTTGTTTATTAAAAAACACACAACCACACACACACACAAGTATGCAAACTATCTGTCAGTTATGCAATACAATACCATGTATAACAGCAGGGGGAACATTCAGTTTCAACCGAAGCACAATACATTACAAATATATCAGTATATTATATTAAGTGAGATAAACACACTCATTTAGCCATTGCCCCATTCGTTTAGCAATTTGTTGCCTGTTGCACAGCCATATCTCCAAAATGAAATAAGTTGAGCTGTAATGAGGTCTTTGACCTGTAAAGTGTAGAAGGGGATCACTGAACCAAGGATCATACACCACTTATGTTGACTACATTGACCTCTTCACAGAATTGGCCATTCTCACTCTCTCTGACACACACACACACACACACACACACACACACACACACACACACACACACACACACACACACACACACACACACACACACACACACACACACACACACACACACACACACACACACACACACACACACACACACACACACACACACACACACACACACACACACACACACACACACACACACACACAAAGGCATTGTTAGAAAACACTTCAATAACATAGCATTGGTATAAAGTAGTCACACACCTAACGTATGTGATATAACTTTCACAACTCATATAAACTCCAACTATCTTTTGCTTGTCAGCTGTAAATTAAATAGGTCACATGACCCCAATACTGGCTTTGAACCAGGGCTGTAATTGTGGTACATCCAGTATACTGCTGGGGTATATGATATGGGTGCAGAAATTAGGTGCAGCAGTTAGATTTGGTGAACTTATCTCCCCTTGTATAACAAAAGCACATTCACCAGGCCAAGGGCAAATGACCTTTCATTCATTTGCATTCGTTTGAGTATAATTACCAGATAGATAAGCGACCATGAGGTGACTTTTGTTTGTTATTTGAAAATAGATGATGCCTAGGAGCTATCTTACATCCAGAAAAGAAATAGGTCATCACAATATTATTATTATCGTCATCATCGAGGTTTAGCAATCCAGTAATTTCTATGACTACAAGAAAATAAACACATGAAGATGGGATATGTGAGAATTATCAGGATAACAAATGAATCGATAAATCAGTCATGAAGTCTGAAAGGGTAAACGTAGTCAAGCGAAACACTGAAATGAACAAGACAGACACATACTATCAGACATCTTTTGTTTTGTTGCAGCTATAGACTGTAAGCCATAATACTGAATTTTGGACGTGGGTCCTTTAGTGGATGTGGATTATCAAGGCACCTCTTCAGCTGTAAAACTGTAGTGTTACAATGAACTAGCCATGACAATTGGGTGTCATGCATCGCGAGACCTTGGGACTATAAGGTTTTATCTGAACTGTTGGTAAAAAACGAGTTATTCACATAGAGTTGCTCTTCAGGAGATCCTTCACATGTGAGATATGTCAGATTTGTGAAAAAGTCCATTCACCATAGAAAGAATATCTGAAAGTTTTATCTGCGCAAACACCTTTGAACTTGGTGCTGTAAGGTACTATCTGCAATCCAATCACACACTATTGGGTTGTCAATCAAAAACTATTGTTTGTAAGGTGATATACTTTTTGAGTCGTGAAAGAGGAAGACATCACAAGACAGTTATGAAATCAGGGACTTGAAAAATACTCATTATCTCCAAACCATACATTTTGCAGATAGAACATTATAGCCCAAAGTCCTCGATTATTGATATCATAGGTTCTGGTCCTCTTTTGCAATGACTTTGATTTTGAGCCCTTTATGGTAAAAATAAATAAACACAGGTGCCTTAGACCATGTTTAAGGTCCATTGGAGAGGCATTGCTGTTTTTATCTTGTTCTATATCAGTACGAAAACCTCCATGGGAGGAGTATTTCACCAAAATTACTAACGTACAGTACCACATTTGATTGATAACTAGCAAGTAGTTTACTGACTTTGGGTGTCAGAGACCAGAAAAATATGTCCGTTTACTCATCCAGAGCAATGTTGCTATTAGGATATATTGTATTTGTCATTTTAGTGAACTATCAGTTTAACAAATGTGCGATGAACATTAATTCATATATTTGATGATGTGATTAGAAAGAAGGGTATTCTCTTTATTTAATCCTTACATGATTGTACTTTTCTTTTGAAATTGAAATAATTGCATCATTCGGTGCCAGATAGAATCGTATGGCTGAACCCAGATTGACATCTCAGAACCATAAGGTTCTATCTGTGTTTGCACCCCCCTTAAAAAAACAGATTTACAAATGTCTTTGATACTCTGCAATTTAGGTACCTTTAAGGTGAGGACCTTAATAGGTTATGAATGAAGAATTCACTACAAAACAGTTCTGAGATCTGGAATGTGAAAACCTTGATGCTCAATATCTCAGAACTATTCTTTGCGCCGATAGAGCCTTATGGTCCCAAGGTCACGATCGACTGTAGAAGTGGTTCTCCCACATAGGCACCAAAATATGTCACGATAAGAAAACACCTTGCTATTACAAAAGCGTAAAATCAAGCGATAGCACCATGTTGACAATATGACTTTGCAGTGAGAGAGGTTAAAATAACCTGTTTGTCATTGTGTTGGTGTCAGCTTAGAGATCATGAAAACAGTCTTACAAAAAAGGGTAGCAAAACCAATAGTCCAGAAGAACCCAAGAGGCCAGTGTAGCTACATCCTCTGCTGTAGGAACACTCAATCAGTGTTGTGTTCAATATCCACCCAGACTGAAAAGATCTGGACTGAAATTGTCTTTCAGTTTGGTCTTAGTCTCTATTCTCTGGTCTCATGTCCTCCCTTCAGGCTATGTGTCTGTCAGCAGCAGACAGTAGCAGTATAGCAGTATTTCCCCTAAGGGCAGTAAGGTCAGGGCGGTGACAGTTTACTGACTTCAAAGGAAACCGCTGGTTCTTCCGGCTCCGCGCTGTCTATGACTATGCTGGGGTGCGTCTCCTGGGTCTCCGTGGAAACAGGCGAGATGGAGTTGGTGGAGGTGGCGGTGTGCGGAGCCAAGTGCCCGTCCACTGACAGCAGCATGGGGGTTCCGGAGCGTTTGAGCGTCTCGCTCATAGAGATGTGCACCTCTTCTGGCGTGACGCCCATGTCCTTACTATACTCCGACGGAGACTTCCTCTTAATCCTCTCGTACGTCTTGTCCACCTGGCTCTCCGGGAAGGTCTCGCTGTCCTGGAAACGTCCCAGCAGCCAGATGAAGAAGCCGAAGAGAACAAAGGCAGCCAGGCTGGGGATGAAGGCCAGGCACTTGATGTCCAGGCTGGCGCCCACGTAGCGGCTGTGCAGGAACATGTCCCGATGGACATACGAGCGGTTGGTCAGCGGATCTACGTTGCTGGAGCGCCACTTGTAGGTGAGTGTGCTGCGGTTGAAGTCGCCCAGTGTGTGGGGCTCCTCCACGGTGAAGATCTTCTCCCCTGGACCAACGTACTGGCCATACTCGTAGGGCTTGTAGAAGATCTGGTTCTTCCACATGTTCAAGTCCAGGATCAACACAAGGAAGATGATGCCGTAGTTGAACCACTTACCTGCAGGGAGAAAGAAACGGTGTTGCAGTTATAGTAACTTCTTTATGGCAAAATCCAGATTAATTGTATATTGTATTGTGCCCAAGCTGACTTTGACATGTCCTTTCATTCACTGATTGCTGTACTGTTGGGACAAATTATGAAGCTTTTATGAATCTAATTCATTCAAGGTAATCAATTCACAAAAACACAGACAGACAGTATGTGTGTTAAGGAACATGATAATACATTTGCAGGTACTAGGTCCAACATTGACTCTTAATGAAATTAGGTCATTACAGTAATGGTAGCAATCTCTCCAGGTTTACTTATCTAAAGGCAGACAATTCCCTGGGTACATGTGACACCATTCCCTCCCTTTCCTGAGACGCACCACAGTTAATAAGCTTTTAGTCAAAGCAATCACATAGGGTAAGACCATTAACATAATGCTAAATGAGTGCGCAATGCATTAGGGTTAACAACCTAGTGTAAATCAGGGAGTTTGAACAGTTTAACATTTAGCACGGGAACATTCGTTTTTTCTCCACCTTGATGGTTGTCACTGGGAGCATGCTGTGGAACATAATGAAACATGGGTGATGGTTTAAATGGAAGAGTGTACTCTGAGGATATGTTTGACTGTGTGATCACGTAACCGATGTGAGTAAGACCTTTAAACAGGTTAACATTCACAAGGCCTCTGGGCTAGACGAATTACCAGGACACGTACTCAAAGCATGCGCTGACCAGCTGGAAAGTGTCTTCACTGACATTTTCAACCTCTCCCTGTCTCAGTCTGTAATACCTACATGTTTCAAGCAGACCACCATAGTCCCTGTGCCTAAGAACACCAATGTAACCTGTCTAAATGACTACCGCCCCATAGCACTCACATCTGTGGCCATGAAATGCTTTGAAAGGCTGGTCATGGCTCACATCAACACCATCATACCAGACACTCTGGACCCACTCCAATTCGCCCCAATAGATCCGCAGATGACGCAATCTCTATTGCACTCCACACTGCCCTTTCCCATCTGGACAAGAGAAACACCTATGTGAGAATGCTGTTCATTGACTACAGCTCAGCCTTCAACACCATTTTTTATCAGTGCTCCTGTACTCCCTGCTCCCCCATGACTGCGTGGCAGCGCCTGACTCAAACCCCATCATTAAGTTTGCCAACGACACGACGGTGGTAGGCCTGATCACTGACGATGATGAGACAGCCTATAGGAAGGAAGTCAGAGACCTGGAAGTGTGGTGCCAGGACAACAACCTCTCCCTCAACGTCAGCAAGACAAAGGAGCTGATTGTGGACTACAGGATTGGCAAGGGCACTCAGATCCTCAAAAATGAATACAGCTGCACCATTGAGAGCATCTAGACTGGCTGCATCACAGCTTGGTATGGCAGCTGCTCAACACACGACAGCAAGGTGCTAGAGAGGGTAGTGCGGATGGCCCAGTACATCACTGGGGCTGAGCTCCCTGCCATCCAAGACCTCTATACCAGGCGGTGTCAGAGGAAGGCCCTACATATTGTCAACGCCTCCAGCCACCCAAGCCATAGACTGTTCTCTCTGCTACCACATGGCAATGCACCAAGTCTGGAAACAACAGTAGGACCCTGAACACCTTCTAGCCCCAAGCCATAAGACTGCTAAATAGTTAGGTAAATAGTTCACCAAATAGACTCTCTGCATTGACCCTTTTGGACTAACTTTTTTTACTCATCACATATGCTTCTGCTACTGTTTACTACCTGTCACTTTATTACTAGTTATAAGTACATACAGTTGAAGTTGGAAGTTTACATACACCTTATCACAATTCCTGACATTTAATCTTAGTAAAAATTCCTTGTCTTAGGTCAGTTAGGATCACCACTTTATTTTAAGAATGTGAAATGTCAGAATAATAGTAGAGAGAATGATTTATTTCAGCTTGTATTTATTTCATCACATTCCCAGTGGGTCAGAAGTTTACATACACTCAATTAGTATTTGGTAGCATTGTTTAACTTGGGTCAAATGTTTTGGGTAGCTTCCCACAATAAGTTGGGTGAATTTTGGCCCATTCCTCCTGACAGAGCTGGTGTAACTGAGTCAGGTTTGTAGGCCTCCTTGCTCGAACACGCTTTTTCAGTTCTGCCCACACATTTTCTATAGGATTGAGGTAAGGGCTTTGCGATGGCCACTCCAATACCTTGACTTTGTTGTCCTTAAGCCATTTTGCCACAACTTTGGAAGTATGCTTTTGGCCATTTTGGTCATCCATTTGGAAGACCCATTTGTGACCAAGCTTTAAATACCTGACTGATGTCTTGAGATGTTGCTTCAATATATCCACATAATTTTCCTACCTCATGATGCCATCTATTTTGTGAAGTGCACCAGTCCATCCTGCAGCAAAGCACCCCCACAACATGATGCTGCCACCCCCGTGCTTCACGGTTGGGATGGTGTTCTTCGGCTTGCAAGCATCCCCACTTTTCCTCCAAACATAACGATGGTCTTTATGGCCAAACAGTTCTATTTTTGTTTCATCAGACCAGAGGACATTTCTCCAAAAAGTACGATTTCTGCCCCCATGTGCAGTTGCAAACCGTAGTCTGGCTATTTTTGGGCGGTTTTGGAGCAGAGGCTTCTTCCTTGCTGAGCGGCCTTTCAGGTTATGTCGATATAGGACTTGTTTTACTGTGGATATAGATACTTTTGTACATGTTTTCTCCAGCATCTTCACAAGGTCCTTTGCTGTTGTTCTGGGATTGATTTGCACTTTTCACAGCAAAGTACGTTCATCTCTAGGAGACAGAACGCGTCTCCTTCCTGAGCAGTATGACGGCTGCGTGGTCCCATGGTGTTTATACTTGCGTACTATTGTTTGTACAGATGAACATGGTACCTTCAGGCGTTTGGAAATTACTCCCAAGGATGAACCAGACTTGTGGAGGTCTACAAAAAAAAATCTGATTTCTTTTGATTTCCCATGATGTCAAGCAAAGAGGCACTGAGTTTGAAGGTAGGCCTTGAAATACATCCACATGTACACCTCCAATTGACAAAGAATTGTGTCAATTAGCCTATCAGAAGCTTCTAAAGCCATGACATCATTTTCTGGAATTTTCCATGCTGTTTAAAGGCACAGTCAACTTAGTGTATGTAAACATCTGACCCACTGGAATTGTGATACAGTGAATTATAAGTGAAATAATCTGTCTGTAAACAATTACTTGTGTCATGCACAAAGTAGATGTCCTAACAGACTTGCCAAAACTATAGTTTGTTAACAATAAATGTGTGAAGTGGTTGAAAAACAAGTTTTAATGACTCCAACCTAAGTGTATGTAAACTTCCAACTTCAACTGTATCTACCTCAATTACACCTCTGCACATCGACTCGGTACTGGTACCCCTTGCATATAGCCAAGTTATTGTTACTCATTGGATCTATTATCCAACTATTATTACTTTTATTATTATGTGTTTTACTTTTCTATTATTTCTCTATTTTCTTTCTCTCTGCATTGTTGGGAAGGGCCCATAGGTAAGCATGTTACTGTTAGTCCACACCTGTTGTTTACAAAGCATACAAAAAAGAACATTTGATTTGATTGACGCACATTACACCTCAGCAGGGGGGAAGAGGAAGTCAGAAACAAGAACTGCTGGTAGGATGAAGAAGACACATGTTACAACAGGTGTATCTGATCTCTTTTCTTCTTAGACCAATGTCATGGTGCAACCATCAACATTTCTCCATCACAGCTGGTCAGATGGAGTGTTAATTCATTTAAATAATAGTGGTGTCCCTCTATACCATCTAAATCAATTGGGCAGATATAGTGCATTCGGGAGGTATTCAGACCCCTTGACTTTTTCCACATTTTGTTACGTTACAGCCTTATTCTAAAATGCATCAAATCGTTTTTTTCCCCTCATCAATCTACACACAATACCCCATAATGAAAAGCAAAAAAAGTGGTTTTAGTAAATTTAGCAAATTTCTTAAATACAATAAACTGAAAATTCACATTTACATAAGTATTCAGACCCTTTACTCTGTACTTTGTTGAAGCACCTTTGTCAGCAATTACAGCCTTGAGTCTTATTGGTTATGATGCTACAATCTTGGCACACCTGTATTTGGGCAGTTTCTCTCATTCTTCTCTGCAGATCCTCTGCACAGCTATTTTCAGGCCTCTCCAGATATGTTTGCACCAGTCTGATGTACTGAGTGCTCTGGAGAAGGTTTTCATCAAGGATCTCTCTGTACTTTGCTCCGTACATCTTTCCCTCAATCCTGACTAGTCTCCCAGTCCCTGCCGCTGAAAAACAGCCCCACAGCTTGATGCTGCCACCACCAAGGTTCATTGTAGGGATGGTGCCAGGTTTCCTCCAGACGTGACGCTTGGCATTCAGGCCAAAGAGTTCAATCTTGGTTTTATCAGACCAGAGAATCTTGTTTCTCATGGTCTGAGAGTCCTTTAGGTGCCTTTTGGCAAACACCAAGTGGGCTGTCATGTGCCTTTTCCTGAGGAATAGCTTCCATCTGGCCACTTTACCATAAAGGCCTGATTGGTGAAGTCCTGCAGAGATGGTTATCCTTCTGGAAGGTTCTCCCATCTCCACAGAGGAACTCTGGAGCTCTGTCAGAGGGGCCATCAGGTACTTGGTCACTTCCCCTGACCAAGGCCCTTCTCCCCCCGATTGCTCAGTTTGGCCAGGCGGCCAGCTCTGGGAAGAGTCTTGGTGGTTCCAAACTTCTTCAATTTAAGAATGATGGAGGCCACTGTGTTCTTGGGGACCTTCAATGCTGCAGAAATGTTTTGGTACTCTTCCCCAGATCTGTGCCTCGGCACAATCCTGTCTCGGAGCTCTACGGACAATTCCTTTGACCTCATGGCTTGGTTTTTGCTCTGACATGCACTGTCAAGTGTGGGACCTTTTATAGACATATAGACTTTATAGACTTTTATCTCAAGGATGATCAATGGAAACAGGATGCACCGGAGCTCATTTTCGAGTCTCATAGCAAAGGGTCTGAATACTTAATAAGTTATTTCTGTTTTTATTTGCAAACATTTCTAAAAACCTGTTTTCTTTTTGTCATTATGGGGTAATCGCTGACAAAGGTGCTCCTGAGTGGCGCAGAGGTCTAAGGCACTGCATCTCAGTCCTAGAGGCGTCACTACAGACCTTGGTTTTTATTCCAGGCTGTATCACAACCGGCCATGATTGGGAGTCCCATTGGGCGGCACACAATTGGCCCGGCGTCGTCCGGGTTAGGGTTTGGCCGGGGTAGGCTGTCATTGTAAATAAGAGTTTGTTCTTAACTGACTTGCCTAGTTAAATAAAGTTGAAATAGAAATAAATAAAAAACAAAAGTACTGAATTAAGGGTCTGAATACTTATATAAATTTGAATTTTCCATTTTTTTTTAAAGAAATTAGCAACATTTTCTAAAAACCTATTTTCGCTTTGTCATTATGGGGTATTGTGTGTAGATTGACGAGAACTGTGTTTTATTTAATACATTTTAGAATAAGGCTGTAACGTAACAAAATGTGGAAAAAGTATAGTATGTTTTGTATGTAATACATGTTGCTTGGTAATGTCCGTACCTGTGATATGGATGTGGTACTCCTCTTTGAAGATGCTCTTGCAGACAGGAAGTTTGAACTTGAGCTGTGTGGTGGACATGCCAGGCAGGTTCATATCAAGATCGCCCATGAACTGAGGGAACTCCCAGTCCTGAAAACACATCCCATCAGACTATATTTTATTCATGGTTTATTTGAATAGGGACAGGTACAAACACATGAACACATTGCATATTACAGGAAAAGGAGGGCCGAGCATGCCCCCATTCTCATCGACGGGGTTGTAGTGGAGCAGGTTGAGAGCTTCAAATTCCTTGGTGTCCACATCACCAACAAACTAACATGGTCCAAGCACACTAAGACAGTCGTGAAGAGGGCACGACAAAACCTATTTCCCCTCAGGAGACTGAAAAGATTTGGCATGGGTCCTCAGATCCTCAAAAGGTTCTAAAGCTGCACCATCGAGAGCATCCTGACTGGTTGCATCACTGCCTGGTATGGTTGCATCACTGCCTTGCACTGCCCCCTCGCTGCTGCTACTCTCTGTTATTATCTATGCATAAGTCACTTTAATAACTCTACCCACATGTATATATTACCTCAATTACCTTGACTAACCGGTGCCCCCGCACATTGACTCTGTACCGGTACCCCCTGTAAATAGTCTCGCTATTGTTATTTTACTGCTGCTCTTTAATTACTTGTATTTTTTAAACTGCATTGTTGGTTAGGGGCTTGTAAGTCAGCATTTCACTGTAAGGTTGTATTCGGCACATGTGACTAATCAAATTTCATTTGATTTGATACACAATCATCCAATGCTTTGCACCATAGTGTGTATACCTCCCGCTCATTTTCAACAACCATCCAAGGAGTCTTTCTGATCTTTCTGTCTTTCATAGTGACAGGTCATGTAAGACCAAGCATAAAATCAGAGACAACAATACATTATGTTCCAAAGTGAACAACAGGGATTTCTTTTCATGATACTTTCTATGGATTCAGGGGAGTTGTCTATTGATGGGTAAGGTACCCCAGAGGTCGAAAGCCTAACTGTAAGCTGCAGTGCACAGTGTGTTTACAGGGCCCTGTACTGTGCCTTTGTGCATTGGGGTTTCCTCATGTCAAAACACATCACAAACCACTCAATACAGACATCACAAACCACTCTGTGCCTCCTTAGTCCCTGATTGGGAAAAGTCAATACAGACTCTACAATGTAAGATCAATGAAATAACCAGAAGATAACGTCTGGGAAGAATATGTGTGTTGAACAGACAGAGAGACATGCTGTACGTCTTAGATAACCCAAAGACACACACCAATCTTTCTATATTCTTATGCATGACGGCCTTTTCTCCGATCATGACAGTATACACTGAAAAACTAAATGGAGTTGTTTAAACTAAATAATCTTAATTAACTGGTTCCATAGCCTTTTTTTTGTTTACTCAACTTTTAGGTCAAAGTGTTGTCTGAACTTTTTGTTGGCCCAAAGTTCTGTCTACTTAAAATTATGTGTTTGCTCAAATTGTCTCATATGTTCATTCAATTCTAAATTATTATTTGGGCAATCTTCCTCCTACTCCACCACATATGTGTCAATAACTGGCTTTACCAATATAACTACACTTTGCACTTCAAGTAAAATCTCAGCTCTGTTAAAAGTACACTCAAGAATAACTATTTTCTTTATCATAGTGATTAAGGAGTAACATAAAAAAATATTGCTTAAATAAGTCAATTGAATCAATGAATAGAGAATAGTCAGATTAACTGACAGGGTTGGGTAGGTTTCTAAATGTAATCCGTTACAGTTATTAGTTACCTGTCCAAAATTGTAATCAGTAACTTAACTTTTGGATTATCCAAACTCAGTAACATAATCTGATTACATTCAGTTACTTTTAGATTACTTTCACCTCATGAGGCATTAGAAAAAGACAAAAATGTATGTTACCAAATGAATAATTTATCCTATTGCAGGATAAATCAATGTTAAAGTTAAAATAGCTGGCCATATATGGATGTAAAATGTTACTTTATGGGTTGGTTATGTAGGCTTCTTCTCATCACTTTCTACTACATATAATAATACAATTAGATTTTTAATGTAAAGATATAATTTAAGTCTATCAGAATTCCAGTCATTCCAATAAATGTTATACCCCTTGATCTTCAAGAATATTACTTTTTTTATCAGCATGAATTAGATTAAGCAATAAAAGCCGTACTTGTATTCCATAGGCTGGGATCCGCACTATGCAGCTCTTGCAAGATCACATTTTTCAGTGGCTGTCCACTGGTTTCAAAAACAATGAGTGATGGGTAACTTAAACGTCTTGAATTCAACCATTATTGGGTTCAAATACACATTTAGATTTGTAAACAGCCATCCACAAAAAAAACTATCCGTGAGGCGCAAATAGCTAAATGAGAGAACAGCAGTGTGATTCACATCATACTGCTCAGGAAGGAGACGCGTTCTGTCTCCTAGAGATGAACGTACTTTGCTGCGAACCTCAATCCCAGAACAACAGCAAAGGACCTTGTGAAGATGCTGGAGGAAACAGGTACAAAAGTATCTACACTGCTCAAAAAAATTAAGGTAACACTAAAATAACACATCATAGATCTGAATGAATGAAATAATCTTATTAAATACTTTTTTCTTTACATAGTTGAATGTGCTGTCAACAAAATCACACAAAAATGATCAATGGAAATCAAATTTATCAACCCATGGAGGTCTGGATTTGGAGTCACACTCAAAATTAAAGTGGAAAACCACACTACAGCTTGATCCAACTTTGATGTAATGTCCTTAAAACAAGTCAAAATGAGGCTCAGTAGTGTGTGTGGCCTCCACGTGCCTGAATGACCTCCCTACAACGCCTGGGCATGCTCCTGATGAGGTGGCGGATGGTCTCCTGAGGGATCTCCTCCCAGACCTGGACTAAAGCATCCGCCAACTCCTGGACAGTCTGTGGTGCAACGTGGCGTTGGTGGATGGAGCGAGACATGATGTCCCAGATGTGCTCAATTGGATTCAGGTCTGGGGAACGGGCGGGCCAGTCCTTAGCATCAATGCCTTCCTCTTGCAGGAACTGCTGACACACTCCAGCCACATGAGGTCTAGTATTGTCTTGCATTAGGAGAAACCCAGGGCCAACCGCACCAGCATATGGTCTCACAAGGGGTCTGAGGATCTCATCTCGGTACCTAATGGCAGTCAGGCTACCTCTGGCGAGCACATGGAGGGCTGTGCGGCCCCCCAAAGAAATGCCACTCCACACCATGACTGACCCACCGCCAAACCGGTCATGCTGGAGGATGTTGCAGGCAGCAGAACGTTCTCCACGGCGTCTCCAGACTCTGTCACGTCTGTCACGTGCTCAGTGTGAACCTGCTTTCATCTGTGAAGAGCACAGGGCGCCAGTGGCGAATTTGCCAATCTTGGTGTTCTCTGGCAAATGCCAAACGTCCTGCACGGTGTTGGGCTGTAAGCACAACCCCACCTGTGGACGTTGGGCCCTCATACCACCCTCATGGAGTCTGTTTCTGACCGTTTGAGCAGACACATGCACATTTGTGGCCTGCTGGAGGTCATTTTGCAGGGCTCTGGCAGTGCTCCTCCTTGCACAAAGGCGGAGGTAGTGGTCCTGCTGCTGGGTTGTTGCCCTCCTACGGCCTCCTCCATGTCTCCTGATGTACTGGCCTGTCTCCTGGTAGCGCCTCCATGCTCTGGACACTACGCTGACAGACACAGCAAACCTTTTTGCCACAGCTCGCATTGATGTGCCATCCTGGATGAGCTGCACTACCTGAGCCACTTGTGTGGGTTGTGGACTCCGTCTCATGCTACCACTAGAGTGAAAGCACCGGCAGCATTCAAAAGTGACCAAAACATCAGCCAGGAAGCATAGGAACTGAGAAGTGGTCTGTGGTCACTACCTTCCGAACCACTCCTTTATTGGGGGTGTCTTGCTAATTGCCTATAATTTCCACCTGTTGTCTATTCCATTTGCACAACAGCATGTGAAATTTATTGTCAATCAGTGTTGCTTCCTAAGTGGACAGTTTGATTTCACAGAAGTGTGATTGACTTGGAGTTACATTGTGTTGTTTAAGTGTTCCCTTTATTTTTTTGAGCAGTGTATATCCACAGTAAAACAAGTCCTTTATCGACATAACCTGAAAGGCCGCTCAGCAAGGAAGAAGCCACTGCTCCAAAACCGCCATAAAAAAGCCAGACTACGGTTTGCAACTGCACATGGGGACAAATATTGTACTTTTTGGAGAAATGTCCTCTGGTATGATGAAACAAAAATAGAACTGTTTGGCCATAATGACCATCGTTATGTTTGGAGGAAAAAGGGGGAGGCTTGCAAGCCGAAGAATACCATCCCAACCGTGAAGCACAGGGGTGGCAGCATCATGTTGTGGGGGTGCTTTGTTGCAGGATGGACTGGTGCACTTCACAAAATAGATGGCATCATGAGGTAGGAAAATTATGTGGATATATTGAAGCAACATCTCAAGACATCAGTCAGGAAGTTAAAGCTTGGTCACAAATGGGTCTTCCAAATGGACAATGACCCCAAGCATACTTCCAAAGTTGTGGCAAAATGGCTTAAGGACAACAAAGTCAAGGTATTGGAGTGGCCATCACAAAGTCCTGACCTCAATCCTATAGAAAATGTGTGGGCTAAACTGAAAAAGTGTGTGCAAGCAAGGAGGCCTTAAAAACCTGACTTAGTTACACCAGCTCTGTCAGGAGGAATGAGCCCAAATTCACTCAATTTATTGTGGGAAGCTTGTGGAAGGCTACCCGAAACATTTGACCCAAGTTAAACAATTTAAAGGCAATGCTACCAAATACTAATTGAGTGTATGTAAACTTCTGACCCACTGGGAATGTGATGAAATATATAAAAGCTGAAATAAATCATTCTCTCTACTATTATTCTTACATTTCACATTCTTAAAATAAAGTGGTGATCCTAACTGACCTAAGACAGGACATTTTTACTAAGATTAAATGTCAGGAATTGTGAAAAACAGAGTTTAAATGTATTTGGCTAAGGTGTGTGTAAACTTCCGACTTCAACTGTGGACTTCAATAATAAGTGATATCCGTATCGCCGTAGACTTTACCACTGCTGTCATCCTTACCTTGGATAATCTTTGGATGCCGACAGCAGTCGCACAATTGGAAGACATAGCTTGGACTGTAGCCTACCAAAGCCTATTCCTGCTCTTTTCCCGCGATCCATCAAACACATGTGGTGTGTCATCATAGTGGTCTGACTTGTGGTCAGACTCCCTCAGGTGGAACAAACTTACATTTGTGCCTTTTTTTCAATGCTGATTTGAATGTCATTGAGAAAACAGAGAAGTGTCAAAGATTTGTTTTCGCAAACATCCTTTCTGAATTTAAAAGTACTCATCGAAGTAATCTAGTTTTTCAAAAGTATCTGTAATCTGATTACAATATTTTTGCTGGTAACGATTACAGTTACCCGGTTTTTGTAATCCCTTACATGTAACGGATTACTCCCCAAACCTGTTAACTGATAAATGCACAGACATGGTGGTGTAGCAGGAAGATTGGAATGCCATGAATCAAGACGGTAGTGAGTTCAAATCCCAGGTGAGAACATGTTGAATAATAATTACTGTATAAATGAACATGCACAATGTAATCATGAATATCAAATATTGAAAACATTGTATGTTAAAAGCACTGTTTGTCTGTGTTTAACCAGTTGCACAGCCTTTTTAGTTAAGATGCACAAATAATAATTTCCAGTTGAATGAACATGTGAGACAATTTAAGCAAACACATCATTTTAAATGTAAGTTTTCTCAAGTTGGAGCTAAGTTTGGGCAACACATTTTTTGTTTGTTCAGGTAACACTTGGACCAAGTAAACAAAAAAAGGTCTGTAGAAGCAATTAACTTACTTAATAATATTCTGTTGAAACAACTAGATTTGTGGGGGTTCTTTTTTAGTGATAATTATTTAACTAAACAGCAGCCATTTTCAATTCTTACAAATTGAATACCTTTTCATATGTGAGGATATGAATATAGATATTCCACCCTAGATATTAATTAGGCCTTCCACTTACTCATGTATACTTTGTTTCCTGATACAGTCCCACTAATAAGGATGACATTTAAGCAATGTGCCCCCTCACATGAAATAATAAGTCTCTAGGACATAAACAGTGAGCATGCACACAACACACACACGCACGCACACACCACACACTCACTCACAAGTCTTTAAGTCTGCAAAGTTACACACACACCTGGGAAAAAAAAACAGAAGAATATACTAGACTATCAAAAACCCAAATAAAATAAAAGCCTCACAAATCTCCATCAGCTGGGAGGTAAATCCAGCCCAGTCCGTTAATTGTGTCTGTTAATTACTTCAGGAATAAAACCTCAGTATTTTCTCATGGAGGTGAGAGATTAACTACCAGCCACAACACGCCCACATGAAGGTGAATGAAGCCATTTGGAATGCTGTGGGTCGGAATGGCGGAAAGAGGAGTAGTGGTTTTTATTGACTAGAGTGCAATGACAGCAGGCCTCAGGTCCATGTGAGCGCTAACGGTTATTTATTGAAATCATAAATAACCCTAGTAAACGTGCACAGCGCAGAAAATGAGAAGGGCTAGCTATCATAAACAAAGGCATCTGAATGAGAGTGAAATACAGCCCAGCGGGGAAAAACAGGAGTGATGTGATTGGTGAGTAGTTGAGTACTGGCTGGGGCTAGAGAGTCAAATGAGGATGTCACATTATGGAGACTGCTGTAGTCATATGGGATGATGTCTGAGGCAAGAGATGGGAGCTCCAACTGACAGCTGGCGGAAAAAACTGGTCACTATGCATTAGCCTGTTTCTGAGAAGAGAGGGGACACCAGTGAAAAGCAATGAAGCCTATTCAAAGACAGAAAAATGATACAACGAATAAAACTTGAAACTTAAAACAACGAGAAAAACGGCCATGTTAATCAGAAATAACAATTCAACAGTTGACTATGTAATACATATTTAAATATATCAACTGAATGACTAAGGTGAGCAATAACAGGAAATAGCGATTTAGTAAGTTATTGTATGCTACAGATAAATCATTGTTGACTAATCATCATAGCCCTGTAAAAACAAGAATTGTGCCATAACGGGGTATTATCAACTCTGAACAGTAAGGGAGACTGAGGTATTTAAAAATATATATATATTTAACCTTTATTTAACTAGGCAAGTCAGTTAAGCAAATTCTTATTTACAATGACGGCCTACCCCGGCCAAATCCGGACGACGCTGGGCCAATTGTGTGCAGCCTTATGGAACTTCCTATCACGGCCGGATGTGACTCAGCCTGGATTTATTACACAATAACGTGTACAGTCATCCATGAGAAGCTACTCATTATTTATTACATAAAACATATGGAAACAGACAATTAAGGGCTACTAAATATTAGACTACATAATCCTTTAAGCAATAAGAAAGCGGATAAAATATGTCTATTAAACATAAGCAGAAGCATGACTGAATTAGGCTTGTGTTCCAAACCACCCAGTCTGTATTTGGCTTGAGGCTACTGTGTTGAAAGCCTTCTCTCCTTGAAACACCGCTATGCATTTTCTACCCAGACAAATACATTTGCATATTCATGAGTATGCCACTGACAAACCCTTTATTGATGTATAGGCTCCTGTGGGATGGAGGGATGGAGGACATTGAGTGGAAAAAAGGAAAGAAAACATGAAATGTTATGAGTCATCATTAAAAAAGGCCTGGGTTCACAGAAGAGGAGAGCAGAGGTAAGTCCTTAGATGAAGCCTGGCCGGACGGAGGGATGGCTGGATAGAGGGATGGCTGGATAGGGGGTTGGCTGGATAGGGGGTTGGCTGGATAAGGGGTTGGCTGGATAGAGGGATGGCTCGATAGAGGGATGGCTAGATAGGGGGATGGCTGGATAGAAGGATGGGCTGGGTAGGGGGACGGCTAGATAGGGGGACGGCTGGATAGAGGGATGGGCTGGGTAGGGGGATGGCTGAATAGGGGGATGGCTGGGTAGAGGGATGGCTGGATAGAGGGATGGCTGGGTAGGGGGGTGGCTGGATAGGGGATGGCTGGATAGAGGGATGGCTGGCTAGAGGATGGCTGGATAGAGGATGGCTGGATAGGGCGATGGCTGGGTGGATGAGGGGTAGAGATATAAATCAGAAGCAGCAGTGGGTGTGTAGTCATGCAGGCTCTGACTGATCAAACGTCTCCCTCTCTCCCTCTCTCAACCCAGTGCCGCAGTGCCCCTGTGACTGAGGGAGGGGTGAGGAACGGGAGAGATAGAGGGAAAAAAAGATGGGGAGAGTAATGGAGCCCAGCTAGTTTTTAATTGGCCATGGGGGAGCCCCTACCTGCATGACAATGAGCAGGTCAAAGACCAGGATGAAGGAAGCCAGGAAGGCCCTGGAGACCTCGTCGCTAGGCAGAAAGCCGCGGTTCAGGTTGTCCCAGCTGATCCAGTCAGTACTGATGACCAGCAACACCACCGACGTCAGAGTGATCAGGACCGTCCTGGAGGAGTGAGGAAGTAGAATTTCATTAGTTTCCTGTTAGTCACGTGGGTCACTCCACAGATTTACTAATTACCACTTTATTAGTCCATTTGTTACAGTGGACACCGACAATTTGTCTTCTGCCCATTTCTCTAAAGTACACAACATCAATACTATAATAAGAGGAGCTCATTATAGGTATATGTAAATATTGACATTGGTTACTAATTCTCTTAGGTATCATTTTATGTTTATCTGTGTGTTATAGACTTTGGATTTTTGCAAAACTCTATATTTTGCTCTTCTTTGTACTTGTTTCAATGTCATTCAGTAATTATTACGTTGGTGTTGTGGGGGTTGTTCCATCCCCATGGTAACTGGCTGCATTGCAGATAGCTAGCGCCAAGCCATATCATGTTTCAAATGTTGTCTTTTTACTAGTCTGGATTATTTTCCGCACTGCTATTGTGATTTACCAAGATTAATTGCTGAATAATTTCAAGATACATTCCTCAACATATTCATCAATCATACTTTCTCCTCAGTATTTGAGATGATGGCTCGTCAGAGTACAAATTGATTGTGACCGTCAGACTGGAGGCATCCATCAACAAGACAAAGGCTTCCAGAGTAGCCACTGAGACTACAGGTATCTTCCTTGCATCCTAATAGAGGAACAATCATTTGAAGAGTGTGGCTTTTAACTTCAACGTATTAGTCATTCATACATATGAAGAGTTTCATTCCAAAACTCGATATTTTCAGAAATGTTGGGAAATTAGCTTTTATTGTTTCAAAGAAATTATGAAAGATATTGGTGAGTTTTTCACTATCTAATCATGGCATGGGGTTTTTCAATGACAGACATGTACTGTATTTGTTTCAAATCTATCACTTGACGGTTTGATTTCAGAGAGACGAATAATCATGTTTTTTTTGCAAAACGCTATATATCCGCCTACATCTCAGAGAAATAAGTAGTACTGCAGTCAAATGTAACAAATAACTACATGTAAAAGAAATGTACAAATTATACATTTGTGACATCAATATATATATTTTTATTATTAAATACAGTAATATGAAATCGGTATGTAAAACATTTACATTTGACATTTTAGTCATTTAGCAGAGGCTCTTATCCAGAGTGATTTACAGTAAGTGCATTCATCTTAAGATAAGTAGGTGAGACAACCACATATCACAGTGAAATATATAGGATACAAACATTCCATTCCAGCTAAACAATGGATATACTTTATAGCGTTTTGCAAATAAAATGAAATCACACACATAAAAAATCTGAGTTAAAAATCACTCAGACAATACCACACTGTTTCAACAGTGTTGATGTTTTTACATAACATAAGCTCAAATAGCCCTGTCCCTGAAATGACCCTAGTGTCCTCTGTTCTGTTCAATAACCACTAGAGCATTAGGGGCATAGAAAAGGGCATCAAGCTGTAATGTTTGACTGGCAGTAACGAACAACATTCATGTTGACCTGGTGGAGTGACCGTTTGATATACAGTGAGGGAAAAAAGTATTTGATCCCCTGCTGATTTTGTAAGTTTGCCCACTGACAAAGAAATTATCAGTCTATAATTTTAATGGTAGGTTTATTTGAACAGTGAGAGACAGAATAACAACAACAAAAATCCAGAAAATGCATGTGAAAAATGTTATAAATTGATTTGCATTTTAATGAGGGAAATAAGTATTTGACCCCCTCTCAATCAGAAAGATTTCTGGCTCCCAGGTGTCTTTTATACAGGTAATGAGTTGAGATTAGGAGCACACTCTTAAAGTGTTTGTTACCTGTATAAAAGACACCTGTCCACAGAAGCAATCAATCAATCAGATTCCAAACTCTCCACCATGGCCAAGACCAAAGAGCTCTCCAAGGATGTCAGGGACAAGATTGTAGACCTACACAAGGCTGGAATGGGCTACAAGACCATCGCCAAGCAGCTTGGTGAGAAGGTGACAACAATTGGTGCGATTATTCGTAAATGGAAGAAACACAAAAGAACTGTCAATCTCCCTCGACCTGGGGCTCCACACAAGATCTCACCTCGTGGAGTTGCAATGATCATGAGAACGGTGAGGAATCATCCCAGAACTACATGGGAGGATCTTGTCAATGATCTCAAGGCAGCTGGGACCATAGTCACCAAGAAAACAATTAGTAACACACCATGCCGTGAAGGACTGAAATCCTGCAGCGCCAAAGATCCCCTGCTCAAGAAAGCACATATACATGCCCGTCTGAAGTTTGCCAATGAACAGGACAACTGGGTGAAAGTGTTGTGGTCAGATGAGAACAAAATGGAGCTCTTTGGCATCAACTCAACTCGCCGTGTTTGGAGGAGGAGGAATTCTGCCTATAACCCCAAGAAAACCATCCCTACCGTCAAATATGGAGGTGGAAACATTGTGCTTTGGGGGTGTTTTTCTGCTAAGGGGACTGGACAACTTCATCGCATCAAAGGGACGATGGACGGGACCATGTACCGTCAAATCTTGGGTGAGAACCTCAGCCAGGGCATTGAAAATGGGTCGTGGATGGGTATTCCAGCATGACAATGACCCAAAACACACAGCCAAGGCAACAAAGGAGTGGCTCAAGAAGAAGCACATTAAGGTCCTGGAGTGGCCTAGCCAGTCTCCAGACCTTAATCCCATAGGAAATCTGTGGAGGGAGCTGAAGGTTTGAGTTTCCAAACGTCAGCCTCGAAACCTTAATGAGTTGGAGAAGATCTGCAAAGAGGAGTGGGACAAAATCCCTCCTGAGATGTGTGCTAACATGGTGGCCAACTACAAGAAACATCTGACCTCTGTGATTGCCAACAAGAGTTTTGCCTCCAAGTACTGAGTCATGTTTTGCAGAGGGGTCAAATACTTATTTCCCTCATTGAAATGCAATTCCATGTATAACATTTTTCACTCGCGTTTTTCGGAATATTTTTTTGTTATTCTGTCTCTCACTGTTCAAATAAACCTACCATTAAAGTTATAGACTGATCATTTCTTTGTCAGTGGGCAAACGTACAAAATCAGCAGGGGATCAAATACGTTTTTTCCCTCACTGTATCTAAGCCATTGACCACTCCCTTGTGATGAGGTCACGACTTCAGCCGAAGTTGGTCCTTCTTGTTCAGGCGGCTTTCGGCGGTCGACGTCACCGGTTTTCTAGCTATCGCCAATCTACTTTTCATTTTCTATGTTTTTGTCTTCATTATACACACCTGGTTTTTATCCCATAATTATATGTTCCTTATTTAAACCCTCTGTTTCCCCTCATGGTTTCGTGCGTGTTTGTTATATGTTACATGTTCTTTTTATGTGAGCTTGGATTTTACTACCTATTTTGGTAGTTTGTAATTTGAGTAAAGATACGTGATTTACTCATCTCCGTTGTCCTGCGCCTGACTCTGCCTACCTGCTACACAGAGACTTCTGACAGATGCGCATTATTGGACACAGTGTAACAGCTTGATCGGGTCATAGCCCTTGCTCTGGCTCAGTGAGGTAAAGACGTGTGTGTGTGTGTGTGTGTGTGTGTGTGTGTGTGTGTAAAGGCAGGGGTATAGCTGGCCCTGTGACCTTGTTGTGTCCATTGATTTCCTCTGCCTGTTTTTCTAATTAAAGGTGCTGACACTGAGCGGAGGAAGATTAACAGGCCTATTGACTCTGTGTGTAACTGTGTGTAAACCCTAGAGGTTAAGAGCATTGGGCCCGTAACCTAACTTCCGCTGGTTCGAATCCCTGAGCTGGCAAAGTATAAACATTTGCTGTTCTGCCCTTGAGCAAGGCAGTTAACCCCCAACAACAACTGTCCCTGGGCACCGATGACGTGGACATCAATTAAGGCAGCCCTCCGCACCTCTCTGATTCAACGTCGGTTGAATGCATTCAGTTGTACAACTGACTAGGTAACCCCTTTCCTTCACACCTCCCATCCACACAGGGCTTTATCTGAATAACCATACATTAATACATGTACGCATGCTAATGCGCACACACACATACTCATGAACTCTAGCACCCACCCACACACACCCATGAACCCTAGCACCCACACACACACACATGCACCCACACACACACACGAACCCTAGCACCCACACACACGGACCCTAGCACTCACACACACACACACACACCCTAGCACCCACCCACACACGAACCCTAGCACCCACCCACACACATGAACCCTAGCACCCACACACAAACCCTAGCACCCACACATGAACCCTAGCACCCACACACACACATGAACCCTAGCACCCACACACACACATGAACCCTAGCATACACACAGGTGATAAACACACACACGTACACACACTGATCGTGCTCAGAGGCAGCATATTGTATGCATTAGACTGGGGACAGAACCTACCAGAAGAGGATTATCCTGTGGTTGCCTTGTTTCCAGAACCTTCTGGCAGCTTTGCCCCAGTCTGGGTAGTGCTGGTCCTGGAGCATCATGTCAGTGACCTGGTAAAGACCCATAAACGAACATCTGTGGGTTGCCAGTACAGCACCAATATTAAGACTAAACTCAAACTGAGATGGCATTTTCAGTAATCCTCCATTTTTGGATGAATCTCTGAATGAAGCTCAAATATTAAATCACAGAATTCTGACACTCGTAGACAAGGAATGGAATGAGATTGTGTTATTTCACTCTGAATACAGTGTCAAAATAGATGGTTAGAATTTGCCCTTCTGAGTATGGAACGCTGCAATGGAATGGCATAATCAATTCAAATGGCATTGCATTGTTTATATTCATATTCTATACAGTAAATCATTAAAAGTAATCTAAGTTTATTTTCTTTGATCAAAGTCAATTTACATTTTAGAGGATCGTATGCACAACTACGCAAATCCAGACTTTCGGTACTTCATTGAGGCGAGGGTACATTTTGAACAGGCCACATCTCCTTCTATCAGATAAAGTGGAGAAGGATTTGGTTGAGAAAATCAGGTGAATCTTTGTGGCATGAGCAGTGTTGCAAAAACAGCCATTTCCTGCTCACTCATCTAGCGATGACACATTCTGAAATATCTGTTCTGTCGAGGAGAAGGAGACACACAGAGGTCGTCTTGAAAGTGCCTCTTTGAATTAATCGAATGTAAAAACCCAGAGAGTAATGTCTGGATTCAGCAGTTTGCCTTGCCTGTCCTTGCTCTAACTCTCTCTTCCCCTCCTATATCCCCTCTCTCTTCCCTCCCCCTCTCTCTCCCTCTCCTCCATATCTCCTCCCTCTCTCCGCAGTGTGTACAGTAGAATACTAATGGAAACTCTGAGGAAGCTTGTCAAGTTTTCTCCCTGTGGGTGTTGTGTCAAACTCCTTTCTCTTCCTCCACAGGCAGTCCTATCCCAGATCCCAGTGGAGCTCCATCCTCTCTTTATGTTGACAAATGAACAGGGATGGGCTGGTGTTGAAGCACCCCTCACTGTCTCTCCTCTGCTCTACTCTACTCCTCGCTGTGCCGCTATGTTTCTCTGTGTTTCCTGTGACCTCGCACTGTCTCTGTTCTGTTCCTGGTGCTAAGGATATAAAGACACATTAAACTATCTTTGTGCTTCTATTCTAGTTGCTGCTAATCAGTGTTGGGCTACTACAGGCTACTACAGGTTGTTCTCTCACCATCCACGCAGTCACAAAGTCCCCCATCCACGTCCCCACTGCTGCAATCTTCATGAAGCTCTCGTTCCTGATACCCATGTACTCTGTCACCATGTGAGGCCTAGAAAGAGAGAGGGTGGGTGGGGGAGGAGGGAAAAGAGGGGTAGAGGAGGGAGGGAGGAAATGGAAGAGAGTCAACAGAAAATAGGAGAAACAGAAAATGGGAACTGTGGCTGCTAAGTGTCATGATGCTAACTGTCAGATCCCATCCATATCAAGCTGGCCATGTGAAAACAGTGTGTGGCAGGCGGCTCTACCTTCAAGGGGCCCTCAGGGTTGTAAACAATTTACACTGAGCTGCTGTGAAATGTATTCAGCAATACCATTCATTTGGCCCTGATCTACCTCTCTAATTTTTATGAATTTTCTTTCCATTTTGCAAATTCGTACCCGTGTCTAGGTGAATTTAAATCAGCATTATCCAAAAGCATGAGACAACACTGTTACTTGGCGACCGGCACCATCCCTGATACACAGGGTGCGGAGGAAGCCATTTAAGGTATACGGTTATTCTTTGGTGCAGGGAAAAATATGGCATGCATTCGCTAGAGTCCTAGTTATCCATCCTCTATCTCCTCTTGTAGGTAAAGACGGGATGGGAGGCTTTTGTTCAGGGACTTCAGTCATCTTCCACTGGGAGAAACTGGGTCACAAGCCTTGTCTATGCAACTATCTACCCACCGCTCCTGAAAGAGGAGAAGAAAAGGGGGATGAGGGAGGGTGTTTGATCTCCTGGCAGCGTCTTAGAGGCTGTGGAGCAGATGAGCCTCCTCCTCCCTCCCTCTCCTCCCCCACCCCCCACAGGTCACTGCCTCATGAATAGAATAGATGGGCTGGCATGAATATGGCTCTGTAGGTATTCCAGCGGGTCGTTTCTGAAGTCAATAGCTCCAATCACCCTTGTTTTGCTCCGTGGCTGTTTTCCAACCTGCCACGCAGTACCCATTAAATATTTCTTAGGCTATGTGGACAGAGGCATCTGGAAAATGACAACCACACCTGTTTTACTTTCCTGTGCATTGATTTAATATGTTATCAGTGTTTACAGTGACTGTACATAGACATTGGTTTTGTGAATGAAAATACAATGGGCCACACACACCAACTCTTTCAAACCGGTATAGGATTATCCCATTATATCCTATTAGGCAGAGCTTAGGCAGGTTTAAATGAAAGCTAATAGGCATTCATTTCCAATTAATGATAATTGCTCCTCCCTTTTCTCACCCATTCACTCACAATTCCCCTTATTAACAAAGCATAATAAAGACTAGAAAATGGACCTGTGGCAGAACCTTGGAAAACCCACTAAACCCAAATGGCACTCGTTTTCTTCTGCTGTTTTATTGTTCTTTGAAGTCATCAAAATGAGCTGGGTTTGAAAAATACTGTTAGGCAGTTGTGTTAAATATGCTAGGCTGTGGTATAATTTCTTCCTAGCCATAACTTTGTCATACTTTTCATACTGCGTATGCTCTGTGTAGTTTGGGCGGGTGTCTTCCGAAGTTAAATGAGATGACAGAGTAAAAATGCTACTGTCCTGTTTCAAGTGTCTCCTATAATCTATTACAAACCACTGACCTCAAATAGCACCTGTTTTCTTGTCCCTGTATAGATAATCTCTGTCTCTGTAGTCATGAACACAGACAGTTTGTTCAAAAAAATACAGTTAAGCAGCTGTATTAAGGGTATAAAATAAATCATATGGCATCAATAATCTATTCACTAGGCCTCTGTGACAGGGCTTCATTAATGGAAATGTGAGGGGCATGGGTGACTTATCACCTTGCTTCACCCGGAAAAATAAAAAATAAATGATTCGAATGGGAATTTATACCTGGATTAAGCTAGTTAGATGCTCAGCAGCTTGGCCCCAGTCCAGTTGCCTAGGAGATCCCACAGGGAGTTGTTTACCTGCTGCAAAATTATAATCGATTGGCCTGGAAACGCTGTCTAGCCCCAGCTTAGCCTTAAAGGTCCATTGCAGACGTTTTTATCTAAATATCAAATAATTTCTGAGCAACAATTAACTACCTTTCTGTGTTTTCAATTAAAATAGCCAAAAAGAAACAAAAATAGCTTCTTAGCAAAGAGCAATTTCTCAAGCAAGAATTTTAGGACTGTCTGTGAGTGGTCCGAGTGGGGAGGGGAAAACCGAACATTTGCTGTTAGGCTATTGGCAGAGAGGTTTGGAACACTCTTTTTTATTAGTCTAATAACTAGTTTACCACATGGTGATGTCACTAGCCAGGCCAAAACTCCATCCCACCAAAACAGGCAGACATTTCAGGCAGTCTTTTCAAACAGCTCTTACACTAAAAGGCATTATCAGCATTTTCACAATTTCACAGTATTATTCCAACCTCATAGTGTGGAAATATATATACAGTCTTCAAAGTATTCACACCCATTGACTTTTTCAAAATGTTGTTGTGTTACATCCTGACTTTAAAATGGATTCAATTTAGATAACATTTCTAGAGAAAACACTCCACCTCTCTCCACCTCCTCTTCTGTTATCTAATTGGTCAAACCTTGCACCTCTTCTGCCAGGCAGCAATGTTTTAAATTTTTTCTTTGGTAAGCAGAAGAGCACAAAGGAAGAGTTTTGGGAATCTTCTCTCAGCGTGATTAAAGGCAGCACTTTCTGACTTATTCATGCTCGTTGAAAATTTGATGGCCTGCAAGCCGGATTACCTAATGAGAGGGTTCACGGCAGCGGTGGAACATCAGTACACTAGCTGCCGTACCCCCCCTTCACTGACACACATGTAAATATTGTACAGTACATTTGTTGAGTGCCTGTAATTATTATATTCTATTCCATTAAGCTTAATTTGTTTTTCTTATTTTTTTTCATATTGTTGTCACATTCAAGGGGGAACCTGCAAGTAAGCATTGCATTGTACTGTGTATACTGTAAACTTGAATTGACTAGACTTGACTAATCAGATCCGAAATGGCTGCCTCCTGGTAGAGCATCAGTACTGTAGCTACCATGAATAATCAGATCCAAAATGGCTCCACGTGAAACATCAGCACAGTAGTTCCATGATTAATCAGATCCAAAATGGCTTCTATGGTTCAAAGCTGTGCACCAGTTACGTCTCAATCTACCCTGTCTATTGAACACAATTGGGTTTCTAAGACATCACTGTGATAGCTTGTACTCCACTGAGTCATCAAATATGGCCTTTCCTTTCTCTTCCCTGCTCCTTCTATCCACTAGTTTCCAAGCTTGTTTCTCCTGCTTGTGTTCTAAATCTCATGGCTAGTGACCCTTTAGGAAGCTGGTAGGTGTGTAGCTTCTGAAAGCCTTGGGGGTGTCTCCAGTACACAGATATGGCATTGAATCCTCTGTCATCCACATTGAGATGTTTTCTTGTGTCCTCTGTGTGTACAGTACATAAGAGCACACAGTACACATCGTGGGGGACTGGACAATGCTAAACAGAATGGTAAACAGAAGAACATAAAGCTGTCATGTATGGCCTCTCTCCTCATCCACATTGAGATGTTTTCTTGTGTCCTCTGTGTGTACAGTACATAAGAGCACACAGTACACATCGTGGGGGACTGGACAATGCTAAACAGAATGGTAAACAGAAGAACATAAAGCTGTCATGTATGGCCTCTCTCCTCATCCACATTGAGATGTTTTCTTGTGTCCTCTGTGTGTACAGTACATAAGAGCACACAGTACACATCGTGGGGGACTGGACAATGCTAAACAGAATGGTAAACAGAAGAACATAAAGCTGTCATGTATGGCCTCTCTCCTATCACTAAATCAAAAAAATCCATCACCCTCTTTTTTTAGTCAGAGCGACATGAGCCCACATATTTTATTAAACTTCCTCCAGATAGAGTTCTTTAGTCTCTTATCCCCCCACTGGCTCATCCCGTGGGAGTGAATTACCAGCAGGCACTTTGCAGGCCACCACCAGTATCTGTCCACTGTATCAGTTTTCCATTACACTAGTCCTAAATTAAGTCTGCTAGTCCCAGAAGCAATACATCCACTTGACTTGGTCTTTACATGTTTAGAAGTGATAAAACACACACACATATGCATGTACACACAAACACACACGTATACATGCACGCATGCACACGCATACACACAAGCACAAAATCAACTGTGAAAGATTTTATGAAAAAGTATTGCTTGTCGACGCATTAAAATGTTTCAAATGTTGATTAAAAGTTTCAAGTTGTTTGATGTCCCTCAAGGGAATATTGGTTCTACACTGTGTGTGGAATTTAGACATTTCAGTGCAAGTTTTTTTAAATCATATTTTATGGAAAATTGTCAAAGAATGTATGGCACAGTCCTTGCAAAACTGCACAGACACAATCTGACACTGTGTTAGGCTTTTTCCTATTTGCAATTCCCAATGGACGTCCTGACACAGTTGTCAAGGTTACTGCGTTGTGCTGTTGACAGTAGCTGTCTGTATGTCTCTGAATGAGGATGACCTGTTAGAAGCCAACTCCCAGTGAGGCCCATCCCTCTGTCCCAGATAACAGCAGGAGAAGGTGAGCTGATAATGCTGAGGTAATGCCAGAACTGTCTGTCTCTGTGGTAGAATCTGTAACCTCTTTCAAATCAAATCAAATTTTATTTGTCACATGTGCCGAATACAACAGGTGTAGTAGACCTTACCGTGAAATGCTTACTTACAAGCCCTTAACCAACAATGCAGTTTTAAGACAAATAGGAGTTAAGAAAATGTTTTACTAAATAAACAAAAAAATAAATAAATAAGAAAAGACCAACAATAAAATAACAGTAGTGAGGATTTATACAGGAGGTGCCGGGTACCGAGTCAATGTGCAGGGGCACAGATTAGTCGAGGTAATTGAGGTAATATGTACATGTAGGTAGGGGTAAAGTAGGTAGCCTAATGGTTAAAGCGTTGGACCAGTCACCGAAAGGCAGTTAACCCACTGTTCCTAGGCCGTCATTGTAAATAAGAATTTGTTCCTAACTGACTTGCCTAGTTAAATAAAGGTTAAATATATATATATTTTTTTAAAGGACTATGCATAGATAATAAACAGCGAGTAGCAGCAGACAATACTACACCTGTGCTACTACAAACCAAGCTGTTCTATAGGTGCATGTGAGAAAGAGAGAAAGAAAGAGAAATATTGTGTTTTATTTACCACAGCTGCATGAGCAGCAGTTCACGGTGCACGCTTAGCATCTAGGTCTCTCCACCCCCTGGTCACGGTTATGTTTGCTCTGTCACGCCGCCAGTACTCCGGCAGGGAATCTCTCCCATCTCTCGCAGTGCGATCAACAGGAGGGAACATGAATACCATAACATGCCATTTATTCTGCCTTTTAAATAAGTCTCTGGCATTTGGCCCGCTCAGCTAGACAGACAGACAGACAGACAGACAGGGACTTGCACAGAGGAACACAGATGGATGGTGGTAAACAGAGACAAGGCTCTTATGTGTTGCTATAACCCTGCTCAGTCAAGTGGGTGGCTGCAGTCATCTGTCTCTCGTCCCTTCATCCCCCACTCCTTCCCTCTAATGGGTGAGGAGAAAAAGAGCCACGCAGCCAACCCACCCACCCTCTCCCTCCTTCCGTCCCATGCAGTGGTGTCGCCTGAATCCCCGCTCATCCACATTAGGCATGATTAATGTGAGAGGAGCCACACACTGGGCTGTCTTAATTCAATAACACTGCCTAATTAGGGTCTGCTTTCTGCCGGTAAGGGTGGCGTAAGATGTCAGAATGGGATTGGGCTGCGTGACCGAGCGCCGGTGAAGGGCGTCAAACACCCTGGGCGGTCACACTCCTCTGCTTTCATGCAAACAGCTCTCTAATCTGAAAGTTACATTAAAGGGTAACGCTTAATTTCAAGGGGTCGTTATTACACATGTAATTACACTGTAACAGGTATTGTGTTTAATTGTAATCATTCATAGTTACACTGTAATAACAACATGTAACTGGTGGTAATTACAGGGGTGTAACAACGACTGCTTGTTACCATGCTTGCTACAAAAGTTTAAAAGTCTCCGATAGCATCCCAACAAACCATATTTCAGCCTGCACAAACCATGTGATAAGTTTTAGCCAATTGAAATCCAACCACCTCATTGACATAACTCTGCACACACATCCCATGTGATGGATGAGCCTATCTAGACACAAGCAAATTGTGAAGGTGTTTGGTGTAAGTCAAATAAGGTCATTCTGGTTAGTCTACAGCCCTTCAGCGTCTCAAAAAGTTTTTATAGTACTCGTTATGGATTTATGAAACAAGGCAACTAATTACAATATAACGTTATATATTTTGTAAAAGTAAAGATGGATGGAGACAAAGGCAGGTACGCTTACTGGAGTCCTTACAGAGAAGGCCGCTGACAGCTCTGATAAGGTCAGGCTCATAGCAGATCGGGATGTTGAGGAAGAGGACCATGAAGGCATTGGTTGATTTGCAATATACACTAATATACACTGAGTGTACAAAACATTAAGAACCTTCCTAATATTGAGTTGCACAGCCTCAATTCATTGGGGCATGGCCTCTACAAGGTGTCGAAACCTTTCCACAGGGATTCTGGCCCATGTTGACTTCAATGCTCCCCACAGTTGTGTCAAGTTGGCTGGATGTCCTTTGGGTGGTGGACCATTCTTGATACACACGGGAAACTGTTGAGTGTGAAAAACCCAACAGCTTTGCAGTTCTTGACACACAAACCGGTGCGCCTCGCACCTACTAACATACCCTGTTCAAAAGCATTTAAATCTTATGTCTTGCCCATTCACCCTCTGAATGGCACACATACACAATCCATGTCTCAAAAATCATTATTTAACCTGTCCACTCCCCTTCATCTACACTGATTGAAGTGGATCAAAAGGGATCATATCTTTCACCTGGATTCACCTGGTCAGTCTATGTCATGGAAAGAGCTCTCTCTCTCTCTCTCTCTCTCTCTCTCTCTCTCTCTCTCTCTCTCTCTCTCTCTCTCTCTCTCTCTCTCTCTCTCTCTCTCTCTCTCTCTCTCTCTCTCTCTCTCTCTCTCTCTCTCTCTCTCTCTCTCTCTCTCTCTCTCTCAGCCCTAGCATTGGAAGATTTTAAACGATTATTTATCCTGTGCAGGTTGAACTGCCGTTGGCCTACACTGAGCTGACAGTATGAGAAGTTTGGCTGTCAAACAGACAGATCCTGCAGAAGGCATCCCACGGGTAGATGGGTCAGTATGTCCAAAAACATGAAGTAAATATTACAACCTAGTTAGGAATTTTCATGCGAGACAGGAGTCAGAATTGTGGGTTTCAATGGGATTGGGTCTTGATAGGAAAATAGCCTCTAAGAGAGGAGAAGATTTTTCCTCATGCCTCTCTGAATTGTCAGCAGATTTTAATGTCTGTGAATTGCGCATAGGCCTATCAAATTTGTGACTGTCTGAAGAGTCACAATGACAGCTCAAAGAGGCACACATTATTTTATAGGCTATAGGCCTAGTGTAGGGGTGTCCTGTAGGGTTTTTATTAACTGCATTCGGGTCAGGTCAATTATGCGTGCACTTGAATTTATGTCGACTTTGTGTGAACTAAATACTCTAGGCTTCCATTCGACAACCTGTTTGGGTAATGTGCTATTGAATTGTTTTGCTAATCTTGATGGTGCGCATGTTGTGTAGGGTCTGCATTAGTGCCGACATCGGGGCAAATTGTTGTAATTTCCCGGCTCTTGTCATTACATTTTTTCGGGAAATGTGAAGAGTGTTCCTGGACAGTTTCGGGATCCTGGTCCCTAGTCTGGACAGCTCTAACAGCTCTAAATCCTTATCCTGGTTACCCATGTTAATCCCTAGTCTGGACAGCTCTAAATCCTGATCCTGGTTACCCATATTAATCCCTAGTCTGGACAGCTCTAAATCCTTATCCTGGTTACCCATGTTAATCCCTAGTCTGGACAGCTCTAAATCCTTATCCTGGTTACCCATGTTAATCCCTAGTCTGGACAGCTCTAAATCCTTATCCTGGTTACCCATGTTAATCCCTAGTCTGGACAGCTCTAAATCCTTATCCTGGTTACCCATGTTAATCCCTAGTCTGGACAGCTCTAAATCCTTATCCTGGTTACCCATGTTAATCCCTAGTCTGGACAGTTCTAAAACCTGATCCTGGTTACCCATGTTAATCCCTAGTCTGGTCAGCTCTAAATCCTGATCCTGGTTACCCATGTTAATCCCTAGTCTGGACAGCTCTAAAACCTGATCCTGGTTACCCATGTTAATCCCTAGTCTAGACAGCTCTAAATCCTGATCCTGGTTACCCATGTTAATCCCTAGTCTGGACAGCTCTAAATCCTGATCCTGGTTACCCATGTTAATCAGTAGTCTGGACAGCTCTAAATCCTGATCCCGGTTACCCATGTTAATCCCTAGTCTGGACAGCTCTAAATCCTGATCCTGGTTACCCATGTTAATCCCTAGTCTGTACAGCTCTAAATCCAGATCCTGGTTACCCATGTTAGTCCCTTGTCTGTACAGCTCTAAATCCTGATCCCGGCTACCCATGTTAATCCCTAGTCTGTACAGCTCTAAATCCTGATCCCGGTTACCCATGTTAATCCCTAGTCTGGACAGCTCTAAATCCTGATCCTGGTTACCCATGTTAATCCCTAGTCTGTACAGCTCTAAATCCTGATCCTGGTTACCCATGTTAATCCCTAGTCTGGACAGCTCTAAATCCTTATCCTGGTTACCCATGTTAATCCCTAGTCTGGACAGCTCTAAATCCTTATCCTGGTTACCCATGTTAATCCCTAGTCTGGACAGCTCTAAAACCTGATCCTGGTTACCCATGTTAATCCCTAGTCTGGACAGCTCTAGATCCTGATCCTGGATACCCATGTTAATCCCTAGTCTGTACAGCTCTAAATCCTGATCCTGGTTACCCATGTTAATCCCTAGTCTGGACAGCTCTAGATCCTGATCCTGGTTACCCATGTCAATCCCTAGTCTGGAAAGCTCTAAATCCTGATCCTGGTTACCCATGTTAATCAGTAGTCTGGACAGCTCTAAATCCTGATCCTGGTTACCCATGTTAATCCGTAGTCTGTACAGCTCTAAATCCTGATCCTGGTCACCAATGTTAATCCTTAGTCTGGACAGTTCTAAATCCTGATTGTGGTTACCCATGTTAATCCCTAGTCTGGACAGCTCTAAATCCTGATCCTGGTTACCCATGTTAATCCCTAGTCTGGACAGCTCTACAACCTGATCCTGGTTACCCATGTTAATCCCTAGTCTGGACAGCTCTAAATCCTGATCCTGGATACCCATGTTAATCCCTAGTCTGTACAGCTCTAAAACCTGATCCTGGTTACCCATGTTAATCCCTAGTCTGGACAGCTCTAGATCCTGATCCTGGTTACCCATGTTAATCAGTAGTCTGGACAGCTCTAAATCCTGATCCTGGTTACCCATGTTAATCCCTAGTCTGTACAGCTCTAAATCCTGATCCTGGTCACCAATGTTAATCCTTAGTCTGGACAGTTCTAAATCCTGATTGTGGTTACCCATGTTAATCCCTAGTCTGGACAGCTCTAAATCCTGATCCTGGTTACCCATGTTAATCCCTAGTCTGGACAGCTCTAAATCCTGATCCTGGTCACCAATGTTAATCCTTAGTCTGGACAGTTCTAAATCCTGATTGTGGTTACCCATGTTAATCCCTAGTCTGGACAGCTCTAAATCCTGATCCTGGTTACACATGTTAATCCCTAGTCTGGACAGCTCTAAATCCTGATCCTGGTTACCCATGTTAATCCCTAGTCTGGACAGCTCTAAATCCTGATCCTGGTTACCCATGTTAATCCCTAGTCTGTACAGCTCTAAATCCTGATCCTGGTTACCCATGTTAATCCCTTGTCTGTACAGCTCTAAATCCTGATCCCGGCTACCCATGTTAATCCCTAGTCTGTACAGCTCTAAATCCTGATCCCGGTTACCCATGTTAATCCCTAGTCTGGACAGCTCTAAATCCTGATCCTGGTTACCCATGTTAATCCCTAGTCTGTACAGCTATAAATCCTGATCCTGGTTACCCATGTTAATCCCTAGTCTGGACAGCTCTAAATCCATATCCTGGTTACCCATGTTAATCCCTAGTCTGTACAGCTCTAAATCCTGATCCTGGTTACCCATGTTAATCCCTAGTCTGGACAGCTCTAAATCCATATCCTGGTTACCCATGTTAATCCCTAGTCTGGACAGCTCTAAATCCTGATCCTGGTTACCCATGTTAATCCCTAGTCTGGACAGCTCTAAATCCTTATCCTGGTTACCCATGTTAATCCCTAGTCTGGACAGCTCTAAATCCTGATCCTGGTTACCCATGTTAATCCCTAGTCTGGACAGCTCTAAATCCTGATCCTGGTTACCCATGTTAATCCCTAGTCTGGACAGCTCTAAATCCTGATCCTGGTTACCCATGTTAATCCCTAGTCTGGACAGCTCAAAATCCTGTTCCTGGTTACCCATGTTAATCCCTAGTCTGGACAGCTCTAAATCCTGATCCAGGTTACCCATGTTAATCCCTAGTCTGTACAGCTCTAAATCCTGATCCTGGTTACCCATGTCAATCCCTAGTCTGTACAGCTCTAAATCCTAAACCTGGTTACCCATGTTAATCCCTAGTCTGTACAGCTCTAAATCCTGATCCTGGTTACCCATGTTAATCCCTTGTCTGTACAGCTCTAAATCCTGATCCTGGTTACCCATGTTAATCCCTAGTCTGGACAGCTCTAAATCCTTATCCTGGTTACCCATGTTAATCCCTAGTCTGGACAGCTCTAAATCCTGATCCTGGTTACCCATGTTAATCCCTAGTCTGTACAGCTCTAAATCCTGATCACCCATGTTAATCCCTAGTCTGGACAGCTCTAAATCCTGATCCTGGTTACCCATGTTAATCCCTAGTCTGTACAGCTCTAAATCCTGATCCTGGTTACCAATGTCAATCCCTAGTCTGTACAGCTCTAAATCCTAAACCTGGTTACCCATGTTAATCCCTAGTCTGTACAGCTCTAAATCCTGATCCTGGTTACCCATGTTAATCCCTAGTCTGGACAGCTCAAAATCCTGATCCTGGTTACCCATGTTAATCCCTAGTCTGTACAGCTCTAAATCCTGATCACCCATGTTAATCCCTAGTCTGGACAGCTCTAAATCCTGATCCTGGTTACCCATGTTAATCCCTAGTCTGTACAGCTCTAAATCCTGATCCTGGTTACCCATGTCAATCCCTAGTCTGTACAGCTCTAAATCCTAAACCTGGTTACCCATGTTAATCCCTAGTCTGTACAGCTCTAAATACTGATCCTGGTTACCCATGTTAATCCCTAGTCTGGACAGCTCTAAATCTTGATCCTGGTTACCCATGTTAATCCCTAGTCTGTACAGCTCTAAATCCTGATCCTGGTTACCCATGTTAATCCCTAGTCTGGACAGCTCTAAATCCTGATCTTGGTTACCCATGTTAATCCCTAGTCTGGACAGCTCTAAATCCTGATCCTGGTTACCCATGTTAATCCCTAGTCTCGACAGCTCTAAATCCTGATCCTGGTTACAAATGTTAATCCCTAGTCTGGACAGCTCAAAATCCTGATCCTGGTTACCCATGTTAATCCCTAGTCTGGACAGCTCTAAATCCTGATCCTGGTTACCCATGTTAATCCCGAGTCTGCACAGCTCTAAATCCTGATGGACACATTTAACGTCGAGGTAAAGACATGTCGCTCTCATCATTTCGCATATTGTTTATGACTCGATTTGAACAAGTAATAATAGGTCATTCCTGCCGTTGAATAAAGCTCAGCGCAGTCTGAAAGGTCCAAGAAATGAAAGTATCTCAATGCGCTTGGGGTCAGGGACAGCACACAGTCACAGGTCAGAGAGATAGCAGGAGACAGACACACCTCCCCCTCAGCCACACACACACACTTCTTCCGATGGGTGTGAGATGGGAACAATATGTGGTATGTGGGGGCAGACCAGCAGAGCAACATCTCCCGCAGCGCTCCATCGCGGTTGGCTGCAGAGCGCAAGGCATCATGGTGTGTTTTCTCAAAGACATAATTATTCTGAGGTAGACCAATGCCAACAAAAAAGAGAAAGGGAAAATAGCATTCGTTCCCACCCAGAGGCTTCCTATCCTAAACACCACAGAGGGATGTTATTGTACTTCTCTTTCATGCTTTGCCTCAGTAAAATTACAACGACCTCATATTGAGTGAAGGAACGGGAAAGATGGATGCAGAAAAGATTTGGACACAGATCAAAAGACTTAAGTTTTACTGCACCATCCTTCCTCCTCCTTCTCTCCTTCCCTCCCCTCTCGGATAATTGCTGCATTGGCTCCATTCAGAGCCTGGAGCCCATCTCATCTGAGGTGCATCCCAGTCCTGCCTGGCAGAGTGTGAAAACACTGCTCTTACAGGTCCGACTTCAACAAAGATGTAAACACTAATTGTCTCTGGCAGAGCCCTGGCCTTCAGAAGACAGAGAGGAGGAGCAGGGAACAGAACAGTCAGGAGAAAAAAGTAGAGGAGTAGAGCAGAGAAAGGGCGGGCTGCTGGCTCCTTCTGCCTCTTGGCGGGCTGCTGGCTCCTTCTGCCTCTTGGCGGGCTGCTGGCTCCTTCTGCCTCTTGGCGGGCTGCTGGCTCCTTCTGCCTCTTGGCGGGCTGCTGGCTCCTTCTGCCTCTTGGCGGGCTGCTGGCTCCTTCTGCCTCTTGGCGGGCTGCTGGCTCCTTCTGCCTCTTGGCGGGCTGCTGGCTCCTTCTGCCTCTTGGCGGGCTGCTGGCTCCTTCTGCCTCTTGGCGGGCTGCTGGCTCTTACTGCCTCTTGGCGGGCTGCTGGCTCCTTCTGCCTCTTGGCGGGCTGCTGGCTCCTTCTGCCTCTTGGCGGGCTGCTGGCTCTTACTGCCTCTTGGCGGGCTGCTGGCTCCTTCTGCCTCTTGGCGGGCTGCTGGCTCCTTCTGCCTCTTGGCGGGCTGCTGGCTCCTACTGCCTCTTGGCGGGCTGCTGGCTCTTACTGCCTCTTGGCGGGCTGCTGGCTCCTTCTGCCTCTTGGCGGGCTGCTGGCTCCTTCTGCCTCTTGGCGGGCTGCTGGCTCTTACTGCCTCTTGGCGGGCT
Source organism: Brachymystax lenok tsinlingensis (assembly GCA_030435695.1). NCBI lineage: Eukaryota > Metazoa > Chordata > Actinopteri > Salmoniformes > Salmonidae > Brachymystax > Brachymystax lenok. The sequence continues at coordinate 18,859,911 of CM059818.1, forward strand.
GCTGGCTCCTTCTGCCTCTTGGCGGGCTGCTGGCTCCTTCTGCCTCTTGGCGGGCTGCTGGCTCCTTCTGCCTCTTGGCGGGCTGCTGGCTCCTTCTGCCTCTTGGCGGGCTGCTGGCTCCTTCTGCCTCTTGGCGGGCTGCTGGCTCCTTCTGCCTCTTGGCGGGCTGCTGGCTCCTTCTGCCTCTTGGCGGGCTGCTGGCTCCTTCTGCCTCTTGGCGGGCTGCTGGCTCCTTCTGCCTCTTGGCGGGCTGCTGGCTCTTACTGCCTCTTGGCGGGCTGCTGGCTCCTTCTGCCTCTTGGCGGGCTGCTGGCTCCTTCTGCCTCTTGGCGGGCTGCTGGCTCTTACTGCCTCTTGGCGGGCTGCTGGCTCCTTCTGCCTCTTGGCGGGCTGCTGGCTCCTTCTGCCTCTTGGCGGGCTGCTGGCTCCTACTGCCTCTTGGCGGGCTGCTGGCTCTTACTGCCTCTTGGCGGGCTGCTGGCTCCTTCTGCCTCTTGGCGGGCTGCTGGCTCCTTCTGCCTCTTGGCGGGCTGCTGGCTCTTACTGCCTCTTGGCGGGCTGCTGGCTCCTTCTGCCTCTTGGCAGGCTGCTGGCTCTTACTGCCTCTTGGCGGGCTGCTGGCTCCTTCTGCCTCTTGGCAGGCTGCTGGCTCTTACTGCCTCTTGGCGGGCTGCTGGCTCCTACTGCCTCTTGGCGGGCTGCTGGCTCTTACTGCCTCTTGGCGGGCTGCTTGCTCCTACTGCCTCTTGGCGGGCTGCTGGCTCCTACTGCCTCTTGGCGGGCTGCTGGCTCCTACTGCATCTTGGCGGGCTGCTGGCTCCTACTGCCTCTTGGCGGGCTGCTGGCTCCTACTGCCTCTTGGCGGGCTGCTGGCTCCTACTGCCTCTTGGCGGGCTGCTGGCTCCTACTGCCTCTTGGCAGGCTGCTGGCTCCTACTGCCTCTTGGAGGGCTGCTGGCTCCTACTGCCTCTTGGCGGGCTGCTGGCTCCTACTGCCTCTTGGCGGGCTGCTGGCTCCTACTGCCTCTTGGCGGGCCGCTGGTTCTACTGCCTCTCAGCGGACTGCTGGCTCCTACTGCGTCTTGGCGGGCTGCTGGCTTCTACTACCTATTGGCGGGCTGCTGGCTGGATGCGCTCACTTGCTTTACAACAGCACCATCTATCTTTCTAATTAGACGCTTACAACCTGAAATGGCTAGGTAATGTCATTGGAACTCTCATTTCAGAGGCACTTTGATATGTCTGAAGGACTATTCATTGTTATGTCTAGTTGACATGACCAATTGAAAGTGCCTAGCTCGTTATGTCTGCACCATATCCCTGTTCTTTTAGTGCTTAGGCTACATCACTCACAGTGAGGAATAAGTGATTATTCCCATGGTGTAGTAGGATGACATGCTCTCAGACTCCAACAGCCAGATGGCCACCAAAATACGGTAAAGGTCTCAAGACAGCAGCTATTAGAACACGCATCCAATAGACTAAGGCTGGGTGATATACACTGAGTGTACAAATTATTATGAACACCTGCTCTTTCCATGACATAGACTGACCAGGGTCTTGCAACTCAATATTATGTTCTTGATGTTTTGTACACTCAGTGTATACTGGATTTTTACAACAGTCTATAACAATATTTTGATACAGTGCTAAATTAAATTAAAAGTTCAACAAATTGCACTAGTTCACTGTTAGTTTTGTCCTAGTTTGGTTGAGTATAAAACCATCAGAATGGAGAAAGCCCATAAAAATCACATAGAATTCATTAATTTGTTGCCATTCAAGGGTCATGCACTACTCATAAAACACATTTAGAACCAATAACACCATACTATAAAAAATAAATCTTAATATCGCCCTCCCATAGACATGCACAGACACACACTTCTGTCACTGCTCAAGGCAGTACAGACACTATATCGGACATGTGAAAGCATGAAATAGGAGAGTGGTAAAAAGAAATCATCTTTGTGACAGAGACACTCAGAGAGACTGTAAATGTAACTTTTTCCTGAGCGGCAACATTTATCGTATCATCGGACTTGCTGCTCTGCTCAGCCATGAGTCTTTGCGTTTCCCTTCCTCAATCAACCAGAAAGAGCAGACATGATGGATGTCACTGTCACAGCTCTGGCCAGTGTGACTGATTATACAAGCATATCCCCCTCCCCTGTATAGAACAACAACACCTTACCGCTGGCAATATTAACCGGCTTGTCCAACCTTATGGATGGTGGAGCGTTTTTGCTATTGAAATGCGTTATATGACAGATGTTATTATGGCCCAGGCTACTTCAAATGACAGCTTGTGTTAGCAATAGCTTGTGTTAGCAATAGCTTGTGTTAGCAACAGCTTGTGTTAGCAACAGCTTGTGTTAGCAACAGCTTATATTAGCAATAGCTTGTGTTAGCAACAGCTTGTGTTAGCAACAGCTTGTGTTAGCAACAGCTTGTGTTAGCAATAGCTTGTGTTAGCAACAGCTTGTGTTAGCAACAGCTTGTGTTAGCAACAGCTTGTGTTAGCAATAGCTTGTGTTGGAAACAGCTTGTGCCATGTGAATGTTATACAACCAAAACAAACGCATGGTAAATCATAAGCCCTCGACCTCGCAGCTGGCTGGATAAAAGGACACATTTTTTTATCTCAGACTGACAGCCACATCAAAATGCTCAAATGGATTCCTGTCACTGGCTTGATGTGTGTGACTGACATATCTCTGCAGCTGGTTATCCACTAAGTGTAGGTAAACCAGTCGAAGGTAAAAGGGGAAGCCATCTTGACTGACGTAATCAATAAACCAAGATGGCTGACCTGATCATCATTGAAGTGTTATGGTGAAGGTGAGCTTTCAGGTGCCCTCCCCCCACTCCATCTCCTCCAACCCCGACTCAAAGTCTCGATGTGATTGATCGGACTGAGACGGAGCCTCCGCTCAGGTGAGACGTTTTGATCAATCACACTCTTAACTCGAAGAGAGAGAGAGAGGTTCTAACAAATGAAAGCAGTGAGAGAATGAGAGAGAAGGATGAGACATTGAGTGGCTTACCCCATGCTGCCTGCCATCAGGAGGATCAGGTTGTAGATGTGTGAGAAGATGAAGAGGAAGAGGATGGTGCTGAAGAACATGGTCATCCAGGAGCCGTGATCCTCACGGAACATTTTCAGACGCAGATAACGACCTATATGAGGGCATGAGGAGAAGACACCTGTTCAGTGGCAGGCTCCATTCACAGGGCAGTATTTTCTCTCAGTCAGTGGTTGTGTCCCAAATGGCACCCTGTTCCCTATATAGTGCACTACTTTTGACAAGGGTACTTTTGACCAGGGCCAAAAGAAGTGCACTAGATGGGGAATTGGAAATAGGGTACCATTTTAGATGCAACCCATGTCTGTCTGCTGAACCAGGACATATGATGAAAGTATGGGCTATGTTCATACACATCAATAACCATTCCATCTGTTAGAAACTCACCCTTTAAAGTATTGAAATGATGATTGAATTTATTTTCGTGATTTGTCATTTCTCTTTCTTTTTTCAGAGTTACAGGTTCTAAAAAATATGTAATAAATCCATATAAAGACAGCCAGCCCCTCCATACCACCCCTTCCTCGTTGGCCTGAAAGCAAAGAATGTAACAAAAGTCTACATAAATATATACAACTGGTTTGTATGCGTAGGGCTTTAGCTGAGATTGTTCTTTACAGAGTCAAGTACATTTGTCCAGGCCTCAGTTGTTCCTTGATGAGCACCCTTCATTCTCGCTGTCGATAATAACTTCTAATAGTAACTGTATTCACTGGTTAAATGGTAGAGAGTGAAGTGGTTGCCATCTTAGAGTCAACATATTTTACGCAGGAGTGTTGCCTGCCAACAGTAATCTTCTCTGAGAGTCAAGGGGCTATCAATGTTAAGTAACATAATAGATGGAAATCATTGAATATTTTAATTCATGCACTTCCAAATGAATTATGTAATTTTTCCCCAGAAGCATTTAACTCCCTGTGCCTACCTGATCTCCCTGTGTCTACCTGATTTAGGGGGACACAGTGAACAGTTGGGGCCAATTTCATTTTAAAACATTTCCTTGGTGTTAAATACAGTCTGTGAACTATTGTCTGTGAACAATTGATAGTCTGGATTACGGGATACCAAGGTCATATTTTTCAATTACATCTGTGGGCCATACTTTTTTTAATGGTTAGCTTAGAATGTGAGCTTTCCAAAGTTGTTTATATATTATAGAGATCAGTGCTTTCGGGAGACCAGATAATTTATTTATAAATCCCATCATTGGATGTTTCTGTAGATGGGTTTCCCAAGGGACTCCATAGGCCAGCATAGCTGACCTAAATTGTAAATATAACAAATTTGTTGCCTGGTAATGTGTTGTATCTTTCAAATCTTGGAATGTTCTCTAACCATTACTGTCCATGTTATCGATAAGGGTACGAATTCCGCATTTGGACCATTGGAAGGATGCAAAAGGCCACAAGGCATTATTGTGAAATATTGGAGTATATGCATGCCATTTTGATTCCCAGTTACATTGTTTTTCAACTTTGCGCCAAATAGAGATTGTGAGAAATAATAGGATCAAGGGTCATGTCTAAACCAATTTAGGATGGGGTGAAACGCTAAAGCCTGGAAATATAATTAAAAGTTTAGTACAGATAGTCCTCTTTCGTCTTTCCCTCTTTGTATATTTATAAATTTTATCTGGGATCGTTTACCTTGCCACATACATTTTAAAAATCGCACTATGAATTCTATCCCAATAGCCAGAAGGGGGAGCCATTGGAAGCATTGACCTACAGAAATTCAGCTGTGGCAATATCCATTTCGACAATAGATATTCTGCAGGTTAAAGTAATGGATATTTTCCAATCTACTGAGTTCAGATTGAATTGATTTGAGCGTTCTGTTAAAGTTTCTGCCAATCGTTTTATCTAATGAAGGAAATATATCTACTCCCAAATATTTAAAAGGGAAACGATCGGGTCTTGAGAGGCAGTAGGGCTAATTTGGTTAGATTAATTTTATAATTTGAGATTAAGCTAAATGTATCTATGACCTTCAATGTGTTTGGCAGCGATTGAAATAATATTTTACTATATCTAGACACTGTGTCTGTGTATAATGAAATGAAATTGTCAGTAGATTTGAGAGAAATTGGTGTTATTTCCATCGATTCATGCATTTCCTGGGCCAGAGGTTCCATGGATAATAAAAATTAATCTCCTTGTCTGCTGCTTCTAGTGATTCTGAACAGAGCAGAGAAGATATTGCCTGGTATAACTATGGCTGTGAGGGATTGACATGTTTCATCTTTGATTGATTCATTTGGATTCTGATATTAATTCCCCTGTTTCAGATTCAATAGTTGATTAAAGACCATTCTGAAGCACTATGTCCTCCTTTCAAACAGACTTTCACTGCAATTTATTGTGGTGATGAACTAAGCCTTGACACAATTGTACCTGTTTAGTACATAAAGTCAGAGAGTATCACTGGTCTGTGCTCTTTGGTATATCACAGACAACATCATTTTTCCCCAAAACTCTTTTCAGCAATCTGACTGAGACCCTGTTGTGTTCCAAGCCTCAGATGCTGCCTGGCTTGTGTTCCACGAGGACAGTTCAGCATGATTAGATTGATTATGGAGACATTTATGACCTGTGGTGTTTTTCCATTCTTCTGGTTGGGAATCAAATTACTAGGAAAGATCTCTCTGCTAGAGCATGAGATTGATTCAGAGAGTCCACCTTCTGCCCTGAATACATAATCACAGCAGGCCTCTGATGCCAGAGATCCTCTATACAGTTTATGAAATTCCATTACACCACTGTTCTTTTGGATTTGAATGAATCGATCGGTTTAGCTAATGCATGGATGGATTGCGTTGCCCACAAAATAATCAACTAAGTGCATAGTTTGTATCATTTTGACAGCCATCTACATCAGATGAAATGTTATTTGTGGCAATAATAGGAATAAATGTCAACCAAGCATCTTAATCCATTTGACAACACAACACTAAATCATACATATTTGGCAAGTAGTGGCTTAAACCAATGTCACTGCAAAACAGAAAATGATAATCCATTGGATATGTATAATCAAACTGTAGCTAGTGTGTATAACAGTATTGTATATACTGTATATATATATATATATATATATATATATCTCCCTCCTGCTGCTAGGTGCTCATACAGTACAATGCCAGTCTGTCCCGTGTCATTGGCCCTGACCCCAAGTCCTCTTTCCCCACAGGGAGACCCTACTGTTGCTAACACACGCAGCAGGCTTTCTCTCCTTCTGGTTCCCCCTCAGAAACAGCCTGTGCCGATACCAGCTTAGCAGCATCATGCTCTCAGGCACAACTCTTTGTTTTTGTCTCCCCCAGTCAGTCAGGCTCTTTTAGACTTACAGCCCCTGGTGGGTAGTGTTTTGTTGTGTCAATGCTCAGAAGTTCGAGACAGGACACCACTGCTTCATTTATTTCCCCGTTACCAAAAGGCCATGCTCCCTCTCTCTGAGGCCTTACATGCTGTTCAATCTCAGCTCGCTCACCTCATTCTCCCCATAAAACCAAAGCCGCTGCGACTGCCTCAGAGAGGTGGAGTCCCCGAATGCTGTTTTACGACCATAATGAATATGACACTTCTGTCTTTTCAGGCGTTGCCCTGGGTTTTCATACTGCAATGCATTCTTATACTGCCTTTGATACAGAGGACAAATTGAGGTCTCCACTACACAAAGCACCATGTACTGTATAAGATAGTACAAAGAAGAGGTGGAATACCATTTACATACAGAACAAAGAGATTAAATTGGCTACATTCCCTGTAACCAAATTGTGTTTAACCCCATTCAAACACTTGTGAAGTTGTAGATGCATCGATGTGCAGGTGCCTAGCTAGTGTGGTTTGTGGTATTTCGAGGTTCATCACAGCTCCATAATTGAATTGGTTTGCACGGATGAACTTAATTGCCTGCAGTGCCAATGAGCCCCAGCTCTGCAGCGTGTGTATCGGCAGATCTGACTCTTAAAGTCGCCAGCGCAGCCAGCTAGCACGGTGGCGAGCTCCCTTCTCGGAGACAATCAGTGTAGGATTTAACTAGGGGTGATTCAAGATTATTCAGCAGACCGCCTTGAGTCACCACACCTCCCCTCCTTAGAGAGGCCCGATAACGAGTGATTCATGAGCCACTTCTACACCGTTCAGCTAGGCTGGACACACAAACATGCACACAGGCACGCACACACACTTACATTTCTCCAGATGTTGGTCTCCTATCAGAATTCAAATATGTGTGGTTGTCTCCATCTAGTGGTGATATAGTGATAGTACCACATAACTGACAGAACTGATGCTGATGCTGAATTGGAGAAAAAAAGGTCTCCTTTTTTCAATTATACAGGATTCATATTGACCACAATCTAAATGTGATGTGAAAATCGTTAAATGTGATATGCGCATGACCACATTGGTTTCCACTGTTTAAATCTAGTAAACCAGTGGAATAATGCATTATAATTTCACATTAAACAAAGGTCATGGCACCAAAACAGGATTTGAAAAGATGCGAGAGAAAAACACACTACAATCCTGCTGGTTAACAAGCAGGCAAGCACGAACGTTGGTGTCAGACAGATAAAATACAAACACACCGTGACAAACTGGAGCAGGCAATCAATCAAACACACACACACACAGTGGGAGTCACAGCCCCAGCCCCAGACTGATGAAAAGCACACAGCTGGTGGAGGTGTTCTGACTGAGGGTAAGCTGAGACCAAAGCACTGTCTCTCCTGTCATCATGATACCAATCATCAATAACTCTCTGCTTATTAAACAGGGTAAGAACTCTCATTGTTTCACACTCACTTTATGATTCAGATATATAATGATGAATACATGTAAAGATACATTAATGTTGTATTTTTTAGATATGACTGTAGTTTGTGGCCACCAAAACAATATTTATGGTAAAATATGGTCTTTTGAATGGGTATAATCTTAATTTTCTATAAAATGTTTTTCAGTATGTTTGGAAAGTTTTTGGTTTGTGTGAAAGACCCCATAAAAATGTTAAATGTCCACACAAAAATGACTTAAAAACCTCACAATAGTGAAAACCTTTAGGGTATGCCACGTGAATATCAGAACTTGTCTTAGCAACTCTGAAAATAGAAAACTCTTCTGGCAGTCTGTTGAGATCAAAGTAAATGCCTCCTTCTGCTTGCGTTGTCAACGTAAGGGTCATTTCACAAAAACAGTGCCTTCTGATATTTTAAGTAGAAATTGTGCACCAATATTGAATTTTAAAAGCGTTACATTAATATATCAAATGAAGTGTCCTTCAATATACACCACATGGGGAACTCAATAAATCTAAATATTTTATGAATTGGTGCACAAAGTGCATACAATTCCCTATGTGCATTCTCTGTGACTTCAAGGAGGAATTTAACCCACTTAAGCTCAACATTTCTCTAAGTTTTCACCGTCATTGTAAAGCCGAGGTTATTTTGTTGCTTTGACAAAGTCATTTCTGAAGATTATTATTTATTTAATGTGATTAATGATTCATTTACGTCTGTCCCTCATTTTAAAGTCATCCCTGTTAACGTGAACTGAACTCTCGTTTTAATATGGTGAAACTATTCCTTTATTCTATCAAAAGAAACATTTAATATCTAATAGTCAAATCATAGTGTAAAAGCAGGTGAGCTGGTTCTACTCTTTTCGGCTATTTTCTGGTGTTTTGGAGTAGAAAACTGAGCGGGTCGAGCATAACATGTCAACTCTGTTACCAATAGATAGACAGGCTAGAAATGTTTTCACAATTGCACTTTTTTTTGTGAAGCTTACATTCAATTGATACTCCCACACAACAAGCTTCCATTCCCCCTGTCAAAAGGGGTTTCATGGCTGATTCAAGATTAAATCGTCAACCCTGTTATGGTCAACCGTTACTTTATTTGGCACTTAATAGGCAATTACTATAGTAATTTTTTTATTTAACCTTAATGTTGACATTTGGTGAAATCAAACGTTTTTTTGGACCAAGTTAAACTTCTCAATAGGCACCGAATTGGTGACACTACCCTTCAATAGCCAGTCTCTGACTGAAGGCAAACAATGTGTTTCCATATTAGAGTGGAATCCAGGGTTAATTATTCCCAGCACATACAGTACAACAGCCAGTCACTTCCTGGTGACTGGGCACAGGACTGAGGGGGTGGACGGGGCTGAGAGGGTTTAGAGACAGACAGCCAGGCAGGCAGGCAGGCGACTCTACATTCATCTATTCATGATAATGGTATATCCTCGCTGAACCTTGGCTAGAATAACCTTGATGTGGATCAATTGAAATGCAAAGTAATGATATATGGCATGAAAGACCACCCTTGATACTACTTAACATATTTTGTTTTTATACTGTATTAAGTGATCTTGTAAAATGCCCCATCCCACAACACAGAGGTAATGTTTTGGGGTAAATACAAGCTGTTTGAAATCAACATGTCTTTTTAAATGGCCATCTATTGTCTTTCCCCAGCCCACATAGTGCCATTCCTGCCCCTGAACCAGTCGGAGGCGTTCTGCAGTCGGTTTGAGAATGGCCAGTGGTACTGCTACGTCATCCTGGTCCTCTTCACCTTTGCCCTGCCCCTGGGCATCCTGGGTAACATGGCAGCGCTGCTAAACTATACCTGCTTCAGGAAGACCAGCAGTTTGTCCACCAGCAACGTGTTCCTACTCAACCTGGCCCTGTGTGACTCAGCCTGGACCCTCACCCTGCCCTTCACCATCTACTTCAGCCTCCAGAGGCCCTTCCTCAGGGACATCCAGATCTTCTGCCAGCTCAAGAAGATCTTCTTCAACATCAACATCTACGGGAGTATCTTCTTCCTCACTCTGATCAGTTTCGACCGCTACGCCGGCACCGTGCACCCCATCAGCTCCCTCAGGTGGTGGGACACGTGTAAAGCCAAGCTCTGCTGCGTCTGCGTCTGGATCTTCCTCTTCCTGGGCTGCATCCCCGACCTTTTTGTGACCTTCGCCTTCCAGGGACCGGGGAACGTGACCGTGTGCATGGACCACATCCACGGTCCGTTCGTCTTTGTCAAAACCATCTCCATCATCAAGACTCTGGTGGGCTTCGCCTTGCCATTCAGTGTCATGCTGGCCTTCTATGGGATGACGGTGCGGGTGTTACGGGGCCTCCATCGGGGGAAGAGGAGAGGTGGTGGGGGTCAGTGGGTGGGGAAGCCCCTACTGCTCATCACCGCCGCTCTGCTGGTGTTCGTGGTGTCCTTCGTGCCCTACCACGTCATGATGATGACCCTGGTGTTTATGAGGATCAATGACCAGGTGACTCCGGCCAACGTGCACGTCCTATATGCCTCCTTTGAGTTCTTTGAGGCCATGTGTAGTGTGAGCAGCTGCCTGGACCCAGTGCTGTACATCCTGGCCAGTGACAGGTTCCAGAAGAGACTGCAGGCCCTCAGGAGGGGCCAATATAGGGGACTGTGCTGTAGGCGTAGCAGGAGGGTAGCGGTGGAGGGCTGACGAAGGATAGAGTCTCCTACCATAGTTAGTTATCCTTATTCAATTAAATTAATTCATTAAATCTAATGAATTAGGATGTTTTATTTGATGATCTAAAAATATACATATTGACATGTCTCTGAGAGATTGCCTCTCACAATGCCAACCAAGTGTCTGTGTTCATCTAAAGAGCAAGAAAAAGGGTTGAAAATGGGGCCTTTGGCAGAATTGAACATGTTCAAGATAAAACAGAAACGGTAATGAGAGGAAATGTTGCAGTTGGGGAACTCAATATCCTCTGACATCAGAGATGCACTGACACAGAATATAGTGTCTTCAGAAAGCATTCACATCCCTTGACTTTTTTTCTCCACATTCCACTATTACAAAGTGGGATTAAAATGGATTTAATTGTCATTTTTTGTCAACGATCTACACAAAATACTATAATATCAAAGTGGAACAGAAATTGAAAAATTGGTTGTTGATCATTGCTAGACAACCATTTTCAGGTCTTGCCATAGATTTTCAAGCCAAATTAAGTAAAAACTGTAACTTGGCCACTCTGGAACATTGACTGTCTTCTTGGTAAGCAACTCCAGTGTAGATTTGGCCTCGTGTTTAGATTATTGTCCTGCTGAAAGATTAATTAATTTCGCAGTCTGGTGGAAAGCAGACTAAACTAGGTTTTTCTCTAGGATTTTGCCTGTACTTAGCTCCATTCCTTTTTATCCTGAAAAACGTCCCAGTCCTTAACGATCACAAGCAATCCCATAACATGATGCAGCCAACATTATGTTAGGATTTTTTAAAAGTTTTTATTTTTTTTATTTCACCTTTATTTAACCAGGTAGGCAAGTTGAGAACAATTTCTCATTTACAACTGCGACCTGGCCAAGATAAAGCAAAGCAGTTCGACACTTACAACAACAGAGTTACAATATAGAGAGTGGTTACAGTATATTCGGAAAGTGTTCAGACCCTTTCAATTTTTCCACATTTTCTTACACTACAGCCTGATTCTAAAATGTATTTATAATTTTGTTTACTCAATCTACACACAATACTACAGAATGACAAAATGAAAACAAGTTTAGAAATCTTTGCACATTTATTAAAAATAGAAAACGGAAATACCTTATTTACATAAGTATTCAGACCATTTGCTCTGAGACTCAAAATTGAGCTCAGGTGCATGCTGTTTCCAAGGAACACACAACACTGTGGAAACAGCATGCACCTCTTTTGATCATCATTGAGATGTTGCTACAACTTGATTGGAGTCCACCTGTGGTAAATTCAATTGATTGGACATGATTTGGAAAGGCACTCACCTGTCTATATAACGTCCCACAGTTGACAGTGCAGGCCAGAGCAAAAACCAAGCCATGAGGACGAGGGAATTGTACGGAGAGCTCTGAGACAGGATTGTGTCGAGGCACAGATCTGGGGTAGGGTACCAAAACATTTCTGCAGCATTGAAGGTCCCCAAGAACACAGTGGCCTCCATCATTCTTAAATGGAAGAAGTTTTGAACCACCAAGACTCTTCCTTGAGCTGGCCGCCCGGGCCAAACTGAGCGATCGGGGGAGAAGGGCCTTGGTCAAGGATGTGACCAAGAAACCGATGGTCACTCTGACAACGCTCCAGAGTTCCTCTGTGGAGATGGGAGAACCTTCCAGAAGGACAATCATTTCTGCAGGACTTCACCAATCACGCCTTTATGGTAGAATGGCCAGATGGAAGCCACTCCTCAGTAAAAGGCACATGACAGCCCACTTGGAGTTTGCCAAAAGGCACCTAAACGACTCTCAGACCATGTGAAACAAGATTCTCGGGTCTGATGAAACCAAGATTGAACTCTTTGGCCTGAACGCCAAGCGTCACGTCTGGAGGAAACCTGCCACCATCCCTACGGTGAATCATGGGGGGTGGCAGCAACATACTGTGTGGATATTTTTCAACGGCAGGGACTGGGAAACTAGTCAGGATCGAGGGAAAGATGAACAGAGCAAAGTACAGAGAGATCATTGATGAAAACCTGCTTCAGAGCACTCAGGACCTCAGACTGGGGCGAAGGTTCAGTTTCCAACAGGACGACAACCCTAAGCACAGCCTAGACAACACAGGAGTGGCTTCGGAACAAGTTTCTGAATGTCCTTGAGTGGCCCAGCCAGAGCCCGGACTTGAACCCGATCTGCAGCGACGCTCTCCATCCAACCTGACAGAGCTTGAGAGGATCTGCAGAGAAGAATGGGAATAACTTCCCAAATACAGGTGCCAAGCTTGTAACGTCATACCCCAAAAGACTGAAAGCTGTAATTGCTGCCAAAGGTACTTCAACAAAGTTCTGAGTAAAGGTTTTTTATAAAAACCTGTTTTTGCTTTGTCATTATGAGGTATTGTGTTTAGATTGATGGCTGTAACGTAACACAATGTGGAAAAAGTCCAGGGGTCTGAATACTTTCCGAATGCACTGTATGTGTTGCATTGGATTTGCCCCAAACATAACATTTTGTATTGAGGACAAGAAATGCATTAATTTGCCACATTTTTTCCAATATTACTTCAATGCTTTGTTGCAAATAGGATGCATGTTTTGGAATATTTGTATTCTGTACAGGCTTCCTTATTTTCACTCTGTCAATTAGGTTAATATTGTGGAGTAACTACAAGGTTGTTGATCCATCCTCAGTTTTCTCCTATCACAGCCCTTCAACTCGGTAACTGTTAAAAGTCATTGGCCTCATGGTGAAATCCCTAAGCGGGTTCTGTCCTCTCCGGCAACTGAGTTAGGAAGGACGCCTGTATCGTTGTAGCAATTGGGTGTATTCACCATGCTTAAAGGGATATTCAACGTTTTTTTTTTTTTTACCCATCTACCAATAGGTGCCCTTCTTTGCGAGGCGTTGGAAAACCTCCCTGATGTGGTTGAATCTGTGATAGAAATGCACTGCTCGACTGAGGGACCTTACAGATAGTTGTACAGATAGTTACGATCTACTTAGCCTCATAACTCACACTGTAAGCAACTCACAGAAAACATGAAGACCACACTACATACTGTATCTAAGTGGCAAGAAAAAGTATGTAAACCCTTTGGAATTACCTGGATTTCTGCATAAATTGGTCATCAAATTTGATCAGAACTTCCTCCTAGTCACAACAATAGACAAACATAGTGTGCTTAAACTAATAACACACAAATTATTGTATTTGTCTTGTCTATATTGAATTCATCATTTAAACATTCACAGTGTAGGTTGGAAAAGGTATGTGAACCCCTAGGCTAATGACTTCTCTAAAAGCTAATTGGAGTCAGGAGTCAGCTAACCTGGAGTCCAATCAATGAGACGAGATTGGAGATGTTGGTTAGAGCTGCCTTGCCCTATAAAAACACTCACAAAATTTGAGTTTGCTATTCACAAGAACCATTGCCTGATGTGAACCATGCCTCCAACAAAAGAGATCTCAGATTAAGAATAGTTGAATTGCATAAGGCTGGAAAGGATTACAAAAGTATCTCATAAAAGCCCTGATGTTCATCAGTCCACAGTAAGACAAATTGTCTATAAATGGAGAAAATTCAGTACTGTTGCTACTCTCCCTAGGAGTGGCCATCCTGCAAAGATGACTGCAAGAGCACAGTGCAGAATGTTCAATGAGGTTAAGAAGAATCCTAGAGTGTCAGCTAAAGACTTACAGAAATCTCTGGAACATGCTAACATCTCTGTTGACGAGTCTACGAAACACTAATCAAGAATGGTGTTCATGGAAGAACACCACGGAAGAAGCCACTGCTGTGCAAAAAAAAACATTGCTGCATGTCTGAAGTTTTCAAAAGTGCACCTATATTTTCCACAGCGCTACCGGCAAAATATTCTGTGGACAGATAAAATTACAGTTGAGTTGTTTGGAAGGAACACACAACACTGTGTGTGGAGAGAAAAAAGGCACAGCACACCAACATCAAAACCTCAACCAACTGTAAAGTATGGTGGAGGGAGCATCATGGTTTGGGGCTGCTTTACTGCCTTAGGGCCTGGACAGCTTGGGAAAATGAATTCCCAAGTTTATCAAGACATTTTGCAGGAGAATCTAAGGCCATCTGTCCGCCAGCTCAACAGAAGTTGGGTGACGCAACAGGACAACGCCCCAAAACACAGAAGTAAATCAACAACAAAATGGCTTCAACAGAAGAAAATACGCCTTCTGGAGTGGCCCAGTCAGAGTCCTGACCTCAACCCAATTGAGATGCTGCGGCATGACCTCAAGAGAACAGTTCACACCAGACATCCCAAGAATATTGCTGAAAAAAAGGCACAGCACACCAACATCAAAACCGTTGTGCAGGTCTGATGCGCAACTACAGAAAACGTTTGGTTGAGGTTATCGCTGACAGAGGAGGGTCAACCATCCAAGGGTTCACATACTTTTCCCACCCTGCACTGTGAATGTTTACACAGTGTGTTCAATAAAGACATGAAAGCGTATAATTGTGTGTTTAAGCAGACTGGGCTTGTCTATTGTTGTGACCTAGATGAAGATCAGATAACATTTTATGACCGATTTATGCAGAAATCCAGGTATTTCCAAAGGGTTCACATACTTTTTCTTTCCACTGTATGTGTAAGGGTACAAAGACGAGGTAGTCATTCAAAAATCACAGTACACACTTATTGCACACAGAGTGAGTCCATGCAACTTATTATGTGACTTGTTACTCCTGAACTTAATGTGGCCATAATACTTTAATTTAACCTTTAACTAGGCAAGTCAGTTAAGAACAAATTCTTGTTTACAATGACGGCCTACCCCCGGCGAAACCATCCCCTAACCCAGATGACGCTGGGCCAATTGTGCGCCACCCTAACTCGGGACTCCCAATCCCAGCAGGTTATGATACAGCCTGGAATCGAACCAGGGTCTGTAGTGACGCCCCTAGCACTGAGATGCAGTGCCTTAGACCGCTGCGTCACTCGGGAGCCAAATTCATTTGACATTATGGGGTATTGTGTGTAGGCCAGTGACAGAAATCTATATTTAATCCATTTTAAATTCAGGCTATAACACAACAAAATATGGAGAAAGTCTAGGGGTGTGAATACTTTCTGAAAGCACTGTAGGCTACTGCAGTCACAGACTGTTATTGTCACAGTGTTCCAGAGGAATAAAAACACCAACTGATCAAATATTTAGCTGCCAGTGACAGGGCACCGAGCTGGACATGGAATCAATCCAGGCATGAGATCAAATATTGAGCTTTGAAAAAAACAACCTTAGATTGATTAAATTAAGTCCTGATATCTTTACTAATCTATAGCAGACATACAGCCTTCAGATAGCCAACCTTCCACAGCTTCTCCTTTTCCATCCCACATATTATATAAATAACCCAATTCATTTACTTACTGTTGGGTCTTTAACTGTGTGTCCTGTTTTGTGGTATTGCACCATCAAGTGGTTGTTAGTCCACTCAAACACATCTAGAACAACCATTACTGCCCTCCGTAGGGACCATAAAACAGACTTCCCTTTAAACCAATCCCACATGGGCTGGATAGGAGAGAGAGAGCCCTGCTTCACTCCGTCTGGATATCAGAGTTCACACTGCAGCCCCGTCATCCATCACACCGCCAGCTGTGTTACACTCGCCACGGGAATTACCATGACAACAGCGCCAGGGTCCCCAGAGCTACAGCCCATGGTAACTACAAGTCTCCCCCAATAAATCAGAGACAGGCAGACAGATGTGGCAACACACCCTCCTCTCTCTCTCTCTCTCTCTCTCTCTCTCTCTCTCCCCTTCCCGTTCTCCCCCTTCCATCCCTCTCTCTCTCTCCCTCCCTCCTTCCCTTCCCTCTCTCTATCCCTCCCTCCACTGAGAGATGGAAGGCAGCACATCCAGCACCTAGCTAAGGCTGCTTCAGAGGCGCTGGCTGGCCGGGCTAAGCTACTGTCAGAGAGGCTTGTTAAATCATTTCCCCAGTCATTTATGGCAAGGATAAGAGACTTCAATCATCCTAAGTAACCAAGCAATTTCCTTTGCCCATTTCATTTGTTGGCCTCCTCTCTCTCGCTCTCTCTCTCTCACACACAAACACCTGGACCGTTTTATCTTTCATTCAAAGCAAATGGATGTTTCGAATGAGTTTACTTTATGAAAAGAACACCATTTCTTTTGCTTTTCATTGTCAGAATGCAATACTAATGTTGTTATGTAAAGATCAACATTTTGTGAAAAGGGGGTTACTTATTCATGTTGTAGTGTAAACCATTCTTGTGGATGAACATCTTCACTGTTTACAATTGATCTTGGACACATTAAATATTCTGCTAAAGATAATGTGGTAGAGAATATCAGAGCAAAATGTATCAAACAGCAAAAAACGATTCACTCTAAAAACAACATGCCTATGTAGAAAGCGCTACAGTCTCAGATAGTGGCCCTGCATCAATGCTCTGCTACACACATCAATATTACATTACAACCCATCAGTCTCAACACAGCTCCAGTCTGCTGGTCCATGTCTTAAATGCACTGCTGTAAACCACATTCAAATCATAAGGGCATTGTTCAGTCCTGGCACTGGTACAATCCTCTGGTATTTAGTGTGAAAGGCCAGCATCTGAGGGGCAACTAATAGAGAGGGGTCTGAACTGAACTGTTGCTGTGTATTAAACTAAGGATACAATGAGAAGGCATAGGGTTATATACATTATATTTCATAGAGGCGCACACACACACACACACACACACACTTAAACCCACTGTCACATCCAGGCCTGAGTCTACAGGCTGGCGTGTTTAGTTTCGTTTTTTGGTGTAGGATTTTCTGTTCTAGGTGTACTATTTCTACGTTGGGTAAATGGTTCCCAATTAGAGGCAGCTGAGGTTCGTTACCTCTAATTGGGAACCATATATATGTTTGTAGTTTTCACTAGGGTTTTGTGGGTTATTGTTTAGTTCATAGCGTAAGTGTTTCGTCTATGTTATGTTTGGATGTTACGAGCTTTGGTTTGTTGTTTTTCCCAGTTACGTTCGTTAAATAAATATGTATACTGGAAGCATCGCTGCGTCTTGGTCCGCTATTAAAGAAGAACGTAACAGAATAACCCACCAACAAAGGACCAAGCAGCGAGAGAACCGGGAGTTCTGGACCTGGGAAGAGGAACTGTTTGGAGAGGGACCCTGGACCCAGCCTGGGGAGTATCGCCGTCCAAAAGAGGAGCTGGAAGCAGCGGCGGCGGAGCGGCGCTATTACGAGGCGAAATATGGAGCATGGAACCCAGAGAGGGAGAGATATGCTGGAACACGCCTGGCTAGAAAGCCAGAGAGGCAGCCCCAAAAAAATTTTTGGGGGGGGCACACGGGGAAATTGGCCGGTTCAGGGTGGACTCCTGAGCCAACTCCTCGTGCTCTTTGGAGGGAGCGTTGGAGGGAGCGTCGCACTGGAAAGACGCCGTGCTATGCAGTATTACGCACGGTGTCTCCAGTGCACATTCATAGGCCGGTGCGCGACATTCCAGCTCCACTCATCTGTCAGGCTAGGGTGAGTGTGCAGCCTGGAGGAGTGGTGCCGGCTCTGCGCGCTAAGTCTCCCGTGCACTTTCTTGGACCGAGATATCCTGCACCGGTTCTGCGTGCAGTGTCTCCGGTGCGTATCCACAGCCCGGTACGCGACATTCCAGTTCCACTCATCTGTCAGGCTAGGGTGAGTGTGCTGCCTGGAAGAGTGGTGCCGGCTCTGCGCGCTAAGTATCCAGTGCACCTTCGTGGACCGAGATATCCTGCCCCAGCTCTGCGTGCAGTGTCTCTGGTTCGCGCCCACAGCCCGGTGCGTGACATTCCAGCTCCCATCATCTGTGGGTCGAGGGTGAGTGAACAGCCGGGGAGTAGGGTGCCGGTTCCACGCACCAGGCCCCCTGTACGCTTAGAGCCCAGCACGTCCAGTCCCTGTTCCACGCTCCAGGATCCCTGTGCGCGTCGTGGACCCAGCACGTCCTGTCCCTGTTCCACGCTCCAGGATCCCTGTGCACTTCGTGGACCCAGCACGTCCTGTCTCTGTTCCACGCTCCAGGATCCCTGTGCGCGTCGTGGACCCAGCACGTCCTGTCCCTGTTCCACGCTCCAGGATCCCAGTGCGCATCGTGAGTCCAATACGGCCAGTTCCTGCTCCCCGCACCAGAGTTCCAGTGCGCATCGTGAGTCCTACACGGCCCGTTCCTGCTCCCCGCACCAGAGTTCCTGTGTGCATCGCGAGTCCAGCACAGCTTGTTCCTGCTCCCCGCACCAGGTCCCCTGTGCGCATCGCGAGTCCAGCACAGCCTGTTCCTGCTCCCCGCACCAGGTCCCCTGTGCGCATCGCGAGTCCAGCACAGCCTGCTCCTACTCCCCGCACCAGGTTCCCTGTGCGCATCGTGTGTCAGCACAGCCTGCTCCTGCTTCCTGCACCAGGTCCCCGGTGCGCTTCGTGAGTCCAGCACAAACTGTTCCGGCTGCTAGCCCAGGGCCTCCGGTGCGTGACCTTGGCCCAGCACCGGAGTCGCCACCTTGGACTAAAAGACCCACCCGAAGACCCACCCCCCCATGGACTTTTGGCGCGGTCGGAGTCCGCGCCTTTGGGGGGGGGTACTGTCACGTCCAGGCCTGAGTGTTTAGTTTTGGTGTAGGGTTTTTCTGTTCTAGGTGTACTATTTCTATGTTGGGTAAATGGTTCGCAATTAGAGGCAGCTGAGGTTCGTTACCTCTAATTGGGAACCAAATATATGTTTGTAGTTTTCACTAGGGTTTTGTGGGTTATTGTTTAGTTCATAGCGTAAGTGTTTCGTCTATGTTATGTTCGGATGTTACGAGCTTCGGTTTGTTTTGTTGTTTTTCCCAGTTACGTTCGTTAAATAAATATGTATACTGGAAGCATCGCTGCGTCTTGGTCCCCTATTAAAGAAGAACATAACACCCACACACTCAAGCAAACTCTGACACTTGGCCACCAGTAGCACCACACACAGGACAATCTTACCCATAATGCACCACTATAACAACATGTGACAGGACCCAGGTGGCATCCCTGAGACTACAGCTACAGCCAAGGATCAGGATCAGGCAGGAGGAGCAGTGTTTCAAAGGGGAGGGCGCTTTGCGTTAACAACAGAACAACCAAAAGCACCACTCACACCAGGTCATTGACGTTAACTTTGATTTTTTTTTATCCTAAATTGTCAAAGTCTAACAAACAAAAACCTGGGTCTCCCATTTCAGTCTTTTCTCAAGCAGTTTATACTGTTCTGATTGGCTGTGTGAGCTGGAAAATCCACCATGAATACTCATATCAAAGAAGCCCTGTTCCCATAGTACTGAATCAAAGATCTGGGTTTGATACAGTAAAAATGTCAGGACCAGGGGCTGGAACTCAAACGCAGACCAGAGTACAGTTCGATTCAAGGTGAATTTATTAACAACCGGAACCAACAGAGGAGTGAACTGAGCGGTAAATGTTCTGGTAGAACAGAGGGTATCTGGTCCGGGATCCCACACCCTGTGTTTCGAGGTTCCGGGGGGGGGTTATCTGAGTCCGAGGTTCAGGCTGGAATTTTAGTGGTACAACGATCCGGCGGGGACTGGAAGGTTGGTCTGGCTTTTGTAGGTGAGTAGATTGCATAATGTGGACCAGGTGTGCTTGATAGACGTGATGGCCCACAGGTGAGTAGACCGGAGCACTGGAGACCACGCCCCCCACGATCTCAGAACAGCAAGCAGGAAGAGTCACGACCGGGGTTCGTGACAGTACCCCCTTCTGAGCGCCTCCAGGCGGTCCTCCAGGCTTCTCCGGGTGAGAGCGATGGAACGTCCGTATGAGGGCGGCATCCAGAACCCGCTGCCGGGAACCCAGCTCCTCTCCTCTGGTCCATAGCCCTCCCAGTCGATGAGATACTGCGCGCGCCCCGGCGGCGAGTCCAGAATCCGGTGAACCGTGAACGCGGATGGCCATCAATGAGCCGGGGTGGAGGGGCCGGGAGAGGAGGGAGTAATGGACTGATGAGGACAGGCTTAAGCCGAGATACATGGAAGGCAGGGTGGACCTTGAGTGTGGGAGGCAGTCGGAGACGGACGGTCACAGGGGTGATGACCTTCTCGATCACTAAGGGACCAATGAATTTAGGTGATAATTTCTTAGAGTCAGTCTTTAACGGGAGATCCCGGTGGAGAGCCATACCTTGTCCCCACTGAATAGGAAGGTGCAGGAGTTCGATGACGGTTGGCGTGGCGCTTATACTGGGCAGAGGTCCTCAGAAGGGTGGCCGGGCTCGGTGCCAGGTGCGATGACATCTGCGGATGTAAGCTTGGACGGAGGAACAGCTAACTCTCTCTCCTGAGAGGGAAACAACGGGGGTTGAAAACCATAGACGCATTGAAAGGGTGACAGACCTGTGGCAGATGTGGGAAGTGTGTTGTGGGCGTACTCCACCCATGGCAGCTGAGTTGTCCAGGAAGTGGGGTTGGAGGAAACTAAACAACGCAGGGTGGTCTCCAGTTTCTGGTTGGCTCTCTCCGCTTGGCCGTTAGCTTGAGGATGGAACCCAGAAGTCAGGCTAACGGTGGCCCGATGGCTCGGCAGAATGACTTCCAGGCGGCTGAGGTGAATTGTGGACCTCTGTCAGAAACGATGTCCAAGGGCAGGCCGTGGACCGTGAACACCACAGAGACCAGGAGTTCGGCAGTCTCCTTAGCTGTGGGTAGTTTGGGCAGAGGCAGATAACGTGCAAACTTGCTAAAGCGATCCACCACAGTGAGGACCACAGTCATACCTCTCGAGGGTGGTAGCCCGGATACAAAATCCAGCGACAGGTGAGACCACGGACGACGAGGTATGGGCAACGGCTGCAGGTACCCTGAGGGGGGTCGGTTGGAACCCTTGTTCAGTGCACAGACGGAACAGGCAGAGACAAAGGTCTGGACATCAGTCCTCATCTCTGGCCACCAGAACCGTCTGCGCAGGAAGGCCAAAGTGCGAGCCCCTCCAGGATGGCATGAGAGTCTGGAGGAGTGACCCCACTGTAATACAGATGGACGGACAGAGAGAGGCACAAACAGGCGGCCTGGCGGGCCGTTACCTGGAGTCAGGCTGGTGCTGCAGAGCCGTTCTCACCTCTCCCTCAATCTCCCAAATGGCTGCCCCAATGATACAGGTTCTGGGTATTATGGTGTCGGGTTCTGCAATAGTCTCCTCCTTCTCGAACAGCCGAGACAGCGCGTCGGGCTTCACATTCCTGGACCCGGGCCTGTAGGTAAGGGCAAAATTGAAGCGACCAAAGAAAAGAGCCCACCTGGCTTGACGAGGATTCAGGCGTTTGCCCGGCGGATGTACTCCAGGTTTCTATGGTCGGTCCAAACCACGAACGGCTGATCTACGCCCTCTAGCCAATGTCGCCACTCCTCGAGCGCCTTCTTCACGGCCAGCAGTTCCCGGTTCCCGACATCATAGTTCCTTTCTGTGGGAGATAAACGATGGGATAGAAAAGCACAAGGGTGAAGTTTGTTATCCTCGGGTGACCGCTGGGACAGGACTGCCCCCACTCCCACGTCCGAGGCGTCCACCTCCACCACAAACTGCCGGGATGAGTCAGGGTTAATGAGAATGGGAGCTGACGTAAACCTCTTCTTGAGATCCAAAAAGGCTCCTTCTGCCTCAGAGGACCAGTGAAACGGTCTAGCTGGGGAGGTAAGTGCAGTTAATGGTGCAGCAGTGCGGCTGTAATTTCTGATGAAACGTCTATAGAAGTTGGCGAACCCCAAGAATCTCTGTAGCTGTTTCCTGGTATCTGGTCGGGGCCAATCTAAGACTGCTCTCACCTTCTCAGGATCCATCCTCACCTGACCTCTGGCAATGATGTGGCCGAGGAAAGTGACTGTGGAGGCGTGAAACTCGCACTTCTCTGCCTTAACAAACAGGCGGTTCTCCAGGAGCCGATGGAGGACCTGTCGGACATGCTGGACGTGTTCGGTTTGACTCTGGGAAAAGATGAGGATATCATCAAGGTAGACAAACACAAATCTGCCCAGCATATCTCTAAGCACGTCATTGATTAGACACTGAAAAACAGCAGGTGAGTTAGACAGGCCAAAAGGCATAACCAGGTACTCAAAATGTCCCAGGGGGGTGTTGAAGGCCGTCTTCCATTCGTCCCCCTCACGAATTCGGACCAAGTGGTAGGCATTGCGGAGATCTAACTTCGAAAAAACTGTAGCTCCCTGGAGAAATTCAAAGGCTGAGTTCATAAGTGGTAGTGGATACTTGTTCTTTATTGTGATGTCATTCAAACCTCTGAAGTCGATACACGGGCGGAGGGTCCCGTCCTTCTTACCCACAAAGAAAAACCCGGCTCCCAGAGGTGATGACGAAGGGCGGATAATCCCAGCCGCCAGTGAACTGTTAATGTACTCCTCCATTGCCAACCGTTCGGTCTGGAGATGTTATACAGACGGCTCCGTGGAAAGCGTAGATCCAGGCAACAGGTCAATGGCGCAGTCATATGGTCGGTGCGGGGAAGTGAGAGAGCCCTTTGTTTACAGAACACCTCCGAAATATCGTGGTACTCAGCAGGGATGGATGATAGTTCCGGCCGGTCTGGTTCGGGTTTCTGGCGGGTTACAGAAGAAGGCAGGGCAGACCGCAAACAACTGGCAAGACAGGCAGAACTCCAGTTATGAACCTTAGCAGATATCCAGTCAATGTGAGGATTATGTTTGGTCAACCAGGAGTGCCCCAAAACTAACGGTATTAAAGGTGAGTCAATAACATAAAAGGAGATTTCTTCAAAATGATTACCTGACAGCTGGAGCTGGACAGGGCAGGTACGGGTTGTTACTCGAGCAAGCAGCCTCCCGTCAAGTGTACTAGCCTCCAGTGGTTCCGTAAGCTGCTCCGTGGTTAATCCCAGCTGTCTAACTAATGTGGTGTCCAAAAAACTCTCGTCTGCCCCAGAGTCAATGAGTGCCTGGAGCTCCAGAGTCTGGTTTCTCCAGCAGATAGTGGCATGTAATTGGGTTCGTGGGCGGGAAGACATGGGTAGGGTTGCTCGGCTCGCTAGGATGCTCCCCCCGGCTAGCGAGCCCTCCGGTTTAATGGTCGTTTAGGACAATTGGCGATGTAGTGACCTGGGTGTCCACAGTAGAGACAGGCGTTGTTTCCTCTTGGCGTTCCTGTTCATCTGCACTGAGACGGTTCCGACCCAGCTGCATGGGCTCGCCCTCCGGGAACTCCTCTCGCCGCACGGCCCCAGCGGAAGTACAGGACGAGGAAAAGGTCTAGATCCTACCGGAGCTGGGGAGTAATCTCCTCGGCGAGGGATGACGTCACAGCCAGGGTTGCGTTGTTTCTGCCGTCGTCTCTCCCGACAGCGATTGTCTATCAATGGTGTCAAGGAAATGAGATTATCCAGGTTCACAGGTTCAGGGTGTGCCACCAGTTCATCCTTTAATTTCTCACTTAAACCATTGATAAACACAGCCAGCAGGGACTCCTCATTCCACCCACTCTCAACGGCCAACGCTTGAACTCAATGGCATATTCAGCCACGCTCCGAGTCCTTGGTGGAGTGAGAGCAGTCTCATAGAGGCGTCATTACCTTGGACCGGGTGGTCGAAAACCTTGGTCATCTCCGTGGTGAAAGCAACATAGGTGGTAGTAACCTGGTCCTGTCTCCTCCAGTGAACTGAAGCCCATTCCAACGCCGCTCCTCGCAGCAACCCGATGAGGTAGGCAATCTTAGATCTCTCCGTGGCATAGGTGAGGGGCTGGAGAGCAAAGACTAGACCACATTGCATGAGAAACGTCTTACACTGACCTAGGTTCCCATCGATTGCCTCTCCGGTGGGGAGACTCCACGGCTCCTGGCGGGGTTAGCTGCGGCTGATGCGGCCAGTCCGGGGCTGGAGGAGGGTCTTGCAGGGAGTCCTGGAGGGTTCCCAGGCGGAGTGACAGGTTCTGAAGTTCTCCCATAATTTCCTGAAGCGCGGTGCTGTGCTGCCCCAGGATTGCTCCCTGAGTGGAGACCGCGTGGCGGACTGGCTCCAGGTCTGCTGAGTCCATAATGGCCGGATCGTTCTGTCAGGACCAGGGGCTGGAACTCAAACGCAGACCAGAGTACAGTTCGATTCAAGGTGAATTTATTAACAACCGGAACCAACAGAGGAGTGAACTGAGCGGTAAATGTTCTGGTAGAAGAGAGGGTATCTGGTCCGGGATCCCACACCCTGTGTTTCGAGGTTCCGGGGGGGGGTTATCTGAGTCCGAGGTTCAGGCTGGAATTTTAGTGGTACAACGATCCGGCGGGGACTGGAAGGTTGGTCTGGCTTTTGTAGGTGAGTAGATTGCATAATGTGGACCAGGTGTGCTTGATAGACGTGATGGCCCACAGGTGAGTAGACCGGAGCACTGGAGACCACGCCCCACGATCTCAGAACAGCAAGCAGGAAGAGTCACGACCGGGGGTTCGTGACAAAAAAGGTACTTCCATGGTCAGTGGGATAGGCTTACTCTTGGTAGGATGACTGGATCTTAAAATAAGACCATTACTCTGCTCAATTTACAATGCTAAACATTCACTGAGAACACAAGCCTTGGAAAACGCACAGGAAACAAAGTGGCATACATTATGTTAATCTGAAACTGGTGCAGCACAACAAAGAAGGAGAAGCGGCTTCTATTGCATTATCTTGGTGAAAAGGTGCCTTGTTTGACGAAGGCTGGAAGCATGAAATACTGAGTGCTGTGCTGGATCAGGGAAGACAGGGAACAGGTATGCTGGATGTACTGTATGCCTACTGGTCACACTGAAGAAGGCACAGTGATGCCAAAATGTTGGTGTTTTTTTACCCAATAAATGACTGGGAGTTTATACATATGGAGTGTGCGACTCGGTTTTTATAACTGACAGTTTATTATCCGTTAGTAAGCACCTCTACACTAAATCATTTTCTCTGGGTGTGCGCCAGCTCATGCTTTTTATAGCTTACTGGTTAACAACACAGAAGATGCAGTATACCAAATCGAATACAATACTGAGCATGCAACATCACATGGACAGATAAAACCAATGTCCTTGTTTTAACCATGTCCTTGTTTTAATAACAAAGGCACAGAGACAGCCAAACTCTCACTGAATGACCAGAAGACATGCCACTCAATGGGAGAGCATATAGCCTTGAGTGGCTGGGTGAAATAGCATAGGTTGTCCATGTGCCTGGGAGGTGGTCTTAACCCGCATAGTCTGTCACTAACCATCCATCACCTTGTGCTGTGTGCAGTGTGGCTGGCTGTGCTATCGGAGAATAAAAACACAACCCCTCTGCTCTCACCACCTCTCATTCCTCTAGATAGCAGCCAACGTTATTGCTAACACAACAAAAGCAGAGAATATTTGGAATGGGAACAAAGTATTGTGTCACAAATGGATTCATGTATGAGTGGGTTCTGGTTAAGTCGCGTATAGTCCTCTGAGAAGGAACCATATCGCCAGTGGGAGGTGGTGTAATTCACCGTAAAATGAGTGGTTGTGATATTCCGATTTTTCTAGGCCATCATAATGATAAATGACGCAGCGGAATGTGTCAGGAAGAAAAACAATGTCTGGTATCCATTTAGTTACAAATGTACACATAGCTAGCTAATATCAGCATGAGTAACGCCATCTAGCATGCAAGAAAGACAAGAAGCTTCATTTGGAAAAAGGAAATACCAGTGATCAGATAAAGAGCTTGGCATTTACTGTACAAAGACTCTCATTACTATTATAATACATTTGTCCTATTTATACTTCATAAATAAGATATTACTGTACTTGTAGTGAAGTAGGTGGGCATGGCTACACATCCTGTGCCTGTGTTAATGATACATCATGGATGATATCTCTTCACACAAAGTCACCGTGGGCATCAGTGGCTCTTCTCTGTGCTCTGCTCGTCACTGATTTTTAGGATTACGTAACAGCATTGCAAATGTGTTGTGCTGAACGCCCCTTTGTCCCTCGCCATTGCTCTTCATTTTCAATTTCTATCTCTCCCTGCTTCTCTCCATCGCACACTCACTCAATCCCACACATACACCATCTGTTCCCTCTGCACTCGGTGCTCTGTGCTGCTCTGCTCTGTGGCCTGTGAAGTGCATTAGTCAAATCAAATCAAAGTTTATTTGTCACGTGCGCCCCGAATACAACAAGTGTAGACCTTACAGTGAAATTATTACTTACAGGCTCTAACCAATAGTGAAAAAAATGTATTAGGTGAACAATAGGTAAGTAAAGAAATAAAACAACAGTAAAAAGACAGGCTATATACAGTAGCAAGGCTATATACAGTAACGAGGTAGTATGTACATGTAGCTATGGTTAAAGTGACAATGCATATATGATGAACAGAGAGTAGCAGTAGCGTAAAAAAGGGGTGTAGAGGTCCTGGATGGCAGGCAGCTTAGCCCCAGTGATGTACTGGGCCGTCCGCACTACCCTCTGTAGTGCCTTGCGGTCAGAGGCTGAGCAATTGCCGTACCAGGCAGTGATGCAACCAGCCAGGATGCTCTCGATGTTGCAGCTGTAGAACCTTTTGAGGATCTCAGGACCCATGCCAAATCTTTTTAGTTTCCTGAGGGGGAATAGGCTTTGTTGTGCCCTCTTCACAACTGTCTTGGTGTGTTTGGACCGTTCTAGCTTATTGATGATGTGGACACCAAGGAACTTGAAGCTCTCAACCTGCTCCACTACAGCCCCGTCGATGAGAATGGGGGCGTGCTCAGTCCTCCTTTTCCTGTAGTCCACAATCATCTCCTTAGTCTTGGTTACGTTGAGGGAGAGGTTGTTATTCTGGCACCACCCGGCCAGGTCTCTGACCTCCTCCCTATAGGCTGTCTCGTCGTTGTTGGTGATCAGGCCTACCACTGTTGTGTTGTCTGCAAACTTAATGATGGTGTTGGAGTCGTGCCTGGCCATGCAGTCGTGGGTGAACAGGGAGTACAGGAGGGGACTGAGCACGCACCCCTGGGGAGCTCCAGTGTTGAGGATCAGCGTGGCAGATGTGTTGCTACCTACCCTCACCACCTGGGGGCAGCCCATCAGGAAGTCCAGGATCCAGTTGCAGAGGAAGGTGTTTAGTCCCAGGATCCTTAGCTTAGTGATGAGCTTTGAGGGTACTATGGTGTTGAACGCTGAGCTGTAGTCAATGAATAGCATTCTCACATAGGTGTTCCTTTTGTCCAGGTGGGAAAGGGCAGTGTGGAGTGCAATAGAGATTGCATTATCTGTAGATCTGTTTGGGTGGTATGCAAATTGGAATTGGAGCGCACTGGACTAATCCCATGGATAGAGAGCAGAAGATCATAGGTTTAAATCTCGCTGACTTGAAAATAAAGAAGAGCCGCACACTCTAGGAGCTCAGATGCAAAAAATATTTTATGTCCAACGTTTCGACAGGCAAGCGGTCATCATCAGGGTATAATCCTAAATCCTCAAATCTCACTGACCCCGTGCAACAATAAAAAAAAGAAATGTTTGCATGATTAATGCCTAATCAAATGAATTACCATGTGTCCTATCTGTGCTTGGAGTTCAAAACTGTTGACCTTATTTTTTGCCCTTTTTCTCCCCAATTGGTAGTTACAGTCTTGTCCCTACGCTGCAACTCCCGTATGGATTCTGGAGAGGTCGAGAGCCATGCGTCTTCCAAAACACAACCCTGCCAAGCCGTACTGCTTGCTTAACCTGGAAGTCAGCCACACCAACGTGTCAGAGGAAACACCGTACAACTGGCGACCGTGTCAGCATGCATACACTGGACTGCATGCACAATGTGCCAAACCCTCCCCTAATCCAGACAGCACTGGGCCAATTGTGCGTCGCCTCATGGGTCTCCCGGTCACAGCCCGGCTTCAACACAGCCCGGGATCGAACCCAGATCTGTAGTGGCGCCTCAAGCACTGCAGTGCCTTAGATCGCTGCGCCACTCGGGAGGTCCCTAGCTAGCAGTATTATTAAAAGTCTTATTGAAACATGTTCTCAGAATGTTATGTGCTAGCTGGGTATCCTGCAACATTCCTAGAACATTGTGGTAAGGTTGTATGCAAAATAACTATAGGACAACCACGCTCTCACCAAGCTCTAAAAAACATATGGTTCTCAGAACGTTATGTGCTAGCTGGGTTTGAAAGGATTATAAAAGAGACATGAGGTTTGGACCACAGGAGGTTGGTGGCACCTTAATTGTGGAGGACGGGCTCATCGTAATGGTTGAAACAGAATCAACGGAATGATATTGAACCCATTCCATTCACTCCATTCCAGACATTATTATGAGCCATCCTCCCCTCAGCAAACTCCTGTGGTTTGGACCATTGGTTTTCTTAGAGGATTATCTACACAATTAACGTATTATCTAAAATCTCTTTGGTCAAAAGATTTGTTTTTTTTATTGGACATATGGTTCTCAGAACGTTATGTGCTAGCTGGGAAAGGAGCAGGCAGTCTACTTTGCTTTCTGTTCTCTGTATGGCCTGAAGCCCTGGGCTTGAAGTGTAGAGCGCTGACCTGAATACACTGCCCTCAGAGGAAAGACACGCTGAGTACCAATTGAAGACCATGTGACAAGATTCCTAGCAATTATGAAAGATCAACGGAACTGTAGTGCTGTGAATGCACTAAAGATGCCTGCTTTTGTGTAGGAGTAAAAAAAATAAGCGGATTCAAACTCTCACATTTAGTTCATATGAAAATGAACTGTGGAGGCATCCAGGTATAAAAACAAATAGTAATTCATAGGATAATTCAATAGATTAAGGCTTGGAAGATGTGGAAGGACAGAGCAGCTAACAGAAATATACCAATTCATTAGCATAGAGGAAGCATAATGGGAATTTTCCCTTTCCCGACTTAAGTGAAGACTACAATTATATATTTATAGAGAGCAGCAGTCAGTCAGAGACAGGAGAGACTCTAGAAAGATCATCCACGCTGTGACCCCACTAATTACAGGCATTAACATCTCATCTGAGGAAGACGGCCCGGCCAATATCCCGGGTTAAGTGAGCGGGAAATGGAAGGAGTGAGTTACAGGAAGTCATCTGAGCCCCTTCACAGGGTAAACAGAGGAAGTGCCAAGGAAGGGTCACAGTCAGTGGCAGGTCTGTGATGTGCAAAGGAGGGAGGTGGGTGGGTGAGAAGGGAGGACCGAGGGGGGAGGGGGGTGGCAGGGAGGTGAGAAGGGAGGAGTTAGGGGGGAAGGGTGGATGTAGCCTGAAAAGGGAGTAGAGAGAGGTAATGGAGTGCTGCTGTACTGTGTGGCTCAGTTGGCAGAGCATGGCACTTGCAATGCCAGGGTTGTAGGTTCGATTCCCACGGGGGACCAGTAGAAAAATGTATGCACTCACAACTGTAAGTTGTTCTGGATAAGAGTGTCAGCTAAATGACAAAAATGTAAAGTGTAAAAAACATGTGGAAGAGAAAGGGGTGTAGGTGGCATGGGAGTGAGGAGATAGGGGGCGGTGTGGGAAAGAATATCAGAGGTGTGACAGGACAGAAGGATCGAGGAGTTGAGGCTGATCAAATGCAGTAGAAGTTAGAGAAGTGGTGGTATAATGTGTGTTTGTGTCAGTGTTTAGGATAGCAGGTGTTTTTTCCCCACCCTAACTAACATCACAAAAAACATCTCATGAGAATGGATGGACTTTTCAGTTGTGTTTGTAGTAGGGCTGACCCCATTTAGTCAACTGGACGATTGTTTGATCTATAGGCTGTTGGTCGACCAAGATTGTTTTAGTCGAGCAGTGGCAAATCTATTTTCAAAAATTATGACACGAGACACCCGTCTGATTCACACCTGTCTGACTGGACTAATCCATTGCAGAGGCCGCAGGGATGGCACACCAGTATTTACTGTTAAATACCATAATTTCTAATCTACCATGTTTGTTGGGTTACGGTCATTTCTGTTAATGCATTCACTATATTATTATTACAGTCTTACCGTTGTCATTGTAGGTGTGGACACGTTTGCAGAGTGCACAACCTAGGCTACACGTGAGAAAAAAGTTGTGAATTTATTCATTGTCTTTTGTTTAGAGTGCTCCTGTCAATGTTTAGTAAGGACACGCATAGAAGTAGGCCTAGGCTACCTGGCCTGCGCACAAATGTAGGCCTTTAAAATGTACCCATATGGGGATCTGATACCATTTCTGATAGTCACCATCACTGTGGATGGAGCTTCTCAAAGTAATTTTTTCTTCGCCTCAAACAGCAAGTAAACAAAGTCTGTTTTGCATCCATTGAGAACGACAATAGTTCCTCAAAGTAGCCTATTTGAAAAATATTTCCAGCTCTCTCTCTCTTTAGATAACCACTCAGCATGAAAAGGGGAAAAATGTCATGGTCTGATCCGGTGGAAACGTCATAAAAAAGGCCTACCTGATTACTTCTTATCCTTTGCACAAATAGTTTACAGAAACTCTGAGGGCCCATAAGTTTGCTAGCACCAGCTTTAGGCCTGACCAAGTTAATACAATGTTTCAAGTTCCTTGTAGCCAATGTGACATATAGGATATTTATTTTTATCAGGATATTTTTTTACCTGCGGGCTGCAATGTTTTATTTAAGCTATTTTACCTAGGCAAGTCAATTAAGAACAAATTCTTATTTTCAATGACAGCCTAGGAACAGTGGGTTAACCAACGCCAACGTTAACCAATTGGCAGTAGAAGTTACTTTTAGATTTGTATAATTTTCCTTTAGATATAATTTTGATTAACCACATGACATTGATTTCAAGATATGAAGACTTTATTATAAATGAAATGAAACTGTTCCACAAAAATGTGCATATTACAAAATCATCAGTAGATGAATCATCAGCACGCAGATCAGTAGAAATGGTACGATAACTTGGCACTCCAAATGGAAAAGGTTGCTGACCGCTGGTGTAGCCTATTACCGGCAACTTCAGGAGCTTAATGGCAGAATCAAACATAGGGTGTGTCTATATATGGAAAAATACACGTTTTAACATTTCAACCAATCTATTGGTCGAAAGAACAGACAACTCTCGGTCGACCAAGATCTGTTTTTAGTCGGGACAGCCGTAGTTTGTAGGGCTGCATTCTTCATTAAGGCGCGCATGACTTACCAAAGAGCCTGCGGTGGAATATGAACTTCCCGGCAAACATTCCAGTGACAATGGCCATCAGCCACGACATGACTTTGAGGACGCTCCATACTCCGCCAGGGTACTTGTTCACTATGAAGGAGAAGCAGTTTCCCACCACAATCATGTGAGCCTCCGTCTGGCTGTGGGAGACAGGGTCCTCGGCGAAGATGAGGAAGTTGCAGAAGGTGACGAGGTAGGCCACGAACAGACGAGACCATGGGTGCTGGAAATAATAGCGGAAACAGGGATCTATATCCATCTTGAAGGACCCCAAGCCACAGTCCACCTGAAGAGGGAGAGAAGATAATTGCCTGAGTGAAATCCACATTGGATTACAGCGGAAACATTTCTGAGATTATAGAGGAAATAACAGATAAATCTGTCCAGATTGGGATTATTCTAAATTAAGACTACTCAGAATATTCTGTACTGTGATCATCATACCAAGAGCAGGACAGACAAGCAGTCCATCATCCAGACTGAGATTATCTGAGTAAAAGGTCAGGGAGAGGTCCTAACTCCCA
The DNA here is from genome assembly GCA_030435695.1 of Brachymystax lenok tsinlingensis. Lineage (NCBI taxonomy): Eukaryota > Metazoa > Chordata > Actinopteri > Salmoniformes > Salmonidae > Brachymystax > Brachymystax lenok. The sequence continues at coordinate 18,892,182 of CM059818.1, forward strand.
TCTATCGGTCTGGTCAACAGTGCAGCCTCAGAGCTTCATCATGGTCGTCTACTTCTCAAAATGGTTTCCATTTGCATGTATTTTAGATTTCTCTTCTAATCCATTAATTTGCCAGGGATGACCTTTGATTTCAGAGGTTCTCCAGAGACCCTTCCCTCAATCAATTAGATCATGTAAAAAACAGTGTCACACAAGGAAGTCTCTTGTAGCTCACATTAAGTGCTTAGCTGCACATCCCTCAGATTTAGCACCATCGTGCTGATATTTTGGTTCCACTGCCGGGCAGTGCTTGGGTCAGTTCCCAGCAGGACAGTAAACCCTCTGTATTTTTAAATCTGTGGACTCATATTCATTCCAGGACTCCACCTCATCACTTACTCACCCACTAACTCACCCCTTGACTGCCTTGACTTTTTCTGGCGCTCCCAAATCGGTCCCCTCCTGCCCCCGACCCTGTTTCCTCAAATATCCACACTGGGAATTTGTATGATCATATAAAGACCCAGATTAAGAGCAGTGTCAAACTGGGCTATGTGGATATTACATTTCACCAGCATCATGTTTGTCTTGGTGTAATGTGCTACCTTAGGCGTTGTTGGTATTATGGCTCAGCTCACAGTGGATGGTCTTTTATCAGGAGAGGCAGAGTGAAGCATCCCTCTATCAATCATTAAGACTGAGATATGATGCATCATCTATGTGATGATGATGTGGATTGCTCGCTGAATAAATAAAATACATCCACTCCCCTTCCACACGGCATGATTTTCTTCTAGACCACCTTAAGAAATATGTTTGCTGCTGTACTGACCAATAAGAAGGACGTGCATAAAAAAAAACTACAGGAAATTCAGTACACGAGTTCCATAATTTAAGTCTTCCCTTCTCTCTCTCTCGTTCTAGCTATTTCTGGTTCTCATGTGAGCTCAATCATTAAGTCGATGAACACATGCATCTCCACGTCGTCACAACAGCGATGCTGTGCTGTGTCTGCTAATGTCACCGCAGATCTAGCCCATCTCAGATAACACTACATCCCTATGCTTTAGCAACCCCGAATGGAATTATCTGATTACACAACTGAAACCTACTCCTTGCACAATAATAGTGTGTGCAAGCCATCTATATATAGATTTCATGAGAGAGCATCCCTGTACTTTGATATGGATAGTCTACATACACACAACAACACAGGCACGCCACGCACACGTACGCCACGCACTTACCTGTTCCACGCAGCTTTGCGTTTCCCTCTCAATCGGTATTGTACGGACGAGAAGCCCCGCTCGGCTCTCTCTCCTGCCTCATCAAGCCCTGCAAGCCGACAGCGGCGCTCTAATCGTCGTCACTACGAGAGGGGTGTACACGGCTGGCTCGGCTGTGGCGGGATTATCCATGCGACCTGTTGTTGGTAAAACAGAGGCACCCCCAAATCCTCTGCCATTGTGCTGGCTGTCCATGCAGGGGCAGGGCAGCGAGGCGCTGCTTTGTCAGCACTGGTCTCTGTCTGTGATGATGACGCTGGAGAGGCGCGCGGTGGAGATATGCTTCTATCCGAACGACGGACGCAAACCATCAGTGCGTTGCAATGTAACATACACACTGAGCTTCCACTGGTGGCAGGGAGATTTCCCTAATGCGATATTTATTTATTTCTTTATGAAATATTTATTTATATCCAGAGGGGAGGGGATGAAATCAGCAGACAGAAAGCATTTAAAAAAAAAAAGCCTCGTGGTACTGTACCATTCCAGATGTTGTGTTAAGCAGGCTTTCATAGCTATGTCCTCACATCACCGAAAGAGGAAAATATTTCGTAGGCTTACACTAGGACGCAACTTGAATTAATCAAAACGTCAATTGCATAACAAAATGCAAATATTTGCAATAGCCCATTGGAGTAAAACACAATTCTATTGAATATTGCATAATGCTTTTCAATTCCAAAGGCAACTTTAGGCTGAACATTTTAATCCATCTGCATATTACAGGCTTTAGGATGAGATAACTGAGCCTACAAAAAAATATGGAAAATCCCAGATGTAAGCTTGTAACAAAGTTCTTAGTCAGTGCAATGTGTGATACATCTTCATATAGCCTGAATCTAATTGAATAGCTTATAGTTAAAGTTATTGTCCACTGCCAATAGCCTACTGATACTGATTATAGGCCTAATGTGTACACTCGTATCTATAGCTACTAGATTTTAAACCGGAAATCTGAAAATATCAGAAAATTGGTTGTGCTATTGAGAAGCATTGCATCGCAAACAATAGGCTACATTGCAAAAGTTACAAATGTAACGCTGCAGATGTAACACAACACTGCAGATGTAACGCTGCAGATGTAACACTGCAGATGTAACACAACACTGTAGATGTAACGCTGCAGATGTAACACAACACTGCAGATGCAACGCTGCAGATGCAACACAACACTGCAGATGCAACGCTGCAGATGCAACACAACATTGCAGATGCAACGCTGCAGAACAGATGTTACAATTCAGTCTAGACTGGAATGGATACAATGTAACAAACGTGACATGCCCCTCAAACTAGACTGTAGCATATAGCCTATAACATAGCTAGCTCCTCCGTTCCAGGGTGTATAGAAAACGATCAGACTTCCAAAATCCTGAGGTCAAAGTATCGTGTATATATATATATTTATATATATTTATGTTGTTGTCATTTGAATAATGCAGGAACGTAATAATTCATTCCGATGTTTTATTTCTTATCGTGACATGTTGAGCCCACGTGACCATGACGACGTATGAAGTTACTTTAGTCAGCTTCCTACTTCCTAACCCTGGCTTGGTTCTCTCCATCTTCCTTTCCAACGATAAAAAAGACAAAATGTCCCACCAAACGGGCATACAGGGTAGCTATTTCAGTTACATTCTGTTGTTGATTTCTTGGCATGTTTGAACTGTATATATCTCAATTGAAAATCTGTTTTTAATCGATGTTAGAGCAAGCTAATTTGAAGTGCGGATTCCTGTAGGTAGCGACTGTAGCTAGCTCGTCAGTTAACGTAAACGAGCTATCTGTGATTATTGATTTTATTCTCTGCTAAGAAGTAGCATCAGTAGAAATGTGTCCAAAAACAATGGCCAGCTATATCTGCTCCTGCTCAAGCGAAAAAGAAACACGTTTTTCACGCTGGACATTTTGGCTCGGGAAACGCCTTCATTGAAACAGTCGGCATTCAATTGAAAAATGGTCCAGACAGCCGCAACCTGAACCTATCAGACGCACTTTCTCATAGAAAATGAGCTCACTCACAGCCTCCACCAAATTATCTGAAGGCTTTAAAACCAATGAAAGATACTTTTAGTCATGTAGTGCATGTGGACACCTGCTCATCAAACATCTTATTCCAAAATCATGGGCATTACTATGGCGTTGGTCCCCCCCTTTTCTGCTATAACAGCCTCCACTCTTCTGGGAAAGATTTCCACTATATGTTGGAACATTGCTGCAGGGACTTGCTTCCATTCAGCCACAGGCGAATTAGTGAGGTCGGCACTGATGTTTGGCGATTTAGGCCTGGCTCGCAGTCGTATTCCAATTCATCCCAAAGGTGACGATTTTTACGCGCTTCGGCACTCGGCGGACCTTTTCTGTGAGTTTGTGTGGCCTACCTATTCACGGCTGAGCTGTTGTTGCTCCTAGATGTTTCCACTTCACAATAACAGCACTTACAGTTGACCGAGGCAGCTCTAGCAGGGTAGACATTTGACGAACATCCTATGAAGGTGCCACGTTGAAATTCCCTGAGCTCTTCAGTAAGGCCTTTCTACTGCCAATGTTTGTCTATGGAGATTGCATGGCGGTGTTCTCGGTTTTATACATCTGTCAGCAACTGGTGTGGCTGAAATAGCCCAATTCACTAATTTGAAGGGGTGTCCACATACTTTTGTATATATAGTGAATCAATATTTGTTTATTTTCATTTGCACAGTTATTGAATTATTTGTTCAAGTGATAGGCTACTTAAACAGGTAACGTTAGATGGCGTTGTGTGCGACATTAATGTCGTTTTCACAACATGGGTGCGTGAGGATCCTATTCACAAAACCGGTGTATATGGTAACCTTGACAACAACCATCTAAATATTAGTGGTGTGATCCAATCTGTGATTGGCTTTATCCTTTGGGGAAGGAGATTGTTTAAGGTCGTATGCATTCATCCTACATTCTCTGTATGGGCTAATGTGAGGGATAGGTCAGTACCAGGATAGTGTCCTAGATTTCAGTAGAGGCTTCTTCCCATAATGCAAGAAACAAACCCACCTAACCTCTGTTTTTCCAGCTGGTAACGATTTGAAGGATGTCTTTGCCAGTGCAAGGAGTGGAAACCAATATCGACTCCTAAAGATTGTGATTGAGGATGGTAAGAAGTGTTTATTTTTCCACCAATTTGATCATAAATAAACAGATCTAAAGTTTGTCACAAAGGTTGTTTCTTTCAAGGGTAGGCCCAACGTTACCATGATTTAGGAAAGCCCAACAGATTTAATACACCAATATTACGTTATCACTTTGAATGCGCAACTACTGAATTTGTGTTACAGAGCAACTTGCTTTGGGCGTGACCAGGCAAGCATCAAAGACATGGGACCAAGAGTACGACTCGTTAGTCCTGCCTCTACTAGAGGACCACCTGCCGTCTTATATCCTGTACCGACTGGACTCCTCCAACAACCAGGGCTATGAGTGGATCTTCCTGGCCTGGTCACCTGACCATTCTCCTGTAAGGAACTCACCTGACACAGAGACGTCAACTTCCCTGTTAACATAAGTTCCCTCTGCAAGTTATGTGGCACAGTCGTGTCAATGACACAGGTCTCCCTTTACATGCTCACAGTCACAACGCAGGATCTCAGCAGATTTATTTTGTGTAGAATAGCTTACTTATCAAAAAATATATTATTTGTCACATGCTTAGTAAACAACCGGTGTAGACTAACAGTGAAATAGTTATTTATGGGCCCTTCCCAACAATGCAGAGAGAGAGAGAGAGAGAAAATAATAAAGAAATAATAGAAAAGTAATAATTAACAATAACTTGGCTGGAGCCTTTGACAATTTGTAGGGCCTTCCTCTGACACCGCCTGATATAGAGGTCCTGGATGGCAGGGAGCTCGGCCCCAGTGATGTACTGGGCCTTACGCACTACCCTCTGTAGCGCCTTGCGGTTGGATGCCAAGCAGTTGCCATTCTAAGCGGTGATGCGGCCAGTCAAGATCAAATCAAATTGTATTTGTCACATGCGCCGAATACAATTTTACAGTACAATTCTTACTTACAAGCCCTTATCCAACAATGCAGTTTTAAGAAAAAATAAGTGTTAAGAAAGTATTTACTAAATAAACTGAAGTAAACAAGAAAAAGAGAAAATTATTAAAGAGCAACAATAAAATAACAGTAATGAGGCTATATACATGGGGTAAATGTGTGGGGGCACAGGTTAGTCGAGGTAATTGAGGTAATATGTACATGTAGGTAGAGGTAAAGTGACTATGCTTAGATAATTAACAGAGTAGCAACAGTGTAAAAGGGGGAGGGGGGGTCAATGCAAATTGTCCAGGTAGCCATTTGGTTAGCTGTTCAGGAGTCTTATGGCTTTGGGCTAGAAGCTGTTAAGAATCCTTTTGGACCTAGACTTGGCACTCTGGTACCACTTGCCGTGTGGTAGCAGAGAGAACAGTCTATGACTAGGGTGGCTGGAGTGTTTGGCAATTTTTAGGGCCTGACACCGCCTGGTATAGAGGTCCTGGATGGCAGGAAGCTTGGCCCCAGTAATGTACTGGGACGTACGCACTACCCTCTGTAGTGCCTTGCGGATGCGACCAGTCAGGATGCTCTCGATGGTGCAGCTGTATACATTTTTTTGAGGTCTTATTCCTGTGGGGGAATAGGCATTGTCTTGCACTCTTCACGACTGTCTTGGTGTGTTTGGACCATGACAGTTTGTTAGTGACACCAAGGAACTTGAAACTCTCAACTACAGCTCCATCGATGAGAATGGGGGCCTGTTCGGCCCTCCTTTTCCTGTAGTCCACGATCATCTCCTTTGTCTTGATCACATTGAGGGAGAGGTTGTTATCCTGGCACCACCCGGCCAGGTCTCTGACCTCCTCCCTATAGGCTGTCTCATCGTTGTTGGTGATCAGGCCTACCACTGGTATGTCATCGACAAACTTAATGATGGTGTTGGAGTCATGCTTGGCCATGCAGTCATGGGTGAACGAGGAGTACAGGAGGGGACTGAGCAGCGTGGCAGGTGTGTTTTTACCTTCCCTTACCACCTGGGGGCGGCCCGTCAGGAAGTCCAGGATCCAGTTGCAGAGGGAGGTGTTTAGACCCAGGGTCCTTAGCTTAGTGATGAGCTTTGTGGGCACTATGGTGTTGAACGTTGAGCTGTAGTCAATGAATAGCATTCTCATGTAGGTGTTCCTTTTGTCCAGGTGGGAAAGGGCGGTGTGGAGTGCAATCGAGATTGCGTCATCTGTGGATCTTATGGGGTGGTTTGCAAATTGGAGTGGGTCTAGGGTTTCTGGGATAAAGGTCTTGATGTGAGCCATGACTTGCTTTTCAAAGCACTTCATGACTACAGACGTGAGTGCTACGGGTCGGTAGTCATTTAGGCAGGTTACCTTCGTGTTCTTGGTCTGCTTGAAACATGTAGGTATTACAGACTTGGTCAGGGACAGGTTGAAAATGTCAGTAAAGACACTTGCCAGTTGGTCTGCGCATGCTAGGACTACACGTCCCTGTAATCTTTCTGGCACCTCCTTAATGCACTTATTAATGAAGCCGGTGACTGACGTGATGACCTCAATGCCATCGGATGAATCAGGAACATATTTGAGTCTGTGCTAGCGAAACAGTCCTCGAAGCTTAGCATACGCTTCATTTGACCACTTCCTTATTGGTTGTGTCACTGCTATTTCCTGTTTTTGCTTGTAAGCAGGAGTCAGGATAGAGTTATGGTCAGATTTGCTGTGTTTTTGTGTGTGGTTTAAAGATGATTTAGAGTTTTTTTCACCTCTAGTTGCAGCGGTGACATGCTGGATTTCAGTTTCCTGCAATAAAATCTCTGCCAACTAGGAACGCCGCCTCTGGATGAGCATTTTCTTGTTTGCTTATGGCCCTATACAGCTCGTTGAGTGCAGTATTAGTTCCGGCCTCGGTTTGTGGCGGTAAATAGACAGCTACGAAAAATATAGATAAACTCTTAGTAAATAGTGGGGTCTACAGCTTATCATTAGGTGTTCTAACTCAGGTGAGCAGAACCTCGAGACTTCCTGAATATTAGAGATCGCGAGTCTCGGAGATCAGGGCCTGGTCCGGAGTGGGCAGTATGTCCTGTGTCGATGACTCATTGTGAGTAGAAAACCTCCATCAAATTGAGGTTAGTGATCGCTGTTCTGATGTCCAGAAGTTATTTTTCGGTCATAGGAAATGATGGTTAAAATCAGCTATAAAAAAAAAATAATAAAAAAAATAAATAAATAGCATAATTGGTCAGGAGCCCGTAAAACGGCAGCTGTCCATACCAGCGCCATTCCAGCCATTAGTGCTTAACTGTTTGTTAGCCTATGTGTAGTTTGTGCTGTAGTGTAGTGCAAATGGGACATTTGAGCTTTTGGCCTGCTCTTTATGCAGGTGACAATGACAGTGTTAGGTTCTCATTCTCAGAGTAAAACAACTCAACAGATACTATGAAAGCTTAACCACGTTTAATTCTTCCCAGACGGTCAATACAGCTGCATTCAATTAATTGCACACACTACATACCTTCCTCCTATAACCATTCACGTCTGGTGTAGACCCTCTTAACCTCAGCACTTCCTCAGTGAGAGGAATAAGCATCTTCCATATTCTCAGAGCCCAACAGCAGAGATTGAAAGAAATTGAGCTCTACCTGATTGAATGAAGTGGTTCAATTAAGACTGAGGAATGTTGCAGGGACAGGGTGAAAATTTGACTGGCCTTCTTTTGGCTGTGGTAGAGAGAGTATAGACTAGTATAGCATCCTGTTCTTAGAGACCGAGCAGGGCTCGACATTCCTACCCACTATCCGGAGGCGGCGTGTCACGGGTCCAGGCGTGTCTGGAAATCTGCAGAGGTTTCAAAACACTTTGCACATGTTCTAAGACTGGAACATCCAAATGGGCTTCATTTATCTGGTGCTTATCCAGGCACAGTTTGCTGTCCTCCGGAAAAAGAAGGGAAGCATGTGTTGAGTTAGCAAGAAAATGGTAACGAATTGTGTTAAACAACAAGAGTAAAATCACTGCAATTCATTGAGATTAAATAGAAAGGGGATGGAATAGATGCATGTAAAGAGACTGCTTTTCCACTACCCCTTGGTGTATTCACTAGTACATTCTATTTCAAACAGGTGCGACATAAGATGTTATACGCTGCTACCAGGGCCACAGTGAAGAAAGAATTTGGTGGGGGACTTATCAAAGATGATCTCTTCGGCACCACAAAGGTTGGTTTAGATTCTCTGTGTAAGATTGGCTTGTGAAATCCTCTTACTCCGAGGATCTGATTTGCCGTCTGCTTTGCCATTCAACGATTATTGTAATTGGATGTGTCCTTTTTTTTTTTCTACTCAAGTAGAGGCGTAAACATTGAAGAACGTTCCAGTATGAGATTGCTTTAAAAAGCTTGTCAGTAATTTGGCATTCACATTATCACACACGTGTGTGTGTGTATATATATATATATATATATATATATATATATATATATATATATATATATATATATATATATATATATATATATATATATATATATATATATATATATAAGATGGAGGGTCGAGTATTGTCAAATATGTATTGTACGTGAATAGTAGTTGTGTATGTAGACTGCTAACTGGTATGTGGTCCCTGCTCCCCCAGGAGGATATGTCTTTGAGGGGCTACAAGAAGTACCTGGTGGCTGAGGCAGCACCACTGCCACTCACTGCTGCCGAGGAGGAACTGAGGCGGATCAAACTCAGTGAGGTACACACACACACACCCACAGAGAGAACGGTATTCACCCTTCCTGTGATGTTTAAAAGTCATTCTGTGTAAAAGTCGTTTTGTTGGTTTAAAGTGTTAAATGGGTGTGGATTCAAACCTAAGACATGTATTGTAGGCAAACCTGCCTTAATATGGAAGGAAGTTAAAGCTGATGAAATGAGTGGTTCTGACCACTCAGGACAATTCACAGAGAGCCCCTGAACAATGAACCCATAGCACCCGCTTTTCATTGTGTTCAATCCAAAAGACACAGTGTTGAATGTTAATGACGGCTGGTGATACCCCCGCCCGTAGACCACAATGTCAGCAATACAGCTGTGAATAATGCTTACCTGGCACGAAGAGTCACTGGAAAGGTGCTGATGCGTTGGAGCTGCAGGATGTTGGCAGATATATGACTATTAGTCCCGTATGGGTCGAGACTCATAGGTTTATAAATGGGTTGTTTTTGACAGAAATGTCATGATGCATTGTAAGCATAGATGTTGTCTCACTGAAGCACAGGTCTTGCACTAAAATGTTGTTTGTCAGCCTATATGAGGGGCCACCCTTGAATGTTGATGATGAATGATCATTCAATACTTTGCATTGATTCTGCATGGGAGAGCACTTGGTCAAGGTCACACCGCTGTGCTTGGCTCCACTGGTAAGATTGGGGGTACACTGCTATGTGATAGCCCAATGCTTTACTTGCCACTAATAATGATGATGCTAGATAAGTGCGCTTTTGTCTGGCGTTTCGATTATAAAATGTGATTAACCAAAAATAAGTAACACATAGGTAACCTGTGCGTCTATCTTTAAAAGCTCAGCCTCAACTCAGACCACGGTGAGTGTTCTTTAAAGAGGAAACAACATTATCGCTGTGCAGAGTTCACCCTGTCTGTACAAGACCCGTCTCCAACTCCATAAAAGGAATTAGTCTGAGAAGCAGTCCGTCACGCTCCTAAATACAGCCAGTAAAAAGCTAGAAGGGAGAAAACAGGAAGTAAGGGTAGCATTTCTCCCAGTTGTTGAAGGAAGATAATACCAACGTTAATCTGTGTGGGAGCAAAGTGGCTTTGAAATGTGCCTGGAGAGCGAGAGACTGCCTTGACTAAGTAGTTGGATAAAACCCACAATCCTTTTGGTACATGAGGTGGGTGCACTGCATGTGCTGCTCAATCATGTGTATACAGCTGACAGCCTTTCATTCAAAGGGAACAAACAAAACACTAAAAATAGATGCCATCCACCAGTATAATCCATTTCCTGTCTTTTGAAGAAGTGCCTCATCCGTCCAGTCTCTCCCGCCCAGATATATAGACATATCAGCCACATGAGTCATTATCCCCAATGTGCAGAATCTGAGAGGGGATGAATGTTCTAGATTATTTTGCCTGGTATTTGCTTGATATTAATGTAAGGTGGCCTCGTCTTCCTTAGGAAAGAGATCTTAAGGGACTTCCTGGTTAAATGAAAATGGCAATATTGATTGAAGCACTTGCGCTACCACTAGTGGGCTGCGTGTTGATTATGGTAAAGTTGTTTTAGTGAATTTTCTGAACTCAGTACAGTGTTTGAAGATGTCTTTCACCACATAGCCATTGATCCAAAATATAAGTTTACCGGGAAATACCATGAACATTGATTTAATCACCAAAACACAACATCTTCAGATTTTTTTTTGATATTTTCAACCAGTTAATCCAATAGCAAAAGCAAGATACATGTTTCAAAATTGCCCTTTGTATGTATAAATTACATTACACTGTTTTCACATTAGGCAATACACTTGCACTACCCATACATTTTGAGAGAATTTACTTCATTTCTATGCCATGTTTGATCAAAGGGGGAGGGGGAACGTTTGACATGGTGATTCCAAGCCTGACTTGGTCCAGATTGTCGTCATCGCATGCCTCATCCATGGCCTGAAGGAGGGTGGCATGTTCATGTGACTGGCAATCATCCACCTTCCACCTGTATTATAATCCAAACTACCACAGCAGCTTCATTTAGGATACATGTGTACTGTATAGGGGATGCATTGTTACATACAGTACATCTCTGATCAATATCAGATTTTAGCTTTGAAGTAAAATCAGAATAGTCATCATTATAGTAGAGTTCAGTATATATCATACTTTGTTTATACTTTACAAACATACATTTTCATGATGTAGTTCTCGAAATCTGTAGTCGACCAGTTTAAAATCTATAGGAGTAGTCGGATTAAGTAATAGTAAAACGTATTTTAACAAATGAGAAGATATTCACGTCAAAAGTAAAGTGAGCGTTGCATTGTGAAAGGCAATTACTTTATATGAACAAGCTTTGCAATGTGAAACGCATTTTATAGATAACACGCATTTTAAGTTGTGTGAAAAAGTGACTATGATTTTGTGTGTTGTACTTAGTCAATTGAAAATGTGCTTAAGAGTTTTGAAACTACTTTTTGGATTGTCTGTTTTTGTATTAAGAGTTGTGAAAAATTTAACAAAACTGTAAATAGTTGACTCTGTGCTGTGTGTTCAGGTGCAGACTGACATCAGTGTGGACACCAAGCAGCAGACACTGCAGGGAGTGGCCTTCCCCATACATGGAGACGCTGTCGAGGCGCTTGAAAGATTCAGGGACAAACGAGTCAACTACGTACAACTTGTAAGTACTTCTCCCCCTCGGTCGCTTTTCCAGGTGAGTCCGTTGAGAACAAGTTCTGTTCCTTCTTTATACTCAGGATTCTCTTCAGCATGACAAAGGAATTTTGGAGTCAGGAGTTTTATTGAACAGTACAATGTGGCTCTTTTTGACCAAAGCGTCATTGTCAACTCTCCTCATTGAAATTCAAGGGCTGGTGTCACAAGATCAGATTTGGGGACAAAGGCATAATTGTGACACTGAGCTGGCACTGCCTGGTTCTCGCTCCTCTTTTCTCTAAAGTCATAATGAGCAGGTTATCAAAAGAGCTATTTGATAAATCACACAACTGAAATGACAATTTATTAGAGGGTAATTTTCCAACTGTCATATCTGGTTAATTCATAATAGTTTCATTTCAATAGGAAATAGACTTTCCCAACGAGCTCATTAGGTTGTCTAACACTGAACCGACCGAGGTGAAAGATCTTCCCAAGAGGATCCCCACTGAGTCGGCACGCTATCACTTCTTCCGCTACAAACATTCCCACGAGGGAGACTACCTGGAGTCCGCTGGTAAAAAATTGTTACGTCATTTTATTCACAGAGAAACACAACAGAATTGTAAGCAACTTAAGACACCAAGCGAGTTAAATCTTTCATATTTCACTGAAGTTCATGTTTTTTATGTTTCACAAAGTTGTATATCTCTGATTCTGATGGGACGTCTTCTATTGTTGTTTCCTCTGTTTCAGTGTTCATTTATTCCATGCCGGGGTACAAGTGCAGCATCAAAGAGAGGATGCTCTATTCTAGCTGTAAAAATCCCCTGGTGGACTTGGTTGAAAATAACATGCAAATTGACATTTTGAAGAAGGTAAGGACCAAAAGGCCAAGCTATTTTATTAGAATTGTAACACAACCAATACAAAGTGTTGTTAGTAACATTAAAAGTGTTCCCTGTGTTTATTTGGAGAGGGTCTTTCATAGGATTCAGGATAGTATCACTAGGTTCAGGTTTGGGGATAATTACATTTAAATTCATGAAGTATATTGACACTCCTATTCCAATTTTCCTCAGTGTTTCAATTTGGAATTGGAATTTCAGTTTACTCCCTGAATTGACTTCAACCCTGGTTTTGTTAACAGTCCAACTCCTCACTATTCATGTGTTTGACTGTCCACAGCTGGAGATAGACAATGGGGATGAGCTGACTGGTGATTTCCTGTATGAGGAGGTCCATCCCAAGCAGCATGCACACAAGCAGGCCTTCGCCAAGCCCAAAGGGCCTGCCGGGAAGAGGGGCGGACACCGCATCACCAGACCACCTGGAGATGGAGAAGAGGACGACTAAACAAACCCCCCCCCCATGCTCCATAATGGAACATTCCAAGTGATCATGGAGGGAAAGCTTATTTGACGCAACCTTAAAGCCCATCCAGACTGAACTATGCACGCCAAAGGACAATTTAGACACACACTTGAGAATATCCATTTGTAGGTTCTATGAGTATGTAACTGCATTCATTCGCAAAGTATTTTACTGAGCTATTCGGAGGTTAGAACGAGTTGAGTAGGGAAGGTTTTACACTGTTGTTGCTGAGACAAAAATATGCTAGTGCAACTAATGTGAATTTGTGCCAATGTGACAAACCCTCCATGAGTTGTTCACATGCTTGCATTCCTCTTACAGTAGGTCAATTTGTTATGTGTTTCCTGTCCCCAAAGTTGAGACAAACGTCTCCATCGCTATGTGTGCACAGCTATGAAGAGGTCTAAACCCCCCCCCCCCCAAAATGTCATATTTGCTCACATTCTTTTTAATTGTAGTTTTTTTTTTTATATTGGAATTTATTTTTTGATATAACTGTGGCTTACATAAAACATTTCTGCTGAGAAATGTATTTTTCTATGCAAGCGCTGTACATACATGTGATTTAAAGGTCTTGTCTGTACTGATCGTCTACCTATAGTGTCAACGAGGGTCAAGTGGCAGAGACAACAGGGGCTTCCAGTATTTCACATTATTGATACAGCTCAGATTATTCCTTCAGAGGAAGCTAAGTTGCATATGGTGTGCATGCAGGGTGGGAGTCCCAGAGACTGGGATGGGATATCAAATGGAATTTGTTTCTGCCAGTCACTTGTCTACTGATTATTGTAAGGCAAACCACTAGTTTAACACCTCATATTTGGACAAGGGAATACCTTCTCATGAGAAGTGTCATGTTTTTAAAAAGGAAAATAAAAATATTTAAATCACACATACTGAATGGCCTATTTTTCTTTTTTACAGCCACTTGTCGGAAGATATACTTACAGTACATATCAAGCAATTCAACAAAGATGTCAAATAAATATATTTATTTTTGCAAAAAATACAAAATAAGACTGGTGTAACATGTTTGGTCCTTTTCTTAGGCAAAGTAAACTTAAGGAAAACGAGTGGGGGATAGTCGTTCTTCCTGTTGTCTATGCTTCACTCTGGGGTTCCAGTGAAATGCTTTTGACCACATCTTCAAGCTCTGTCAGGACCTATTAAAATATTGACATTTCAATGTGATATAGACCATAAGCAACTAGTAGTAAGCATTGGCTCCCAGCTAGTAAGTGATTTGTGTTGATCACGAACAGCTAAGCACCACAAAGTACCCAATGCTACTGTATACTAGTGGAAACAGTACCGTATGCTAGTGGAAACAGTACCGTAAAGTAAAGCGCTACCAACTGTAATGGCGTCACACACCTGTTCCATCAGTGGCCGTTTGTTCTTCTTGTCACTGAGACAGTCGCTGGCTAAGAAGTAGGTCCTCTCCACCAATGGCAGGTCCCAGTCTGTCATCTTCTTGTCCACAAAGTCCTCCAGGGCCATCTCCTCCTCATCAATCTCATCTTTCATCTCCATCTATGACAGCCATAACAAATCATAACAGTCATAACAAATCATAACAGCCGTAACAAACATCTGAAACACACACAGCCATCAGCGGTAACTACACTGACGGACAAGAGAAATAAAGCACTACCATCTATAATGTACTAATATGGCCTTGTGTTCCACAGGGAGCAAAGAGTAGAAAGTTAGTAAGTATTTGATGCTGTATAGTAAATCCTTTTCTGTCTTTAGATAACATGCATTCATGTGTACTGTAGTGGGGGATGGTGAAGTCTGAAGAGGATAGAGAAAGATTCCATTGTGCTGCTTTGCCCACCAGGAACTTGGGATCGCGGTCTTCATCGACTGGCGGGAGGCCAGACAATATTTCTAGCAACACCTGTAGATGACAGAAACGTTAAGATTAACCACCTGGCGTTAGCTAACAACAGGCCTCTATAACTCTCCACTAATAATAAAGTATGCTATATCAAAGATACGGTTCCCAAGGCTGTCAGGCTGAACACAAGACAGTAGCTGTTGGTTTATGACCAGGTTCAACCAGTTCAACACACAGATGACCTGACCTCATATTAGACTGCTGACATTAGAGAAGGCCATTTATGTCATACAGTACTGTTCCCACACTTTCCATCATTAGCCTAAATCAACATTTACCAACATGTTTTTTTAATGTATCATTGAGGAGCAACCTTTAATGGTATCTCATTGTGAAATTGATTGGCTGGTAGACTGACAAAGGTGCATGATTCTGACTTAAGGGTCCAATAATTATGTGTGTGTCAGTAGTTTTTGGAGTCTGGCACTGAGGTAAACTGCTGAACTGACAATTCCTTTCATGAGTTTTACTTGCGTTGCAGTTTCTCAATGAATTCAATATTCTTGTCACTGTATCTGCTAGGCTCTATTTATGTCTTTAAAGTGATGGTGAGGAAGGCAAAACTCTTAACACTTTACCTGTTTGGCATAATGGTGGTGTAGCCACATGAGGTGCTGCCAAAATTGACCCTTTGCTAAGCTCCTCTTGGTTACAGTTACAACCTCAGACAACATTTTCCTGGGCAGCCCAATTCCCCATTCAACCACTGGCGAAATCCCCTAACAAAAATCTCAAACTGTGTTTCTAATACACAATGAAATTAAACATAGACTACCCCTTGCTAATCAGGAAACTCTTGGGTATGGTATGGTGGACTGTCATTATAATTGCTTCATGGGAACCTGGTAAAATGATGTTTGTAGCTAGCCACTGAATGGCTCTGAACTCACTGTCAGCATGCAGTCAAAGCTATAACCACTTTTTGGAGCTAACTAGTGCTTTGAAATGGTATCCTGATGTCGACAACAGAAGGGAGTTGTATTCATAACATTGCTAACTTAACTAGCTAACATACACTACCGTTCAAAAGTTTGGGGTCACTTAGAAATGTC
The DNA here is from genome assembly GCA_030435695.1 of Brachymystax lenok tsinlingensis. NCBI lineage: Eukaryota > Metazoa > Chordata > Actinopteri > Salmoniformes > Salmonidae > Brachymystax > Brachymystax lenok. Next base: position 18,908,187 of record CM059818.1, read on the forward strand.
CTTGTTTTTGAAACAAAAGCACATTTTTGTCCATTAAAATAACATCAAATTGATCAGAAATACAGTGTAGACATTGTTAGTGTTGTAAATGACTATTGTAGCTGGAAACAGCAGATTTTTTGTGGAATATCTACATAGGCGTACAGAGGCCCATTATCAGCAACCATCACTCCTGTGTACCAATGGCACGTTGTGTTAGCTAATCCGAGTTTATCATTTTAAAAGGCTAATTGATCATTAGAAAACCCTTTTGCAATTATGTTAGCACAGCTGAAAACTGTTGTGCTAATTCTTCTTTAGACTAGTTGAGTATTTGGAGCATCAGCATTTGTGGGTTCGATTACAGGCTCAAAACAGCCAGAAACAAAGAACTTTCTTCTGAAACTCATCAGTCTATTCTTGTTCTGAGAAATGAAGGCTATTCCATGCAAGAAATTGCCAAGAAACTGAGGATCTCGTACAATGCTGTGTACTACTCCCTTCACAGAACAGAGCAAACTGGCTCAAACCAGAATAGAAAGAGGAGTGGGAGGCCCCGGTGCACAACTGAGCAAGAGGACAAGTACATTAGTGTCTAGTTTGAGAAACAGACGCCTCAAGTCCTCAACTGGCAGTTTCATTAAATAGTCTCAACATCAACAGTGAAGAGGCGACTCCGGGATCCTGGCCTTCTAGGCAGAGTTGCAAAGAAAAAGCCATATCTCAGACTGGCCAATAAACAGCAAAGATTAAGATAATCATCAAATCAATGAGGTGTGGATTTCACACTGTATTGTATAACGTCTGTGAGTTGTGTTAGTTCCATACATTTGTGTAGCTGTAAAGAACAACTCACCACTCCAAAACTGTAGATATCAGATTTGGGAGTGATCTCGCCCCTGAGTGCCTCGTTTGCCATGTATGCTGTTGTACCCACAATCCTCTCTGTCATCACTGTCGCTGACGATCGCGTGGCTGAGGCTCGGGTCAGCCCAAAGTCGGAGATCTTTGGCACAAGCAATTCATCCAGCAAAATATTACCACTGCCAGATAGAAATGATTTAACACTCATTAATAATATTGAGACTGATATGACAAGGTTGTCTGTCCATGATTAAAATGTCTAAAATATGATAAAGTGCCATAGGAAATGCATTATTATAAAAAATGTCCACAGTTACCTCTTGACGTCTCTGTGGACATGGTGGTTGCTATGCAGATAATCTAAGCCTCTGGCTGTTCCCACAGCGATCAAACATCTCCTGTGCCAGGAAAGAGGAGGGCTACCATCCTACAATGAAATAAATATATTCACAAAGAGAAAGTACCTGTAAAAGGTCTCTCTTGCAAAATCTATTTTATCTCAATGGTTCTATATAAATAAAGAAGAAAGTAAAGGGATATGCCAGGCGGATATGTGTGCTTACCAAGCAAGCCAGACGATCTAGCAACGAACCATTGGACATGTAAGCATACACCAAACAGGGGTGATGGCCATCACGTGAAAAGCCAACCATGTCTACTAGGTTTTCATGTTTCAACCTGTGAAAATAAGAGGGCTCTTATCAGACAAAGAGTAGCATGTTCTTTCAACTTTAAAGACAGTCGAAGGTAAATCCAATCTATTCAATCCAAACCCAAAATCTCTGGAGAGTTCCTAAGTGAAGACCCTCTCTAAGATAGGTCGCTCAGGACATTTCTCTGTTGATTTTTATTAGTGGCGACATATGAAGTAGATGCATTGTCAGATTGAGATATTGCTCCCATTAATGAATTAGAGCTGTAATGAAGTGGTCGCACAGTAGGTCAGCCAGCGTACAAGGGCTCCTCACAAAACAACAATGGACGAGTAGAAAAGAAACACCTACACCATAAGAGTTTGGACCTCTTGAATGAACTGAACACTCAGCTCTTCAAGTGAGATGTCTTCCATCTTAAAAGAAGGTAACAGAAGTGTTAGTGACCTTTGAGAAGGCGCTGGATAGTTAAATATGGACAACAACTCAACTCATACATTGAACAAACAATAAGGTGTTAGTGCCAGAGAGAACAATAACACCTACTGAGTGTAGTTTCTTCACTGCCACAGGTTTGCCATCGATGAGGCCTTTGTAGACCGTTCCAAAGCCTCCCTCACCAAGTCTGCTCCCACCGTCACTCACTGGCCTCTCGTCAAAATTACCAGTTATCTTCTTCAGCTCATGGAAAGAAAGCCTGAGAAAACCTAAGGATCAATGGACAAACCTGTTTACGAGGATCATTCTTAGTACAGTATCATCGTTTATTGAGCACTGCACATATGCTGCCAACTACTGGATGTTGTGTGCACTGTGACACACACACGCGTCTGAATAGGTTCAATCGATTCGTCTAATAGGCCTACTTTACACATTTCATCTCACTAAACACAATCTATAACAGTATCCTGTCACCATATGTATCTCATTAAACAACAAGTAAAATAACCGATAAATCTGATCTATATAGAATCTATATAACCACATGTATCACTGCGTTCTGGACACTCACTACACCTTCAGTGATTATAACACATTTATATGCAGGTCATACAACAGTAGTCCACCTGCAGTGTCATTGGGTTCCTGGTCCTCCTGTGGCTCTGAGGTGCTGTCTGGTGGTGGCTGTTCCTTTGTCTGTGCCTCTGTCCTCCCCAGGGGTCTTGTTGCAGCGTCACGGGGGTTGTTGATTGCATCTGGGTAAAACATCGAATTTAGATACAAATAATGACGGGGCACTGTGGAAATGAATACACACATGAAGGCCTGACCAGAGATGAATAGGCAGTCAATATACTAGAAAGGCCTTGATCTAATGCATATTGCCTACTGTAGTAGCCAACCTGGTAGCAGAATACTGGCTGCAGCCATTAGCCCGTGGCTCATCAGAATGTTCACTAACTCTCCCACGGTACAGTTAGATGTTCCCCAGTCATTCAGTAGCTCCATGGTAGGACTTCTTCCCTGTAAAACTACTGCTTCAAATCGCCTGTTATATGGAGGTTTGTTCAAGAATAGAGTGTAGGGAAGGGAAACAACCCAAAACATGTTACAAAATATCATGCAGGCTTGATAGAAGGTAACAGTTTGTTATGCTGGCAATGGTGTCACTCCCATCAGAGATGTAGCTGATTGGCACATTACCTTAGATGTTGCTGAGAGTACCTCGGCTCCCCTGTGGGTTTATGTATTGAAACAAGAACGTCTTTCCAGCTGTCTTGAGGGTCCAATAAGTCAGACAGTTTTCGTCGAACCCCATAGTTGAGGTTTCGAATAAATGTAGCGGATGTTATTGTGTTGCTCATCCTGAAAAAGAATGATCACGCATGTTCTACGGTTGTTTTTTTTTCCATCATGAGGAAACACTTCAAAGGCAAGCGTTACAATGTCATGTTACAATTGTCATCCATGGCGCTTACCTCGGCAACGCATGTAGAAATCGTTTTTTATATATCTATTTCCTTGTTCATTGAAGTACCCTAAAAAAAATGTTTTTTTGTTCCGAGATTGAGCAACTTCCCTAGTGTAAGAAATGTACCACGTGACATGGTTTCACTTTTGTCATCACTGTAGCAAGAATTATAGATTAACAACAGTGCCCTCTTGTGGGCAATAATGAATCTCTCTCTCTCTCTCTCTCTCTCTCTCTCTCTCTCTCTCTCTCTCTCTCTCTCTTCTCAGTACCTGATCTGTTTATGGCCTGCTAGTTGCTATTTTCTCTGGGTGTGTTTGATGAGGATCTATGATCAGTTCCACATGCTGATGCTGCTGGTGGCCTGGCTGGGATTGTGGGTGGGTTGGTTTGGGTGTGTGGTTGAGAGGGAAGGAGAGGCCCAGGATCCACCCTGTATATGTAAGGGAAGGGAAAAGGGGGATACCTAGTCAGTTGTACAACTGAATGCCTTTAACTGAAATGTGTCTTCTGCAATTAACCCAGAGAGGTGCGGGGGGCTGCCATAATCGACATCCACGTCTTCGGCGCCCGGGGAACAGTGGGTTAACTGCCTTGCTCGGAATGACAGATTTTTACCTTGTCTCGTCGGGGATTCTGGCCCAACGCTGGTTACTGGCCCAACGCTCTAACCACTAGGCTACTGAGATGAGATGTTGTGCTGGGCATGTGACTCAGAGACTCAGTGTCTGTAGGACCCTGGTTATGAACCACCCATGGCCACCTACGAAGACAGATTTATGTACCCATTCTGCCAGGACAGAGGAAGGGACCAATTGACACTCAGGTATAAACACTGTATTTGTCTCTGTTCCCATAGGGGCCATAAGTATCTCTATGACAACTCAGAGAGACTACTAATGCACGTATTATGTCTACCAACTATGACACACATGATGACAGAATTAACAATGGAGACCGATGTGGAGACTGATGTGCTTTTCTATTTAAAAAAAAAGAGTCGTTAGCTATCAGCAGCGGCCAAAAATGTGGTTCTCTTTCATAGAGGCATTGACAAAATACATGTTTATGAGCTCATTGTTCTGTGTTTGTTTACCCCAGTAAAAATACACTTTTTACTATCCTGAAAAAAATAAACACTTGTCGCTGTGTAGATATTCAAGTGTGTGTGTATGGGTTTTCTTATGGCACAGAGATTGGTGCCTGCTTGCATGCCTGCTTGCATATGCGTGTGCACAAGCTGGAGGTTGCAAGCACGTATGTGCAATGTTCGTAACGTAAAGATACTGCATTGTGCCTGAGAGACCTTCAAAGGAGTTCCATGTTTGACAGGGGCGTGCAACTGACAAGCAGCCCTCAGATTAGAGCACTGTGTCAGATGGCCCTCACACCTGCACACAGGGCTCCTTTGAAGTCCCTAATTGTCTCCTGCGTTCCTCCCCAAACCTCACTGGGACGATCTTACCACCGCACACACGGTTCACACGCAGAGTCACAGACGCAGGGAGCAAGGCCAGCTCTGGTTTCTCCTTTGTGTTGAGTCTTCGAGCAGAATGAGAGACGAAGAGGGAGACAGGGAAGGAAAAAGAAAGAGAAGAATAGAAAAACAAGAGCGAGAGAGAGTGAGAGAGAGAGAGAGAGAGGTAGAAACAGAGAGGGAGAAGGAGGACTCAGTATGGGTCCAGAGCTGGGTTCTAATGCACAGTGACCAAAAGCCTGAGGAGGAGACAGGGAAGGAAAGAGAGAGGGAGAAACAGAGAGGGAGAAGGAGGATTCAGTATGGGTCCAGAGCTGGGTTCTAATGCACAGTGACCAAAAGCCTGAGGAGGAGACAGGGGAAACTCTAGGGAGAGAGGAGAGAGACTCAGGGAACCCCCTGCTGATTAGGAACAAGGGCAGAGGAGAGAAGTGCCAGAGCAGGTTAAATCACCAGGGAGAACCCCAGTGGGTGTAGGAAGTGGTCATAATAAGTCATGTGATGGAAGGACCTCCGTGAGTGAAAAACAAGTGGGTCGTTGTGGTGCTGGGGCAGTGCAGGACCACATTGCCAGGGTTGCTAGGTTACGGTTAGAGAGCACATGTTGTCATGTACACAGACCTTGTGATATCAGTCCTTTTCTGATACCTCACTCCCTTTGAACAGAGCATGCAGAGTGCATAGAACAAAATAATGAAGAACCATAATACTCTACTCTGTCATATAGATACTAGCGATAGTTAGAAACTACTTCTAACTTTCTTCATACTGGAAGCAGAGACACAAAAAATGGTATCCATGAGATCAACTGACTCTGGAGAAGTGGATAAAGGGCTTTATTGTCAAAATCCCTAACTATCCCTTTAAGAACATGTGATTTAATGATGCATCTACGAGAAATCATACTGTACAGGCTGCCTTCTTTAATATACTGTATAGGCTGCCTACCTTAATATACTGTACAGGCTGCCTTCTTTAATATACTGTATAGGCTGCCTACCTTAATATACTGTACAGGCTGCCTACTTTAATATACTGTACATGCTGCCTACTTTAATATACTGTTTTGGCTGCCTACTTTAATATACTGTATAGGCTGTCTACTTTAATATACTGTGTAGGCTGCCTACTTTAATATACTGTATAGGCTGCCTACCTTAATATACTGTATAGGCTGCCTACTTTAATATACTGTACAGGCTGCCTACTTTAATATACTGTACATGCTGCCTACTTTAATATACTGTATAGGCTGTCTACTTTAATATACTGTGTAGGCTGCCTACTTTAATATACTGTATAGGCTGCCTACCTTAATATACTGTATAGGCTGCCTACTTTAATATACTGTACAGGCTGCCTACTTTATTATACTGTACATGCTGCCTACTTTAATATACTGTTTTGGCTGCCTACTTTAATATACTGTATAGGCTGCCTATTTTAATATACTGTATTGGCTGCCTACTTTAATATACTGTATAGGCTGCCTACTTATGTAGGGAAATCAGCAGTCTTGTCAGGCTATGTAACAGTTTAATAGGCTGGATCAGAAGTCCTTTATCTTAGAATGTAAATGAGCCAACTCAATGGGATGACTCACTTGTTCATAGAGAGGAGCAACAGAGGAGGGACAGAGGAGCAACAGAGGAGCGACAGGGGATAGGGTACAGTGTCAGAACCACAGAGGAGCCTCAGAGTGTCTGCATGAAGACTGTCTGGCTATGTGAACGGCTCGGCAGACCACTGACAGACATTTCACGTCCTCAGTAAAAGAGGGCTTCTCAGGCTCTCTCTTGTTCTCGCTCTCCTTTTCTCTGTCTCTCTCCCCCTCTTTCCTTTTGCTCTCTCTCCCTCTCTCTGTGTCTCAACTACAAGCACCGACATACTGTAACACACATCATTTGCCATATATGATCTGAAGACCATTCAGTTGTCTTGTTTTGATTGTGGCTTTTACTACTCTCTTAACGCAAAGGAAGCCCATTAGGAAAATGTTACATTGCCTTGTCTTAAGTATTGATATTTTGTTTGATGTGTTTGTGCATTTAAAACGTGTTTTATTAGTTTGCTATCAAAGTTTGTTGTCGATTTGTATAATTCTATTACACTGTACACACCCTTGAGTAACACAGGCCGTGTTCCTATTAGCAGAGCTTCACAGTGTAGTACTTTTTGTAGTAGTAAGGGTATACATAGAGGGCAGTAGTGGCCTGCATAAATGCTGCCCATACTGCAACACTGGCTGAGCAAAAAGAACAAGGCCTTTACATATTTAGATCACCAGACCAACACAGAGAATGACATCGGAATAGTTGATCAGCTCAAAGCAGCCAAAGCTTCCTGACAGCTCGTGTAGTTGCTCGGCCCTTTCTGTATTGCTATGACGGTCTGACCTGACCCCAGAGGACCATCTAGTCTGTTTTTGTGCAACACAACACTACCTGGGAAGGTAGCAGGGATAGGTTAACTCACTAGCCCAGGCCCATTCCTCTGCCCTGGATTGTGACATGTCCAGGGAAACATCTGGAACAGCTGTTTCGGTGGATGTGCCTCCTCCCCTACGCTACACACACACACACACACACACACACACACACACACACACACACACACACACACACACACACACACACACACACACACACACACACACACACACACACACACACACACACACACATACGTTTTACTATCCTTGCGGGGATCAAACAATTGATTCCCATTCAAAACCCTATTTTCCCTTAACCTAAACCTAACCTTAACCCTTAGCCTAACCCTAATTGTAAACCTAACCCCTGAGCCTAAAATAGCCTTTTTCCCTGTGGGGACCTGCAAAATGTCCCCACTTGTCAGAATTGTCCATGTTTTACTATCCTTGTGAGGACTTCTGGTCCCCACAAGGATAGTAAAACCAAACACACACACACACAGACAAAGAGCAGGTAGCCTAGGGGTTAAAGCGTAATCCGAAAGGTGGCTAGTTCGAACCGACTAGGTAAAAAATCTGTTGATGTGCCCTTGAGCAAGGCACTTAACCCTCATTTCTCCAGGGTTGTCTTGATAATGGCAGACACTGGCCGTGACCCCACTCTCCGAGGTTGTCTCAGGTGAAGTTGGGATAAGCAAAAAACATATATGCATATTAGTACACACCTGTGCATGTGTGAAATAGGACAAATATAAGAACAAACACACACACCTCATCAGCATGATCCCAGGAATGATCTACCCGGCCCAAACCCATGCAATGCCAATGCAGTTTCTGATGCATTACAGTACATGACACTACAACATTCTATGGCAGCCATGTTAGACCCCCATTAATATTACATGGAGAATATTTAAACAAACTGAATTAGAACAATATTCAAAATTCTAAAAGTTGACCTAACTCTCTAAATATATGGCTCTGAGCCAATGAATGAATGGCAGCTCGCTGGTGTCTTGCGGTCGAGCGGTCACCGACACTGCATGATTGCGGGAGGTTGGCCTCTCATATTTCCCCCAAAACCTCTGGCTCAGATCCCAAATTAGCTGTCCATTGAAGCGAGTCACCATTAAAAAAAGAACACGCTCTTACCCTGGCTGACACCCTCACTACTCTGAGGGCACAAACTAGCCATAGAGAAGGCTAGGCAAATCGGTTAAAAAACCTTGAAACTGACACACGAGGCCTTTTAGTATTTATTTCATGTCAATCAGTCAAAAGGCCTAGAGCAATGACATTAACATTAAGACGTGATACAACAATAGCTTCTACATATACTCCTACAAATACTTTAGAATGAAAGTTGCCAGTTCCCTTTGTTCCACCACATTATCCCACTTCCTGAGGGTCAGCTCCATAGAAGTGCATTGTGGTTTTCGGGGGTTGAGTTTGTAACCGCCATTGTGAGGGACAGATTTGTTTGGGGTCCTTTTGTGGGGCTCCTGGTTAGTTAGGAGGACCTGACAGGAAATAGACCTGACAGAAAATATACTGCACTCTGACTGCAATCTTTTTTTTAAGGGTGATGGTACGTAACCCCTGGCAGTGGACCTTTTCTCCCCAGAGGGCGGAGGTGAAAGGAGCCTACGTCAATCAATCAATCAATCAATCAATCAATCAATCAAATGTATTTATAAATCCCTTTTTACATCAGCCGATGTCACAAAGTACTATACAGAAACCCAGCCTAAAACCCCAAACAACAAGCAATGCAGATGTAGAAGCACGGTGACTAGGAAAAACTCCCTAGAAAGGCCAGAACCTAGGAAGAAACCTAGAGAGGAACCAGGCTCTGAGGTGTGGCCAGCCCTCTTCTGGCTGTGCCGGGTGGAGATTATAACAGTACATGGCCAAGATGTTCAAACGTTCATAGATGACCAGCAGGGTCAAATAATAATAATCACAGTGGTTGTAGAGGGTGCAACAGGTCAGCACCTCAGAAGTAAATGTCAGTTGGCTTTTCATAGCCGATCATTCAGAGTTAGAGACAGCAGGTGCGGTAGAGAGAGAGAGTCGAAAACAGCAAGTCCGGGACAAGGTAACACGTCCGGTGAACAGGTCAGGGTTCCATAGCCGCAGGCAGAACAGTTGAAACTGGAGCAGCAGCACGACCAGGTGGACTGGGGATAGTAAGGAGTCATCAGGCCAGGTAGTCCTGAGGCATGGTCCTAGGGCTCAGGTCCTAGGACATGCCTCAGGACTGCGTGGCCTTTTGATATCTCAGCAGAGACCCTGTAATTCAGGGGCTCATCAATACTAATCATGATCACAGTCGCAATGGGAACCCGGAACACATTTACCCTAACACAACATTCCCATTGACTCCCAAACAAATATGCACATGCACGTAGGCTAGTACACATGCACGCACGCACACACACACATTCGCTCATGCATGCACACACATGCATGCACACACACATACACACACACACTTGCGCATGCACAAGGGGGAAACTCCACAACCCAATTAGTAAGTTGCTGTCTGTTTGGTTAAGCAGAGAAGAGACACAGAGAAAACATTTAGCTAGTTCCCTGAAGACTAGACCACACTCTGGTTGGGCGCCCATGCCCTGTTAGGGTCAAGTCTGTGACTTCTGAGTTGGTTTCTCCATCTCCCTGTTGCACAATGAGCCAGGAGAGTTGAAAGGAAGTTCAGTACATAATGTGGTGTAGAAATACATTTTCGTATTTGAAATACGTTTCCGGTTAGTCTAAACGACTAGCTAAAGCGTAAATAGCTTTTCATAATCTTTGTATCTTCCTCTTCTGTTGACATTACCCATCACCATCCTTTTCATTGTCACCTCAGTTGTAGCATTTTGAAAGGAGATGGTTACTTCTCTTTCCTTGAGTAAATATCCTTGGGAGAATTTGACTGCTTACTCTCCAAATGACTGAGACTTCAAAGCAGCAGAATCCCCTCAGTCTTAGGAATATGATGGGCCCACAGACAAAAGAGAGGCACAAACTGTAAAACAATGTACCGCATTATGGTTACTCCTTACTTTCCCTTGAAAACTTGTCAGAACCTGTAAATGGATTTAGCTTAGCTAATGGTCTCTTTCCACACCTTAAAAAAAATATAGGTAGAATGAATTGGTTGAACGTTATTAATGCGTCCATGCAAGAGTTTTGCCCATGGATATTCTGTTTCTAAACAATAATTCCAATTATCCATAACTGAGTTTTCCTGAAGAAAAATTGTTTCACATAAAATATTGTGTTGAAACGTCATAGAGTTTATAGAGTTCGGCATTTCTCTGTCAAATGGTCTTGTCTCGTGTATTGTTCAGGTTTAAAAGATACATGACACAGATGTAGAGAAGTGCACTGAACTAATGTCAATGTAGAGCAACATGAATCACATGATTTACATTATCACAAGATTTTCTTTTGTAAAATCAAAAAGATGTCATATGACTACAGCCATGCAGGCCTAAAACTCTAGGCCAACATGTGCCATGACTTTCTATGTACCATCAAGGATATGACGCTTAGCCGTGTCCGAGTGTTTATGAAGATATACAGTGGGTATATCATACGTTTAATACGTTTTCACCCCCCTTGGATTTTTGCGTACAATGTGGGGTTTAAATAGATTTAATCATAATGTTTTTGTCATTGATCTACACAAAATACTCAATATCAAAGTGAATATATATATATATACACTACCGTTCAAAAGTTTGGGGTCACTTAGAAATGTCCTTGTTTTTGAAAGAATTTTTTTTTTTTTGTCCATTAAAGTAACATCAAATTGATCAGAAATACAGTGTAAACATTGTTAATGTTGTAAATGACTATTGTAGCTGGAAACGGCAGATTTTTTATGGAATATCTACATAGGCGTACAGAGGGCCATTATCAGTAACCATCACTCTGTCACGACTTCCACCGACGGTGGCTCCTCTGCCTGTTCGGGCGGCGTTCGGCGGCGGTCGTCGTCACCGGCCTATTAGCTGCCACCGATCCTCGTTTCCTTTCTGTTGATTGTTCTATTGTTTGCACCTGTTTTGTGTTTTTATTCTAGGGCTATTTAAGCCGGTCAAGCCCGCCTCCTTTTGTGCGGGCTTGTTTCTCTGTTTTGGTGGACGTTCGTGCATGTCGTCATTTTGTGCCCGTGTTTCTGTTTTGAGCGCCTGTTTGTTTGTGCGCCTGCCGTGTATTGGGCATTGTATTCACACGCCGAATTAAAGAGGAGCGTTTTTCCCTACACCGTGCTCTCTGCTCTCTGACTCCACACCCACCACTCCTAGCTGATCGTGACACACTCCTGTGTTCCAATGGCACGTTGTGTTAGCTAATCCAAGTTTATCAATTTGAAACGACGTTTTCGTCTTTTGACGATGTCATGAAATATATGCAGCCTACTCAATCACTTTTTATAGCTACTGTTTACAGGTCTCCTGGGCCATATACAGCGTTCCTCACTGAGTTCCCTGAATTCCTACCGGACCTTGTAGTCATGGCAGATAATATTCAAATTTTTGGTGACTTTAATATTCACATGGAAAAGTCCACAGACCCACTCCAAAAGGCTTTCAGAGCCATCATCGACTCAGTGGGTTTTGTCCAACATGTCTCCGGACCTACTCACTGCCACAGTCATACTCTTGACCTAGTTTTGTCCCGTGGAATAAATGTTGTGGATCTTAATGTTTTTCCTCATAATCCTGGACTATCGGACCACCATTTTATTACGCTTGCAATCGCAACAAATAATCTGCTCAGACCCCAACCAAGAATCATCAAAAGTTGTGCTATAAATTCTTGGACAACCCAAAGATTCCTAGATGCCCTTCCAGAATCCCTCCGCCTACCCAAGGACATCAGAGTACAAAAAACAGTTAACCACCTAACTGAGGAACTCAATTTAACCTTGCGCAATACCCTAGATGCAGTCGCACCCCTAAAAACAAAAAACATTTGCCATAAGAAACTAGCTCCCTGGTATACAGAAAATACCAGAGCTCTGAAGCAAGCTTCCAGAAAATTGGAACGGAAATGGCGCTACACCAAACTGGAAGTCTTCCGACTAGCTTGGAAAGACAGTACCGTGCAGTATCAAAGAGCCCTCACTGCTGCACGATCATCCTATTTTTCCTTAATTGAAGAAAATAAGAACAATCCCAAATTTATTTTTGATACTGTCGCAAAGCTAGCTAAAAAGCAGCATTCCCCAAGAGAGGATGGCTTTCACTTCAGCAGTGATAAATTCATGAACTTCTTTGAGGAAAAGATCATGATCATTAGAAAGCAAATTACGGACTCTTCTTTAAATCTGCGTATTCCTCCAAAGCTCAGTTGTCCTGAGTCTGCACAACTTTGCCAAGACCTAGGATCAAGGGAGACACTCAAGTTTTTAGTACTATATCTCTTGACACATTGATGAAAATAATCATGGCCTCTAAACCTTCAAGCTGCATACTGGACCCTATTCCAACTAAACTACTGAAAGAGCTGCTTCCTGTGCTTGGCCCTCCTGTGTTGAACATAATAAACGGCTCTCTATCCACCGGATGTGTACCAAACTCACAAAAAGTGGCAGTAATAAAGGCTCTCTTAAAAAGCCTAACCTTGACCCAGAAAATATAAAAAACTATCGGCCTATATTGAGTCTTCCATTCCGCTAATCTTTTTTTGAAAAAGCTGTAACTCACTGCCTTCCTGAAGACAAACAATGTATACAAAATGCTTCAGTCTGGTTTTAGACCCCATCATAGCACTGAGACTGCACTTGTGAAGGTGGTAAATGACCTTTTAATGGCATCAGATCGAGGCCCTGCATCTGTCCTCGTGCTCCTAGACGTTAGTGCTGCTTTTGATACCATCGATCACCACAGAGATTGGAAACCCAAATGGGTCTACACGGACAAGTTCTGGCCTGGTTTAGATCTCATCTGTCGGAAAGATATCAGTTTGTCTCTGTGGATGATTTGTCCTCTGACAAATCAACTGTAAATTTCGGTGTTCCTCAAGGCTCCTTTTTAGGACCACTATTGTTTTCACTATATATTTTACCTCTTGGTGATGTAATTCGGAAACATAATGTTAACTTTCACTGCTATGAGGATGACACACAGCTGTACATTTTGATGAAACATGGTGAAGCCCCAAAATTGCCCTCCCTGGAAGCCTGTGTTTCAAGAATAAGGAAGTGGATGGCGGCACATTTTCTACTTTTAAACAAAACAGAGATGCTTGTTCTAAGTCCCAAGAAACAAAGAGATCTTCTGTTGAATCTGACAATTAATCTTGATGGTTGTACAGTCGTCTCAAATAAAACTGTGAAGGACCTTGCCGTTACTCTGGACCCTGATCTCTCTTTTGACGAACAATTCAAGACTGTTTCAAGGACAGCTTTTTTCCATCTCCGTAACATTGCAAAAATCTTAAACTTTCTGTCCAAAAATGATGCAGAAAATGTATCCATGCTTTTGTCACTTCTAGGTTAGACTACTGCAATGCTCTACTTTCCGGCTACCCGGATAAAGCACTAAATAAACTTCAGTTAGTGCTAAACACGGCTGCTAGAATATTGACTAGAACCCCAAAATGTGATCATATTACTCCAGTGCTAGCCTCTCTACACTGGCTACCTGTTAAGGCAAGGGCTGATTTCAAGGTTTTACTGCAAACCTACAAAGCATTACATGGGCTTGCTCCTACCTATCTTTCCGATTTGGTCCTGCCGTACATACCTACACGTACGCTACGGTCACAAGACGCAGGCTTCCTTACTGTCCCTAGAATTTCTAAGCAAACTGCTGGAGGCAGGGCTTTCTCCTATAGAGCTCCATTTTTATGGAATGGTCTGCCTATCCATGTGAGAGACGCAGACTCGGTCTCAACCTTTAAGTCTTTATTGAAGACTCATCTCTTCAGTAGGTCCTATGATTGAGTGTAGTCTGGCCCAGGAGTGTGAAAGTGAACGGAAAGGCACTGGAGCAACGAACGGCCCTTGCTGTCTCTGCCTGTCCGGTTCCCCCTCCACTGGGATTCTCTGCCTCTAACCCTATTACAGGGTCTGAGTCACTGGCTTACTAGTTCTCTTCCATGCCGTCCCTTGGGTTGTGCCGTGGCGGAGATCTTTGTTGGCTATACTCAGCCTTGTCTCAGGATGGTAAGTTGGTGGTTGGAGATATCCCTCTAGTGGTGTGGGGGCTGTGCTTCGGCAGAGTGGGTGGGGTTGTATCCTGCCTGTATAGCCCTGTCCAGGGGTATCGTCGGACGGGGCCACAGTGTCTCCCGACCCCTCCTGTCTCAGCCTCCAGTATTTAGGCTGCAGTAGTTTATGTGTCGGGGGGCTAGGGTCAGTCTGTTATATCTGGAGTATTTCTCCTCTCTTATCTGGTGTCCTTTGTGAATTTAAGTATGCTCTCTCTAATTCTCTCTCTCTTTTTCTCTCTTTCTTTCTTTCTTTCTCTCTCTCGGAGGACCTGAGCCTTAGGACCATTCCTCAGGACTACCTGGCCTGATGACGCCTTGCTGTCCCCAGTCCACCTGGCCATGCTGCTGCTCCAGTTTCAACTGTTCTGTCTGTGGCTATGGAACCCTGACCTGTTCACCAGACATGCTACCTGTCCCAGACTTGCTGTTTTCATCTCTCTAGAGACAGCAGGAGCGGTAGAGATACTCTGAATGATCCACTATGAAAAGCCAACTGACAATTACTCCTGAGGTGCTGACCTGTTGCACCCTCGACAACCACTGTGATTATTATTATTTGACCCTGCTGGTGATCTATGAACATTTTAAAATCTTGGCCATGTTCTGTTATAATCTGCACCCGGCACAGCCAGAAGAGGACTGGCCACCCCTCACAGCCTGGTTCCTCTCTAGGTTTCTTCCTAGGTTCTGGCCTTTCTAGGGAGTTTTTCCTAACCACTGTGCTTTTACACCTGCATTGCTTGCTGTTTGTGGTTTTAGGCTGGGTTTCTGTACAGCACTCTGTGACATCGGCTGATGTAAGAAGGGCTTTATAAATACATTTGATTGATTATAAGGCTAATTGATCATTAGAAAACCCTTTTGCAATTATATTAGCACAGCTGAAAACCGTTGTGCTGAATAAAGAAGCCATTAAACTGGCCTTCATTAGACTAGTTGAGTATCTGGAGCATCAGCATTTGTGGGTTCGATTACAGGCTCAAAATGGGCAGAAACAAATAACTTTTTTCTGAAACTTGTCAGTCTATTCTTGTTCTGAGAAATGAAGGCTATTCCATGTGAGAAATTGCCAAGAAACTGAAGACCTCGTACAAAACGGTGTACTACTCCCTTCACAGAACAGCGCAAACTGGCTCTAACCAGAATAAAAAGAGGAGTGGGAGGCCCCGGTGCACAACTAAGCAAGAGGACAAGTACATTAGAGTGTCTAGTTTGAGAAACAGTCCTCAACTGGCAGCTTCATTAAATAGTACCCGCAAAACACCAGTCTCAACGTCAACAGTGAAGAGGCGACACCCTGGGATGCTGGCCTTCTAGGCAGAGTTCATATGTCCAGTGTCTGTGTTCTTTTGCCCATCTTAATCTTTTCTTTTTATTGGCCAGCCTGAGATATGGCTTTTTTTTTTGCAACTCTGCAAATGGCTGCATCGTGGTATGTTTATGCTTGACATCAGCAAAGACTATGGAGTTTTTCAGGATGAAAAGTAATGGGATGGATCTAAGCACAGGCAAAATCCTAGATGAAAACCTGCTTCAGTCTGCTTTACACCAGACACTGGAAGAGGAATTCACCTTTCAGCAGGACAATAAGCGGGCGCCGCAGACGTGGTTGTGGCAATTATGGCAGCCCCACGCACCTCTTTGATTCAGAGGGGTTGAGTTAAATGCAAAAGACACATTTCAGTTGAACGCAATCAGTTGTACAACTGACTAGGTATCCCCTTTCCCTTCCTTTCCTAGGCCAAATCTACATTGAAGTTGCTCACCAAGAAGACAGTGAATGTTCCTCAGTGGCCAAGTTACAGTTTTGACTTAAAAATCTATGGCAATACTTGAACATCGCTGTCTAGGCATGATCCCCAACACCTTGACAGAACTTGAAGAATAGAATAATGGGCAAATATTGCACAATCCAGGTGTGCAAAACTCTTAGAGACTCACCCAAGAAGACTCACAGCTGTAACCGCTGCCAAAGGTGTTTCTAACATGTATTGACTGCGGCTGAATCTAGTTGCCTACCCATGTTCTAAGGCACACCCTGGGTATTGGATTGGAACGTGCTTCATTGCTTTGTACCTTTGTTTTTGGACTGTTATCCTGCGGCTTTGTACAGTTCTTCTGCCCATTTATCCATTCTGTAAAGCTGGGAAACGTGCCTGTGTTCAGGAGATTATAGGCCTCAGATTATCATTACTACTGTAGCTGAATGGGAAGCAAATCCTCCTCTAACCTGGCCAATCTGTAGATGTGTTAGGAGAAACCTCTGGGAGGACTAAAGGTAGGTTACAGTTGTGAATGTCTTCAGAAAATCCTATTCAACACACACTCTTTTCATACTAGGTAGCGACTACTCTCTCCAAAGTCAAAACATAACTAAATCTATTGATAAAACAGAGAGCAGAATTTGCCATCTATTAAGTTAAGTCAACCATTACTTCCACCCAGTCATCTACTGGCTAATAAGCTTTGCAGTAATGATCAATTAGAGTACAGTATATTGCAACTATTGAATCTGAATCAGGTGAATTACTATCGGAACCCAGATTAATCATCCAAAGATTCTCCTGTTTCTATAAAGAATTGTACCCCTCTCATTGTAAATCCACACCAGGGCAGACTGAGTCCTTTTTAAAAGATTTAAGAACTCCTCTTTTCTCAGCTGAGAAAGCCGGCTTGCTGGGAGCCCAAATCTCTCTCCATGAACTCAAAATGGAACTGAACTCCCTTTTTCCACATTTTGTTACATTACAACCTTATTCTAAAATGCATTTAAAAAAAATCGTCATCACTCTACACACATACCTCATAATGACAAAGCAAAAAATGTTTTTTAGACATTTTTACAAAAACATTCTAATAATAAAGAAATGCCGTATTCAGACCCTTTGCTATGAGACTCGAAATTGAGCTTAGGTGAATCTTGTTTCCGTTGATCATCCTTGAGATGTTTCTACAACTTTATTGGAGTCCAACTGTGGTAAATTCAATTGATTGGACATGATTGGAAAAGGCACATACCTGTCTATATAACGTCCCACAGTTGACAGTGCATGTCAGAGCAAAAACCAAGCCACGAGGTCAAAGGAATTGTCTGTAGAGCTCCGAGACAGGATTGTGTCGAGGCATGGATTTGGGGAAGGGTACCAAAAAATTGAGCATTGAATGGAGCACTGAATGGAGCATTGAATGTCCTCCATAATTCTTAAATGGAAGAAGTTTGGAAACACCAAGACTCTTCCTAGAGCCGGCCAAACTGAGCAATAACGGCCTTGTTCAGGGAGGTGACCAAGACCGCATAGTCACTTTGACAGAGCTCCAGAATTCCTCTGTGGAGATGGAAGAACATTCCAGAAGGACCACCATCTCTGCAGAACTCCACCAATCAGGCCTTTATGGTAGAGTGGCCAGACGGAAGCCACTCCTCAGTAAAAGAGATTTCATCCTTGATGAAAAAACAGCTCCAGAGCACTCAGGACCTCAGACTGGGGCGAAGGTTCACTTTCCAACAGGACCACAACCCTAAGCACACAGCCAAGACAATGCAGGAGTGTCCTTGAGTGGCCCAGCCAGAGCACGGACTTGAATCTGATCAAACATCTCTGGAGAGACCTGAAAATAGCTGGGCAGCGACGCTCCCTTCCAACCTGACAGAGATCTGCAGAGAAGAATGGGAGAAACTCTCCAAATACAGGTGTGCCAAGCTTGTAGTGTCATACCCAAGAAGACTCAAGGCAGTAATCTCTGTCAAAGGTGCTTCAACAAAGTACTGAGTAAAGGGTCTGAATACTTATGTAAATGTGATATTTCAGCAAAAAATTCTACAAACCTGTTTTTGCTTTTTCATTATGGGGTATTGTATTTAGTTTGAAAAACAATAAACAAGAATAAGGCTGTAACGTAACAAAATGTGGAAAAAGTTTCCGAATGCACTGTAGACAGTATCTTTTTCTAAAAAGGTGTCACCCAGTGTTCTCACTATGTTTGATAAACAGATGTTAAACCATTTTCAAAAATTCTGTTGTGCCTTCTCGAAACATACTCAAATTGGTACATCCGGACCAAAGCGGGTTTGTTAAAAACTGTTATCTTCAGATAATCTGCACCTTGGCACAGAAAAAGCTTTTGATAGACTAGAATGGCCTTACTGTATCTTTGGTCAGTTTTGGAAAACATGGGACTTAGCTCCAGTTTCATGAATATGATTAATGGAGGTGGGTGGTTGGATGTTGGATGGGTAGGGTTGGGGAATAGGGTGGAAGGTGGAGGCTTTTTCTTTTTGTTGTTTTATCCCTTTACATACTACTGAAAATGACAATATGAATAAAGATTTGTTCTCCCAAAAAAAGAACATCCGAGTTTATCTGTACATCTGTGTGTCTCAGTTCCTGTCATTATGGTCAAGAGGAAATCAACTGGAGATTCACCTCCATTATATTTTATGGTCATCACGTGAAACTACCATGGTCTGGGTTTTACCATTTCCCAGAAGCTTAGAGGTTGTTTACACACGTGGTCACAAGAATGTCAATGGTGCCGTTCACAACCACTTCAAAGTGCAGGTAAATGTAAGTTATGGTCAGTGGGCCAGTTTCCTCAGAGCAGTAGACTGGAGATGGATCACCTTGAGTGGACTGTCCTGCTCTAGTCTGACTGTAGACCCTCCAGTTAGTCCTTCAGCCCTTTAGGCCCTCTGATCTGTCTGAGGTTGTGGACCCACCCTGTCTCTTATTGTTCCTGGCTGTGATAGTGTACAGATCCTATCAGTATCAGGGATGTCTTGCCACCACACTGCTGGACAGGACAGTGGTTTATTTATTGTCTGCTCCTACTCTGCACTGGACACTGTTAGAGACAGGGGAGTGCTCCAGATCTGACCCCCAGATAACAGAGTATGTTAGAACATTACAACCAGGCCTCTGGACCACCAGCAGAAGTCAGTGGAAACATCTGATACATACCATAATTCCATATGGTGGTACAGGTCCTCAGACACTCAACATCTCTCACAACAACTGCAGCCTAAACTTAGTTCTTACTCAGAACAAGTACATATTTATATATATTTTTTTAACCTTTATTTAACTAGGCAAGTCAGTTAAGAACAAATTCTTATTTACAATGACAGCCTACCAGGGAACAGTGGGTTAACTGCTTCGTTCAGGGGCAGAACAGCATATTTTTACATTGTCAGCTCGGGGATTTGATCCAGCACCCTTTAGGTTACTGGCCCAACGTTCTAACCACTAGGCTACCTGCCACCCCTAAAGTCCTAGCAAAGCAGATAATTCTCTGTTGTAAACACATAATATCCCCTCCATAGAGATGCTTTACACTCGCCCTCAGGGATCAGGAAGACAAATTGAGGTGCTGTGGACTGGAGAGATGTAATGTATCAGTTGTGCTTTAACTAACGTGGATACTTACTAGGGCATCGATGCAGGGTCATACTGTATATCTAGTTTAAAGTTGTGTTAGTCTTATGTAGGGAATACGCATGGTATACATTGTCCAATGAAATGCTTACTTGCATGTTCCTTCTCGACAATGAAACAACGATAAAAAAATAAGAAAAGATAAGAATACCAACATGAAGTAAATGGCTCTCAATAGAATACATTTTTGTTGTTGTTGCATAAGTATAATACAGGAAGCACAATCTATAGTCCAATATTTACATGTGTATTGGAGATGAGGGGCAGTGCTGAGCTGTATGATAAGAGTCTGGTAGCAGCAGTTGTGATGTGTGTGTAGCATGAATGTATGTGTGTGTGTGTGTGTGTGTGTGTGTGTGTGTGTGTGTGTGTGTGTGTGTGTGTGTGTGTGTGTGTGCTAAGGTGCAGAGAATCAGCAGATGGTCAGTCCAGTTTAAGTGTTCAGCAGTACGATGGCTTTTAGATAGAAACTATCTCTGAGTCTGTTGGTATCAGACCTCATGCTCCGATACAGACGGCCTGACAGTAAGGGACAGAACAGCTCGTGCCTGGAGTGTGTGGGGTCCTTGATGTGGGTCACTGTGTGGGGATGGAATGGGTCACTGTGTTTGATCAAATATGTGTTGCTGAAGGTGGGTCGGAGCGAGGAGGAGACTTAAGTCTATAACGTAATTCAGTATTTGAAGGGTAATGTCTGCAGGTAACAAAACGATTTCTCGTGATGTCTGCTGGGAAGGTGTCATTAACCCATTACCTCTGATGTCCTCTCAGTTGGCAATGCAACCTGGTCTCAGAGCATTTCATATTATTCTGTATGTAAATCTGAGACACTCCATTTAGTATGATATGTTACGTTTCGTATGGTATGGTATGTATTAATTTGTGGATGTACATTACCCATGTACATTACCCATTACCCATTGATACAGTATGTTCGTAACAGGTTCTTATTTCATGTTACGAATTTGCAAAACGTAGGATATGTTACGAATTTGGTGCAAATGTACAATATGTTACGAATTAGCAAAACAGATAATATGTTATGAATTCTAGCTAGGTGGCAAACATTAGCTAGCTGGCTAAAGTTAGCTAGGCTAAGGGTTAAGGTTATGGTTAAGTTTAAGAGTTAGGTTAAAGGGTTAAGATTAGAGTTAGGGGAGGGGTTAGCTAAAAGGGTTAAGGTTAGGGTTAAGTTTAGGAGTTAGGTTAAAGGGTTAAGATTAGGGTTAGGGGAGGGGTTAGCTAAAAGGGTTAAGGTTATGGTTAAGTTTAAGAGTTAGGTTAAAGGGTTAAGATTAGAGTTAGGGGAAGGGTTAGCTAAAAGGGTTAAGGTTAGGGTTAAGTTTAGGAGTTAGGTTAAAGGGTTAAGATTAGGGTTAGGGGAAGGGTTAGCTAAAAGGGTTAAGGTTAGGGTTAGGGGAGGGCTTAGCTAACATTCTAAGTAGTTGCAAAGTAGCTAAAAAGTAGTAAGTAGTTGAAAAGCTGCTAATTAACTCAAATGTTAAAGTTGTCCGTTATGAGATTTAAACTCGCGACCTTTGGGTTGCTAGACATTCGTGTTATACGCACACCTGTCCCCCCTGACCAACTACCATACTTCAGTTTTTGACTTAAGTAAACATCTGTCTTATGTAACCATACCAAAAGTAACATATCATACTAAAATGAGTGTCCCGGATTTACATTTACTATGTTACGTCTGGTCTATAAGACCAGGCTGGGCAATGAGGTCAGTCAGAGGGCATATATTATACACTTTGTTCTGTCTCTCTCTGCTAGACAGGCTGGAGTTAGACAGATTTGCTCACAGACAGCCGAGCAGCAGAGCTGAGAGCAGGTATAGCAGGCCAGAACAAGGCAGTCTTGACAGTACAGACAGAGAACGACAGCACCCAGTTTTAGTGAGAGAGAGAGCAGAGAGAGCAGAGAGAGCATCAAACACAGACCTCAGTGAGGGTTGTCCACTTATTCTTGAGGAAAAGCAGTCATTTGTTCAAGACATTTGGACTAAATTTACAGGCCAGAAACTTTAAGTATTGTTGCGTTCGAGCAACAAACTGTTGCAGACTGCTTCCTGCATGTGTTTATTTACTAACTGGTTCAGATCTTTGTTTGGGTCACCCCGACCTCTGCCAAAGCACCCGGTCACATATGCCTTGTCTGTCTGTCTGTTTGAGGGAGCATTCCAGCACTGGATTTGAATCGTAATGCAATGCAGACCACAGTGAACTCTGGGAGAAAAACAAATGGACCAGTCCAGACATCCTACAGAGACATCATAGTCCTTTACATTATTGATTATGACTATAATATGACTATCAGGTTTCTTGCCACTTTAGTTATTCTTGTTGTTTCACGTTGTTTGTTCTTTATAACGTTATTGACCGCATTTAGACCTGTGAACTCTGAGGAGAATCAAATCTGATGGCAATGTTTGGTGTCAAGATTGCAAGGAATCCAAATCCTTTACGTGATTAATTATGACTATCATGATGTTGTCTGTTCTTTAAACATAGTAGATCAGATCCATATAGATAAATGCATGGCTCTGATTTAGACTAGGTGTATGTCAATGCTAAGCACAGCTCTGTAGTTAATTCTCTGCGGGGGCGGGCGCGTTTGTCTCCACCTACTTATGAAAGTTATGTGAAAATAGACAAAGGGCTCACAGGTCTATAATTATATGTTGCTGTTTAATATTTTCGATCTAAGATTCTTAATTAGAGAACACATAATGGGTGGAGGATATGGAAGAAGATGAGTCAGAGTTGGTTGGGTATCAAAAAGACGGTACTGCAGGGAAGGGAAGGGCACAGACAGACAGGCTAAAAAAAGTACAGTGTCTTGTTCCCTCACAAACATCTCAGAGGTGCTGGTCCAAACTAGACCTGCTGTTGTAAAGTGACTCTTTCATAGTAGAGATGTATTTCACTCATGTAGGGCACATCTGAGAGCTTATCTCGTCTCCTATTGCTGACCTTTCAGACAGACTACAAGGATGTGCATGCAAGTTTCCATTGTTTGCAGTGTGATGGCATATTATACGACGTATGATGCTATAATTATACGTCCTATAATTTGTATGATATTGCACGACCACTATTCCATTAATTATGTAACCTAACATAACGTAATATATCATACTAAATGGAGTGTCACAGATTTACGTAGAGAATAATACGAATTTCCTTGAGACCACGTTGGTACATGATGTAATCTTAACATTTAACATCCCTGGCTAGAGGCTAGAGGGGGGGGACTTCTGCCTGTGGAATAAAATACAATCCCCTGTTTTGTTTGTTTTAGCTCACACCGGATGGAATTCCCCTCTTATCTAAATACAATAATTACAACCTGGATGTCAAAACAGTTTCCATTATTCTCACTCCCCTTTGTTTGATTACTCCAGTGCAGGAACACACTCACAAGGCCACTGTTAGCTAAACTCACTTGATTCATAACCATAGCCGTTAAATCCAACCCAATATGTCTCTGATCTCGGGATAGATTGCTTACTTGGCAATGTTTCTGTAACTGTATACTGTGTGTACGTTTAATTAATGCATAATCAAGTGTTTCAGAGACAGATTATTTGCCACATTGGTTAAACGTGCCAAGAAATCAGTTGTGAATTACTGAGTGATGTGTAGAGCAATTGCACTCTATAAGGATCTTAAAAATATGCAGCACAGTGTCTGTGATAGGAAAGTAACAAACAAAAAGTAAATAAACCTAAACCCATGCTATAATTTATGAGGAGTTAGGTTGTATTTTTTGTAATGAGAACATTGTTTTTGTAATAAATACAAAGCATTGTTTAGTCTATATTTATGTAACTATCATTCTAAGTGGTGGGAAATCCCCTCAGGCTTTAGAGAGCTAATTCAACATTTAAGTCTTTAACTGTCTTGAACCTCTTGTAAATACAGCCGGTGATGCACATGGCTGAACTAATAGTTAATGTGGCACTTACCAATTCTAAGAGAAGCTACTTGTTTGTACAAGGCACCAATAGTCAGTGTTTGGGGGTAATTAAGAGTGTTACACCAGCTCGTCGAACATCTCATTCCAAAATCATGGGCATTAATATGGAGTTGGTCCCTCCTTTGCTGCTATAACAGCCTCCACTCTCTTTGGAAGGCTTTCCACTAGATGTTGGAACATTGCTGAGGGGACTTGCTTCCATTCAGCCACGAGCATTAGTGGGGTCAGGCACTGATGTTGGGCGATTACGCCTGGCTCACAGTCGACGTTCCAATTCATCCCAAAGGTGTTCGATGGGCTTGAGATCAGGGCTCTGTGCAAACCAGTCAAGTTCTTCCACACCAATCTCGACAAACCATTTCTGTATGGACTCGCTTTGTGCACGTGGGCATTGTCATGCTGAAACAGGAAAGGGCCTTCCCCAAACTGTTGCCACAAAGGTAGAAGCACAGAATGGTCTAGAATGTCATTTTATACACCTGTCAGCAACACTTGTGGCTGAAATAGCCAAATCCACTAATTTGAAGGGGTGTCCACATACTTTTGTATATATAATGTACAGTTGAAGTCGGAAGTTTACATACACTTAGGTTGGAGTCATTAAAACTCGTTTTTTCAACCAATCCACACATTTTTTGTTAACAAACTATAGTTTGACAAGTTGGTTAGGACATCTACTTTGTGCATGACAAGTAATTTTTCCAACAATTGTTTAAATGTACGTACACTAAGTTGACTGTGCCTTTAAACAGCTTGGAAAACTACAGAAAATTATGTCATGGCTTCAGAAGCTTCTGATAGGCTAATTTACATAATTTGAGTCAATTGAAGGTGTACCTGTGGATGTATTTCAAGGCCTACCTTCAAACCCAGTGCCTCTTCGCTTGACATCATTGGAAAATCAAAAGAAATCAGCCAAGACCTCAGAAAATTAATTGTAGACCTCCAAAAGTCTGGTTCATCCTTGGGAGCAATTTCCAAATGCCTGAATGTATCACGTTCATCTGTACAAACAATAGTACGCAACTATAAACACCATGGGACCACGCAGCTGTCATACCACTCAGGAAGGAGACGCATTCTGTCTCCTAGAGATGAACGTACTTTGGTGTGAAAAGTGCAAATCAATCCCAGAACAACAGCAAAGGACCTTGTGAAGATGCTGGAGGAAACAGGTACAAAATTATCTATATCCACAGTAAAACGAGTCCTATATCGACATAACCTGAAAGACAAGGAAGAAGCCACAGCAAGGAAGAAGCCACTGCTCCAAAACCGCCATAAAAAAAGCCAGACTACGGTTTGCAACTGCACATGGGGACAAAGATCGTACTTTTTGGAGAAATGTCCTCTGGTCTGATAAAACAAAAATATAACTGTTTGGCCATAATGACCATTGTTATGTTTGGAGGAAAAAGGGGGAGGCTTGCAAGCCGAAGAACACCATCCCCACCATGAAGCACGGGGGTGGCAGCATCATGTTGTGGGGGTGCTTTGCTGCAGGAGGGATTGGTGCACTTCACAAAATAGATGGCATCATGAGGAAGGAAAATGATGTGGATATATTGAAGCAACATCTCAAGACATCAGTCAGGAAGTTAAAGCTTGGTCGCAAATGGGTCTTCCAAATGGACAATGACCCCAAGCATACTAAAGGACAACAAAGTCAAGGTATTGGAGTGGCCATCACAAAGCCCTGAACTAAATCCTATAGAAAAATTGTGGGCAGAACTGAAAAAGCGTGTGCGAGCAAGGAGGCCTTACAACCCTGACTTAGTTACACCAGCTCTGTCAGGAGGAATTGGCCAAAATTCACCCAACTTATTGTGGGAAGCTTGTGGAAGGCTACCCAAAATGTTTGACCCAAGTTAAACAATTTAAAGGCAATTCTAACAAATACTAATTGAGTGTATGTAAACTTCTGACCCACTGGGAATGTGATGAAATAAATAAAAGCTTAAATAAATCATTATTTATTATTCTGACATTTCACATTCTTCATATAAAGTGGTGATCCTAACTGACCTAAGACAGGGACTGTTTACTAGGATTACATGTCAGGAATTGTGAAAAACTGAGTTTAAATGTATTTGGCTAAGGTGTATGTAAACCTCCGACTTCAACTGTATATACTTACAGGCTCATGTCTCGGTAGTCTCCAGCAATATCACTTACTTGCTTTCCCATAGCTATAGAAAAGCTCCCTAGTAAAAGCTTCCTTCCAAACGTAACAAAATCAAATAATCTTGGCTTTTGTCAGCTAAGAGTTTGAGAAATAAGTTTTTGCTATCGTCCTGTATTCTCCCCCTGTGTGTTTTTACAGTACAGTAGAGTAGCACTACGGTACAGTGTGTTTTTGTCACCATTAGGGAGGGACGGGGTCTGTGCCATCTGAGAGAGAGAGAGAGACAGAGAGAGAGAGAGAGAGAGAGAGAGAAAGGAACTATGTAGAACTTAAAAGGGTTCTTCGTCTATCCCCATGGGAAAAGCGCCTTTGAAGAACCCTTTTTGGTTCTACCTGGAACCAAAAAGGGTTCTTCAAAGGTGCTTTTCCCATGGGGATAGACGAAGAACCCTTTTAAGTTCTACATAGTTCCTTTTTTTTCTAAGAGTGTAGAAGAGAGAGAGGAGAGAGAGAGAAAGAAAGAAAGCGAGAGACACCTGCACCACATTTTCCAAGGTTCCTGTGGAGGAGCTGCTAGCGGTGGCTTGCCCAGGCCATGATTGTCTAAACACAGGTCTGTCAGTATGTCCTGAACACAGGTCTGAACACAGGTCTGTAAGTATGTTCTCCAGGGGCCCAGCCCAGAGTGAGTGGATAATAGAGGAGCTCTGCTCAACCCAAACCCTGTATGGCCCCTGGCAGTGAGGTAGCTGACTGGGAGATTGTGATGATAATGAGTAAGAGCACAACAAGCGCCAGTTGGAGCTCGTGTTAACTCACAATCAACATAGAATCACCTTTTGTTCCCGTTCACTGATTCATCTTTGATCATGTAATTGAATGTACAACCAATAATCTCACATGGGTAAAGACAGTTGCCAGTTATTCACTGGTAACTTCAAAGCATTTGAAGTGGAGGCTATTAGTAATGGAGTGTAGTGTACTGAGTTTTTCAAGGGAGTAATCTACTGTTCTTTTCATTTGCTGGAACACAGAATTCCATGTAATTAGAATGAAAAGCGTTCACTCATACAAAGTAAGATAGATGGATTGCTTGATCGAGACATGAAGATACAAGGTGCATCACGGAAAGCTCCAGAATTTCAATGTAAAGCAGTGCCTGTAACCTTTAAGGAATTACGTTATTTAATTTATCAGGTTAAACGAGGACAGTATGAGCAATGTTGAATAACAGTTCAAATATTATAGCGGTAACTGACATACTGGACTCCTTTCCATTCCATGAGTGAACACCGAACCATGGAAATACATTTACCCACGTCACGTGACAACCCAGACACCTTTGAGGAGTTGAATCTCCGGGCTCATTTGAATCATAATGTGACCTGTTCCCCTGAGCTTTGGTCGACTCGGCAGCACCATTCCCTGTCCCTGCCTTTATGGAGAGCAAGGGAGAGAGAGAGAGAGAGGGGTGGAATGTGTGAACGTGTGACGCTGCGGGACCCCTCCGTGCCTCTTTCCTTTCTTACCCCAGGAGCCCCGGCGCAGGGCCCGCCCCCTCTGACACCATCAGGGCCCCGCAGCCCTGGGAAGTTGAGCATGTGAACTTCCCCAGGTCATTAGGAAAAGGGCTTGAAAAGACTGTCACCAGGAAGGAGATAAGCCGCGAGGGGCACAGTAATAAGTCCCTGAATAATAGGTCTTCTGTGGAGAGCCACCGCGGACACAGACACACGGATTAAAGTGAACCTGACTAGGAGAAAGTCAATGGACCCTCCACATAAATATGAACCAACCGGTTTGAATGGTGGACTTATCAGCATTCTGGGGGTAGTTTCCCCCGGACTGAGCCAGGCCCATTAAAAGAGGCTCAGGGAGAGAGAGGGTAGCTGGCTCTTTCAGGGGGTCTCTCTCTCCTGGAGTGGGACTGAGCGACAGGCTTTTTTAAAGATTGTATTTCTGGTCCAAATGTGTATAGTGTCCTGCCTAAGTATGGCTTAGACACGTCACACAGGACAAAATGCACATGCACTCCTTCAGGGGCATCATGCACCCATTATTTTAGAGGGGGCACGAAGGACGTGAGGATGGAGGGTGGTCTGCAGGAGGGCTTGCATTTTTCTGTGACCATTTTTCAAACCCCTGAATCTATAGCCATAGCCATTATGCCTAATTCTATGTCTATGCGTAGGTTGTCTAAGCATACCTCTTAACCTGTTCAATTGTCATTTTAATTAATGAAGCACATTGATTCTTTAAGGACTTTTATGCCATAGGAGTTTAGTACAACTGCCACACTGGTATATTATAATCTAAGAATTAAAGACATTTTGTATTTTCTAAAGTGTAGCACCTTTGCCAAGAGGCATGCCAGCTAAGATAGTTAGACAAGCTACTCTAACTTGATTGAAAGCCTCAAATGGCTTGGTAGCTGGTGATATGAGGTTGAAAGATTGGGAACCTGTTTAGCTGGCTAGCTAAAGCTAACTATATAAAAGTTGCCTGCCCATAACCAGCACACTCTCTCTCCTCCTTCACTGACTTAGCATGGTGCATCTTGGAAGGAATCACTTACTTGCCTGGTCCAGTCAGTGTGCCCCCTCCGCAAAGTACCTCTCACAGATCTTTTTATAAATAATTATGATAAAAAGTGGGCTTAAAAGTTTAGTCATTGATTTAACATCTGAAGAAAAGAAAAAACTGAACAAATCTGAGGGGGCATGTGTCCTTGTGCCCCCTATGGGAATGACACTTTGACTCATTTAATACTGAACGAAGCCCTGCTGACATCTCGTCCGAATACAGTACCTGCTGCAGCACTGTTTCAACATCAAATATCAGTTTTTGTAGAAAGGTCGTCCAGACTGCCGAGAAGGCCAGCATCCCGGGGTCGCCTCTTCACTGTTGATGTTGAGTCTGCTGTTTTGCGGGTACTATTTAATGAAGCTGCCAGTTGAGGACTTGTGAGGCGTCTGTTTCTCAAAACTAGACACTCTAATGTACTTGTCCTCTTGCTCAGATGTGCACCGGGGCCTCCCACTCCTCTTTTTATTCTGTGAAGGGAGTAGTACACAGGGTTGTACGAGATCTTCAGTTTCTTGGCAATGCCTCGCATGGAATAGCCTTCATTTCTCAGAATAGACTGACGAGTTTCAGAAGAACATTTTGAGCCTGTAATCAAACCCAAAAATGCTGATGCTCCAGATACTCAACTAATCTAAAGAAGGACAGTTTTATTGCTTCTTTAATCAGAACTACAGTTTTCAGCTGTGCTAACATAATTGCAAAAGGGTTCTCTAATGATCAATTAGCCTTTTAAAATGATCAACTTGGATTAGCTAACACAACGTGCCATTGGAACACAGTAGTGATGGTTGTTGACAATGGGCCTCTGTACGCCCATGTAGATATTGCATAAAAAAATCTGCCGTTTCCAGCTACAATAGTCATTTACAACATTAACAATGTCTACACTGTATTTCTGATCAATTTGATGTTATTTTAATGGACAAAAAAATTGGCTTTTCTTTCAAAAACAAGGACATTTCTAAGTGACCCCAAACTTTGAACGGTAGTTTAAGTATTACGAGACTCAAAATTGAGCTCCATTGGTCATCCTTGAGATGCTTCTACAACTTGATTGGAGTCCACCTGTGGTAAATTCAATTGATTGGACATGATTTGGAAAGGTACACACCTGTCTATATAAGGTCCCACAGTTGACAGTGAATGTCAGAGCAAAAACCAAGCCATGAGGTCAAAGGAATTGTCAGTAGAGCTCTAAGACAGGATTGTGTCGAGGCACAGATCTGGGGAAGGGTACCAAAACATTTCTGTAGCATTGAAGGTCCTGAGCAATCGGGGGAGAAGGGCCTTGGTCAGGTGACCAAGAACCAGATGGTCACTCTGACAGAGCTCCAGTGTTCCTTTATGGAGATGAGTTAACCTTCCAGAAGGACAACCATCTCTGCAGCACTCCACCAATCAGGCTGTTATGGTAGAGTGGCCAGACGGAAGCCACTCCTCAGTAAAAGGCACATGACAGTCCGCTTGGAGTTTGCCAAAAGGCACCTCAAGACTCTCAGACCATGAGAAATAAGATTCTCTGGTCTGATGAAACCAAGATTGAACTCTTTGACATGAATGCCAAGCTTCCCGTCTGGAGGAAACCTGGCACCATCCCTACAGTGAAGCATGGTGGTGGCAGCATAATGCTGTGGAGATGTTTTTCAGCGGCAGGGACTGGGAGACTATTCAGAATCAAAGGAAAGATGAACGGAGCAATGTACAGAGAGATCCTTGATGAAAAACCAGCTCCAGAATGCTCAGGACCTCAGACTGGGGCGAAGGTTCACTTTTCAACAGGACAACAACGCTAAGCACACAGCCAAGACAATGCAGGAGTGGCTTCGGGACAAGTCTCTGAATGTCCTTGAGTGGCCCAGCCAGAGCCCGGACTTGATCCCGATCAAACATCTCTGGTGAGACATGAAAATAGCTGTGCAGTGACGCTCCCTTCCAACCTAACAGAGATTTAGAGGATCTGCAGAGAAGAACGGGAGAAACTCCCCAAATACAGATGTGCCAAGCTTGTAGCGTCATACCCAAGAACACGAGGCTGTAATCACTGCCAAAGGTGCTTCAACAAAGTACTGAGTAAAGTGTGATATTTCAGTTTAGTATTTAAAAAAAAATAAAACTTGTTTTTACTTCGTCATTATGGGGTATTGTGTGTAGATTGATGAGGGGGGGAAACGATTTAATACATTTTAGAATAAGGCTGTAACTTAACAAAATGTGGAAAAAGTCAAGGGGTCTGAATACTTTCAGAATGCACTGTATGTGTGTGTCTGTGTGTGAGCTTACATGCATGTGTCCTTCCTTCCTTCCTGTGTGTCTAGGTTAGTGCCTGTGTATTCGGGGCAGGCCAATAGTAAATGTTATTACTGTAGGCAATGCTTTGTTCGTTCCGCCTTCCGGTTATTCCAGATAAGATCTGGGTCACTCTCCTTACCCTTGGTCTGTCCACAGAAGGAAAGGACAGCCTTTACTACATTCAGGGCGGCAGGTAGCCTAGTGGTTAGAGTGTTGGACTTGTAACCGGAGGGTTGCAAGTTAGAATCCCCGAGCTGACAAGGGAAAAAATCTGTCGTTCTGCCCCTGAAGGCAGTTAACTGTTCCCTTGGCGTCGAAGACGTGGATGTCAATTAAGGCAGCCCCCCGCACCTCTCTGATTCAGAGGGGTTGGGATAAATGCAGAAGACACATTTCGGTTAAAAGCATTCGGTTGTACAACTGACTAATAATGGTGACTTTGACTTTCAGTCTTTCTCACAGAACAATGACACAGCAAATATCCATCACAGTTTTGATTCAAAGTGTTACATGAAAAGGATCAACATAAACTACAAAAACAATGACTACTGAGTGAACATGAACCTATATATTGCTTTCTACAGGCAGTCCATTCAGGTAGTTCAAGAGGTTTTGCAACGCATCACTGTCTAGTATGGACGCATGCAATGGAATGGAGAGAACGGCCAGTAAAATCTTCCTGTAAGACTCAGTTACAGTTTTTGAAGTGATTCCAAGCTATACATACTGACTGTTTTAAAGTGTCCTCTTCCATCCTGAACATGATTGTCATTGTTGCATCTGGACTCTGCTAATGCCATGTCATCTTTAACTGAAGATTACTTCAACAGTAACTGTAGTAACTGAAGGTCTGTTTCTGGAGGAATATTAATCATTAGAGCTTCTATGACTGACTGAATGATGGTCTGTTCTGCTTCGTCTGCTTCACCTTGAGTTGAAGTTGTACTGAAACATGAACCCATCATACAGGACTCTCTGTAACTCCCTGGCTTGATGTCAGGTACTGCAGGAAACATCACAAAGGCCTTTAATCTGAGGGAGGAAATTCAATTGTTTTGAGGGATCGCCCCATAAAATGTAATGAAATAATTAAGGGTCTATTTGCGAGTACTTTTTAGATTGGGGTCGTATTTTGGTGATGGTGGAGGGTGCTGTCACAGACGGATGGCCATGTAATTAGGTCATCCTCCTCGATGCACACTATCTGAATCAATTTCCGTTCTAGCTGCAGCACGTTTCCCGTAATACGAGCCACATTGGCAGCCATTGGGATCAGTAATTTGAAGCAGACACGTGAAGCTCCTCTCAGGTGGGCCCTGCTCCCATCTGGAAGGGCCACGGGGGCCCAAGCTGGGCTCCCCACTCAAAAACACAACGGTCAATCATACAGTACACTCATGTCGCAAATCTGAACGCACAAAATCTGTAGTTGAGAATAAACTCTCTCAGCCCTATCATGTATTCACCCACACTCAAAATAAACACTTTTAGAGATGCATTTGTCCCACAATCCTCATATGCTCACCCTGCACTCAAACTTGCTGCCACCTCCTCACAAATGTAGCTCAGTCTCCACACCCACCTCCCACAATAATTATCGCTCCAGTCTCAGCCACACAAATTAGGCTTGTCCTCCTGATTCAAGTCACCCTTGGCCTTGCCCCACAGAGAACCAGACATACCCCTCTGTCACCTCACAACCCCACATACAGATGTAGGATCTTAATTGTATCACTTTTTTATGCTGAGGATGTTCATGCACAGCAGGAAATGCAAACGTGTGGTATATTCAAGGTTTAAAAAGGCTTCTAAAGTTTGTAATTTCCACTTTAAAATGTCAGACTTGATTTGCCCTAACGAAAAATGTATCAACACTTTCAAAAAATGGCCCTTAATTATAATCCACATAATAATTCACATTTCCTGTTGCTGCAGGATTACTTATCTGCTGTAGAAAAAACTGGCTCAAATTTCCATCCTACATCGGTACTGCAGCCCCTGCCACATTGTCCCCACATCACTGTCAATGTCACCGTCACCTTCATGCGTGTTCCCATCCAGGCCAAGCCCACCTCAGGCCCTCCTCTCCTCCTCTACTCTCTTCTCACTGAGGCTGTCTCCCGTTCCTCCATTGATTGTTCTGTTACACGGCCGTGGAGTGGAGTGGAGTGGAGTGGCGAACCAAAGGCCTACTCTCTCTCTGCAGGAGTCCCCCCCTGACTCCAGCCTGCTCTGGCCTGAGAACAGGCAGCCCGCAGCGGACAGAAAGCCCAGCTTTCCTCAATCCCCAGCCCAGACCCCCACAGCACAACACAACACAAAGCCCTCCGCCCTACCGACCAGAGCAGAGCAGAGCTGAGAGACAGACAGACAGGTCTGTGAATAGGCGTGAAGCCTGAATAGGCATCTCGTCAGAAAGGACTAATGGGTGGTCTCTGGATGTCAGGAATGGACTGCTGCATGGCAGTAGCACAGCCAAATGAACTCTCTCTTTCTCATGCAATGTCACCCAAGACAATAATCTGTTGAAATTTCTTAGTTCTAGACTTCCTGAAAACACTTTCACTTTGCCTTCGCTCTTTATAGTCGGATTTGTAAAGCCACCCCTCTTTCTCTCTCTCTGAGCAGAAACGTTTTCCTAGAGAGTCTCTCTCTATGTTCGTTTGATCTAGCAAGAAAAATGTGTCTTGATGATACAAATATCCACAAAGCCTCGACAAGACAGAGCTGCTCTTCCTCCCGGGGAAGGCCTTCCCACTCCATGACCGTTCCATCACGGTTGACAACTTTGCGGTGTTCCCCTCCTAGTGCAAAAACCTTGGCGTGGACAACACCCTGTCAATCTCTGCAATCATCAACGCAGTGACTCATTTATGCAGGTTCATGCTCTACAACATCCGTAGAGTATGACCCTTCCTCACACAGGAAGCGGCGCTCATCCTAATCCAGGCTCTTATCATCTCCCGTCTAGACTACTGCAACTCGAACGCATCCACAACAAGACCATGGTTCTAACCTACAGAGCAGCAAGGGGAACTTCCCCTCCCTACCTTCAGGCTATGCTCAAACCCTACACCCCAACCTGAGCACTCCGCTCTGCCACCTTTGATCTCTTGGCTTTCCCAACCCTACGAGGGGTCAGCTCCCACTTAGCCCAGTCAAAGCTCTTCTCTGTCCTGGCACCCCCTGAAGCTAGGACAGGAGAGTCCCTACACGTCTTCCGAAAACGTCTGAAACCCTACCTCTTCAAAGAGTATCTTAAATTAATCCTACGGCGCTATGACTGTGATATGTGGTTATCTCACTTAAGATGAACGCACTCATTTAATGTTGCTCTGGGGCGGCAGGGTAGCCTAGTGGTTAGAGTGTTGGACTAAGAACCGAAAGGTTGTAAGTTTCCGAGCTGACAAAGTACAAATCTGTCGTTCTGCCCCTGAACAAGCAGTTAACCCACTGTTCCTAGGCTGTCATTGAAAATAAGAATTTGTTCTTAACTGACTTGCCTAGTTAAATAAAGGTAAAATTTAAAAAAAGTGTCTGCTAAAATGTAAAATAACAACTTGAGAAATATATTGCACTTATGCCTAAAGTTCTTGCCAGTCATGGAATCTTTGTTTAAGTTATCTTATCTGCCTCTATCATAACCTCCATCGTGGTGGTCTGGTCTCCTGAGTCTGATGGAGATCCTCGTGAAGACTGGTGTTCCTGGGTGCGGTGTTCAGGCCAGGGCTTGGTTCAGGTGGAGCCTGTCTCCCTGCCTGCTCCCTGGTTTTGTGTTATGGAAACAGTGGGTCGGGATGCAGTGGGCCCCTGGGCCCCATGGCCCCTGGGAGGTGTCACAGAGCAGAGATCCCTCTGTCATCATCCCACTGCAGAGCACACACACACACAAAGATCCTGACACCGGCTGCAGGTAAGCAGGCTTTAATCACCCTCAGCCTCAGATCTTCTTCAGCTCCTCTGCCATTTAGAGGTGTTTACACAACTGCACTCCACAACACTTGGATTCCCCCAACTAAAAGGGGTGTGCAAAGTGAGATTGGGATTGAGATTGGGATTGCATGTGGGAAAGCTTATTTTATTTACAGTGAATTTAAACATGTTAACGCACAACACAAAATAAAAGTTCAAAATCATCCTCAGCATCATCATATGCATGCCAGTATCAGTCCCTGAAGTAGCCTAATGACTACAAGATGCTAGGAAACTCAAGTACTGTACTGTACAGTCAGGCATTAATTCACAGACGGCACGCTGTACTCCAAACTCTCAAGGGCAGGTGGAGAGTGAGTAGGGAAATGAATCCACGGTTGTACTGGGTGCACAGGCCAGGTGGAGCTGTGATGCTGCAGCATGCAGCCACGCACCCCTCCTCCAGATGGAGGGGGGAAGGGATCTAAATGATGACCACCTGGACCGGGGCTAATCCCCCCGACACCATCCCCTATGGCACCTCATGCCATCAGATTTACACAGTTTGGGATTTGAAACAGACCTGGGAATTGTTTTGGTTTGAGGGGAAAGGGCGCACGACACACATGAACCTGTGTTTAGGCCATAGTTCATGTATACTGTACAGTCAGTTACCCAATGAGCTCCTAGGGAGTATCTACTGGTTGATGTATTAATTAAGATATATGTGATGTGTTTTCAGCCACTCTGCCCAGAATGGGTGAAAACATGCTTCGGTGATGACATTTCTGAATCGTTCAGTGGGGTTTTCTCTAACATTTCCTTAACAGTATATCCAAAAAGTGGGATTTCTCAACCTAATACATCCGATAATAAGCACTGAACTCTGTTGACAGAGTGGTGCAGCTTTCTCGCCGCAACTTTTGAGAATTTTACATGTTGTGGTGGTCATCTTCAAAGTTGTTTCCACGGATTGCAAAAAAGCTAAGTTAGCATGACACGAGCTGAATTAAAGACGGGGGCGGCAGTGTAGCCTAGTGGTTAGAGTGTTGGACTAGTAACTGACAAGGTACAAATCTGTCGTTCTGCCCCTGAATAGGCAGCTAACCCACTGTTCCTAGGCCGTCATTGAAAATAAGAATTTGTTCTTAACTGACTTGCCTAGTAAAATAAAAAAGAAATGCAAGGGGGGAATGTATTTCTTTTTCAAAACATTGTATTTTCCTCCAGATTTCGGGATGAAGAGTAACAGACAAAACAAATACAGTAGAAGATAAACAAATAGGCATGATACTATAAAGAAAAAAACAATTAGGCTGCATCCTGTCTCTTATTTGGAGCTGGCCACAGCACCTCATCAACATCACAAGCGATGTTCTCTGGCTAAACAGCGGGGGGAAGTAGCGTCTGGAGTGGCGTATCCAGCCCTGGCATGCCCCCTCGTTTATGTCACCACAGGCCTCTTCCATCGCCTGGAGAAGGGGTATGCGTTGGTCGGGTTGGCGATCATATACCTTCCAACGCCACGCCGAAAATAACTCTTCCATTGGTTTAGAAATGGAGAATATGGTGGCAGGTCAATGAACCAATTGCGGACCAGAGCAGCCCAGTGGAAACTTACGTTGTCCCAGATGACAACAAACCTGGACTGCTCTGACCCATTCCTCTGGTCATTGGGAATGACGATATTATGCAGGGTGTCAAGGAAGGTGATAATGTGGGCAGTATTGTAAGGACCAAGAGTGGCATGATGATGAAGGACACCGTTCTAACTAATGGCTCTACACATTGTGATGTTGCCACCACGCTGTCCAGGGACATTGACGATGGTGCGGTGTCCTATGAAGGTTTCTTCCCCTGCGTCTTGTTTTGGCTAGGTTAAATCCGACCTCATCGACGTAGATGAAATCACAATGCTCTGCAGCAGCATCTAGTTCCATAGCTCTCTGAAACAGACAAGACAAAACATTATTGTACGACAGTATGAATAGACATAGAGCAGTCAATATGTAGCACAATACACTGGAATACAATACCAATGACAGGATAGTACAGCTTACTTGTACGTATTCATAGCGCAGTTGTTCATTCTGACAGAATTTCGGTCAAATGGTACTCTGTAGAGCTGCTTCAAACGAATCTGATGGCGTTTCAGGAGACGGCCAAGTGCGGATAAACTCACCCTATTGATGTTACTGAATGTTGTGTTGTCAGTGAGGATAAACTCACCCGATTGATGTTACTGAATGTTGTGTTGTCAGTGAGGATGACCTCACCCTATTTCTGTTACTGAATGTTGTGTTGTCAGTGAGGATGACCTCACCCTATTGATGTTACTGAATGTTGTGTTGTCAGTGAGGATAAACTCACCCTATTTCTGTTACTGAATGTTGTGTTGTCAGTGAGGATGACCTCACCCTATTTCTGTTACTGAATGTTGTGTTGTCAGTGAGGATGACCTCACCCTATTTCTGTTACTGAATGTTGTGTTGTCAGTGAGGATGACCTCACCCTATTGATGTTACTGAATGTTGTGTTGTCAGTGAGGATAAACTCACCCTATTTCTGTTACTGAATGTTGTGTTGTCAGTGAGGATGACCTCACCCTATTTCTGTTACTGAATGTTGTGTTGTCAGTGAGGATGACCTCACCCTATTGATGTTACTGAATGTTGTGTTGTCAGTGAGGATGACCTCACCCTATTTCTGTTACTGAATGTTGTGTTGTCAGTGAGGATGACCTCACCCTATTGATGTTACTGAATGTTGTGTTGTCAGTGAGGATGACCTCACCCTATTTCTGTTACTGAATGTTGTGTTGTCAGTGAGGATAACCTCACCCTATTTCTGTTACTGAACGTTGTGTTGTCAGTGAGGATAACCTCACCCTATTTCTGTTACTGAATGTTGTGTTGTCAGAGGGGATGATCTCACCCTATTTCTGTTACTGAATGTGGTGTTGTCAGTGAGGATAACCTCACCCTATTTCTGTTACTGAATGTTGTGTTGTCAGTGAGGATAAACTCACCCTATTTCTGTTACTGAATGTTGTGTTGTCAGTGAGGATGACCTCACCCTATTTCTGTTACTGAATGTTGTGTTGTCAGAGGGGATGACCTCACCCTATTTCTGTTACTGAATGTGGTGTTGTCAGTGAGGATAACCTCACCCTATTTCTGTTACTGAATGTTGTGTTGTCAGTGAGGATGACCTCACCCTATTTCTGTTACTGAATGTGGTGTTGTCAGTGAGGATGACCTCACCCTATTTCTGTTACTGAATGTTGTGTTGTCAGAGGGGATGACCTCACCCTATTTCTGTTACTGAATGTTGTGTTGTCAGTGAGGATAACCTCACCCTATTTCTGTTACTGAATGTTGTGTTGTCAGAGGGGATGACCTCACCCTATTTCTGTTACTGAATGTTGTGTTGTCAGTGATGACGTGGTGTTGCAGTTGTCGTAAACGTATGCTGTTGTTTGAAATGACCATACTCACTGTGAACAACCGGTTTCTTCCTCCATTGAAGGGTCGTCTAGCAATTCTGCAAAAACATGATGTGAATGGTTAGGGTGCAAGATTTCTTTCAGTATGAAATGAAATGTTACTGTAGTGCTGTAAGTGCTGCAGTGCTGTAAGTACAGTAGCATGGTATAGAAGGTAGGTTTACTTACCTGTTCTCATTTCGAAATGTCCGGATGACACTTGCTGCAGTGTAGCGGTTCAAGTTAGGCTGGACCCTCTGCCCAGTCTCCCTGAAACTCAAACCATGGTTGACCACATGGTCAATCAAAGTGGCCCGGATCTCATCTGTGATTGTTCTCCTTCCTCCTCTTCCTTGTCCCACTTCTCGTCCTTGTCCTCTTCCCCCTCCTCGTCCTCATCCTTGTCCTCCTCCTCCTCTTTGTCCTTGTCTTCCCCCTCCTCCTCCTTGTCCTCATTCCCCTCTTACTCTCACTCCTCTTCCTCTAACTCTCTCTCCAAAATTGGCCTCCATTGTTGTCCAAACCAAGAAAGCCAACCTGAAGCCTATTTATAGTGCTCAAGCTCTGATTTCTAAGTGAAGAAAATAGCTATGTGTTTTCACACTGGGTGTAGGTAATCGGTAAATGAGTGTGCCATTTTCAATGACCTGTTAGTTTTGAATGATGTGTCTAATGTAGAGAACTGTGTTTAGTGTTTTGCAAAAAAATATATACAATTGCAAACTGAGTGTAAAGCAGATAATGTGCTTGCAGTTTGCAGACTTGGTCTGAAGATGAGGTACATGAGTTAATGGGTTCACTGAGAGTGCCTCAAGTACCACTTTTAGTGGTACTTGTAAAAAACGGTAATATGAAAAGCAGATACTAAAATAGGAAAATGTCTTACCTCTATATTGATTAATGATTAGAGAAGAAAGATAATGAATTCAACGGGAAGTGAGCCTGTCAGGTATCCTTCCTTCTCACACAGCATCCAGCCTCGCTGAAGCAATGCTGTGCAATTTTCATTTTTTTTCTCTTGCCTCCATTGATTAAGTCACCCTAATATTGGCTATCCTACAAGTGTAAAAACTACAATAACATTTCAACAGATTATGATAGA
The DNA here is from genome assembly GCA_030435695.1 of Brachymystax lenok tsinlingensis. Classification (NCBI taxonomy): domain Eukaryota; kingdom Metazoa; phylum Chordata; class Actinopteri; order Salmoniformes; family Salmonidae; genus Brachymystax; species Brachymystax lenok. The sequence continues at coordinate 18,947,650 of CM059818.1, forward strand.
GACATGAAGTTTGGACCATTGGATTTCTTAGAGTTCCACGGGTATGCTGGCCCACATTGACTCCAATGCTTCCCACAGTTGTGTCAAGTTGGATGTCCTTTGGGTGGTGGACCATTCTTGATACACACGGGAAACTGTTGAGCGTGAAAAACCCAGCAGCATTGCAGTTCTTGATACAAACCGGTGAGCCTTGCACCTACTACCACACCCCGTTCAAAGGCACTTTAATCTTTTGTCTTGCCCATTCACTTTCTGAATGGCACACATACACAATCAATGTCTCAATTGTTTCAAGGCTTAAAAATCATTCTTTAACCTGTTTCCTCCCCCTCATCTATACTAATTTAAGTGAATTTAACAAGTGACATCAATAAGGGATCACAGCTTTCAATGAGATTCACCTGGTCAGTCTATTTCATGGAAATATGTTTTGTACACTCATGTTTTGTAGACTCAGTGAATATGAACATCTGAATTGGATGTTTACATTCCATGTGGGAATAGGGGTCATTATTATGGCCAGGAGTTTTACCTGGGAAGGTCAAGCAGTCAGGAAAACCTCCTGGCCCTAAGCATTATACTGTACAATGTTTGTTTTTTCTCTCAAATGTGTTCTATGCACAGGTCAGCTGTTTCCAATGCTTGTGCTTTGTTGCATTTAATGCAGATAAGATTTGCTGACACAGTACAGTAATGACAATGATAATATCGGTTTTCCTTTTACTTTGTTTCACCGAACTAAAACGACATACATCTGCGACACACACACACACAATGTGATCATATAATCCATGGAGACTGGTTGTCTACCCATGTCTGTAGATCTGGTAAAACTGGGCTGAGTATTAACATTAACAGGTGTGGCACCAATTTCCTCTGGCCACAGGCAGTCCATGTATCAAAAGAGAAAACAAAAAAAACAAAAGCCCCAGCGTCCTGCAAATGATCTTGATTCAACGAGTGTAGAGAATGTATTTGCTTTGCTGTGGTTCTGGGACTGTAGAATGAAAAACCCTGGATGCTGTCCAGTAATGTAAAAGGTAATATCCTCTGTCAAAATGCCATCCAGGAAAAAGATATCACTGGCTCTGGGGATTTAACAAAGTGACTACCACGATACAGCGTGAAATCTCCAACAGCTTTATCTCCTTAGCATTTCTGACAACTAATTTTAGCACTATAGTATCTGGTGAGTTGGGACCAGGGCGTTATCTCCCAGGAGGTTCTTAGAACTGCCACGTCCACTGAGACTGGCTGCCACCAGGTCTTCATCAAGAGACACCCTGGGAAATTAAAGACCAGGCCAGGGTTCAAGTTCCAGGTGGGCAGGGTTTGAGGTTTCAGGTGGGCGGGGTTTGCACTTTTAGGAAATCTGTATTGCTCTCAATGTAACATGAAAGCTCAATCAACCACAGTATTTTAAATTATTTCCAAACGTATTTGAACCAAGGTCTGGTAGACTAAAGACCTGTCTGAGTGTGACAGGGGCCAGTGAGAGGAGGAATGCCCAACACCTCGAAGGGGGTTTACAGCTGTAATCCTGCCGTCAGGGGAAGGGATGAGCTTCCTAGCTGACGTATCCTTTGTGAAGGGATGGATAGGCTTTGGGACTAGCAGGGTTCACTGTGAGTGTGTGTGAAGGGATAAGCTCTGGAATATATTTACTGATACTGGTAACACCTAGAACAGTTCTGTCAGGTGAATGTATACCCAACTACTGGCTGGTGGTCTTGACTGAGGTACAGTATGAGGTAAAGTGGACAGAATGGCCATATACACTTGAAAACATGTGAAGTCGCTTACAGTTTTCCACAATTGTTTAGACACGTTTGCTGAATCTTTGGGCCGTTTTCCCAAATCAAATCTCTATCAAAAACAAACACTGCATTCAAAACTGTTCTGTCCCAATTTTTCTTTTTTGCATCAAATGACACATGAATAGATCTGTCTACCAACCAACTGATGTGCTCAACACAAAACACTACTATGAATATCCCATCAGTAGGTTTATTCGTTTTTCATTTTCAGTGTTACACTATAGCCGGTTGTAAAAGATTGTTACAGTAATATATACATAAATAAAACACACAAATGCAATACTGTAACAAAAACATTGTAATTTATTTCCAAAATGCAGTATTTTTCAACACGTGTGTTTTGTATGTAACACTTTCCATACCCAACAGGAGAAAACGAGGAAAAACATTCAGTAAGATAAAGGGTTTTCTGTACAAAAAAAAAATGAAAGTGGCTCATTCTTTCAGAACTCTAAACACAAAAAGACAAAAACTCATGCAAAATGAAAAAAAATACAGTAGGCTGCATCCTGCCTCCTATTTTGGTCTGGCCACAGCACCTCATCTACATCACAAGTGATGTTCTCTCTGGCTAAACAGCGGGGAAAGAATCTTCTGGAGTGACGGATCCAGCCGCCGAAAGCCCCCACATCAACTTCACTACATGCATCCTCCATTGCCTGGAGAAGAGGCATGCGTGCGAAGGGATGGCGGTCATACACCTTCCATCGCCGGAAAAAAAAACCTCTTGAATTGGGTTTAGGAATGGGGAATATGGTGGAAGGTATATAATAAATTGTGGGTGGTCGATGAACCAGTTGCGGACCAGAGCAGCCCGGTGGAAACTCAAGTCGTCCCAGATGACAACATACCTGGGCTGCTCTGGTCCACCCATCTGCTCAGCTGGAATGAGGATGCCATGTAGTGTGTCCAGGAATGTGATGAGAGGGGTGGCATAAACAAACAATAACCCACAAAACCCCTCTGAAAACTACAAACATATATGGTTCCCAATTAGAGGTAACAACACTCAGCTGCCTCTAATTAGGAACCATTTACCCAACATAGAAACAGAACACCTAGAACTGAAAAACCCTACACCAAAAACAAAACAAAAACACGCCAGCCTGTAAAACTCAGGCCTGGACGTGACACCCACTGACAAAGAAATGATCAGTCTATAATTTTAATGGTAGGTTTATTTGAACAGTGAGAGACAGAATAACAACAAAAAAATCCAGAAAAGCGCATGTGAAAAATGTTATAAATGGAATTGCATTTTAATGAGGGAAATAAGTATTTGACCCCTCTGCAAAACATGACTTAGTACTTGGTGGCAAAACCCATGTTGGCAATCACAGAGGTCAGACGTTTCTTGTAGTTGGCCACCAGGTTAGTACACATCTCAGGAGGGATTTTGTCCCACTCATCTTTGCAGATCGTCTCCAAGTCATTAAGGTTTCAAGGCTGACGTTTGGCAACTCGAACCTTCAGCTCCCTCCACAGATTTTCTATGGGATTAAGGTCTGGAGACTGGACCTTAATATGCTTCTTCTTTAGCCACTCCTTTGTTGCCTTGGCCGTGTGTTTTGGGTCATTGTCATGCTGGAATACCCATCCACGACCCATTTTCAATGCCCTGGCTGAGGGAAGGAGGTTCTCACCCAAGATTTGAAGGTACATGGCCCCGTCCATCGTCCCTTTGATGCGGTGAAGTTGTCCTGTCCCCTTAGCAGAAAAACACCCCCAAAGCATAATGTTTCCACCTCCATGTTTGACGGTGGGCATGGTGTTCTTGGGGTCATAGGCAGCATTCCTCCTCCTCCAAACACGGCGAGTTGAGTTGATGCCAAAGAGCTCCATTTTGGTCTCATCTGACCACAACGCTTTCACCCAGACGTCCTCTGAATCATTCAGATGTTCATTGGCAAACTTCAGACGGGCATGTATATGTGCCTTCTTGAGCAGGGGGACCTTGTGGGTGCTGTAGGATTTCAGTCCTTCACGGCGTAATGTGTTACCAATTGTTTTCTTGGTGACTATGTTCCCAGCTGCCTTGAGATCATTGACAAGATCCCCCCCGTGTAGTTCTGGGCTGATTCCTCACCGTTATCATGATCATTGCAACTCCACGAGGTGAGATCTTGCATGGAGTCCCAGGCCAAGGGAGATTGACAGTTCTTTTGTGTTTCTTCCATTTGCGAATAATCGCACCAACTGTTGTCACCTTCTCACCAAGCTGCTTGGCGATGGTCTTGTAGCCCATTCCAGCCTTGTGTAGGTCTACAGTCTTGTCCCTGACATCCTTGGAGAGCTCTTTGGACTTGGCCATGGTGGAGAGTTTGGAATCTGATTGATTGATTGCTTCTGTGGACAGGTGTCTTTTATACAGGTAACAAACTGAGATTAGGAGCACTCCCTTTAAGAGTGTGCTCCTAATCTCAGCTCGTTACCTGTATAAAAGACACCTGGGAGTCAGAAATCTTTCTGATTGAGATGGGGTCAAATACTTATTTCCCTCATTAAAATGCAATTCCATTTATAAAAAAAAAAATCACATGTGTTTTTCTGGATTTTTGTTGTTGTTATTCTGTCTCTCACTGTTCAAATAAACCTACCATTAAAATTATAGACTGATCATTTCTTTATCAGTGGGCAAACGTACAAAATCAGCAGGGGGTCAAATACGTTTTTCCCCCACTGTATGTATGCATTTATGAATGAACGGATATAGATGCAACCATGTAACGGCTCAGGTTGGGCTGAACTCTCTGCCTGAAATGATTCAAAGACTTTCATTTAAAATGATGCATCATCACACTAACGATATACCCACACACACCTGTTTATGTTACTTTTCCTAATTAGTCCACCTGGTTGGTTTCTAACTTGCCCCACGGCTACGTGGTCCAGACACAACATGCCATGACTCAGTCCTCTCAAAGCCTAATGTAAAGAAGCAGCTGATGACTGCTCCACTTCTTACAGCGTCTGGACAATGCTAAGCGAACATAATAAACAGAGAGGCAACCCTTGATGTGGTTTGCATTAAATGCTTTACTATAGGGGCAGCAGGTTGCCTAGCGGTTAGAGTGTTGGGCCAGTAACCGAAAGGTTTCCAGTTTAAATCACAGAGCCGACAAGGTGAAAAATCTGCCGATGTGCCCCTGAGCAAGGGACTTAACCCTAATTGCTCCAGGGTTCGCCGTTAATAACAGCAGACCCTGGCCGTAACCCCGCTCGCCGAGGGTGTCTTAGGGGGAGTTGGGATATGCAAAAAAAACATTTCCAGTTCATGCATGCGTATCATACACACTTGTACATGTGTGGAACAGGACAAACATAAACACCCACTTTATTATTATTAATCCTATCCGCATCAGAGTTAGAAGCAGAATGATAAAGTGTCAGTATTTTCTTTTAAGGGGTTACAGGACTGGTTTGCATTCTCACCTGTGTGGCTGTGTCTATTTTGCTGTGCCAAGAATTGCCTTGCTTTCGATAAAGGACATTAATCTTGTTTTCTGGAATAATCTCGACCAGCGTACTAGTAAACAATCTAAAACGTAGTCATCACAATAACTGCTATGCATTTTCATGTTACGGTCAGTGAATACATTTACCTCCTGGGCCAGTCGACTTTTAATAGAATGATTATGGAAACCTACAGTGATTTGGACCCCCTACACTGGTATGAAGGCAAAATGCACTTGCCAACATGTTTCTGTCTATGACTGTTAGGACATGATGAGAGTCTCTGAGCCAGCCAGCCTCTCCCCAGTGTGGCAATATGCAGGAGGAGCTGCAGACACTAGGCCCAGGGGGCATTCATTCATTCTCCCAGTATAAACTGGAAATCCATAGGGCCCCTTAATGGGTACTCAGATCCATTCCCACCCAATATGCTCCCCTATTATTTTGGTTTCAGTTCACAAATAGTGCAGCAGTTGTCTCGCCGGTGGGCTTCAGGGTTTCAACCTGCATTGCTCTGCTTTCCCATCTCTTACCAGTTGAAAACAAGACAAGTCAGCAAGACAACAAACACCAGCCACTATCCATGTCCATGCTATGGGCTCATAAAGAAAATAGGTTTATATTTTAATATGGGTGTATGCGAACTTTACACGTATTTGAACATACTGGGATAGTCTTACATTTGGTTCTGCTCTTACCTTCATCAATGTGGGCATCAGAACTGACCCTTGCCTGAGTGACTGGTGAGGAGGCTGGTGGGAGGAGCTACAGGAGGACGGGCTCATTGTAATGGCTGGAATAGAATCAATGGAATGGTACCAAACACATCAAACTCATGAAAACAACGTATTTGACTCTGTTACTTTGATTCCATTTCAGCCATTACAATGAGCCCATCCTCCTATAGCTCCTCCCACCAGCCTCCTCTGCAGGACACCAATACCCATGGGATGGGGGTAACTCATAGGGTAGGAGAAGAGGAGATTTAAGGATATGAATGTGAGAGAGGTGGAAGTAGTCTGTAAGCACCAGGCCATGGGCAGTAGGAAGTATACACAGCAAGCTCATTTCCCCTGAGCTTTGCTCTCTGGGATATCTAAACATCACCTGTTGATCCTAACTTACTGATGAGAGAGACGGCGAGGGAGGGGAGGGAGTGAGGTAGAGAGAGAGAGAGAGAGAGAGAGAGAGAGAGAGAGAGAGAGAGAGAGAGAGAGAGTATGGAGTGGGGTGGGTGTTGGTGACGAGAGTGGAGAAATGGGAGAATGAGACATTTAGCAATGGAAATTAGAAAATGGGGTGGGGGAAAACAGAGAGAGAGGAAGTGAGACAGAAAGTGAGACATTTTGATGTGGTAGAGATGAGAGAAACATGACCACTGTTAGTGCTGGACTTACTTATAATACCCCCATCACCAGATGTAGAACCATTAAGGCGTAGAATTCATCATATCCTGCGTAACTACCTCACAGAGAGAACTGAGAAACAGAACTGAGACCAGGGCCGTCTTTATCCATGAGGTCATCTTCTAGGGACTGTTTTCAGGATATTATATACAAAAAACGGGCGGAAGAAAATGGAGGACCCCCTATTGGACTGTCATCAAATCTCATGAGTCACAGTGCAGCTAAAAGTTCACAGCTGTTAATAACCCAAACACTGGGCAGCTGTCTCTGGCACTTATCACCAGCGTGTTAATGCTCTATGTGACACTAGAAAATGCAAAGCTCTCCAAATGAATTTGTCAGTGTTTTATATTTTGTCATACGTTGATAAAAAAAAATGACGAGTTTTAGTGATAGTAGATCATGCAGACAATATGCATCAAATGATGGTTAGATACACACTATCAAAGATATTTCCCACACCCATCCAATAATTGCATATCCAGGCCAAACCAGCTTCTCTTGGCAAGCATGTGTTGTGAGTAGAGAGTAAGAGTACACTGACATGCCAGTGTCCGTTCCTCATGTGACTGTTTAGGTCCTTATGCCTTGTAGGGGAAATAGAAACGTGATTGCCAACAAATCAGACAGCTGCTGCAAGGAATATGTTTCTCAATGAAACCCGATAACTCTGAGACATTCACATGGATCATGTAGCAGGCATCACGCTGGGTGTAGAGACAGGGTATGTCCAGGGCTAATATACTGCAGACAGCCATGGCTCCTGTTTTGGGTATTCTGCTAGCTTCGCATAAAGTTTATATTTCTACCTCAAACCTCATTCCAACGCCATACAATTTCTATTAAAGGAGGACTTTCATTCATTGTTCACAATTCATTTAAATTAAATATGATAGAATTTCAAGTGGTTTGCATGTGCTGTGTGGTCAGTTTTTTCTTCCACTTTAAAGTATCGCAATCAGCAATGTTTTTTTTCAACTTTATTTAACCAGGTAGGCAAGTTGAGAACAAGTTCTCATTTACAACTGCGACCTGGCCAAGATAAAGCAAAGCAGTGCGACACAAACAACAACACAGAGTTACACGTGGAATAAACAAGCGTACAGTCAACAACACAATATGGAAAAAGTCTATATACAGTGTGTGCAAATGACGTGAGGAGGTAGGCAATAAATAGGCCATAGTAGCGAAGTAATTACAATTTAGCAGATGATGATGTGCAAGTAGAGATACTGGTGTGCAAAAGAGCAGAAAAGTAAATAAAAACAGTATGGGGATGAGGTAGTTAGATTGGGTGGGCTATTTACAGATGGACTATGTACAGCTACAGCGATCGGTTAGCTGCTCAGATAACTGATGTTTAAAGTTAGTGATATAAGTCTCCAGCTTCAGCGATTTTTGCAATTCGTTCCAGTCACTGGCAGCAAAGAACTGGAAGGAAAGGCGGCCAAAGGAGGTGTTGGCTTTGAGGATGACCAGTGAGATATACCTGCAGGAGAGCGTGCTACGGCTGGGTGTTGTTATCGTGACCAGTGAGCTAAGATAAGGTGGAGCTTTACCTAGCATAGACTTATAGATGACCTGGAGCCAGTGGGTCTGGCGACGGATATGTAGCGAGGGCCAGCATACAGGTCGCAGTGGTCGTGGTATAAGGGGCTTTGGTAACGAAACAGATGGCACTTTGATAGACTGCATCCAGTTTGCTGAGTAGAGTATTGGAAGCTATTTTGTAGATGACATCGCCGAAGTCGAGGATCGGTAGGATAGTCCGTTTTACTAGGGTAGGTTTGGCGGCGTGAGTGAAGGAGGCTTTGTTGCGAAATAGAAAGCCGATTCTAGATTTTAATTTTGGATTGGAGATGTTTAATATGAGTCTGGAAGGAGAGTTTACTGTCTAGCCAGACACCTAGGTATTTGTAGTTGTCCACATATTCTAGTAGGTCAGAACCGTCCATGGTAGTGATGCTAGTCGGGTGGTTGCGGGCAGCGAACGGTTGAAAAGCAGGCATTTAGTTTTACTAGCGTTTAGGAGCATTTGGAGGCCACGGAAGGAGTGCTATATGGCATTGAAGCTCGTTTGGAGGTTAGTTAACACAGTGTCCAAAGAAGGGCCAGAAGTATACAGAATGGTGTCGTCCGCATAGAGGTGGATCAGGGATTCAGGCGAGGCAGTCACTTGAGAAACCAGGGCTATTGAGTCTGCCGATAAGAATACGGTGATTGACAGAGTCGAAAGCCTTGGCCATGTCGATGAAGACGGCTGCACAGTACTGTCTTTTATCGATGGCGGTTATGATATTGTTTAGTACCTTGAGCGTGGCTGAGGTGCACTCGTGACCAGCTCGGAAATCGGATTGCACAGCGGAGAAGGTACGGTGGGATTCGAAATGGTCAGGGATCTGTTTATTAACTTGGCTTTCGAAGACTTTAGACTTTAGATTATACAGTGGGGCAAAAAAGTATTTAGTCAGCCACCAATTGTGCAAGTTCTCTCACTTAAAAAGATGAGAGAGGCCTGTAATTTTCATCATAGGTACACTTCAACTATGACAGACAAAATGAGGAAAAAAATCCAGAAAATCACATTGTAGGATTTTTAATGAATTTATTTGCAAATTATGGTGGAAAATAAGTATTTGGTCACATACAAACAAGCAAGATTTCTGACTCTCACAGACCTGAACCTTCTTCTTTAAGAGGCTCCTCTGTCCTCCACTCGTTACCTGTATTAATGGCACCTGTTTGAACTTGTTATCAGTATAAAAGACACCTGTCCACAACCTCAAACAGTCACACTCCAAACTCCACTATGGCCAAGACCAAAGAGCTGTCAAAAGACACCAGAAACAAAATTGTAGACCTGCACCAGGTTGGGAAGACTGAATCTGCAATAGGTAAGCAGCTTGGTTTGAAGAAATCAACTGTGGGAGCAATTATTAGGAAATGGAAGACATACAAGACCACTGATAATCTTACTCGATCTGGGGCTCCACGCAAGATCTCACCCGTGGGGTCAAAATGATCACAAGAACGGTGAGCAAAAATCCCAGAACCACACGGGGACCTAGTGAATGACCTGCAGAGAGCTGGGACCAAAGTAACAAAGCCGACCATCAGTAACACACTCGCCGCCAGGGACTCAAATCCTGCAGTGCCAGACGTGTCCCCCTGCTTAAGCCAGTACATGTTCAGGCCCGTCTGAAGTTTGCTAGAGAGCATTTGGATGATCCAGATGAGGATTGGGAGAATGTCATATGGTCAGATGAAATCAAAATAGAACTTTTTGGTAAAAACTCAACTTGTCGTGTTTGGAGGACAAAGAATGCTGAGTTGCATCCAAAGAACACCATACCTACTGTGAAGCATGGGGGTGGAAACATCATGCTTTGGGGCTGTGAAGCATGGGGGTGGAAACATCATGCTTTGGGGCTGTTTTTCTGCAAATTGACCAGGACGACTGATCCATGTAAAGGAAAGAATGAATGGGGCCATGTATCGTGAGATTTTGAGTGAAAACCTCCTTCCATCAGCAAGGGCATTGAAGATGAAACGTGGCTGGGTCTTTCAGCATGACAATGATCCCAAACACACCGCCCGGGCAACGAAGGAGTGGCTTCGTAAGAAGCATTTCAAGGTCCTGGAGTGGCCTAGCCAGTCTCCAGATCTCAACCCCATAGAAAATCTTTGGAGGGAGTTGAAAGTCCGTGTTGCCCAGCGACAGCCCCAAAACATCACTGCTCTAGAGGAGATCTGCATGGAGGAATGGGCCAAAATACCAGCAACAGTGTGTGAAAACCTTGTGAAGACTTACAGAAAACGTTTGACCTCATGGCCAACAAAGGGTATATAACAAAGTATTGAGATTAACTTTTGTTATTGACCAAATACTTATTTTCCACCATAATTTGCAAATAAATAAATTAAAAATCCTACAATGTGATTTTCTGGATTTATTTTTCTCATTTCGTCTGTCATAGTTGAAGTGTACCTATGATGAAAATTACAGGCCTCTCTCATCTTTTTAAGTTGGAGAACTTGCACAATTGGTGGCTGACTAAATACTTTTTTGCCCCACTGTATGTAATATCTATAATGCATCAATCTTTAACTGGAACATTCCCATTCCCAGGGCTCTCTCCCCCCTGGTCCCCATTAGCTCAGAAAATTCATACAGTGCATGGTGGTGGTGGTGGTGGTGGTGGTAGCCTATGGAAAACAGAGCTACGTAGGTGTTTGCCCCGAGAGGGGGATCAGCGTAGAAATCCAAGCCTGGAGATGAGGGTTTGTATCAGGGCATATTTAGAGAGGACAAGCTTAATTTAATTGAGCTTTTCTTTGCAGGCTTGCTCAACAAGTTGTTGCCTGTGATGCAATAGGTCCAGCACCACAATGCTGATCAAGAGCTTTTCTTCTCCCTTCTCCCACAGCCATTCAACACTCTCTCAAGAGTAAACACTGGTCCTGACTCCTGTCAAGCTGTGTGGGGATTTCAAAATACAAGACATACATTTCTGAAAAGCGCCATTCAATTATGTGAGAACATTACTGTTTTCAGTACAATAATCACAACATAGTATGAAACCTGAACTCTATTCTGTAAAAGCCCTATATTGTCTATCAGTGATGCCGTTTTTGTTCATGGAAATCTAACCAAACCAAAAGGGTTTGTTTGTTTTTTAGTTTTCCTTTCTGGCGTTCTCCTATAATATGATGAGTCATTGGGGAAGACAATACAATGCATGAAAAGAGTTGGGTTTAGTACTGGGAGAGAAAGAGCTGTTTTGACAGTGTTTTAAAGCTGTCTCCAGGGCTAAGACTAACAATGCTCCACTCAATGGGCAGAAGCTGACAGACCACTGTGTTTAAAAGGCCTTGGAATTCCCAGCTTATGAAATTGGGCTCGGCTCAGCACAGCAGTGCAGCGTTGGGGGCGGAAAAGCTCCTCTTCTTCAGGGGGGCCTTAATCTGGAGTGCAAGCCAACACAGGTCTCAGGTGGCTGGCTGTGCAGCTCCTTGATCATCCACCATGAGAACCACCTGAAATGGGAAGCAGTGGGGGAGGAGAGGGGAGGGTTGGAGGGTTGGAGGGCGGGGGTGAGAAGAGGGGAGAGAAAGAGGGAGGGAAGACACGGTCTGGTCACTTTGTTATGGTAACTCCCCTGTGCGACACAGTAACCCTCCTTCCACACCCCACTGCCTTATCATTCTCCTCAGCATGCTTTAAACTGATGTAACTATGTACAACTATGTGCATTAACAGAAAGCAAGAAGAATTTGAAGTATGAATACCTTGTTAGGTTAATTTAAGAACGAATGTCAGTATTGTACGCCTACTACAAGTAGTAATACTGTAGTAGCAGTATTATAATGTTCAGTTTCATACTCAGCAGTATTGTGTTACACGCCTAGGACTGAGATGTGGTCAGCAGATAATAGACCTGAATTAACAGGGTGGAATGATGAGACAGAGAAAAGTTAGTAGTGTTCAATATTAGGCATTCCCCAATATTTATTTATTAAAATATATTTTTATTTTGTAAAAGAAATTCTCCATATTTTTGTTGTCAAAAACAATTATACATTACAACTGCATTGTAGTATGAAATATTTTTACATTCCATATTGGGTATAAAAAATAAAGGTCTCACGTTCAAAAAGCTATCTCCATACATCCACACATTTAAACACATTCACCTATGACCTCTCACTAATAGTCAAATGAATAGTGCATTTAATCTGAGGCTATTCAATCAGTAGTATTTATCATCTAGCAACAAAAGCTATTTGGCATGTAAATCCACCTAGAGCTAGCTAGCTAACACTTAGCAAAGCTAAATTCGGTTAGCATAAAGCTAACAAACTACAATGCTATTTTCTTACAAATGTAAACACTTTCAACATATTTTATCGTCACATTGCCTTTGCTCATAGAAAATAAAACAAATAGGAGCTAAAAACATTGTTGAGAAAAAGTTTGGACGCCATCTTATTTTCTTGCATATAAATCATTAGCTAGCAACCAAGCGAACCTCCATTACTTATAATGGGGAAAATACCAACCAGTTTTTCACTCGGTTAAAGTCCCTTCAATTGCCTTCAAACATCACCAAACTTATGGACTATGTAATTAACCAAGTAATTTTGTACTTTTGCGCATTACATACTTGAATTAACAGGGTGGAATGATGAGATGGAGAAAAGTTAGTATTAGGCATTCTCCAAGATTGAAGTTTCACCCAAGACCTGACGGTCCCACTAACGCTCCCAATTGACATCACAGTTCCCCCTAGCAGCAGTAATCATATATATTACTATAACAAACAAAATAAAACATAAAAAATATGACCATACTGTACATATTTGTGTGCATCACAATTGCTTTAAGCAATTAGTATAATCTATTACATTTCATATACTCATATACACAGTGTTGTCTGAGCCTTATAAGGAAGCCTCTTAAGCCGGTGACACCTTAAATTCCCCTTGGGGATCAATAGAGTATAATTGTCTTGTATTCTAAAAGGTGCGAATGCAGGTCACAGATACTGAACGTTGCAAAACAGAGGCAGCAAGTAAGGTTAACTACCCACGCGTTAAAAAGCAACCCAGCACTGGGTAAATAGTGGACAAAAGACACATTGGGTTATTTTTGACCCAGCAGTTTGGCCACTTAGTTGGGTTATTGAGATATGACCAGATGGGCAGTATTTATGTTACATGTTTTTGATATATCCCTTTTAATTATTTCAGAGTATTTGGTATATTACACTGGGCTGAACTATACTTCAATGTATTATACTTTCTAAAGCTGTAATTAGTATTTTCAAATTACAAAATACTTTTCTATACCATTTCTTTATTGCGGTACAGAATTCTATGACCCCCTTTTACCCTACATTGGTATCAAAGGTCTAATGGCACAATTTTTTTTACCTTTATTTTACTAGGCAAGTCAGTTAAGAACACATTCTAGGAACAGTGGGTTAACTGCCTGTTCAGGAGCACAACGACAGATATGTACCTTGTCAGCTCGGGGATTTGAACTTGCAACCTTTCGGTTACTAGTACAACACTCTAACCACTAGGCTAACCTGCCGCCCCAATGGTGTGATAAAAGCGTCTGCTAAATGACCAAAATGTAAACGTATGTGTAAAAATGTACATTTTCAAAGCATGATGAGTAAAACAAGACCAATGACAATACCCAGTGTGCTTTGCAGTTGTTTATTTTCACATATACATTTTGGTCATTTAGCAGACACTCTTATCCAGAGTGAAAGTCCATTCAACTAAGGGAAATGGGTAGGGTCATGCGTTGTCAATTTCAGTCAAGGGAGGGTTTAGTATTTTTTCAATCTAGTCCAGGGGAGGGTCATGTAATTTGTAATCAATGAAATTTCAACATTTCTCAGTGTTTTATAATTAGTTGCTTACTAGGCTATATATCGATGTGTGCCTGATGCCGCCCCTCATCTCTGATTCTCCACTTGGCGCGCACTATCATATGCGCCTATAGGCTGTTTAGTGTGGTCTAAATCAAATCATCCATAGACTATGGGCCAGGGGTACTCAACTCTTAACCTACGAGGTGCAGACCCACAAATCAGTCCCTGATTAAAGAGATATTTGAAAAAGGCAGAGGAACTGGCTTTGAAGTACAGAGTTGAGTTTGGCTATAGGCTATATAGGCTATATGCTACGAAGTGCATGCTTGGAGAAGCACAGAGCCAAGTTATATTTCTAAGATAGCTGCAGGATGGTGTAAATAAAACTAGGCTGCTTTACACACTGCAATGGATATTCCAACCCTGAGCCCCGGCCTGCTCTGCTCTTGCTGAACAAAAACCGTTTTTGTGTGCTGCTTAACCAATGGCTGTGCTGTGTAGGGCTACGGTGTCAATAAATGTATGTATTTTGATTAGGCCTAGACCAAAACATTTGTGTTGTGTTGGAGCCTATTTCTTCCTATTTAAGAAATAAGAGGTAGGCCTACCTGTTTGACAGACGAAATTAGGCTATAGGCTGCTATATCCATATTCCTACACCCACCATGCACTCTTTAAATAGCCTACCTCCGTGTCAGTGAAGGGCAGTTAAATTAAAACTGAGACTCGAATTGAGGGGGTTTGAAAGGGTATGCCATTGGCCTACTATTATTAAAGACAATGGCAACAAGCACATACCTACCCCTTGTTAGTTTAAGATTTAGAAGGAAAAAAAATCTGATTATATAAAGTGATTTATAAACTGGGTGGTTCGAGCCCTGAATGCCTATTGGCTGAAAGGCATAGTATATCAGACCGTATACCACAGGTGTGACAAAACATTTATTGTACATTGGTGAACAGTTTATAATAAAAAAAAATAAGGCACCTCAGGGGTTTGTGGTATGTGGCCAATATACCACGGCTAAGGGTTGTATCCAGGCACTCTGTGTTGCGTTGTGCATAAGAACAGCCCTTAGCCTTAGGATAGGAAACGCTGTCACCACGGATAAACCCACAATAATTGAGAATTTCGATAAGCATTTTTCTACGGCTGGCCATGCTTTCCACCTGGCTACTCCTACCCCGGTCAACAGCCCTGCACCCCCATCAGTAATTCGCCCAAGCCTCCCCCCATTTCTCCTTCTCCCAAATCCAGTTAGCTGATGTTCTGAAAGAGCTGCAAAATCTGGACCCCAACAAATCAGCCGGGCTAGACAATCTGGACCCTTTCTTTCTAAAATTATCTGCCAAAATTGTTGCAACCCCTATTACTAGCCTGTTCAACCTCTATTTTGTGTCGTCTGAGATTCCCAAAGACTGGAAAGCAGCTGCGGTCATCCCCCTCTTCAAAGGGGGACACACACACTCTTGACCCAAACTGCTACAGACCTATATCTATCCTACCCTGCCTTTCTAAGGTCTTTGAAAGCCAAGTTAACAAACAGATTACCGACCATTTCGAATCCCACCGTACCTTCTCCGCTATGCAATCTGGTTTCAGAGCTGGTCATGGGTGCACCTCAGCCACGCTCAAGGTCCTAAACGACATCATAACCGCCATCGATAAGAGACATTACTGTGCAGCCGTATTCATTGATCTGGCCAAGGCTTTCGACTCTGTCAATCACCACATCCTTATTGGCAGACTCGACAGCCTTGGTTTCTCAAATGATTGCCTCGCATGGTTCACCAACTACTTCTCCGATAGAGTTCAGTGTGTCAGATCGGAGGGCCTGTTGTTCGGGCCTCTGGCAGTCTCTATGGGGGGTGCCACAGGGTTCAATTCTTGGGCCGACTCTCTTCTCTGTATACATCATGATGTCGCTCTTGCTGCTGGTGAGTCTCTGATCCACCTCTACACAGACGACACCATTCTGTATACTTCTGGCCCTTCTTTGGACACTGTGTTAACTACCCTCCAGACGAGCTTCAATGCCATACAACTCTCCTTCCGTGGCCTCCAACTGCTCTTAAATGCTAATAAAACTAACTGCATGCTCTTCAACCGATCGCTGCCTGCACCTGCCCGCCCGTCCAGCATCACTACTCTGGACGGTTCTGTCTTAGATTATGTGGACAACTACAAATATCTAGGTGTCTGGTTAGACTGTAAACTCTCCTTCCAGACTCACATCAAACATCTCCAATCCAAAATTAAATCTAGAATTGGCTTCCTATTTCTCAACAAAGCATCCTTCCCTCATGCTGCCAAACATACCCTCGTAAAACTGACTATCCTACCGATCCTCGACTTCGGTGATGTCATTGACAAAATAGCCTCCAATACTCTACTCAACAAATTGGATGCAATCTATCACAGTGCCATCCATTTTGTCACCAAAGCCCCATATACCACCCACCACTGCGACCTGTACGCTCTTGTTGGCTGGCCCTCGCTTTACACTCGTCGCCATACCCACTGGCTCCAGGTCATCTACAAGTCCCTGCTAGGTAAAGCCCCGCCTTATCTAGGCTCGCTGGTCACCATAGCAGCACCAACCCGTAGCACGCGCTCCAGCAGGTATATTTCACTGGTCACCCCCAAAGCCAATTCCTACTTTGGCCGACTTTCCTTCCAGTTCTCTGCTGCCAATGACTGGAACGAACTACAAAAATCTCTGAAACTGGAGACACTTATCTCCCTCACCAGCTTTAAGCACCAGCTGTCAGAGCAGCTCACAGACCCCTGCACCTGTATATATAGCCCATCTGTAAATAGCCCAACCAACTACCTCATCCCCTACCGTATTTATTTATCTTGTTCCTTTGCACCCCAGTTTTTCTACATTGCACATTCATCTACTGCGCATCTACCATTCCAGTGTTTAAATGCTATACTGTAATTACTTTGCCACCATGGCCTATTTATTGCCTTACCTTCCTTATCTTATCTTATTTGCACTCTTTGTATATAGATTTGTTTTTTCTACTGTATTATTGACTGTATGTTTGTTTTACTCCATGTGTAAATTGTCAACATTTGGCCGGGTGGTTTCTGGGTTTTGACCACTAGAGGCTCCCATTGTGTTTTTTTGTCTGATCCTTTCTTTTCTTTTTTCCTTGTTTCCAGTCATTTATTGCACCTGTGCCTCGTTTCCCCTGTATGTATTTAAACCCTTAGTTTCCCTTAGTTCTTTGCTCTGTGCTTGAATGTTAGCACCCTGCCTCAGTGAAGCTGTGTACGTTTTCTGCTCCAGTTAGACTCTTTTGTGGAACTTTGTTTTGGGTATCGGTTTTTCTGGGATTATTCTTTTGAGACTACTTTTTGTGGAACTTTGTTTTTGGGTATTGTTATTTTTTGGATTACTCTTTTGAGACTTTTTTCTGGCTGTTCCTTCTTTCTATGTGGATTTACCTTTTGTCTTGGTGGAATATTTTTTGCCTGAAGTTCTTGCTATTTTTTGTCATTATTAAATACACCATCTCGACTACGGCTGTGTCTGCCTCATCTTCTGGGTTTTGCCGACTACTTGTGGCTCAGGGTGCTAAGTGACTGGTTCTCACACCGGAGACCCAAGTTTGTTACCGGGTCCTGACAGAAACACAGAGCCAAGAACATGAACCCAGAGGCAGCCAGTATCCAGGAGTTTTTTGCCACGCTGTCCCACCACGAGGGGACTGTCCAACGCCACGAACCGCCCTGGTTCAGCAAGAGGCCTTGATGGTTAGACATTCTCAACTTCTGTCGGAAATGCTCACTTCCATAAGGCAGATATCTGATCGACTTCCTCCAACAGCCGCTCCCGTCTCAGTACCTCAGATCCCAGTGCCCGTGGCAGTTAACCCCCTGGCTGAACCTCGCCTTCCGCCTCTCCAACGCTTCTCAGGTGATCCGAGTGCTTGTAAGGGGTTTTTCACCCAGTGTTCTCTCTCCTTCGAGCTGCAACCCTCGTCATTTCCCACCGACCGGTCCAAGATCGCATACATCATCACCCTGCTGTCAGAAAAAGCCCTGGCCTGGGCCACTGCTGTGTGGGAGGTCCAGAGTCCCTGCTGTGCCAGTTACTCTGCTTTTACTGAAGAATTCAAGCGAGTGTTCCAAGGCCTTACCAGCGGCCCTGACTCAGCCAAACAGCTTTTGACTCTCCGCCAAGGGCGGCGCAGCGTGACGGACTATGCCATTCAGTTCCGCACAGTGGCAGCAGCGAGTGGCTGGAACGACGAGGCGCTCACAGTGCTTTCTGAAGGGTCTCTCCGACGCTATCCAAGACGAACTGGCTACTCGGGAACCACCGGACAATCTCGAGTCCCTGATCAAGTTGGCCTCGCATATAGACCAGCGCCTGAGAGAGAGAGAACTCAACCGTAGACCCCCCGACCTAGCTCCCATCGGTCCCAGCTCCGAGCCCCCACCTTTATCCCCGCTGGCTCCACCGGAACTCATGCAGATCGGACGCATCTCCCAGGCTGAAAGAGACTGCCGGATGAGGGAACGATGCTGTTTATATTGCGGTAAACCGGGCCATTTCCGCTCTGCGTGTCCCGGGCTCCAGGGAAACGCACGGTCCCGTGCAGGCCTGGGGGGACTGTAACGGGAAACATAACTTCCTCCCCTCCATCCAACTCCCGTCTGCTCATTCCAGTCACCCTTTCCTGGGACAACCACGAGCTACCCCTTCAAGCCTTGGTAGACTCTGGAGCCGCAGGTAACTTTATGGACGGCATCTGGGCTAAGGAGAATGGCGTTCCTCTGAACCTCTCACTGACCCCATGAGGGTTACTACGTTGGATGGAAGCCCTCTGGGATCTGGACTTGTTACCCGGGTCACTGCTCCCTTACGACTATCAGTTTCCCAACACCAGGAAGTGATAGACTTTCATCTGATCCCCTGTTCCGAGTTCCCTCTCGTCCTTGGCTACCCCTGGCTGCACAGCCATAACCCTCTCAGCGACTGGTCCGTGGGCACTGTCAAGCAGTGGGGTCCTACGTGCCAAGCCACTTGCATCTTCCCGAGTTCCCCAAGGTCTCCTCCCGAGTCTCTAGAATCCATTGACCTGTCCCGAGTTCCCGAGTGTTACCATGACATCAAGCCGGTATTCAGCAAACAGAGGGCCACCACACTACCACCCCATAGACCTTACGATTGCCCCATCAACCTGTTTCCAGGCACCTGCCCCCCCCAGAGGTCGGATCTTTTCCCTATCTCCTCCCGAACGAGCTGCTATGGATACCTACATCAAGGACGCACTGGCATCTGGCCTCATTCGTCCGTCCACCTCGCCCGCGGGAGCAGGGTTTTTCTTTGTGGCCAAAAAAAGACGGTGGTTTACGTCCATGCATCGACTACCGGGGACTCAATGCCATAACCGTCCACAACCGCTACCCCCTACCCCTTATGGCCACAGCGTTTGAGTTGCTCCAAGAAGCAGCCGTATTCACTAAGCTGGATCTGCGGAACGCATACCATCTTGTGCGGATCAAACACGGTGACGAGTGGAAGACCGCCTTCAACACGCCTACTGGTCACTACGAATACTTGGTGATGCCCTTCGGTCTGACCAACGCCCCGGCTGTGTTCCAAGCGCTCATAAATTATGTGCTCAGGGATATGCTTAACATCTTCGTGTTCGTTTACCTGGATGACATCCTCATCTTTTCGAGCTCCCTTCAAGAACACACTAAACATGTCAGACAAGTACTCCAACGTCTCCTAGACAGCCATTTGTACGTTAAGCCGGAAAAATGCGAATTCCATGCCTCCCGATACAATTCCTGGGATTTGTAGTGGAACCCGGTCGTATCCAAACGGACTCCAGGAAGGTAGAAGCGGTAGCGGACTGGCCCACTCCTAAGTCCGTTGAGGAAGTTCAGCGTTTCTTGGGCTTCACGAACTTTTACCACAAGTTCATCAGAAACTTCAGCTCGGTGGCAGCTCCTCTCTCAGCTTTAACCAAGGGTGGCAACGCAAGGTTTCTGTGGGGAAAAGAAGCTGAGACGGCCTTCCAAGGACTCAAGCAGCGCATCCTCTCTGCTCCCATCCTGACACTACCTACAGTGGATGAACCGTTTGTGGTGGAGGTAGACACCTCAGAGATTGGTGTTGGGGCTGTTCTGTCTCAGAGGGGTGAAGACCAGAAGCTCCACCCTTGCGCCTTTTTCTCCCACCGGCTTACCCCGGTCGAGAGGAATTACGATGTGGGGGATCGTGAACTCCTAGCGGTTAAGATGGCATTGGAGGAATGGAGACACTGGCTCGAGGGGGCTTTTCAACCGTTTCAAGCGCTTACGGACCACAAAAATCTGGAGTTTATTCAGCAGGCGACGCGGTTGAACTCCAGACAAGCTCGATGGTCTCTCTTTTTCAATCGATTTCAGTTTATCCTCACCTATCGGCCCGGGTCGAAGAATCTCAAACCAGACGCGTTGTCTCGAGTCTACGCTCCTGCCATTAGAGAAGATACTGACATGCCTGTTCTCCCTACCGCTAAGATCGTGGCTCCGATCTCGTGGCAAGTTGAGGACACCGTGAGACGAGCTCAAGCTACCGAACCGGGTCCGATAGGAGGGCCTGCCAATTGGTTGTTTGTCCCCAAGGCAGCGAGGTCCCAGGTTCTTCTGCGGGGACACTCTTCTCGCCTCACCTGTCACCCGGGAGTGGGTCGCACCTTGGAGTTCATCCAGCGTAAGTTCTGGTGGCCCACCATAAAAGATGTCGACACCTTCGTCAAGGCCTGTCCCGTGTACTGCCAGGGTAAATCTTCTCACCTCCGCCCTCAAGGACTCCTTCACCCTTTATCTATCCCCCACCGACCCTGGTCCCATATCTCGTTGGACTTCATTACTGGCCTCCCTCCGTCCCTTGGTAATATTCCTATCCTAGTCATCATCGACAGGTTTTCTAAGGCGGCCAGGTTCGTCCCCTTTTCTTAAATTACCTTCGGCTAAGGAGACGGCTGAGCTGGTAATCAACCACGTGTTCCGAGTCTTCGGCATCCCTCAGGATATGGTTTCCGACAGAGGCCCCCAGTTCGCCTCGAGGTTTTGGAAGGCCTTCTGCCAGCTCATAGGGGCTACTGCCAGCCTATCTTCAGGGTACCACCCGGAGTCCAACGGCCAAACCGAGAGAATGAATCAGGAGCTGGAAACCGCCCTCAGATGTATGGCATCCAACAACCTGTCTACATGGTCGTCTTTCATCGTTTGGGCTGAGTACGCGCACAACACCTTGCGCTCCTCCTCCACTGGTATGTCCCCGCACGAGTGTCAGTTTGGCTATGCCCCCCCTTTGTTCCCTGACCAGGAGGCTGAAGTCAGAGTGCCTTCGGCCCTGAAGTTTGTTAGACACTGTCGGCTTACGTGGAGGAAGACCCGTCTCAATCTTCTGCGTTCCTCACAGCGGTACCAACGACAGGCCAACAGACGTCGCCGTCTCGGCCCCAACCTGCGCCCCGGCCAGAGAGTCTGGCTCTCCACTAAAGACTTACCACTACGGGTGGAGTCTCGCAAGCTGTCCCAGAGATACATCGGTCCCTTTAAAGTTGCCAGGAGATTCAACCCCGTTACGTATCGCCTGCAATTACCCAGATCTCTTAAGATTAATCCCACATTTCACATCTCCTTATTAAAACCTGTAGTTTTTTTCTCCCTTTGTCCCGGCAGGCAGACCTCCCCTTCCGCCCCGTGTCATCGGAGGTCAGCCGGCTTATACCGTCCACCGGATACTGGACTCCCGCCGGGTGCAGCGGTCCTGGCAGTATCTGGTGGATTGGGAAGGCTACGGTCCCGAAGAACGCTCCTGGGTTCCTGCCAGAGACATACTGGACCCTGACCTCATTCGTCAGTTTAGGGTTCTCCACCCTGAGAAAGCTGGTAGGAACGTCAGGAGCCGTTCCTAGGGGGGGGATTCTGTCAACATTTGGCCGGGTGGTTTCTGGGTTTTGACCACTAGAGGCTCCCATTGTGTTTTTTTGTCTGATCCTTTCTTTTCTTTTTTTCCTTGTTTCCAGTCATTTATTGCACCTGTGCCTCGTTTCCCCTGTATGTATTTAAACCCTTAGTTTCCCTTAGTTCTTTGCTCTGTGCTTGAATGTTAGCACCCTGCCTCAGTGAAGCTGTGTACGTTTTCTGCTCCAGTTAGACTCTTTTGTGGAACTTTGTTTTGGGTATCGGTTTTTCTGGGATTATTCTTTTGAGACTACTTTTTGTGGAACTTTGTTTTTGGGTATTATTTTTTGGATGACTCTTTTGAGACTTTTTCTGGCTGTTCCTTCTTTCTATGTGGATTTACCTTTTGTCTTGGTGGAATATTTTTTGCCTGAAGTTCTTGCTATTTTTTGTCATTATTAAATACACCATCTCGACTACGGCTGTGTCTGCCTCATCTTCCGGGTTCTGCCGACTACTTGTGGCTCAGGGTGCTAAGTGACTGGTTCTCACACCGGAGACCCGAGTTCGTTACCGGGTCCTGACATAACTCTGTGTTGTTGTATGTGTCGAACTGCTTTGCTTTATCTTGGCCAGGTCGCAGTTGTAAATGAGAACTTGTTCTCAACTTGCCTACCTGGTTAAATAAAGGTGAAATAAAAAAATTTGCCATGGTATATTGGCCATGCACCACACCCCCTTGTGCGTTATTACTTAACTATAACAGCGCTTTGGTCCGCAATGCTTTTATGCTAGAAACAAGCTTTCAAATACCTGGGAAAGACGTGCCTCCGATGCAAATAGATATCATTGTTTCGTTTCTTTGACATTCAGAGGCTGAAGTAATCTAATTCTGTCACTATCAATTGATTAAGCTCTTCACTTTCTGTACAACAGAAGATGTTCAAACCCAGACATCTTTAAGGGAAACACTTGTGACTTTCTCTCGGGTTAAACCACAGAAGAAGAGTAGCCAGCGGTTAAAGCTTACATTTTTCTGCCTCGGTAAGAATACTGTCTGGGTGGAAAGGTAGGCCTTACATTTGAAAGTAGCCTACCATGCTCAGATTCCTAATGACGTCTCAGTTTAAATTATTTGCAAACAGGGACAGTTTCGTTGCACACACTGATTTGGCATTGGAGAAATATAAGATGAACACACACCTATCTCTCTGTTCATTCTTACACTGTATTTATTTTTTCTCTGACCTGCAAATACGATGATAGATTCATGCAATGTTTTTACTATAAAGGGGATCTTTCCACCCCTATATATTTGCAAGTAGCCAGCCGAACAGCAACAACATTCTAAGTAATGGTTACAGAAACGTCTTACTTGCTATGACTGTGATATGCTGTTGTTTATCTACCTTAGTTGAATGCACTGTCTCTCTGTATAAGAGCTTCTGCTAAATCAGGTGTGTCAAACGCAGTCCATGGAGGGCCTAATGTCTGCAGGTTTTTTGTTTTTTTCTTTCAATTAAGCCCAAGACAATCAGGTGTGGGGAGTTCCTTACTAATTAGTGACCTTAATTCATCAATCAAGGACAAGGGAGGAGTGAAAACCAGACACTCGGCCCTCTGTGGAATGAGTTGGACACCTGTGTGACAAATGACCAAAATGTATATGTGAAAATGTACAACTGCAAAGCACACTGGGTATTGTCATTGGCTTAGTTTCGGCGCGGAGCTCATTATAGTAATACTCACCATGCTTCACAACTGTACATTTCTACATTTACATTTACAATAGTTCATTTAAAATCTAACTAAATCTAATTTAGCAGATGCTCTTGTCACATCATAGTGCAATCAGACTATTGATACCAATGTACTGTTAAAGGGGGGCCACAAAACTGTGAACCGCTGTAAAGAAATAGTATAGGAAAGTATTTTGTATTTTGAAAATACAAATTACAGCTTTCGAAAGTATCTTGTTACAAAATATGTTGGAGTGTAGTTCAGCCCAGTGTAATATAAAATACACATTGTGCAGTGATACGCCATCCCATATGGTTTTGCGCTATCAGTTGTTTTTCTTTTAAACAGGACAACGACCCAAAACACACCTCCAGGGCTATTTGACCAAGAAGGAGAGTGATGGAGTGCTGCATCAGATGACCAGTGCCCAGATTCACAAAACACTACGCTAAAACTAAAGAATATTATTAAGATAAAAATAAGAAATTCATACGATAGTTTGTAAGTGCAATTCCTCAACAATATCTTAAGATTTAATGATTTTCTTACAAACTTCTCAAATATCTTCTTACGAATCTTCTTAAGATGTTTGTTGCTAGGCAACCGTTTTAGCTAGCTATCTAGCTAGCAATGGCAATCACGTTAGCATATTTCTTACTGATATTACTGTTCTGAAACATTTTCTTGGGTTTTAAATAATTAAAATAATCCATACTGAAACTTTCAGATGAAGTTTGTGAGTGAATTAAACATGTTCAGAAGGTTTTCATTAGCTTTTTCTCTCAATGCCCTGAGTTTAAGATAAGGGTTTAGCTATCTTAGAATTAAGAACATTTCACAATAAATTTATTTTCAAGAATCAAATTTCTTTTTAACTTTTTGCTTAAGGAGAAATATAAAAATATTTCCAATAAACTTTTTGAGGAATACCAACTTTCCTTAACTTTCTTCTTAAGTCTATAGTTAAGGAAAAAAATTAAGTTAAGAAGAAATTTCTCCTTAAGAAGGTTTTGTGAATCTGGGCCCTGGCCTCCACAATCACCCGACCTAACCCAATTGAGATGGTTTGGGATGAGTTGGACCGCAGAGTGAAGGAAAAGCAAGTGCTCAGCATATGTGGGAACTCCTTCAATACTGTTGGAAAAGAATGAAGCTGGTTGAGAGAATGCCAAGAGTGTGCAAAGCTGTCATCAAGGAAAAGTGTGGCTACTTTGAAGAATCTGAAATATAACATATATTTTCATTTGTTTAACACTTTTTTGGTTACTACATGATTCCATATGTGCTATTTCATAGTTTTGATGTATTCATTATTATTCTACAATGTAGAAAACAGTAAAAATTAAGGTGTGTCCAAACTTTTGACTAGTACTGTATATCTTGAGATATAAATCACTTGTGACTGGGAGTTCAAACTCAATTAACCATACTTAAGAGGGGAGATGGGGGTTGTTTGAACTCTCAAGGCCAAGCTTTGCTCAAACTGGGGGAGAGCAGGGCAGGGCGGGGGAGGGGTGATGGGAGGTTTGGTAGGGGGCGTCCCATTGAATGATAAATCACCTGACAAGCCAGTTGAAAGGCCGAGCCGTACAGTAGGAATTACTGACCAGGACCAGCTCTCATGGTTTTGGTTTGGAGCCTTACGCCATCGCATCTGGCAAAGGTTGACACTAGTATATTGCGCATGCAAGTGTTAAAACCCATCTTCTTATTGAATAGCACCAGTTATTGTATGGATAGTGTTCATGAGGCCCAGATTGTTGAACTAGAATTGCAAGTAGGCTTCATATTTTTTAGTTATGAGATTAATCGTGAGTTACTTGATCCTGTCACATTCTCATTGAGCTATGACACCAAAGCAAGACCCCTTTTTGACAGAAGCACGGCAACAATATCGCTCAGCTAACATGTCATCAATCAGGGTCAAAACTCACACTATTGAGTTGAGTAAATGATCAACCCTGGTAAAAAGTTCAAACACAATGGAAAAACTTGTTCCGCACGTGTCCCTTTTCAGAGTAGTCCAAATCGAGCCAAGATGTGTCATGCTACACGAAATATCCTCTCCTCAAAACCAAATAAGGCCCTCCAACATATACCCCAGAAATCATTTGAATACAAAAACATGAAACATCGTTCAAATATATATTCCAAAGACATTCTATCAATAAAAGGAATAAATACATTTGCTCTCCACATGTGAAGTCTCTTTGTTTTAGAACAGCATACTCCTCAGTCTGTTCTATCTGCAGTAGTCAGCAGAAATCATGTATTCCTCTGGTCAGACTTCCAGGACTCTTCATTGATGTGTTGCGTCAAACCACAATCAACTACATGCATCCTAAGGGAACAATCCATGAGTCACATCTTCATGGTTTTAATTCACTCTGCACATTCACTGCTACTGCATTGCAACCAGTAACCCCTTCAAAGCACATGCACCACACCCTGTTCCCCTAACCCTCTTTCCCGAGCTCACTGGGTCAAGCCAGGCCAAGGCTTGTTTTCACGAGACAACAAGCCTGCTCAACATGTAGAACTCATAGGCACTAAACGGCAATTTGTTAATGTCATTGTCATCTGATATGTGGAGGAATGACCTCAATATGCAGACAATTAGTGGCTGCCAATGGCATGATTTCTCTTTCTCTCCTTCCTCCTGCCTACATGCGTTGCGTTCTGTCCAAGACTGTCCAGAGTTCTGTCCAGAACTCAACTAGGCTATTGGCCACACAGTGAGCAAATTTCCATGCTGTTTGTGCCTTTACATCACAGGAGGTTGGTGGCACCTTGACTGGGGAGGAAGGGCTCATGGTAATGGCAGGAGCGGAGTCAGTGGAATGGTATCAAACACATCAAACACATGGTTTCCATGGTTTCCATGTGTTTGATGCCTTTCCATTTGCTCCGTTGCAGCCATTATTATGAGCGTCCTCCCCTCAGCAGCCACCATTGCTTTAAATTAAACTATGTGAGCAACAATGTGAGCAACTGCAAGATCAGGTGTTTAGCCTCCAAATCCCATAATTCCAGGAGTCCTTCAAATGGTCCGATGATGAGGTATCTGATGCATGTCCATCATGAGAAGAGGCAGATAGGAGTTTTCCTTATTCTTTCCTCGAGGGCAGAAATTCATGTGATTTATGCAACCTTTAGGCAAGCAATCACAATTGGTTAAGGTTTGGGTTAGGGGTTAGGATAATTTTAGGTAAGAAAACAAGGGGTTCAGATGCAGTTAGGGGAGGGGTTATGAATATGTTACAGAACGCCTGACTCTCAGCCCATCTGGTGAGGGATTAACTAAGTCACATAATAATAAGCCTGCTGGACTTTACATGAATGAACCATTGCATATGTGGAGGCTTAATTAGAAGGTGGGCTGTTATACGGACAACCCCAAGCAGGCACTTGGCTCATTTAAGGAGTAGTCACTGAGTGCTGTAGGTGATGGGAGTGATGTTTATTAGGGGTGAGGTAGGTTGTTGGGAGTGATGTTTGTTAGGGGGTGGGGTAGGTTGTTGGGAGTGATGTTTGTTAGGGGGTGGGGTAGGTTGTTGGGAGTGATGTTTGTTAGGGGTGGGGTAGGTTGTTGGGAGTGATGTTTATTAGGGGTGGGGTAGGTTGTTGGGAGTGATGTTTGTTAGGGGTGGGAGTAGGTTGTTGGGAGTGATGTTTATTAGGGGTGGGGTAGGTTGTTGGGAGTGATGTTTGTTAGGGGGTGGGGTAGGTTGTTGGGAGTGATGTTTGTTAGGGGGTGGGGTAGGTTGTTGGGAGTGATGTTTGTTAGGGGTGGGGTAGGTTGTTGGGAGTGATGTTTGTTAGGGGGTGGGGTAGGTTGTTGGGAGTGATGTTTGTTAGGGGGTGGGGTAGGTTGTTGGGAGTGATGTTTATTAGGGGGTGGGGTAGGTTGTTGGGAGTGATGTTTGTTAGGGGGTGGATTAGGTTGTTTGGAATGGTGCAGGATACCCAGCTAGCACATAACATTCTGAGAACATGTTTCAATAAGACTTTTAATAATACTGCTAGCTAGGGACCTCCTGAGTGGCGCAGCGATCTAAGGCACTGCAGTGCTTGAGGCACCACTACAGATCTGGGTTTGATCCTGGGCTGTGTCGAAGCTGGGCTGTGACAGGAAAACCCATGAGGCGACGCACAATTGTCCCAGTGTTGTCTGGATTAGGGGAGGGTTTGGCTGGCCGGGATGTCCTTGTCACATTGCGCATGCAGTCCAGCACATGCATGCTGACACGGTCGCCAGTTATACGGTTTTTCCTCTGACATGTTGGTGCGGCTGACTTCCAGGTTAAGCAAGCAGTGTGTCAAGAAGCAGTACGGACTATATTTTAACACTCTTACAAACTTCAGAGTGTTTCCTATCCAATAGTACTAATTATGTGCATATCCTAGTTTCTGGGCCTGAGTGGCAGGCCTTTTACTTTGGGCACGCCAGACTCTCCAAAACCGACACCTCAGCTGCAGCTCCCTAAGAAGTTAAACAGGTCAACATACACAAGGCTGCGGGGCCAGACGGATTACCAGGACATGTGCTCCGGGCATGTGCTGACCAACTGGCAGGTGTCTTCACTGACATTTTCAACATGTCCCTGATTGAGTCTGCAATACCAACATGCTTCAAGCAGACCACCATAGTCCCTGTGCCCAAGAACACAAAGGCAACCTGCCTAAATGACTACAGACCCGTAGCACTCACGTCTGTAGCCATGAAGTGCTTTGAAAGGTTGGTAGGCTCACATCAACAACGTTATCCCAGAAACCCTAGACCTACTCCAATTTGCATACCACCCAAACAGATCTACAGATAATGCAATCTCTATTGCACTCCACACTGCCCTTTCCCACCTGGACAAAAGGAACACTTATGTGAGAATGCTATTCATTGACTACAGCTCAGCGTTCAACACCATAGTACCCTCAAAGCTCATCACTAAGCTAAGGATCCTGGGACTAAACACCTTCCTCTGCAACTGGATCCTGGACTTCCTGATGGGCCGCCCCCAGGTGGTGAGGGTAGGTAGCAACACATCTGCCATGCTGATCCTCAACACTGGGGCTCCCCAGGGGTACGTGCTCAGTCCCCTCCTGTTCACCCACGACTGCATGGCCAGGCACGACTCCAACACCATCATTAAGTTTGCAGACGACACAACAGTGGTAGGCCTGATCACCAACAATGACGAGACAGCCTATAGAGAGGAGGTCAGAGACCTGGCCGGGTGGTGCCAGAATAACAACCTCTCCCTCAACGTAACCAAAACTAAGGAGATGATTGTGGACTACAGGAAAAAGAGGACCGAGCACGCCCCCATTCTCATCGACCGGGCTATAGTGGAGCAGGTTGAGAGCTTCAAGTTCCTTGGTGTCCACATCAACAACAAGCTAGAACGGTCCAAACACACCAAGACCGTCGTGAAGACGGCACGACAAAGCCTATTCCCCCTCAGGAAACTAAAAAGATTTGGCATGGGTCCTGAGATCCTCAAAAGGTTCTACAGCTGCAACATTGAGAGCATCCTGACTGGTTGCATCACTGCCTGGTTTGGCAATTGCTCCGCCTCTGACCGCAAGGCACTACAGAGGGTAGTGCGTATGGCCCAGTACATCACTGGGGCTAAGCTGCCTGCCATCCAGGACCTCTACACCAGGCGGTGCCAGAGGAAGGCCCTAAAAATTGTCAAAGACCCCAGCCACCCCAGTCATAGACTGTTCTCTCTACTAGCGCATGGCAAGCGTTACCAATGTGCCAAGTCTAGGACAAAAAGGCTTCTCAACAGTTTTTACCCCCAAGCCATAAGACTCCTGAACAGGTAATCAAATGACTATCTGGACTTTTTGCATTGTGCCCACCCCCATTGTGCCCCCGCTGCTGCTACCTTCTGTTTATCATATATGCATAGTCACTTTAACTATACTTTCATGTACATACTACCTCAATTGGACCGACCAACCAGTGCTCCCGCACATTGGCTAACTGGGATATCTATCTGCATTGTGAACTACATGTACATATACTACCTCAATCAGCCTGAAAACCGGTGTCTGTATGTAGCCTCGCTACTTTTACAGCCTCGCTACTTTTACAGCCTCGCTACTGTATATAGCCTCGCTACTGTATATAGCCTCGCTACTGTATATACTGCTGTTTTTATTTCTTTACCTACCTATTGTTCACCTAATACCTTTTTTATTATTTTTTGCACTGTTGGTTAGAGCCTGTAAGTAAGCATTTCACTGTAAGGTCTACTACACCTGTTGTATTCGGCGCACGTGACAAATAAACTTTGATTTGATTTGATCCAAGGGGGGCTTGGCACCTGTTTGGCAATCCAGCAGAGGATATGTCCGTAAACCTTAAGTAAATGTGCTTTGTGGTTTCTTCCTGGTTTCTTCTTTGTGGTTTCATCCTGTTCTCTTGGTTTCAGGGAGTTGGACCAGAAAGTTCACTGGAAAATAGTGTATCTGTAGGGGAAAGCTGAAAAGGTAGGTTCATCACCTTTATAGAGCTATACTACAGAGAAGTGGATATTGAATGGGACTGCAGTTGGACTGTAACTGGTTGTTGTTTGTCAAATTAAATTATTCTTCCACATTCCCAGTATGGTCTTGGTCATGAAAGAGCTCTGAGAGTGGTTTAGGACTCAATGGCTTCACGGGAGGCTTGGAAATGAATGAATAACACATCAGGGAAGCATCAGACTGAGGAGCTACAGTAGAAAGATGTACTTAATCTGAACAATAACCACATCTCAGGAGGACTTCTCAGGTTCATACGCAGCTTAGGTGCTTGGACAGATACTGTGGTGCTTGGACAGACACTGTGGTGCTTGGACAGACAATGTGGTGCTTGGACAGACACTGGGGTGCTTGGACAGATACTGTGGTGCTTGGACAAACACTGTGGTGCTTGGACAGACACTGTTTTGCTTGGACAGATACTGTGGTGCTTGGACAGATACTGTGGTGCTTGGGCAGACAATGTGGTGCTTGGACAGACACTGTGGTGCTTGGGCAGATACTGTGGTGCTTGGACAGACACTGTGGTGCTTGGACAGACACTGTGGTGCTTGGACAGATACTGTGGTGCTTGGACAGATACTGTGGTGCTTGGACAGACAATGTGGTCCTTGGACAGACAATGTGGTGCTTGGACAGACACTGTGGTGCTTGGACAGATACTGTGGTGCTTGGACAGACACTGTGGTGCTTGGACAGATACTGTGGTGCTTGGACAGACACTGTGGTGCTTGGACAGACAATGTGCCGTCCAAGTGCTCAGTTGAATTGGCTTCACTTCATCAGAATGGATGAATGCTCTCTTGTTGTCACCATGATAGCCCTATAAAAGTGAAGTCAGTGAATTTCATAATGTTATTACCTCGTCTTGTGGATCCTGTTTTAGGCCTCACTTGCAGACTTTAAGGCAAACTTTTGAGTGGCAGTAGATTGCATGAGACAAGAATTGCGACTGCAGAGATAATCTTTGAATGAATAGGCAATAGCCATAACGTCAATGTCTTCTTGAATGTTTTTCTTTTTGTTTGAAAGTCAGAGCAAAAGACCTCACCACATCCAAAAGCTCTTCCGGTGAGCCCCCCGAATCTAATCACCCACAATGAGGTGACATTTCTGGCCAAAGCAGATGAAAAAACCATGGTCTCTTTCATATGTCCATCAAGTGTGCTCTAGACATTATGTGCCACAATGATTAATGAAGAACTGGACTGACCACTACCTCTATGAACTAAGTCCACAGCTTTACTCTAAACACATGTTACAGGGTAAATCCTTATTTTGATTTTATTATTACTCCTGGTCAATGGGTTTAATGAGAAAACTTTATTCATTCTGCTAACTTGTATGTGGGCTATAATAATTCATACCCCATAGGACAATAATGAGTATACTTTTCGATCAAATTCTGCAAAGAGGTGTGCAGTGGGCTCTGTAATAGCCCAGCAAAACATTTGGTAACACTTTACTTATACTGTTTAACTAAATGCCTGCAGGTATAATGCTTTATAACTTGTTGATGGAGACAGTTTTCTTTTACAGTTCTTCTTCACACAGAGTACAGACGGCCCAAATTGTGTGTTGGTCGAGGCGCGCTCACCATTGGCTCTCCGGCCTAGGGGCGTTCCTTGTGTTCCTATGTTGGCGAGCGCTTATGGTGCAAGGGGTGTTCTATGGATGGCTAAGGAAAAGCTTATTTGGCACTGATCCCTCCTTTCCATATAGACGTAGCTTACATTAGGCAACAAATAGTCTGTTATGTATCGTAAATAGTGCGTGTTTACAGAGCATAGTGGATGCATGTTTAGCCATGCGATGAGGCCAGTGCACTTTGCAAGACTTGTGCTGCAGAGAGCCTCCGCAGATCCCACGACCTGTTGCTGACAAGCTGGGAGAAGGAGAGGTGAGAGCCGCTTGAGAAGGGTAGCCTACTGCCTTGGAGACGAGAGCCGGTGGTTTCTTCACCCGGGAAATCATGCAGTTTGCAATCTGGCTGGTTGGACTAATGTGTCATCTGTCAGCACTTGTCCGGAACTCCTTGGAATACCGATTGCATCCGAAACAAGGTAGGCTACTTATCTCGTTGATTTATGGATGGTAGGATCCATCCGGATAAAATGCGAAATCTGAAAGTATATGTTTAAACTGTTTAGTAGCCTAATGGCGCCGAAGAAAGATGCCAGTAGAGTACATTGTAGGCTAAGTGATACAACATAGTTGCATGTCAAAAACGGTTGCATTGACGCATCTCTATTGGCTACATCTTTTACCGTTATAATCTCCCTGAATGTATCTCACTAATGAACGTTTCCTTGCATTTTAGAAGGTTTCATCAAACAGTTGTCATCCTATGAAATAATCACCCCGCTGCGGATAAATGATTTCGGAGAATCATTCACCCACAGGTTTCACTACAAAAGGAAACGGAGAAGTGTGAATTCTGATTATTCGGATGGTTTAAGTGCTCACTACAGAATTGAGGCGTTCGGACAACGCTTTCATCTCAATCTAACCGCCGACTCCGGTTTTATCGCCCCCACGTACACTGTGACACATTTGGGAGCAGAACACAGCAACGCAACGGAGTCCCAACAACAAGAAGACAGCGATATGCGGCACTGCTTTTTCCGCGGACACGTCAACGCCAAGATTGAATCCACCGCAGTCTTCAGTCTGTGCACTGGTCTTGTGAGTATGACTTTTCCCCTGTAAACTTAAATACTTTTAATAGACTCTGCTGAGTCTCCCTGGTTATTCCCATTTCAACGGATTCCATGGATATCCCCCAATAACTCACAGCACTAGTAAAGCAACACATATCACTGCACCTGACCAGTGCATGTGACAATAAAACATAGTTTAGTTTTGTGTGTGAAGTGCATATATGTAACGTGAGCATGTGTGGCTTGACGTGTCATTGACCACAGTGTGAGCAGGGGCAGGGGCAGGGCAGCGTCCCACTTCTTGCCTGTTCAGCAGTGATATCACTGAGGTGATGTTGCTATTACACAATCACATCATGTCCTCTGCTGGATATAATTCCAACGTGGGTATCTATGACATAATGTTTTTTTTTTTTTATTTATTATGAAAGCCCTTTGGTACACATTTAGTTTATTTTTATTGTGCCAATTATGGAATGACACATAGCCTAGGCCTCTTGGATTATATGAAGCAACTTTTAAGAATCCTGGTGTTTTCTATAATGGCGCGGTGTGTTATGTCATCGTGGATGTTTAGCCTACCCACTATACTCTCTGTCATTCTGGCCACTTTTATTGTGTATCTGTCTTACACATGGACTTATATCACATGGGGCTATGTTAATTGGCTTTAAACCAAGTTTCAGTGGTGTGAGAGAATCAGACAGTGTTGAAGGGATGACTTCATAGGTCAGATAAGGTTACTGGTACAGGGGCAGGGTTTGACCTCAGTCGCGGCAGTCTGATTCAGTGGGAACTGAATGTCTGCCTAGCTGGCCACAGAAAGTGACAGAGGGCCATAGCCTTGGAGGCTCCTGCTGCATATGTCACTGCAGCCCTATCAGTGACATCACACTTATTTTAGATATGCACAGTTTGCATGACTCTGGCCTGGGGTGACTGGCACTGGCCACGTATAAGATGTACTGCATGACTGTATAACTAGCACAACACATAATCAACGGATTGTGTTTCCAGTGAAACACACCCTTCTCTTACATCGTTATCTATGTACTTTAATGTTAAGCGGATGACTTCAGTTATACCGTACATACAGTACCTCATCTACTGGTAAAAGAAGAAATAGGATATCATATTACAAGCTTTGATTGTCATTCTTTCCAACCTGATGTCACTTCAAGCTCCTTTTTCAAACATTGATATATGACTTCAATCTCCTTTTCAAACATGTTTGCTTCCGCACAGTGTGTTAGTACCCTCTGTGATGTTATCATCAGTCGTTGAGAGAGACAAGACAATAGCATCAGTACACCCATGGCTCTAGGCTATTGGGTCATAAACGTGTCGGCTTAATCTCTGAGAGCTGAGGCTGCTGGGGCTTTGTCGGATGAGCACATTTTGGTGTGATGAGGGCTTTAAGGGATGATTAAGCCTCTAAAACAAAGGGGTCATTTTGAGACGGGAAGTTTCTTGCCTCTGGTGCCCAAAGGCTTCCCTCCAGGGGGCTAAGGGCCTTGTGTCTTTTCAAAGTGTGCTGTGACTTGTGGGGGAACAGGAGAAAGTGGCTGGCCTGTGGATAACTACTAATGAAGGTGCTGAGAGGAATCTAGAGTATGACTCACACCGTGGGAAATGTGTGTCCTCCTAGGGTTTCTCTGTTTAAAGGAACATAACGGGGGTACGTTCAGAATACCCCCTATGTATCCCATTCAGTATGTCCCTCTCTCTGTTTCTACAGTCAGCTGCCATGTGATAGATGTCTACACTAAAAAAAATATGCTGGGTTAAAAACAACCGTTGGGTTATTTTCACCTAGCCAGTTGGGTCACAAACAACCTATTGTTTTCTTTATGTTGGGTTGTTGATGCTGGGTTATTGAGCTATGATCCACCGGGTCAGAGCAGAAGATGGTAGGCGTGGCTTAGTAGGAGCGTGGCTTCAGATATTTATTTTTGGCCACCTGTAAGAGTAAATGTCATTCCGGGTTAATCTGTTTTGTTGTATTGTCAATACATGTTAAGGTTGAGCATTGACACTTTAGTAGCTTTAATTAGGCTTACACTAGAGTGTGAGTACCTTAAAGGAAAATGTCACCAAAAAAGTATCTTATGGTATTTGTTTCATTAGTCCATTGTTGACATGGGATAGTTTCCACTTTGGAATAATATTGAAATACAAATGTTATTAATTTTATATAAAAATACAGAACATTTAAATTTGCAGTGTACAAACTAAACATGATGAACATGAATTACATTTACTCTCTCGGGTGGCCAAAAGTAACTAGCTGAAAGCCACAGCCCCTATAGGTCACCCCTTTGGATTACCCAAACATGGGTTAATTTAACCATCAGTTGGGTTTTTATTCACTTTCATGCTGGGTTGACCCAGCAGATGGGTCTTTTTGAATGCAATCCATAGGTTATTTTCAGGAGGTGTGGCTTTCAGATAGACATTTTTGGCCACCTGTGAGAGTCAATGTCATTCCTGTTCATCATTTTATGTTTGTAAACTGCAAATATATTTTAATATGCAATTAATATAATTATTATTTAAATAACATAAAGTGGTAACTATCCCAACATTGGTACACACATAGACACTTGAGGAACTCCACTTGTGTTAGCCTCATTAAGCTACACAAGTATCAGTGCTCAACTTTAACATGAGTTGACAATACAACAGAACAGATGAACCGGAATGACATTTGATCTCACGAGTGGCTAAAAATAACTATAAAAAAGCCACGCCCCTACTAAGCCACGCCTCCAGTGGACCCGGTGGATCATACATGTAGCTCAAAAACCCAACTAAGTAACCCAACTGGCTGAGTCAAAAATAACCCAATATGTGTTCTATCCACTCCACTTTTAGAAAAAAACCTGTCCGCATAGGAGAACCATTTGAAGAACCCTTTTTGGTTCCAGGTAGAAACCTTTTGAATCCAGGTAGAACCTTTTTTGGTTCCATGTAGAACCCTTTCTACAGAGTATTCTACATGGAACCAAAAAGGGTTTTACCTGGAACCAAAAAGGGTTCTTCAAAGGGTTCTCCTATGGGGACAGCCGAAGAACCTTTTAAGGTTCTAGATAGTCGAAGAACCCTTTGGAACCCTTTTTTCTAAGAGTGTATTTACCCAGCGCTGGGTTGTAAAGTGTATGTAAAGCTCAGACACTAGACACTTTAACGGTCTGTTTAACTTAAGAGATGGGCTATCTTTACTGTATGTCACATTAGATGACTCAGTCATAGTGGTCTTGGCTAGCTGTGTGTCAACAGACAGAGATTCCTCACCAAGGCTTTGGCCTGTAGCTCTCTGTGGAGTACCCTCCACCAAAGGCCCGTTACAGCATCCGTTCCTGAACAGCAACATTATGTTTTCATCCAAACTAGGTTGTCAGATTTCCAAGTGAATAGAAACTAACACTAGACCCCTGACACCATGCTTCCTAGTTTGTGCAAACAAAGACTTGACACTTGGTGTGTATTTAGCCGTGTGGGAACGCTTGGTGGGATTATGGGAAGAAGTCCATTCCTCACACCGCCGATGTACTACTACTACAACATTTTCATATTTGTTCTTATAGAACTTGATAGATGTCATACAATGCACAATGTTAGGTAGGTCGTAGTCAGTCTGTGCCTCACCACAGTCTTGGCCCCAGGCTCTTTTGTGTAAAGCGCATACAGAATTCTCAGTTCATCAACTCAGTAATCACTCAGTCATTGACATTACTGTATAGTACCTGAGTGAGTGCCTAGGCCTAGGCTGACAGTGTCTGCGTGCACCTTGACATAATGCTGCATGGGATAGACTGCTACAAGATGTTTGCTGATGGCCTTGTATACAAACGCTCCCACCCAGCACATGCTGCCAGTACCATGCCGTGTAATGAGACAGTCTAACTGGACTCTGTTAGTACTCTGTTCTATTCACATTCACGTTCCTTCATCCTCACTATACTGACAGGTCGTCAGAGGAGCAGAGTGGGGGAGATCGAGGTGGTTTTTACACAGTGTTACAAGACTGAGACTTAGAGAGAGCTTGTGGGGATGCTCATGGAAATTACCCCCAAAAGATAACATTCCACCACACAATATCCTGTTAAAGTGTGCATATGAAATAACCATACAAACACCTTTGTCTTCGAGGCTGAGTGAGCCAGCGAGCGAATGGCTGTTGAACTAAGCAGCTTTGTGAGGGCCTCATCCTCCACATCAATATTTGCATTGCCAAATCCCGTCACAATGATATCACTCCTCCCATTGGTTGTCATTCATTCAAGACAGGATTTGAGTAGTGCACTCTCAAATGCCATCAAAACTACATCTTTAAAGACACTGGTTGTAAGATTTAGGTGGGATGCTAATATTGTGTAATATGAAAGAAATGCTATGATATATGATGGATGTACTGTATGTGTCAATCAAACCCATATTTTATCATCAAATAACCTGAGGATGATGCTGTCATCTCATCCATTATTACGCAATGTCCTCAACTCAATGTACTCAATATTTCTTCAGGCATTCCAGAATGCAATTGATAGAATTTGCATTCAAATGGAGGGCTTGATGGCCCATCCATATACCGCGGCACCATGATGGCCCATTCAAATACTGCCGCGCGGCAAGATCGTGTTACTGCCACAACAAGTCTGGACACCTGTACTAAGACGGATTGCTAGTGTGATGATTATATCAATGGTGGTTGACAGAGACCTTTCTAAGTAATTTTTTCCATGTTATCCTATTTTCCATGTTGTTTCCATTTCCACCGGCTAAAGATAGATCTTTTCGGAAAACAGTGTACTTTTGGAAGATATTAATTTTGCGTTATTCTTGTGTTGTTCGGACTAGTCATGGAACTAATGATGCATAGCACACTGTACTGTACTGGTACTAAACATTAACTCAGGGTAACGAGCGTTTTAATTACCACGAGAAGTTCAGTTATTACAATGTTTCTTGGTTTAGGACAAGACATACACTTGCAGGTAGTGATCACTTAAGGTTTATGGCCACCCAACCATCATAGTATAGCTGTCATATACACTGACCCTGTCACTCATATGACACACACTGCACAGACCTCTAACCAACTATTCTCTCTCTCTCTCTCTCTCTCTCTCTCTCTCTCTCTCTCTCTGTCTCTCTCTCTCTCTCTCTCTCTCTCTCTCTCTCCCTCCCCTCCAGATCGGGACTTTTACCACCCAGCATGGTGAATACTTCTTAGAGCCCCTGATGAAGGCGGAGGAGGGGGAGGAGTACGACGAGGAGCACAACAAACCTCACCTCGTCTACAGACAGGACAGGAAGAGGAGAGAGGGCCCTGCCAGTGAACCCACACAACCCTGTTCAGCCTCAGGTAACATACCTACCACAGTCTGGTTCTGCTCCTATATTATACTATAGAACCACAGTCTGATTGTTACTGTGATTGTTACTGGGGTTCCCCTCACTCTTAGCCCCAGTATGACCTGTTCTGTTCTTCAACTCTGTGCAACAGCCGTAATAACTGTCCTAAATGCAAATTCTACCCAATCACGATCCTTGGCTGCTGGCTTACCAAGAAGATTTAAGCCTTGATTAAGCGGGTTATTGAAATCCTTTATTTAATAAAGCTAAAATACGTTCCAGCCCAGCCAGCCATCGCCTGTCGGTGTTCACACCCAAGACCACGGAGGAACAGAGGAAGAAATGACGGCTTTTTACTTTGTAGCACTGGCGAAGACAAATAAAGATACTGGAGAGCACTGCACTTGTAGGCTGCTATTTGAATGCTCTCCATTTCATTAGAATTTTTATAGCTACAGCCTTTAGGTGGTGGAGAGGCCCACAAAAAGCTAAGTGACCCAGCAGAGTTCACCCTGACGCAGGCCCTTAAAGGAGAGCTCGCGGGGAGCTTTGTGACAGCCTTTGTTAGCTGATGCAATAAATCTTTTATATGCTGGACACTTGATTTGCTTGTTGTCTGAACATGGCTATTGTCCGCTGGTTGTGGCCATTGTCTGTGAAGTAGTTGGAGTGACCTGAGGGGCCAGGCCAATACCTCCTTAATATGCTTGCCTTTCACTCCATCAGTCTGTGTGTGGCAAACACAGAGGGACAACAATCTGGAGGGTCTCAGCCAGTCACTGGAGACCTTTGAAAAATGCTCTCTCTCTGTGTAGGCACTGTCAGATAGTGGGTGGGAGGCGGAAGACTCTTGGTAGGCCGTTGTTTAACAGAAAGGAGGTGTAGCAGCTATCTTGCTCACACAAGTTGTGGGTCTGCCAATATCAATATCCACCAACCACCCGGTATCCCTTTAATATATTCCTAACCTCACAGATTAGATACAACATCAGCAGGTTTTTCTATTCAAAGAGCCCAAGCAAACACAAGCTTCCTCCTCACCTTTTAATAAGTCAACGGGGTCTTGTTATAACATAGATAGATAGCAGGAGAAAGAGAAGACACCTGCAGAAGGCCTCATCAAAGGGCAGTAGAGCAGACACACAATGAGGCAGGATTAAAGGAGAGAGACGACACAGAGCCGGGTTAGGACAGGAGGACTGTGAGGTGTCCCGGGCTGGGGTTCCACGCCCTTGCCTGATAGGCTCCGCTCCAGATGCACTGATAAATGCCTCTCTTTGAAGGCCACAGTAGGCCTGCCTGTCTGTCGGGCTGCTAGTAGGCCTCATTTCTTTTTATGGGAGTGGGTGCAGTGCACAGACTGCCTGCTACTATCAGGTCAGGAGTAAACACTGTTGGTTGGCTGCTCTCGAAGCACAACAAATGATTAATTGGTTTTGATGGTGTGGAAGAGCAATCTATTAGCTGCCTGTAAATTAGGGCTGACATTCTTATACAGTTAATGGTCAACTGGTCTGATAGATTAGGTGCACTAGGGATACTGCCCCCCCCCTCTCTTTATTGGCATTGGAAACATGTTTTTACATTGTCAAAGCAAGTGAAATAAACAATAAGCAAAAGTAAGATGCCACAAAACAACATCAACAAACTATTAGAATGAAAAGTAGACATTTCACTCAAATCATTTTTCAAAAAGATTAAGACATTTCAAGTGTTATATTGTCAGCTATGTGCAGTGTTTTAGCAATGTGCAAATAGTTGGAGTACAAATTGTAGGGGATGGGCTCAGCTGCCCTTTTCTCTCTCTCTCTCTCTCTCTCTCTCTCTCTCTCTCTCTCTCTCTCTCTGGCTCTCTCCTCACTAATTTTCTCTCTCTTTCTCCTACGCTCCTCCTTCATCCCACAGACTGCCTAAACATGCAGTTCTTTACTGCAGCCTAATTGCTGAGAGCAAATTGCATTGAGCAACACTGTCAGGACCACCAGGCAGAGTGCAGTTGTAGAAACTGTCTGTGTATACAACAGGAAGTAGGTATAGCTCCTCTTGAATGCACAAGCAGCTAGATGTGATTAAGATATTGTGCTCCAAAAGCAAGAGTAAACTTGCATTGCTGTGCAAGCCACCTAAAATAACCAGTTACTTTCTAAATGTCAGTTAGTATTCTATACAGTAGCAGGGGCGGACTGGCCATCTGGCATTTCGGGCAAATGCCAGATGGTTGGGCCTGTCTAACTTGTTTTTTTTGTTGCACAAAATTAGCATTCAGCTAATAATGGGGGCCTCGAGAAAAGATTGGGCAGAGGTGTTAGAAATTCTAGGGCCGATTTCTGGTCCCAGTCCGCCCCTGTACAGTAGTGAAAGAAAATATAACCTGTTGCTGGCAGAGGTCAGTTTCCTCTCATCCAATCCCTCTATCCCTATATTCCTCTTCCTGATGAGGAATAAAAGCACTCTTTGTGAGGGTCAATGATCTCATGGTCCTCTCTCTCCACTCTTTATGTCCCTGTGAAAGTATTTTCTTAAATCAAAGTCGCTAGCCGGAGTTTCATTGCTGAGGGGGCTGAAGGGCTTTGGGGGGTTGGAGGGTTGGAAGGAGGCTCAAAACCTGCCAACTATCCTGGTTGGTCAGAACAGAACACACATGGAAATGCCAGACGCTTTACAATGAACCATCCTGCCAGCCATTCTTCACTCTGTACAAAGATGAAACATTTTGTCTGTTTTGTCAAGTGGTCTTCCAGGACACAAACAAAATATGTATCAGCGAAAAGATAAGGTTTACATTCAGATAGGCCTATGTCGGCTCTTGTTGCAGCATTTGAGCATACATGCTAGTTCAGGAATGCTATAGAAGAAGACAATAGGCTTATGGTGGTATACTGTGTCATTACTCTCAGTTGTATAAGACTTTCCATAGGTGGTGTAGTCCTGTTGGTTTACATAGTTGGTGAAGTCCTGTTGGTTTACATAGTTGGTGTAGTCCTGTTGGTTTCCATAGTTGGTGTAGTCCTGTTGGTTTCCATAGGTGGTGTAGTCCTGTTGGTTTCCATAGTTGGTGTAGTCCTGTTGGTTTCCATAGGTGGTGTAGTCCTGTTGGTTTCCATAGTTGGTGTAGTCCTGTAGGTTTCCATAGGTGGTGTAGTCCTGTTGGTTTACATAGTTGGTGAAGTCCTGTTGGTTTCCATAGTTGGTGTAGTCCTGTTGGTTTCCATAGTTGGTGTAGTCCTGGTGGTTTCCATAGTTGGTGTAGTCCTGGTGGTTTCCATAGGTGGTGTAGTCCTGTTGGTTTACATAGGTGGTGTAGTCCTGTTGGTTTACATAGTTGGTGAAGTCCTGTTGGTTTCCATATGTGGCGTAGTCCTGTTGGTTTGCATAGGTGGTGAAGTCCTGTTGGTTTACATAGGTGGTGTAGTCCTGTTGGTTTACATAGGTGGTGTAGTCCTGTTGGTTTCCATAGTTGGTGTATTCCTGTTGGTTTCCATAGGTGGTGTAGTCCTGTTGGTTTCCATAGGTGGTGTAGTCCTGTTGGTTTCCATAGTTGGCGTAGTCCTGTTGGTTTCCATAGGTGGTGTAGTCCTGTTGGTTTCCATAGTTGGTGTAGTCCTGGTGGTTTCCATAGTTGGTGTAGTCCTGGTGGTTTCCATAGGTGGTGTAGTCCTGGTGGTTTACATAGGTGGTGTAGTCCTGTTGGTTTACATAGTTGGTGAAGTCCTGTTGGTTTCCATATGTGGCGTAGTCCTGTTGGTTTACATAGGTGGTGAAGTCCTGTTGGTTTACATAGGTGGTGTAGTCCTGTTGGTTTCCATAGATGGTGTTGTCCTGTTGGTTTCCATAGGTGGTGTAGTCCTGTTGGTTTACATAGTTGGTGTAGTCCTGTTGGTTTACATAGTTGGTGTAGTCCTGTTGGTTTCCATAGGTGGTGTAGTCCTGTTGGTTTCCATAGGTGGTGTAGTCCTGTTGGTTTCCATAGTTGGTGAAGTCCTGTTGGTTTCCATAGGTGGTGTAGTCCTACTGTAGTCCTATCTCTGCACTCCTTGGTAAAATGTGTTGATTTAGCAGAACAGTATGTTTCCACTGAGATAAAGTGAACGAAGATCAAGTTGAAGAGCTCCTTGTGTCCACCATTGTGCAGTCAGTTGTCTTTCAACAGAAATCTCCGATTTTTTCCTCTCATATGCCATCACCAACAGGGGAGTGTTGAACATTTTACTGTGATAATAAGGGCTTTTAACGTGTAAAACCTCTTAGGGAAGATAGAGTTTCTGTTATTTCATCATCAGTCATTACACAGTAATAAAGCTGTCATTGGCTGCGTGTTTATCCATTGTTGTTAGAGCACTACAGCATCCTTCCATGACTAATGCTTTCCATTTGATTCACAGTCAAATGTTTCTCAAACTCAATATATAATTTAGCCATACTATGTTACGAAATTCAAGTTCATATGCAGTACCTTCCTTGACACAAACATGACCCAGATCTTCCTCCCTACTGTTCACTAGGCATCAAGCAGCCACGCCTAGGTCTACAGCTCTTTATGTACACTAAGCCATCTAGGGTGGTTTTGCCACTGTTTTTTATAACTGTGAAGCTGGGAGCTGTTCGGTGAGTGAATCAGTTTTAAGAGGGGAATGTTCCTCATTGTGCCAGGATGGGTTTTAAAGCTTCTCCAAAGGTGCTCGTCAGACAGAAATCCCAATACTGTGACTGTGTCAGCCCCTTAATGCAACATTCTGTTATCTGTCTGTCTGTGGGCTAAGGCTTGCATGTCATGTGAATCTCTGTGACAGTCGTCTTGAGGTGGAGATAATCAGAAAGATGGGGATGGCCCAGGATAGGGGCGGACTGTCTCTGCTCACTCTGATAACTAGGTCTCTGCAGAGCTGACATGTACGAGAGCTTCGCAGGTAATTAGAGGTTGTAGTTGTGTGTTTCTCTCTCATGATGTACTTAGGATACCACAGGCCTGACTGGTCCCTGGTAGTAGGACTGGGATGCTGTGAATGGAACAATTAGTGTGATTATAGAGAAGTTGTTTCTGTTGGAGTATACAGAGTTGGTTGGCTGAGGGCCTGTGGTTTTCCCTGGCACAAAGCATCGCAGGGAAATGCTCTCTCGTGCTCTGCCCCATACATCCGGTTATTGAACTAGCCGACTTGAATCGCTCACTGTTCTTTAGCGCTTTCATGTATGTGAATGGAAGCACTTGTTGTGTGTTGTGTGTGACCTCGCGCTTGTGTCACCCTTTGTTTGGAGTCGCTCATTGGAGGGGATTTGACATTGGGTTCTTCCCTAGAGGTTTTCGGCCCTCCGTTTCATCTGTTTACGCTCTCAGTTGAAGCTGTTTTTGTCTCATGTTGTGTTGGGAATGAGGTCAGCAGAGGTAGGCATGGTGTGATGGATGGTTATCGGTCAGACAACCTCTTTCACCTTAAGGGTCTGGCTGGGATAGGTGTTGGGCCTTTTGGATGTCATCTGGCTCCATAGGACTTAGACCTGGTTCCCCAATAGCCGGCCCATGAGGCCAAATTTGATTTGGCCCCCAAAGTTGTCCATTTTTTTGTTGTTGTTGGGCATTAAAGTCTGTAAAATAACCAGAAAATGAGCGCAAAGTTATTTTCATTTAGGAATCTGTTCCCACGTATTCCCCTGCATAAATAGAGGCACGTGATCGTATCACATGTTATCAAGGTTTGAAATTATTTTGTTAAGTATTATATATATTTGGGATTCTTGCAGTCAATTTGCAGTGTACAAATGATTTGTAAATATGTTCCGCCCTCCCGACCATCCGCTCAAGCATAAATCTGCCCCCACCATCCACTCAAGTAAAATTGTCCCACTGCTGAATGTAATTCACGGCTGAATATAATTGGGGATCCCTGGCTTAGGCCCTGCCACTCTGCGCCTCCCTCCAGCCCCGCTATTCTTGCTCATCCTGAAATGAGTATCTGGCAGTGCTCTGTTCAATGACTGAGTGTGTACAAATGTTTGGTTTGTTCGTGTGTGCACGTGGCGAAGTGTGCGTGTGTGTAAGTAAGTGTATGCACAGACTGTGTGTGTGAACTCTGCTGGGCTCGTCTGTTTGACTGAGTGCTTGTTGTCTCTGTCAATGTGGCTGTGGATGAGACAACCCACTGAGTGGTTGGAATCGCTGAGCGAGGAGAAGAGAGGAGCAAGTTTCTCTCTTTGTCTGTGTGCCCAGCCTAGTCTGCGCTGCATGTGCTGGTCTCGCTCTAAACCCTGGTCCTGGGTTTCTCAGGCCCTCTCTGCCTTCCTCCTCCCCAACTACACCTGTGTCTCTAGCTGTAGTAACCCCTCAATACACGTCCGAGTTTTCATCCTCAACTCCAACTGTACATCTACACAGGAGAAGATAGACATTATGATTCATTTGGTGAACATTGTGCCTCTGTCTATTATCGATTGAGATATGAAGTGCTGTGATGCTTCTCCGACCTAGCCAATTGTAATTGTGACCAGT
The DNA here is from genome assembly GCA_030435695.1 of Brachymystax lenok tsinlingensis. Classification (NCBI taxonomy): domain Eukaryota; kingdom Metazoa; phylum Chordata; class Actinopteri; order Salmoniformes; family Salmonidae; genus Brachymystax; species Brachymystax lenok. The sequence goes on from CM059818.1 coordinate 18,992,411, forward strand.
ATGTTATAGTTAGTATCAACAAACATCACTGGACACCAGTTCTGCACGTCAGCAATAATAGAGCCGTCATTGCTCAGTCTGCCGAGGTACTCTGTCTTTGGTATTCTGTCTGAACAGATGGACGGGAGGGGATCCATCAGACCTGCAGTTTTCTATTATAGTGTTATTATAGTGGCAGTTGTCAGAGGTGAGAGGTGCTAACAGGTGAGGGACACGGTCCCCACAACGTGGCCCTGGACAGGCTGAGACACAACGGACCCTAATGGGAGGACGGGTGTACGCCAGCTCCTCTGCCCATCTGAATTCCTAAAGGCACCAAAACAAGTGGTTGAAATGTCACTGTTATGTCTGGAAAGTCTATGGAGGTTCCTTGATCTTGGGGAATTGAGACCAACGGAATATGGATGGAGAGTGGAATCCAAGATGTTGCTGCTGTCATCTCATTTTCAAAAGGGTTCAGACACATCACGGGGTAAATGTACTTCCCATTATCTAAAGAGCGCTCATGTCCTCATTAGAAGCTGAAGGGAAAGTAGATGCCAGATGCTTTGGGGTAATTGATTCAGTGCCGTGGTTTTACGAGTGTGGTTTTCTGCAGCCCCTCTCGTCTTTACTGTACACTCTCCCCAGAGAACAGAGCTAACAGAAATGAACCGACCATCGTCTATACTCTGTCTCATCAACATGAGAGAAGCAAGGAATGTCTGGCAGCTTTCACTGCTCTTATCGTGTGAGGTAGAGATGGTTCCTAGCCGTTGCGTCATTGTTGTTGAACTCCAGAGCAGAGGAATGGGATTCCCTGTTGAGAAAGTCTGGTACCTAAACTCTAACCCTTAACCTCCTGGCCATCTGGTACCTAAACTCTAACCCTTAACCCCCTGGCCACCCTATGGCTTTTACCATGGATCTGGACAGTAACACTGACACCACTGTGGGCAGACAGTGTGTGTGTGAAACCTGCTATCTTTCTTTCTGAGGGTCAAGAGTCATGCAGCCAGGTTTAAAAGCTTTCGTTCTTCAGCAACAATTAGTTCCCTCCTTTCTCTGTCTAGCCAGCAGCCACAGTAATTGCTCTTAATTGTAAGTCTGTGGGGGTCTACAGGATGTTGTACTGTCCATTATTCGACCTGACCCCTGATTGGCACAGGCATGACCTATGCTTGGTGTAAGGTAAGCTACAGATACGCTATGCTACACTGTCACCGTAATTGGCACCCAAGTGATAGAGCTCTTTCTCTCCCAGTGGGTTATTGTAAAATAATGTTAACTAGCTGAACAATGAAATCAGTGTTTCCTATTGTTGGCCTTTTGGCATTGATACTTCTGAACAAGAGTAAAAAGAGAATAATAAATATACATTGACTTTAACCTAGCTGAAGTGGAGGAGAACGTCATGTTTGTTGACCTCATGCTTGAAAGATACATCTATGTTGTAAAAAAAAAAAAATGGACAACAATCTGGTATCAAGCGTTGAAGTGATGTACTATTGCTTTAATGTCTCTAAAAGGATGGTAAACCCCCAAAATGTATATGGGTACATTTTTGGGGGGTTATTGTGCTCCAATGCCCTGTGTGCGATTGTGCTTGTGTGAGTGGGTAATATACGTGTTATTGAAAGAATACATAAATAACTTTAGTTATTAAGTCGTAAAACGTTATTGTGATTAGAAATCCCCATCGTTTACTGCTCTGTAAAGGCAGGCATTGTACCAGAAAATGCTTTTGATTCCTCAGTTAGTGGCAACAAAAACACTGTATTTATAGATGGCACGCGTTGCAGAAATATGTGCCATTATACACTCTTAGAATTAGTGGTGACTCGAGGATACCTGGAGATCTTCCAGGTATCCCTGACGTAGCTCAGTAGGGTCGTGGCATTCAAATAGATCTTTTTTGGCCACCTGTTAGAGTAAATGTCATTTCTGTCCATCTGTTCTGTTGTATTGTCATCACATGTTACGGTTGAACACTGACAATTTTGTAGCTTCATTGGGGCTTACAGAGGTGTATGAGTTCGTCAAGAGCCTATGCAAATCCCCAAGTTGGAGTAGTTACCACTTTATTACTATAAGTAATCAGCCATGGTAAAATGATATTAGACTATGTAATTTGCATAAATATTCAAGGGAAATTGAAGTTTGCAGTGTACAAACATAACAATATGAACACGAATGACATTTACTCAAACGGGTGGCCAAAAATAACTATATGAAAGGCACACCTCAAATAAGCCACGCCTCCAATCTACTGATAGGCTGATACCTTTACAATATATTATTAAAAAGTAAAAAAATGTAACCCCTCCAGAACAAAAAGGTTCTGGTTGGAACCTTTACACAGGGGTTCCTCGAAAACACTTTTCAGAGGGCAGTTTTCAGAACTCCGAAAGGTTCTTCAAGGCACCATTACTTCTAAGAGTGTAGGGCTGGACTGCAATGTCATTATGTGTTGGGCTGCATTGCTAGTATGAGTTACTGTTGTAGTTATCTAGAAGAGGGGATTTATGAATGTTTAATTATGTTTTATAAACATCTGGCAGAAGTTTTTTATGAATGTTTGATAAATATCTCTACATGTTTTATAGTTTTTAATTAATTTTATTGAGAGATAAATTCCCCTATTTTAGGGTTTGTCAGAGAATACTTTTAGTGCTGTGAGTGAATCGGGTCAGGGCCAGCCCAAACTATTCTTCTCACAGTGTAAGTAGCAGCTCACCGGCCAGTAAGAGAGGGGATTTGACTGTAAGGCGAATTCGGAAATGTTTTGTGTAGCTAATCTAATGGGATTTAAAGGCTATTATTACGTTGGCCATATTTCCTCCTCTTGCTCCTCAACTTACTGTACTCCACTTCCACCCTATTCGCTTTTCACTTCACACTACATGTGAAGTCCACCCTTTCTCCTTCTCCACAATGCGGGATTGTCCGCTCTGCTCTGCAGTGAGAAATCTGTCTGGTGGCGTTCTGGAGCTCTCTTTTGCTCTAGTTCCTGGGAAAAGAATCCTTCGCCACGGCCTCAGCTGCTGTGTGGATGGGCAGTGGGCACTGGCTGATGGGCTTGGCGCTGACACAGGCGCCTGCCGCTGGCACGGGGTAGGGCATCACGGTGGCAGGAGCTGTGGGCCGTTGTGCCAGGGTGTCACGCTCCATCTCGTGTGCCCGCCTTTTCCTTTTCTTTTTCGCTCCCTCTTTTAAACCCCCTCTATCGTCCTTACAGTCTCTTTCTGTCTTGGTGGTTTGATAGAGTAGCTGGTGGGTGCTCAGACCACCAGGTGACACTCACTATGACAGGGTTACCCAGAGGTAGTGCTGAGGGATTCATCGAAACGTTGGTTATTTTTCATTTTTTTAAACGACTAATTGACCAACGTTGGTTCAGTTATTTGAGTGCCGTTCGTTTTTCTCTGTGAGCTCAATGCACAGTTTCTCTAGAGATATATCAGATCAAGCCCGAACTGTGCGATGGGAGGTTATAGTTTCCAACGGGCCAATATTCTACCTAGTTTATTGCAGAAAACGTGGTAATTAACTACGATGACCATAATCCATTACGCGCCTACTGGTACAGTCTGGGGGAAGAAGAGACAGAAGAATGTGCAACCGAGAAGGATAGAGAGTTGTTGCTTTGCGGGGTATCTCTACCTGAAAATACATGAAAGTGATTGATAATTGATATTCAGTAGTCATAAAAGTATGCCTTATTTACTTTGAAGAACTACTAAAATAGTGATTTTGTCTGACAGCATAGGCAGCAGCTCTATAGAGATGAGATGATTTCTTGGAATGAAATAATGAAGTAATCAAAAAAACTACAACTGAAATATTTTATTAAGGTAAACTAATGTGAAGAAATGATGGTTAGTAAGTGATAGGTAGGAATGGGCAGTCACTACCATCATGGGACTTTGATTAATTGTTTTATTCTGTGTTGTTACAGCATTAAAGCCACATAATGGCGGCAGATAGCCTAGTGGTTAGAGTGTTGGACTTGTAAGGCGAAGGTTGCAAGGTCAAATCCCTGAGCTGACAAGATAAAAATCTGTCGTTCTGCCCCTGAACAAGGCAGTTAACTGTTCCTAGGCCGTCATTGAAAATAAGAATTTGTTCTTAACTGACTTGCATAGTAAATCAAACCAAAACTGAACCAACCTCAAAAAGCACTAATCTCTCAGCACTAAACAGAGTACAGTATATGTAGTAACTCTCTCATCGGGATACTGAAGTAAAAGGCAGTTGGTAGGAAATCATGTTGGGCAGTATATTGTCTATTGCCATGGATGCCTTTGTCATGATCTCCAGAAAGGACAGACCAAGGCACAGCGAGGTATCCAGTGAACGAACGAACGAACGAACGAACGAACGAACGAACGAACGAACGAACGAACGAACGAACGAACGAACGAACGAACGAACGAACGAACGAACGAACGAACCCGAAGATCATAACATATAACATAGACTATCGCTATGTGCAAACAATAACCCACCAAACCTATATGAAAACCCCAAACATATATATGGTTCCCAATTAGAGGCAACGACACTCAGCTGCCCCTAATTGGGAACCATTACCCCAACATAGAAATAGAACACCTAGAACTCAAAAAACCCTTCACCAAAAACGAAACCTAAACACGCCAGCCTAAAACTCTGGCCTGGACGTGACAGCCTTGCAGACACTACGAAGTAGTGTATTTTGTATTTTGATGCAGTCTCAGTACTGATCTAAGTGCAGGACAACAAAATGATAAAGAGTTAATATAACCAGTTAACTGCTCATTCCGGCAGCTGCTTGGATCACAGTCTTCTTGTCTTCCTCTTTCTCTCTGATAGGACGGTTTGTCTGGCCATAGAGATTGGTCTTACCTCAGCTGTGAGGCAGCAGAAAAATTGCATGTCCTCATTCCGAGTCAGACATCTCAGCACATGTGGCTATAAATCAGCGCAAATGCGGAAAACCTGATGCATGGTGTACTTTTCAACATACAGTACCAGTCAAAAGTTTGGACACACCTACTCATTCAAGGGTTTTTCTTTATTTGTACTTTTTAGAATAATAGGGAAGACATCAACACTATGAAATAACACATGGATTCTTCAAAGTAGCCACCCTTTTCCTTGATGACAGCTTTGCACACTCTTGGCATTCTCTCAACCAGCTTCATGAGGAATGCTTTTCCAACAGTCTTGAAGGAGTTCCCACATATGCTGAGAACTTGTTGGCTGCTTTTCCTTCACTCTGCAGTCCAACTCATCCCAAACCATCTCAATTGAGGTCGGGTGATTGTGGAGGCTAGGTCATCTGATGCAGCACTCCATCACTCTCCTTCTTGGTCAAATAGCCCTTACACAGCCTGGAGGTGTGTTGGGTCAATGTCCTGTTGAATAGCAAATGATAGTCCCACTAAGCGAAAACCAAATGGGATGGTGTATCGCTGCAGAATGCTGTGGTAGCCATGCTGGTTAAGAGTGCCTTGAATTTACAAAGACACGGCTGTTGGAACCAAAAATCTCTAATTTGGACTCATCAGACCAAAGGTCAGATTTCTAATGTTCATTCCTCGTGTTTCTTGGCTTAAGCAAGTCTCTTCTTATTATTGGTGTCCTTTAGGGGGGGTTTCTTTGCAGAAGTTTGACCAGGAAGGCCTGATTCACGCTGTCTCCTCTGAACATTTGATGTTGTCTGTTACTTGAACTCTGTGAAGCATTTATTTGGACTGCAATCTGAGGTGCAGTTAACTCTAATGACCTTATCCTCTGCAGCAGAGTTAAATCTGGGTCTTCCTGTCCTGTGGCGGTCCTCATGAGAGCCAGTTTCATCATAGCGCTTGATGGTTTTTGCGACTGCACTTGAAGAAACTTTTGGAAATTTTCCACATTGACTGACCTTCATGTCTTCAAATAATGATGGACTGTCATTTCTCTTTGCTTATTTGACCTGTTCTTGCCATAATATGGACTTGGTCTTTTACCAAATAAGGCTATCTTCTGTATACCACCCCTACCTTGTTATTTTTTTATTTTACCGTTATCTTACCAGGTAAGTTGACTGAGAACACATTCTCATTTACAGCAACGACCTGGGGAATAGTTACAGGGGAGAAGAGGGGGATGAATGAGCCAATTGTAATCTGGGGATGATTAGGTGACCGTGATGGTATGAGGGACAGCTTGGGAATTTAGCCAGGACACTGGGGTAAACGCCCCTACTCTTACGATAAGTGCCATGGGATCTTTAGTGACCACAGAGAGTCAGGACACCCGTTTAACGTCCCATCTGAAAGACAGCACCCTACGCAGGGCAATGTCCCCAATACACAGGGCAGTGACTGGCTCAAACGCATTAAGAAGGAAAGAAATTCCACAAATTAACTTTTAACGAGTTACACCTGTTGATTGAAATGCATTCCAGGTTACTACCGCATGAACCTGGTTGAGAGAATACCAAAAGTGTGCAAAGCTGTCATCAAGGCAAAGGATGGCTACTTGGAAGAATCTCAAAAATTCTTTGGTTACTACATGATTCCATGTGTTATTTCATAGTTTTGATTTCTTCACTATTATTATATAATGTAGAAAATAGTAAAAATACAGAAAAACCCTGGTATGAGTAGGTGTGTCCAAACTTTTGACTGGTACTGTACATATCCCTGGCCAAACTTAATCCGTCCAGATATATTGTTGATCTTGGACCAAAACATTGCAGCCATGTCAGGCATGCTCTCTTTACTCTCTCTGCTCTTGAATGCTTTTTGTTAATGTGATACCAATATTCCCTTCCGTAGTAGCACGTTGTCTTTGACTGAGATGGGCCGTTATTTCAGAAGTGGGGAAGGGTTGGGTTGGGGGTGTTTACGACCCTCTGCAGCTGTACTCTACTGCTGCACTCTATCTCCCAAACAATGTAGCCTCTTGTGGGCAGCCGGGAGCTTGCCTGAGCGGAAAGTGGAAGCCCCCCACAGTCCCACAACCCTGGCCCTAGCTTCTCTTTCCTTGTGCTGTTGTGCCTCAACAGCAAAGTATCCCAGGGAACTGCCCTGTTCTCAGACAAAATAGACATGCATAATTAAGCTCTCTCCCTTCCTTTACATCCACAGGTTGGCCTCAGGTTCCTTTACTATATTCTTCTTATCCTTTCTCTCTCTTACTCTCTCTTCCTCCATTTCTCTCTCTTACTCTCTCTTCCTCCATTTCTCTCTCTCTCTCTCTCTCTCTCTCTCTCTCTCTCTCTCTCTCTCTCTCTCTCTCTCTCTCTCTCTCTCTCTCTCTCTCTCTCTCTCTCTCTCTCTCTCTCTCTCTCTCTTTAGGTTGCCCTCAGGGTGCTTTTCTATTTTCCTCCTATTCTCTCCCTCTCTTTACCTTCCCTGTCATCATGGTAGAGGAATCTCTCATCTCACACTGACTGAGCTCTGCTGTGCTACACGTGCAGTTCATCTGAGGTCCACCTAACAGAGGAAGGGGTTGGAAGGGATGCCAATGGACTACATGTTGCCAGAGAATATGGCTGCTTTCCATACCGTTTTTACCTTTTAAGGTTGTTAAGGTCTTTCTCCTTTGGCTTGAATATAACTGTCTGAACGTCTGAATCTGGTATCTGTTGCATTTCAGCTGTACTGTTCTGTTCAACTTGTCCTCCCTTAGTGGCCCTTTCATTTGCTGTGACATACGGGCTGTGGTTTAAGTGAAGTGGTTTAACTTCATGTTCTCATGTGGAGGGCCCCTGTTGAATGCAGAGACAGCAATAGAAATAGTGTGGTTTTCTGTGTTTGTATAAGTCGAATTTGAAGCACAGGGGTTGCAGCTTCTCTGACCTTCAAACTCTTACCCTCAAACCTCTCTTACTGACCCTGTGTCGTTCACTACAACTTTTCTTCAGAACCTTGAACCTTTTGTTGTTGTTTGGAGTCCAATATGTGGTGGTTACTGTATGTCAGTGGAATGTGGCTAAGCTGAGGCCTCTCTCCATAGCTTCAGACATGTAATACTGCGGGATGAAATGTCAGTAGATGTCAATTAAAAGGTGTGTGTACGGGATTTTTTTGTATTCTATAAATAATTTATCATGTTCCACTATTTACGCTCAGGTCCAATTCTGTTCCTATTATCATAAGACCTTCAACCCGAGTATTCTACTCTGTTACTCCGTTTCCCGACAGGGGAAGGACCGGAAAGGCCAGTTGTCAGTCTTCAGAGCATTAGGAGTATGGGAGAAGAGTTGGATTCCCTGAGAGATAGAATGGACATCCACCACACAGGTTACGAGACAGAACCCCACACGACAGAACCCCACGTGGACAACCACACCACCAGCTCTTCGGACCCCCATCACAGAGCCCCGTCCAGGCAGAAGAGGTTCCTCTCGTACCCCCGCTACGTGGAACTGATGCTGACTGCTGACGTCAAGATGGTTCGCCACCACGGACGCAACCTCGAGCACTACATCCTAACAATCATGTCAGTAGTAAGTAAACTCTTTTTTTTTATTACGAAAAACACATTGTTGAGTCTAGATTTGTTCTTTGCTGTAACTTTCTAGGATTTCAGGAAATGTGACTTTTCTGTGGTAGAAAGTCATTTACTTATTGGTTAATGATATTGGTGTCTGGTTGGTAACTTGGTTGACTTTTTACTGTACCCTGTTTTCATTATCTAAGGATAACAGTTTTCACCTGCAATCATTACCCCTCTTTGTTAATCAATGTCAAGATCACTGTTGTGTCTCCCAATTTGTTGAGTAGATATTATATTACACTGTAATGGTCTGTTTGGATTTCGTCCATTAGTTTTCATGTGGATTGAGGTTTAACCCACTAACTATGTTTTACACAAAGGAGATGCATTCAGTATTGTTCAGTGTGTCACTCATACAGTAGAGAGACACAACACCCTGGAAGCCTTGACTTGCCGAATTCTGCCAAACGATACAACTTGGATTTTTGTTTACCTGTATGTAAACAGTATGTTGGATCCCTAAGACTGCTCACCTGTATGTAAACAGTATGTTGGATCCCTAAGACTGCTCACCTGTATGTAAACAGTATGTTGGATCCCTAAGACGGCTCACCTGTATGTAAACAGTATGTTGGATCCCTAAGACTGCTCACCTGTATGTAAACAGTATGTTGGATCCCTAAGACTGCTCACCTGTATGTAAACAGTATGTTGGATCCCTAAGACGGCTCACCTGTATGTAAACAGTATGTTGGATCCCTAAGACGGCTCACCTGTATGTAAACAGTATGTTGGATCCCTAAGACGGCTCACCTGTATGTAAACAGTATGTTGGATCCCTAAGACTGCAAGACAGAAATGCTGATAGACAATGTTCTCTTCCTAATGTTACCCTGATAGCAAAGCTCTCCTGCACAGTCAGAGATGTGGCTCATAAGGGGGTTCAATGAGCTGAACTCTTTATGATCTTATTGGCTTTTAGTTTGGTTAACATTACCACATGCTGGGGTTACCTCAGGGTTAACAACCCAAACACACAAATACAAATATGTATTTGAAAACACATGGGCCTCTGCATTAGCCCTTAAAGACATCAATATGAATAACTTTATGGCCGTACACACAACCGTTTTCACACATGCAGATGCCGTATCTTGTTGTTACAAGAATTTTCCTGCGTATCAGGAAACGCAAACTTATAGTGTATTCAAGGTTTAAAAAGGCTTCTAAAGTTTGTAATTTCTATTTGAAAATTGCAGACTTGATTTGCCCTAACAGAAAATGTTTCAATCCCTGTTGCAGGATTATTTTCTTGCTGTAGCAAACTGGCTCAAATTACCATCCTACACCTGTACACACACACAAACACACACAGCTGTTGAAGAAAAACCTGTCAAGGCCACTCAATCAAAAAGGCCTGCCACACTCCGACCAAACCAACAGAAACCAGACCCAGCATTTTAAACAAGGACAGGGAAATCAGCCAAGACTGATCCGTCATCGTCATGGTGACAGCACGTTGTGCCTGTTAGTGTAGAAGGGGGCTAATGGGTGGGCTGCTAGCCCTCTGATATGATGTCATAGTGTTTACACTGACCACAGAGACACATTCCTCCAGTGTATCACAGCCTTGATTGTCTGTCCATTTATGTACCAGTGTGAAGCCGTGGTTTAGGCTACAGCACACAGTCTGGGTCCCCCTGTCTGTCCCCCTGTCTGTCCCCCTGTCTATCCCCCTGTCTGTCCCCCTGTCTGTCCCCCTGTCTGTCCCCCCTGTCTGTCCCCCCTGTCTGTCCCCCCTGTCTATCCCCTGTGTCTGTCCCCCTGTCTGTACCCCTGTCTGTACCCCTGTCTGTACCCCTGTCCGTCCCCCTGTCCATCCCCTGTCTATACCCCCTGTCTATCCCCTGTCTGTACCCCTGTCCATCCCCCTGTCTATACCCCCTGTCTATCCCCTGTCTGTACCCCTTTCCGTCCCCCTGTCTATACCCCCTGTCCATCCCCTGTCCATCCCCTGTCTATCCCCTGTCTATCCCCCTGTCTATCCCCTGTCTGTCCCCCTGTCTGTCCCCCTGTCTGTCCCCCCTGTCTGTCCCCCTGTCTGTACCCCTGTCTGTACCCTGTCCGTCCCCCTGTCCATCCCCTGTCTATACCCCCTGTCTATCCCCCCTGTCTGTACCCCCTGTCCATCCCCTGTCTATACCCCTGTCTATCCCCCTGTCTGTACCCCTTTCCGTCCCCCTGTCTATACCCCCTGTCCATCCCCCTGTCCGCCCCCTGTCCGTCCCCCTGTCCGTCCCCCTGTCTGTCCCCTGTCTGTCCCCCTGTCTATCCCCTGTCTATCCCCTGTGTCTGTCCCCTGTCTGTACCCCCTGTCTGTACCCCTGTCCGTCCCCCTGTCCATCCCCTGTCTATCCCCTGTCTGTACCCCTGTCCATCCCCTGTCTATACCCCCTGTCTATCCCCTGTCTGTACCCCTTTCCGTCCCGTGTCCATCCCCTGTCCGTACCTGCCCGTCCCCCTGCCCGCCCCCCTGCCCTTCCCCTGCCCGTCCCCTGTCCGTCCCCTGTCCATACCCCCTGTCTATCCCCTGTGTCTATCCCCTGTCTGTACCCCTGTCTGTACCCCTGTCCGCCCCCCTGTCCGGCCCTGTCCATCCCCTGTCTATACCCCCTGTCTATCCCCTGTGTCTATCCCCCTGTCTGTCCCCTTGTCTGTCCCCCTGTCTCTTTCTATCAGTCTGTCCCCCTGTCTGTCTCTCTCTCTCTCTCTCTCTCTCTCTCTCTCTCTCTCTCTCTCTCTCTCTCTCTCTCTCTCTCTGTCGCTGTCTCTCTCTCTCTCTCTCTCTCTCTCTCTCTCTCTCTCTCTCTCTCTCTCTCTCGCATTCTCTCTCTCTCTCATGCGCTCTCTCTCCCCCTACCAGAGGAGGTATCTGCTTCACTCAGCCCCCCAGGCTCTGACAAGCTAAATGTTTATAGAGGGCTAATGAGTTCCTGTCAGAGCTCTGTTAGGATAGCCCCAGGAGGATAGTGACCCACACTGACAGGGCTGAACCAAAAGAAAGGCACACAAAAACAGTTTTGTCCATGGAGCGGTGGGATACACAAGTCAAGCTTTGCTGAAATTTGTACATTTTGTTAAAATGTCAACTCCCCCCCTGAAGGAATATAATAACAATATGCATTCCTTCCTTTCTTCAACTGTTCATGTTATTTTGGTCAAGCCTTCAGAACATGGTCTCTATACCTACTCTCATTCAAAGTAATAATTATCTTTACATTAGTCCATGTACCTATTGTCGGTTTTTGTACCTTTAGTAGAGGTTTGCCTTTCTTGCCTGTGTGTTCATCTTGTCACAGGTTGCTGCGGTCTACAGCGACCCTAGTGTAGGAAACCTCATCAACGTCATGATTGTCAAGCTGATCGTCATCCACAATGAACAGGTGAGAACAGGCGCTGAGGGCTGCAGTGAGTGAGTACCCCCTGAGACAGCTGACATCAGCCTCTCTCTGTAGCCCTTCAGAAGGACACTGTACTCAGTACTCAAGAGAAATCTCCTCAGAGAAAATGATGCTACTATCCTGTGCTACTACCACAGCTGTGATTCAACTAGGACTGGCTGAGGGGCATTCAGCACATGGCCTTGTAATGGCAGATAACTAACTCAGATGAAAATACTTGACACTTTTAGATACATGGTTACATTTTGTAGATTTCTTTTAGCTAGGAACACCGGTTCAAATCCTCACCAATGTCTCTATGTCATCTCTCACAGGACGGGCCCTCAATAAATTTCAATGCTGCTACTACCCTCCACAACTTCTGTGTCTGGCAACAGACCCAAAACGTCCAGGACGACAGTCACCCTTCTCACCACGACACTGCACTCCTCATAACAAGGTACTTACTGCTATTTCACCTTTGAACTGTACTGTCTCACTACCCTAACACACACACAGCTGCATAGAGATGATGAATAATGGTGTCCTTTGCTTGTGCTTGTGTCTTCGCACAGGGAAGACATCTGCCGAGCGAAAGACAAGTGTGACACATTGGGTAAACAAACGGCTTCACGTTCAGATTTAAATGTGTCCATGTCACCTTCAGTGACTCTGGGTTAACGCCACTCCCGTTTCAATGTTCCACAGTCAGCTAATATACAGAAATGAGTTTATATCAGGAGCTTAAGGCTAATATAGTGACCGACTAGAACGGTGTAGTGAGAGGGAGGATGGAGGGTAGTACTGATCTCTCTTATGAAACAGAAGTCTGATGGCTTAATCGCCTTTAGCGGTGGAAGGCTTTTTTTTCTCCGTCCCTTCAAGCCGCTGTGTATTGGTGACCTTCCAGGGCTGGCGGAGCTGGGGACCATGTGTGACCCGTAGCGGAGCTGCTCCATCAGCGAAGAGAACGGACTCAGCGCTTCATTCACCATCGCTCACGAGCTGGGCCATGTGTAAGTTAGTGGTGTGCAGTTCGCGGAACGTTTCGTTCTTTTTGAACAACTCTTTTTAACTGGCATCGAGAGTCGTGATTCATTTGACCAAGTGACTCGTTCATTTTAGTAAGTTCGTTTGACCTGCTGGCTGGCCGAAATGAAACCTACAGCAGGATTATTACGCCCCCTCCCCTCTGGGCATTACTGAATCAAATGAACGAAATTAGTTGAATGATTAGTTTTTTTTTAACTGAAGGACTTGAAAAGATCTGAATCAGTAAAAAGAGTTGAACTTCCTATCACTAGTGTAAGTACATTCTACCCCCCTCAACCCCCTGGACTCCTCCTGGGCCTACCTCTCTGGCCCATGGGGCCTGCCCCCTCCTGGACCTACCACTCGGGGCGCTGGGGCATGCCCCCTCCTGGGCCTACCTCTCGGGGCCCCTGGGGCATGCCCCCTCCTGGGCCTACCTCTCGGGGCCCCTGGGGCATGCCCCCTCCTGGACCTACCACTCGAGGCCCTGGGGCATGCCCCCTCCTGGGCCTACCTCTAGGGGCCCTGGGGCATGCCCCCTCCTGGGCCTACCTCTCGGGGCCCCTGGGGCATGCCCCCTCCTGGACCTACCTCTCGTGGCCCTGGGACATGCCCCCTCCTGGGCCTACCTCTCGGGGCCCCTGGGGCCTGTCCCGGCCCCGCACAACGAAAGCCTTATTATCCTGGGTGCACATGCAGGTGCACAACATAATAAAGGAAAGGAGTGGTTCAATAAGATGCTAGTCTTCATTTCCTAGTCTAGTGCCCTGAGTTAAAAGGATACTTCAGGATTTTGGCAATGATGCCCTTTATCTACTTCCCCAGAGTCAGATGAACTTGTGGATACCATTTGTATATTTCTGTGTCCAGTATGAAGGAAGTTATGCGAGCCAATGCTAATTAGCATTAGCGCAATGACTGGAAGTAGCAGATACCAGTAATTGCGGGAACGCTAGTTAGCAATTGTGCTAGTGCTAGTTAGCAACATCCTTCAAACTTCAAAATCCCAAAGTATCCCTTTAACCCTGTAGGTGTTCCAGCTTTGTAGAGGCAGCCAGGGGGATGAGGAGGAGCTGAGGCTGAAAGCCACTGCTGCCTGGGCTTTAGATGTGGTGGACCGGGGGCCTCTGCATGGGGCAGCCATTGCTTTCAACTAGGCGTCAAGATAGAAGGTGGTCATTGTAGGGACAAGTACATGTACATACATATTAAATGTATTTAATTTAGTGGGGACAGAGCACAATTCATTATCAAAGGCTGAATAATGTTGGTTTTCAGGGGCTGACTTGTCCACCAGCCTGTCCTAAACATTACCCCGTAAAGAAAGATAACACTACCTGAACTGTGTATAATAGAGCTCATCACAATGTGTTCGTACTACACTGCATAATTATGATAACATTGCTCCCCGCTTAGGCCTATTCCCACAACACACAGATGTCACCACGTGTGAATGGAAAGAGAAGCCATATGAATAACCGCTTTGTGTCACAACATATTACCCAATCGCTCATAAGCATGCATGCATTCTAAACATTAGGCCCAAATCACCATGACAAAACTGGGTATAAGTTTTGAGGGATGCAAACTGTCTTTAACTTTAACTCTCTCTCTCTCTCTCTCTCTCTCTCTCTCTCTCTCTCTCTCTCTCTCTCTCTCTCTCTCTCTCTCTCTCTCTCTCTCTCTCTCTCTCTGAGAGAGTCCACTCTCTGCAATTGTCCACTCTCTGCAATTGTCATTTAACCTACAAAAATGTCAATGTTTGACCTTAACAAGTGATAACTATGCAACAGACCAGATGAACAGGAATGGCATTTATTCTCATGGGTGGCTAAAAAGGACTTCCCTAAAAGCCTATGTAAATTCCATTGTTGGGATACAATAATTATAATAATATGTAATAAATTATCTTAGTAATGTCACAGGTGGCCAATAAGATCTTTCTTAATTAAAGCCACGGCCCTTATAAGCCACTACTCCTGAAAATAATTGTTCAAAAAGACCCAGCTGCTAGGTCAACCCACTGAACCCAGCATGAGAATAATTTTGTATTTATTTGACCTTTGTTTAACTAAGCAAGTCAGTTAAGAACAAATTCTTATTTCCAATGACGGCCTAGGAACAGTGGGTTAACTGCCTTGTTCAGGGGCAGAACGACAGATTTTTACCTCGTAAACTCGGGGATTCGATCTAGCAACCTTTACGGTTACTGGCCCAGCGCTCAAACCACAAGGCTACCTGCCACCCACTTAACTACGCCACCAAAAATACCCAACTGATGGTTAAATTAACCCATGTTTGGACATTCCCATCAACCCAACATGTTGGGTTATTCACGCAATCCAATTGGCTGGGTCAAAATAACCCAACATGTGTTCTGTCTACTATTTAACCAGCGCTGGCTTACCGTCTGTCTGAGACTCAGTGCTGCTCCTCACACATTCCTCCAGAGACAGGGCTGGCTCTTTGGGACTAGCGAGGGGAAAGCAGCCCTCTTGTGTGGATCTGTTTATGCTAAAGTTCAAACAGCTGGACAGGCAATTGGCTCTGCCTCTTGGTGCATTTAATCTCTGGGCTATATTCACAAGACCCTCTCCTGAGTGTTTAACGCTCAGTGTCAGCCAGGTAGTGGAACAAACCAACGCTCTCACAATGTTGCAGATAACGAAACGGAACCCTTAGCTCAGACTAATGGACAAGAGGCCTTTTTCGTATACAGTGACTCAGGAAATGTGTTGGTACAAATATCCACTTTGGGCTCTGCTAGTGTGGTGGAGTCACTTGATATTAATACAAGTAATAAGTAATACTTACATGGCTTAATAATGTTGAATTAGTCATCAAATGATCCCAGGTCGTTTCCATCTTAGACTCAGATCACAGCTGATCCTTCCGGACGTTTTGATGAGTCATTAGAGCTATGGATGGAAGGCAGTCAAACTTTTTTAACGTCCCAGGAATATATGCAAAAGACCACGCCATGGAATGAAACTGGCAGCTCAGCTTCCTTGCCCCGATAGACAAGCAGAGTGGCTGATTGGATGAGGTTTGGATTTTGGAGTCCATAAATCTAGAGGGTTGAGATTGTTAATCCTGTGCGAAGGCAGCTATCCATCATTTCATTAGTCTCCTGTGTGTGTGTGTGTGTGTGTGTGTGTGTGTGTGTGTGTGTGTGTGTGTGTGTGTGTGTGTGTGTGTGTGTAGTGGCTTCCAAAGCTGTGATTTTGCAGTGTTGTGATGATGTTGCTGATCTCTCGCTGTGTCAGAGTGCTGACAAAGCCTGTTGCTGCAGTCCCCACGGACTTATTAAGTCTTGTTTTTGTTCTCCCCCATATGGAGAGAAAGTCATCAGGTCCTCTTCTTCACTGGGGAAGTTACTCCCTTACTCTCACTGTTATTTATAGGGTGTTGAGTCTAGAAACGTTGATTTGTCTTCTAGAGTCGTCTATAGATGTTTTGTTTTGTAGAAGTTGGAGGGATGGATATGAGGATGTCATCTGTTTGGGATTAAGCTTGTTTTATTGCAGCTCAATAATAGGAGCCTGACTGTATGAGTCGAGTGTTGCAGTACGCTATTATAGCTGGAGAAGATTATGATGTAAGTGCACATTACTTCAGCAAATCTCCCTCCAGAGATGCCATTTTCCTGATTGAACTCATACGGAGAGATACAGTAGCTCCCACTCTACCGTAATTTACAACTTCATAAACATAATAGAAAAAAAAAGAGAATATTCCAGCCAATGCCCTCATGCATGCGCTTCTCAGTAACAGCCAGTGGCTCTCCCGGTGTGTGAGGACCTCATTACAGGCCAGGGGCAGGCTGCGGCTCAGAGCACTCAATTAGGCCCTGAGCGGCCGGGCCCCCACAACCCCCTTCCACCCCCGCCGGCCCCTGTAGGGTGGGCCCCATGCCAGGGTCAGAACCTGGGCCAGGCCTGCCTTCTTTGTGTGGCAGTCAGACCAAAGCCCCAGCCAAGAGCCCAGTCATACAGTAGGCCCACATCCTGCAGTAAAACACCACGCAGCTGTGTGTGTGTGTGTGGTGTGTGTGTGCAGATTAAGGCCGACCTCATCCTTCCACTAACACAGCACACACAGCCAGTTGAGTAGGTCAGGACATCCGCTCAGATCAACACAGCACAGCCCAGCAGCACTATTCTGGACATCAAAAAAGATGAGCCACTTTATTAGACTCTTCACTCTTCAGCTGGCTAGAATGAATTCAATCTGAGATGCAACGCCACATTCAGGCCTTCATCTCTACATCTTAGTTCCGAAAGTTAGTTCAATGAAGACCATTGCTTGGTTGGTGGTGAGTGTGTTTCCATGTCAGTTCTCTAGTTCTATATATCATAATCAGTGGTCGTGATTGAGGCTGATGTTATGTGAGTGTTCAGAACCTGAAGTCCATGGATGGCCTCCCATCTCCCCCAGCCTTAAACCCCTTGAGAAGCTGACCCCTGACCTCGGGGAGGTGAGCGGGAGATGCTGTGGTGTGTTCTGTATGTGGGCAGTGCAGTGGGGGGAATTATGCTGGTCAGATATACAGATCAGGAAGCATTAAAACATGTCCTTCTGGCGGTTGGAGTTTTACTGAGGCATTTGAAAACAGGTGGGAGAACCCATATGATTTGGTCGGGAACTGTGTGTGTGAGCGCACGTATGCATGTGTGCTCTCTCTCTCTGTGGGTGTGTGGTGAGTGTGTGTGGTATGGGGCAGGCCTGAAAAAGTCCACAAATGGTTTGAGGTCATCCCTTGTTAAAAATGGCTGATTATAAACCTTCTGACACTCTGGTTAGGGCTGATCCATTTAGTAGCCATCACCCCTTTTCCATAATCTCTCTCTGTCTGTATTCCCCCCTGGGCAGGTTCAACATGCCCCACGATGACAACCCCAAATGCAGGGAGGCGGGCATGAAGCACCAGTATCACGTCATGGCGCCCACCCTCAACTACGACACCAGCCCCTGGTCCTGGTCCAAATGTAGTCGCAAGTACATCACCGAGTTTCTGGAGTAGGTACCTCCCACTCCGTCCCTTTTTCTGCAATTTTGAAACACGATGTTCAGGATGCCATCATTCTCATAATGTACAAATTTTCACAGATATACAGATCCTTTTCACAGATATACTGTTCATTATGGGCCATATTCAGACTTGAGATAAGTTGACTTAACATAGACAAAAAAGTTTACTTAAGTCCATGTTTTATTTACTGACGTCTGTGTTAAGTATACTCAAGTCTGAATCGGGCCCTATTACTTTTAGAGATACATGAGCCACTGTAATAAAACATTCTAATATCTTCCTATTTCATTGGAAATGCAAGACAAAAAAATAACACAAACAAAATTGTTTGTATTCTTGTGACATAATCTGGTAAGCAACCTCTGCTACCTTCTCAGAGAGGGAGAATGTAGAGCAGCGTAAACTGTGTTATTGCTTGGTGTGAGACCGCATTTCCTGTTTGAAGCTGGAGTCTTCCTGGGGTGACCTGAGCTATTGATCCTCCCCCTGCTCCTCCTCTGTCTCTGCACTCAGGCAGAACCAGCTCTTGAGATGCTGGACAAACAGTCATTTAGTCGCTGGCGTGCTTTCCCCGCGAAAACGGTAACGCGGGGCAACGGCTCATTCAGCGGGCTCCAAAGCCAAGCGGTGGGCACCAACCTCTTCTGAAGGGCTTCCCTTTAAGATGGGAAATGTCAGTTATAATTAGATTTTCCCTGGACGTGACCCTTTGATCTCTCCTCCCGCTTTGTTGATTGTGAGGCTCCACAAAAGGCTGCCTTGTTGATGAGTTGCATCTTGGGAAGCGAGCGGTCGCTCCCATGCGAACGCCTCCTGTCGAAGCTGTAAGGTTACGCGCCCGACAAGCCCCGCAACTGTGCTGCATAGTTTCCTACCAGCGGATGAATCCATCCACCCACTTTGAGTGTTTCAATTGAACAACTTTAAAAGCAAGAAAAAGAAAACTCCTTCTCATTTTTTACTGCAGAATATTTTTGTCTAAATGTCAGCTGTGTTAAGCAGGCTGAGTGTTCAAGCTCTCGATGTGTGAGCGAGAGATAAATGTCAATGGCTGTGAGCGAAACTTTCCATGCTGCATGAAGAGACAAGCTGATTTGTTTAACAGTGGCCATATTTATAAACAGTTCTGTGTGGCTGTGGAGCGGAGTGTAGGGTTCAGTGTGGAGGAGCCTCAGTGCCGGGAAAGGCCCCTGAGAGCGAGGCCCACTGCTTTTGAAGTCTGCGTGGCTTCAACAATGAGGAGCATTGATCTAAACGGTACCATTAAGCTGGCCTGGTCAAGTACGTCCCTGTTTTGACTACTTATTCTTCTCTGAGAGCTCTCTAATGCAAAACACTCTCATGTCAACTTAAAGATGGAGGGACACACTACCTCTCAGCCCCGCTTCAGGAGCCAACCCCCCTCGTTCTTATTTGTGTGTATGTGTAATAATGTGAGCTCCCGTTGTGTGCACACCTGAGAGCTGAGTGGAATGTGTCTTTGGTGTTCTTGTTGTTATTTTGTGTAGACCGTGATATAAAGACACTATTCATTCCGCTCCTGGCAGCCCGCCAGCTGGTATAAGCCACTAAACATATATAAAGATAAAATTAAAATCTCTCTGTGTTGCCACCCACTAATTGATGTGTACACCTGTGTTGAGACCACATAATCATTAATACAGGCCAAGGCTATCATTTTCCATTCCAATGCCAGGCGCACACGTTGGGAATTATCCTAACCACACACAAACATCAGATGTCTCGCTAGTCGCTACCCAAAACAGTTAAATCGTTTTCTCCCGTTTTGATAATTAATAATTTATTTTCCAGTTATTTCAGTGTTACAATGGCAATGACTGTCAGGTCCAAAATTATTGGCACCCTTGATAAAGATGAGCAAAAAATGCTTTATAAAATAAACAATACAAATACTGAGCAATGCTGTATGCAAAATTAAAGATTATGAATAAAATTGCTGAAAGAAATAGATTTTGTTTAACAGGTTATAAACCAAATTCTCAAAAAGTTAAAATGATGCACCCCCGTTTTCAATTCTCCGACACCCTTCCCTTGCTACGATAACGGCACTGAGCCTGTTAGGGGGGGATCTTAGACCATTCCTCCACACATAATCTTTCCAGATCCTTGATATCATTCGGTCTATGCTTATGGACTGTGGTCTTCAATTCAAACTACAGGTTTTCAATGGGGTTCAAGCCCAGAGACTGCGATGGCCATTGCAAATTGTTGATTTTGTGGTCAATCATCTGTCCATAGCACTGGTTCCAATCAAAGTGCCAATGCTGTTTAGCAAACTCAGGTATTTACATCTGTTGGTGGCTCTCAATCACAGGAGGCTGGTGGAACCTTAATTGGGGAGAACTGGCTCGTGGTAATGACTGGAGCAGAAGGAGTGGAATGGTATCAAATACAGGTGTTTGATGCCACTCCATTTGCTCTATTACAGCCATTATTATAAGCCGTTCTCCCCTAAGCAGCCTCCTGTGGTCTCAATACTGTCTTTTCTCTGTCAACCCTTCCAAAGAGCCTATTGGCTTAGAGGTGGCATATAATTGGAGATTTGGAGACTTGGTGACCCGTCTTTTCTTTGCCTCCTGATCCACCTTCCTCACTGTGCGCGTGGGCCGAGCTCCCTGCCATCCAGGATACCGACACAACACAAACACACATACACACACATACACACACACTTTTACACTCATCATTTGCTGCTGCTACTCTGTTCTTTATTTGACTCCTATTATTATATATCCTGATGCCTAGTAACTTTACCCCTCCTTCATGTACATATCTACCTTAAATACCTCGTACCCCTGCACATTGATCTGGTACTGGTACTCCCTGTATGCTCTGGAGCTCCATTCTTGTGTATTTTTTTCCTTGTGTTCCTTATTTTCTTTTTATGTATTTTTTAAAACTCTGCGTCGTTGGGAAGGGACTGTAAGCAAGGGTTTCACCCATTGTATTCGGCGCATGTGGCAAATAAAATTAGATTTTTTTATTTTATTTGACAAGATACTTGCGTCCAATACCAGGCAAGTTGCCACTGTTTCGGTGGTTTTAAACTTCTTAATTGTTTCCCTAATAGTGGTAAGTGGTATATTTGTTTTTTAAGGTATTATTTTGTACCCATTGGCTGATTTATGGAGGTCAACAATCATTTGTCTCTTTTTGAATTTGAGTTATTTGCCTTTTTCCCACATTTTAATATCCCAGTGAAACAGTAAACCATGGAAGGCCACAATACAGATATACATATCCTTAAACTGAGATTAATACTTAAAAAAGTTTAATATAAATGCATATTTTATTTAGTTTGATTTTATAATAATCTTCAGGGGTGCCAATATTTTTGACACCTATCTTTTTGAGAAAAAAAAAATATTAGTTGTTAAACAAAATCTCTCTCTCTCTGAATAATGGTATTCAAATAAAATAATATATCTGCCATTTATTTTTAGAATTCAAAATTGCTCAGTATTTGTGTTATTTATTTCTTTTTTGCTCATCTTTATCAAGGGTGCCATTTTGGACCTGCCTGTATATCTCCCTATGAAAAGGGGAATCACTCCAGTACTGTTTGCATCGAGTTTAATCCAACTGTGCAACAGGGATGTGCTGTGTCATTCATACCCTGCGTCAATCATAAATCTGTCATATGAGCAGCCTCATAGCGGCTATCAGGTCACAGGGAAGTCTGCCTTTATGGAACTCATTACAGAGCAGCTTCTTATGACGAACTCTGAGAGATAACTATCAGTCATTTTCGAAATAAACTCACTTTAAAAAAGCCTCCCAATGGCTGCCACGTGTAGAACCTCTGTCGTTGCCAGAAGGGATTCGTATCACCTCTCTCGGGCTCTGCTCAGTCCCATAAAAAACAGCGTGCCTAATCGAGACAGAATTGCTGCTTTTTCCCCTCCTCTCCGTCTAGTTTTTAATCACAGGCCCATATGGTTTCTGGAGTTCTGATTAGACAATGACAACCTGGTGAAAGAAGCTTGAATATGGGGCATCATCTCTTCTCATTCTTCTGGACTCTGACAGATAGACAGACCACTGACCTTATAGCTTTAATATGTGGCATCTCTCTCTCTCTCTCTCTCTGCTTCTCATGGCCCTGACGGACTGACTGACCCCATCATAGCTTTCATCATTTGTCTCTTCCTTTACTCATTGTTAGGCAAACTCATTCCACCAAGCACTTGTAGTCTTTTCTGGCTACAGAACCAGTGGTTTCTTACAGTGTGTGTGGAAATGAAAGAAAACCGCAACAGTGTCACAAGATAAGCCCAGGCAATTACGGTCCTCCTCATATCAGCTGGTGGTGTACTGTAGTGTACACACACACACATACACTGTAGTCTGTATGTAACAGGTGCCTGAGCTCAACACAGGGTACAAATTGTAAGAGAAGTGTCGACATGTCATATAATTACACACGTTATAGGCTACACTGTTTCATCCCCAGCTTCTTTTTTGTTTTGTGTCGCAAAATAAATACAGAGGAAAAATCTTTTGAGGAAGGGTTTACATTTGGTGAATGGCTGTTTGACTAGGTTTTGTGAGCATGCTTTTAACATTGTCTAACGCTTAGTGCTTCATTCAGTGTTTTGGGTAAATAGCCCTGCATGCAGTACATTTTATCCAGCTGTGCTCTGTTGTCTTTTTGTGTGCTGTAGGGGTAGGGTGTGGCTGACACACAATCTATCATTATAATAGTTCTGGTGAACTAGCCTGATTTATGCTAACTCAATGAAGGTACTTCAAATCCTGTGGGGGTTTTTTGTGCACAGAGAAACGTCTGTTAAATAAACATGTGGTTGGGACAGCTTTGTGTCTGTATGGAAATGCAGCTTTATTCCCTCTGTGTGATGGTACCTGGCTCCGGTTAATATATCAGCTAATATATCAGGTCACTGAGGGGGAAGTGGTGTCAGTCTCACTGTTAGGTAACACCACACACCAGAGCAGACCACCCACATGGGACAAGGTGCTGTGTACATCTGAATATCATCACTCCTGGAGATGTTTGAGTTCCAATTCTAAATGTCAAAGAAATGACACATCGCCTACTTTCTCTCATTCGACTATTGTATGCATCTTGACAGGAAGCTCTTGGCGTGATGATGCAGGAAGCAGAGCAGGAACACTCGGATCACCTTAATACACCTTTTACATGTTTATTTACTCCTTGTGGGTGTTACCTTCCACCTTTCAGCACAGGGTATGGAGAGTGCCTATTGGACGAGCCAGTGAGCAGAACGTACGAGCTGCCCAACCACCTCCCTGGTCAGATTTACAACGCCAACCGGCAGTGTGAGCTCATGTTTGGCCCCGGCTCCATGGTCTGCCCTTACATGGTGAGCCAGGTTGCATTCCGTTCCTCACAACCAATTGTCTCTCAGGGTATGTCCTAAATGGCACCCAATTCCCTACGGGTGTAGGCAATTCCATAGGGCTTTGGTCAAATGTAGTGCATTATATAGGGAATAGGGTGCCATTTGGGATGTGCCCTTAGTCAAAAAAGGGTGCCCTCAAACAAACGCCCGTGGAGGTTCTAATGTGTCTTGTCTGTGATAAGGTGTTGAGATGATGAGGTCATAACGTTCCATAGACAACACTGTAGGGCCCAGTCAGAGTTTTTCATGAGCTGTCTGTATGACGGACATCTTTGGTGGTTTCATGTGACATTTAGCTTTGTTCAGGTTTAACAGACTGCTGGGAGGCAGGTTGATTTCATTCAGAGCAGCACACATTCTCATGTTGAACATCCTTTAAGACTGGAATGAAGAAATGGTTCTCTTGCCAGTCACTTACCCTGTGGGCTCGGCCCGCTCTCATCTGGTTGGAGACTTCTGGAGTCATGTGTAGCAAATCTATAGTGACAGTAACAGCTGCCCAGGTGGCTGTAAAAGTGACCGTGTGGTTTGGTTCCTAGTGGCTGAACTGTCCATAAAGTCTGTCACACATCTCACTGGTACAGTACAGGTCTCCTGTTTCCTGTCTGACTGTCAATATTAGGGATTTATAGTTTTGTGTAAAACAGTTGAATGATTCTCATGCAGTGGGCAGTGGGATTTTGTAACAGTGTTTCATTCTTCCTTCCTCTCTCAATCTCTCTCGTTCTCTCTCCAACATGTCTCTCTCTTCACTCTCTCTCTCTCTCTCTCTCTCTCTCTCTCTCTCTCTCTCTCTCTCTCTCTCTCTCTCTCCACACAGAAACAATGCAAGAGGCTTTGGTGTACGAGTGCTGAGGGGGACCATAAAGGGTGTCGGACACAGCACATGCCCTTGGCTGATGGGACAGACTGTGGACATGGAATGGTAGGACAGAATGTTGTATTTCTTGCGTTGGATTGAGTAATGAAGTTTAAATGGAGGGTAGGATGACAAACAAAGTGTATTATCTACTGCAGTATTACAGTAATACCACTGTTCATGTTTTCTGTATTTCTGTTATCAAGGAGCATATTTCAAACAGACCATTCAGCAGTAGCCTGAAGCTTGACCATTAGCCTTAACCGTGCTCTGAGGCCCCTACATTCATTAATGTTCTCACCGCCTTGGGATAGAGAGAGCCACACTGCTAACCGTAATCCTAACTTTAAATTAAGAAGATTTTTTGTATTTTTTCTTATGAATTTTTACAATATAGACAATTTTGACTTTACAGCTGGCCTTTCTAAGGGGAAATCGCCCAGTTCTGCCTCCAGGACAAGACTCATGACAATGAACGTCAAACTGCTGGAGGCATGGGGGGATGATATGGGGCTGGAGGAATGGGGGGATGATATGGGGCTGGAGAATTGGGGGATGATATGGGGCTGAAGGCATGGGGGGATGATATGGGGCTGAAGGCATGGGGGGATGATATGGGGCTGAAGGCATGGGGGGATGATATGGGGCTGCGGAGGAGAGAGAAGGGTGAGATGGTGTTTGGTAAAAGAGGGGACATGGGGAGAGAGGGAGATAGAGAAAGGGAGGGGAGCAGTTTAGGTGAAGGCTCGGGCACTTTGAAAGGAGATGCCGCCCGCCATTCACAGTTGAGTCACCTAGTTGTGAACCCATGACCCTAAAACCTCTTTAAAAGGCAGGTAAGTGGGTCAGTGGACAGGCCATAACAGAGCCCAAAGCTGAGGCCATGCAGCTCTACACTCCCTCCACTCTGCTCAGCTCTGTTCTGCTCAGCTCAGCTCACACAATAGACCTCACATCAATGATTCCAAAAAGGAGGAGAGGAAAGAGGAGGAGGGAAAGGAGGGAGAGGTGGGCTAGGGGTGTTTGTATGTGGTGGTGGTGGGGTGAGAAAGTGAGGACCTTCTCTTCAAGTTAACTCTGTCCCCCCCACACTGTAAAAAGTGAAATCTTACATTCATTTACTTAAAGGGATGCTTTGGGGTTTTGGCAATGAGGCCCTTTATCTACTTTATCTATTTTAACCAACAACAAAAAAAGGCTAAATACAAGCAATTTATTTAATTTCAAGATATTTTATGTTTTTCAATATCTTGAAATATATATTGGTAAAAAATAAGGTAAATTAAGGTAAATATAGAAAAATATCTAGAAAAATATATTGGTAAAAAATAAGTTAAAATAAGGTAAAAAGTCTTGAGAAATTTCTTCAAATAAGATTAATTACTTGTATTAAACATTTTGGGGTTAAAATAAGCAAAATTATCCTAGGCTTAATCAAGTAATATATCTCATTTCAAGAAATGTCTCAAGATTTTTTACCTTAAGTTAAAGTATGAAAGATATCTTAAAATAAGATAAAGTACTTGAATTTAGCAATTTTTTGGGGGGTTAAAATAAGCAAGATGATCCACCAGTGACGTTAGATACTTTACCTTGGTAAGAAAAAACTATATCAAATATACTTGAGCGTGTTCCAATGTAAGCTATATGTTCCACAATCTCTCTGTATTTTCCCCCCCTGTACCATCCTGTTAAGGCTTGGATTACTACACTTAAATGAAAATAAATTAACTTGGGATGGCTAACATCTTAATCCAACCAAAACAGCTGCAGTATAATGTAACTGTCATGGGATAGCAACTCTAAATACCTATGTG
Organism: Brachymystax lenok tsinlingensis; assembly: GCA_030435695.1. Classification (NCBI taxonomy): domain Eukaryota; kingdom Metazoa; phylum Chordata; class Actinopteri; order Salmoniformes; family Salmonidae; genus Brachymystax; species Brachymystax lenok. The sequence goes on from CM059818.1 coordinate 19,018,447, forward strand.
TGTCATTAACTGTGTTGGATTGTGGGAACCCGTCTTGAGAAGACTGCATTATTTTGATCACGCCTGATGGATTGCCATGACGACCTGTATATATCCTTTATCTTCTGTTTTATAACCTTAATACCTATGTGTTTAGACATAACATACTACGGAAAATGTCTTATCCCAGGAGTCAATTGCCATCAATCCTGTTTAATCTGTCTAATATAAATTGAAGAACATTCTGGCCTTAATGGCCATGTACTGTTATAATCTCCACCCGGCTCAGCCAGAAGAGGACTGGCCACCCCTCCGAGCCTGGTTCCTCTCTAGGTTTCTCCCTAGGTTCCTCTCTAGGTTCCTCTCTAGGTTTCTCCCTAGGTTCCTCTCTAGGTTTCTCTCTAGGTTCCTGCCTTTCTAGGGAGTTTTCTGCATCTGCAGTGCTTCCTCTGTGAGGATTTCGACTGGGTATCCGTATAGCACTTTGTGAAAACTCCTGATGTAAAATGGCCTTTATAAAAATACGATTGATTGATTGAGAAATTCTGGCTTGTTCCCAGAGTATCCACAACAGTATCCTGCTGCATAACATGTCTGTCTTTGGGACATAGTCAAGTACAGTATTTGCGCTTCATGCACTTTTTAAAAGAAGAACACAAAGGTTTTTCTTCTGCATTTTTCGTCTCTCTGGTGCCACCACCTTTTGTATGTTGCTGAGGGCTTGGTGTCATCTCACCTGCTTCTACTTGGGCATTTTATGTGGAGAGTGTCACTCTGCATTGTGTGTGTGCATTCGTATGTGCATGTGTGTGGTGTGTATGTTTCTGTATCATATTTAGATGGTTTTGAGTCTCTCTCTCTCTCTCTCTCTCTCTCTCTCTCTCTCTCTCTCTCTCTCTCTCTCTCTCTCTCTCTGTCTCTCACTCCCTCTATCAATTCAATTCATTTCAATACAAGGGCTTTATTGGCATGGGAAACATATGTTAACATTGCCAAAGCAAGTGAAGTAGATAATATACAAAAGTGAAATAAACAATAAAAATGAACAGTAAACATCACACTCACTCACAGAAGTTCCAAAAGAATAAAGACATTAAGAATGTCATATTATGTATTTATACGGCGTTGTAACAATGTATAAATGGTACAAAAGGGAAAATAAATCAACATAAATATGGGTCTCTCTCTGTCTCTCTCTCACTTAGACTCATCCTACTCACCTTACCATCTCCTGGTCTTTCATACCATAGATACTATACCCTCTCTCTCTTTGTACTCTCCCTCTCTATGACCTCTCTGTCTCTCTCTGTTTGTCTCATGGGGTTTGGGTTTAGGGGTTTGTGGGTTAGGAGACGGGCTGGGTCCTGAGCCTGGTCTGGGGCCCCTGGCTCTGAGGTGTGAGAGGGCCCCTTTTGAGGGAGGTGTTAAGTCTGGGAATTAGTGAGGGCCTGTTTGGGGAAATGCAGCAGGTATTGTCTTATTAACCAGAACTGCTTCTTTTACTGGCCTTTCTGACCCTAACATTAGGCCCAACCTGATGTGTAATTTTAAACCATTAAAAGGAAACATAGTCTCTAATAAATATTTACCTCAATGTGTTCCAAAAATCCCTGAAGAATTTCTGAATGCCTGTCAACACTTATTTCTCCCCATTAGATCTCCTCCAAGGTGAAATGTATTAAATTAAACAAATCATAATAATGTGGAGTGCCTAGAAGTAAATGAGGCCAGCTTGCAAGTCTTCTAAATAGGACGTGAAAAAAAAAGTGTGTTTGTGTACATCAGTAAGGCACTGGGGCAATATGCTGAGCTCATGTTGTGCTCTCTAGTATTCTCTCTATTGCTCTCCTCCCTCTCTCTTTCTCTCCCACTCCCTCACTATGCTCTCTGTGCGCGGCAGTCCCTCTCCTCTTGTGGGGCGCTGGAGTGAGTAATGTGGTCATGTGACCCTTGGCGGTGCTTCTGTCATCTTGCCCAGTGGGCCGTGTGTTAACAAGGGCATCCCATCACTTGTTGTCTATAAATACCGCCACCATCCTCCTCCTCCTCTCCTCCTCCTCCTCGCGTCTTCTTCAAAAGGGCCCTGCCTGTGTGTGTAGCTCTGGGGCCAACCAGCGCGTTCAATCAGGGCATGTCAGCCCAAAGGCAGGCCCTCACTTTGAAGCGAACAGCCTTCCCTCCCTCACTGCTTCTCTTCTCACCACGCAGCCTCACAGTAGCTTGGTGGGTGGCGAGAAGAATGCAGCCCTGAGTTGAATGAAGCAAATGTGCTGTTGTTGTTGCCCACCAGTTATTAAGCACCTTACCCCGTGTTTAGGCCTGAGTGTGCGGCTGAATGCAAGCTTTGTTGAAGTTTCTTTGTGGGTTTTGTTCTTCTTGGTGCGATAGATGGACATTTCAATTGCGTTCAATTTCGAGTTCTGCATTTTAGTTGAGCTATAATGCTTCCAGACTTCTTTCCTGAAAGGTTGTTTTGAATGACTCGTGTCAAAGAGCCAGAGAGGAAGTCCTAGTTGTATTATTCCAATCAGAACATTCCTCATAACTGCAAGCTGCTCTCCTCTCATTTCAGCCAATTAGAGAGCAATAGTGAGGTCTTGAAAAGCAGAGCCAGGCTCAGGCAGAACAGAATGTGTTGGCTGAGGCGGTGAGTGTTGGCTCGGCCCCCTGGCAGCAAGACACGCTAGTGTCGTACGATGCTGCCTGTGAGCTCAGGCTCTGGAATCTCTGACTCGTATCAATGTCACTCTCTGCTAATCTCTGGGATGTTTCCACTTCCCATCATCGCAGACCTGTTGCTTTGGCTGAACAAGTGGATTGTTGTTTTGTTAGCTCTCTCCATCATGTAATTTCTATGTATAATATTGTACGGTAGTGATGGGAGCTTATGGCGACAGAGAATGGACTTAATTTTGATTGGATAACAGGAGGTTGCTACATGACTGAGACAAATTAGGACGATGATATACTATGTCCTTCTTCACAGTGGACGCTTTTTTAAGCATGCTATGTACAGCATATATTTTCTTCCTATATAACTTTCCGATTTTAATCCACGTATTAAGACAATTTAATACTTGAACATCACTATCTAAAATGAACATTATGAAGCAAATGTACCTGAAGAGGAAGAGGTAGCCTAATTTGACCCTAGGTTGAAGATACCCAGGTTAGGACAACCTAAAAATTCTATGAGAAAGCTTTTGAAAATAAACAGATTCATGGGACCAGCGCCGATGCTAACTAGCATCGCTGGTCCCATTTCTTAGAATTCTTCCACATTTATGCAACGACTTATGGGATATTAGAATCCTCTTGTCCTGACCTTTGTTATCTTCAGCTTAGGTCTGAGTCTGTCTATGTGAAATGAGAGAGGAACAAACACCAAAGGGAAAAGTATCTGTACATGTGAATGAAACAGCTGACGGGCAAAACCCCTCATTCACACTAATGATACCCTTCCACTGCTGCGTAGAGAGGATGGAGTGAGGGGTTGAGGGGGTGGCTCTCAGCTTGTGGTTGCATCATCCCTCTAAGCCCCTATCTCACCTCTTAGAGTACAAGGAAGAGAGGAGATACCATTTCCCATGATGGTTCACATCTCTCCACATGTTTTTTTTTGTTAAACCATATGCGTACCCCGAACATAAGACCACTATTGGAAATACCATCCACTTCAACCTTGTTTTTGTTTTGTTGACGAAGCAGCACTGCAAAAAAATATTATTGTACCTAGATTTTTTTGCATTGTATTGAAATAATGAAGTTAAAATTGCTTGTTTTGAAAATGCATTTACTTGTTTTGAGATATTATGACTTGTTTCAAGCCTTTTTTATGTTAAGGTAAGAAAAATTATCTGCCAGTGCACTAAGAATAGTTTTCTTGGTAAGATGTCTTATTAAGATCAAATATCTTGAAATAAAATAATTCATCTTACCCCACTTGTATCAAGCCCTTTTTAGTTTAAAATAAGTAAAGTGATTATCTGCCAATGCACTAAGATAATTGACCTTGTTTAGATGGCAAGTCAATGCATTCTATTGGTAAGAAATATGTTGTTGTAGTATCACAAACGGAAATGACAATTTTACCATGAAGTACTCCAGCTTCAACCCTTACATTGAAGTTGTTGACATTCAGTGCCTTCGCAAAGAATTCAGACCACTTAACTTTTTCCACATTTTTACAGCCTCGTTTTTTTTCTCCTCAGCAATGTACACACAATACCCCATAATGACAAAGTGAAAAAAGTTTTGTGAAATGTTAGCAAATGTATTAAAATGAATAACAGAAATACATTATTTACATAAGTATTCAGACACTTTCTTATGAGACTCGAAATTGAGCTCAGGTGCATCCTGTTTCCATTGATCATCTTTGAGATGTTTCTACAACTTGATTGGAGTCCACCTGTGGTAAATTCAATTGATTGGACATGATTTGGAAAGGCACACACCTGTCTATATAAGGTCCCACAGTTGACAGTGCATGTCAGAGCAAAAACCTAGCCATGAAGTCAAAGGAATTGTCCGTAGAGCTCCGAGACAGGATTGTGTCGAGGCACAGATCTGAGGAACGGTACCAAAACATTTATGGAGCAATTAAAGGTCCCAAAGAACACAGTGGCTTCCATCATTCTTAAATAGAAGAAGTTTGGAACCACCAAGACTCTTCCTAGAGCTGGCCACCCAGCCAAACTGAGCAATCGGGGGAGAAGGACCAAGGCCAAGGAGGTGACCAAGAACCCGATGGTCACTCGGACAGAGCTCTAGAGTTCCTCTGTGGAAATGGGAGAAACTTCCAGAAGGACAACCACCTCTGCAGCACTCCACCAATCAGGACTTTATGGTAGATTGGCCACTCCTCAGTAAAAGGCACGACACCCCGCTTGGAGTTTGCCAAAAGGCACCTTAAGACTCTCAGACCATGAGAAACAAGATTCTCTGGTCTGATGAAACGAAGATTGAACTCTTTGGCCTGAATGCCAAGTGTCACGTCTGGAGGAAACCTGGCACCATCCCTACAGTGAAGCATGGGGGTGGCAGCATCATGCTGTGGGGATGCTTTTCAGCGGTAGGGACTGGGAGACTAGTCAGGATTGAGGCAAAGATGAACGGAGCAATGTACAGAGAGAGCCTTGATGAAAACCTGCTCCAGAGTGCTCAGAACCTCAGACTGGGGCGAAGGTTCACCTTTCAAAAGGACAACGACCCTAAGCACACAGCCAAGACAACGCAGGAGTGGCTTCGGGACAAGTTTCTGAATGTCCTTGAGTGACCAAGCCAGAGCCCGGACTTGAACCCGATTGACCATCTCTGGAGAGACCTGAAAATAGCTGTGCAGCGACACTCCCCATCCAACCTGACAGAGCTTGAGAAGATCTGCAGAGAAGAATTGGAGAAACTCCCCCAATACAGGTGTGCCAAGCTTGTAGCGTCATACCCAAGAAGACTCGAGGCTGTAATCGCTGCCAAAGGTGCTTCAACAAAGTACTGAGTAAAGGGTCTGAATACTTATGTAAATGTGATATTTCAGTTTTTATTTTTAATCATTTTGCAACAATTTCTAAAAACCAGTTTTTGCTTTGTCATCACGGGGTATTGTGTATAGATTGATGAGGGGGGAAAAAACTATTTAATCAATTTTAGAATGAGGCTGTAAGATAAAAAAAAATGTGGTCTGAATACCTTCCGAAGGTATTTGCACCTCTACAAGTTTATTGAAGCAGTAGTATGGAGATATTCAGCATCACTCAGCCTTATGATAGAGTTATTGGAGATCTGTACCATGCTAGCATAGCCTTGGGAAATACGGGTGCTGGGGGTGTTGCCAATTGTTTTATTGGTTTTTCCTAAAACAATAACTGTCCACCTCACAGTTCAGCTGTCAAAGATTTAAGCGCTAAATGCATCGGGTCATTGCATGCATAGACCCTTTCCTATAGACTTAGGTGTCCACTGTATATCAATATATCAATATTAATATAGAAAAATGTCTATGAAGGAAGCTTAGAGAGAGATGGAGATATGCCGGAGACATGCTATGACACCTATATGCATTTCTTTATCCTTGTCAGATAGGCTACTGTGTTTGCTACACAGATATAGGGGTACAGAAAAAGGCTAATATTATTATTTTTTTCAAGCTAATTCATTATTTTTTGATCAGAATATTTTGTATAAAGATAAGCATTATATATTTTTTTATTATAGGAGTAACTGAAACAGTTTTCCTCACCTATCAGTCTGTTGGAGTGATGATGCGCATTGCCTTCATATCATAGGCCTGCCGTAGTATAATAGGCTAATAGCCTAGTAATATCAAAAGTAAGTCAAGTCATTGTTTATAAGGAAAAATAAGAGCAGGATATTATCGCGTGGCAAACACAACAGTTGTAACTTAATTTGGGCCCTAATTAATTCTGCTCAACTGTATGCCACTACGCTAATGTGATCATAGATGCATGCAATGCCTTATTATGAAGGCAATTTTTTTCTAACGCCCCCAGCACCCACAACTCAAAACATCTTCCCATGGCTATGCATGCTAGCTTACGCTGTGCTGCTGATTGAACACGTCCATGGTGGTCTCTATCGTGTTACATGTAAAAGTGACCCCTGATATGCAGCACACCACCCAGTCTGTTTTGGGTCTGAGGAGTAGAGCCATGGGGTAGCTAGCTAGATGGACGTGGTACTGAGCTGTTCAGATCGTCAGGGACAGAAGCACACAAATCAAGTCCTGCTGTGGCTGTCCAGTCTGTCTGTCTGAACTCCAACCCAGGGCTGTGAGAACCACAACATGAAAGGTGATGCCTTTTGGAAATGGCTGTGTTAAAATGAAAGACTGGGAGGTTTTTAAATCAATCCCTCTGCCCTCTCATTCCTGTGCTGATGTATGGCTTGGGGAGAAATGATGTACTCTCGAGCAACTTCCTCACAATTATAGGGCGCAACCTCTAACCAGCCAGCTGAACTTAGAGTAGAGCAGATGCTGAGACTTGGTTCGCTGTTAGCTAACCATTTTCCCTCCTCAACAACATGAAGCCTCACTAAAAGAAACAAGGTATGTGTGTGTGGGGGTGCACGTGCCTGTGCGTGAAAATTCCTAATTTGAAACAAATGTTAGCAACAGCTGGGCAGGTTTCTCTCACAAGGCCTTCAAATGTCTCACTGCATTCCCAATTGAGGACACATTTTGACAATCTGTCGAGGAGACTGTGGTCCAGAGCCCTAAAGGGTTATGCCAGCTTTACCGAGGTCTTTTCACATCAGCGTTTTCCAAGGCTGTATTTGTGCATCCCTGAGAGGTGCTAATTACAATCAATGGGGCCCCAGATGTTTCAGAGCATATACAGCACACTCACACACACTCACACACACACACTTTTCAAGCTAAACAAAACGGTTGTAAACATGAAGCGCCAGAGGGGAGTGGAATGCCTTAAAGGCTTACAGGGGCTTTGGTCCTATCTGACAGCCCCTTGTGTTTGACAGTTGCTCGGGTCTTACTACCCAGCAGCACCGTGGTGGTCCTCCCCTATCCCATACAACCATACTGTCGTTTTTTTGGATGTTTTAGCTGGGCCAGGGGGGCAGAGTGCCCTCTACCCTGCCATGGACCTCCAGCACCCCCCTGAAGGCGTTAAGAACCATCCCGAAATGGTTGAACATAGTGCAATGAGAAGGGGGCTGGGCGGGGTTACACGTTTTAGGTATTGGCTGACAATCCTCATTCTGTCACCATGGTGAGAGACACTCAAAGCGGAGTTTAGGTAAGGTTAGTGTCAGTAAGCCACCGCCATGCTTTGCCTGGCTGTCTGGTGTTGTGTTATATTAGGAGGATTATTCATTGGTTCAACCAACTCTACTGGGGAGGGCTTCAGATGTTTCTCATACCATTTCCTATGATATTTAACATTTCCTGAGCGGGCGGAGATCTTTGGTGTTCAGTGTTTTCTCAACCCAAAGAAAGGCCTGCCTCCTTAGTACTGTGTGGAACCCATTTCTGTGTCTACTCATGTGTGTGAGTGGTTGTTTTAGCACATTCCACTTTGTGTCTTTAAAACAAATCTAATATAGCTGTGGAATTCATTTGGCTAATGTCATTACAGAATGGGCCAGCACGTGGAATGTTGAGTGTGAGCTGAGTAGGGGGGGAATAAGAAAGGCCAGACCATTACTCAAAGCCTGTCTGAATTATGGAAATGTTTGTGGTTTTGTTTAGTTCATGACCCCGGGCTGTTTAACACCTGCCTGTCATCATGTGTATCCCTTATACTCCATCATTGCACTTTAGAGTGTATTGCACCATAGCCCTGGTCGGAGTGGCCGTGCCAGATTTGGGATGTGTGTGTGTCTGCGGTATGGAAGGGAGATCCACGGGTGTTCACCCCAGGTCATGGCAGAGCTCAGAGCACATTCATTCTCAGGCATACACAGGGACACCTCAACCTCACTGTTCCCCTGACGAGGACCCCTTGTGATTGACATTCTCTCTGACTTAATAGAGTCATTATGAACATCTATGACAGGGTCTTATACTGTCAAACAATATTTGTTCCATAGGGGGAGCTCAGTAGTAAAAGTATACAGTTGAGGCAAATTGGAGATTTAGCCGTAGGATCTTTCCTTCCTGGCCTTCTGCATGACAGATGAACATGCAGATGGGACTGCATCTAAACATGTTACATACCATAGAAGACAGTTCGTGTACGTTCAAAGCAGCACAGCAGCCTCCTTGGCGAGTGTGTCCAATGGGCTGTGGTCTGGTCACATGGTTTCTGTAAGAATGGGGAGAAAGGCAAACCGCTCCTGATGTCAAGCCAGTAATGAGCTCTGTTACCCTGTTATCACAACTCTAGAGTTTCTCTTATCGCCACCGTGCCACCACTCCCCCGTGTCTGTGTGCCCAGACAACAGGCTGCCTGCCTGCCTGCCGCAGTGCACCCAGACAGACGCCGTCTTGTCCCGCATTCTTTCTCTGAAAAGGACCCTCCTGCTATCTTCTCTACGGAGAGAGAGAGATTTGGTTACACGTACAGAACTAAATAGGCTGCCATGTTTGCTTCATGAAAGCACTGTTAGGTCTACCTCTTCTTGGCAGGGGTTGGTTGGTAGGTTGTCCGGTACCCAGCTTAAATGCAGGATTTCATCAGTTCATCTTCATGCACAGTGTGCTTATGTAAAAAAAAAGAAAGGTTATGAATCAATGTGAATGGGTAGTATATGTACGGCCATACTGTGATAAATCCGTTGACTGTTTCTTCCTCTGCTATGTTTTTTTATTAAACAGTCCTTCCTCGCTCCATATGGCCATACCCTTACGGAAAAACCACATGATTTCACATGTGAAATTTCGACATTTTGCACATGACATTGGAACCATGTGTTTTTGAAACAGTTCACGCGTTGGTTGTGTTGGTTAAAAATACAAAAAGAATATATTGATCGTAGTGATTCGGGAGTAACATGGAAACTGAATAATATGCCCCACCAACATTAGACAGCTATACAGAAAACCCTCAAATTGCCTAAATAAGTGAATTAAATGAACGAGGAGAGAAGAGTCAGATTAACTGATAACTAAAATAGCAGTTCAGTTGGCACTCTTATGCTAAGTGCAGAAATGTATTGAAGCTAATGCATGTGTTACAGACTTTGTGGCGCAGCAGAAAGATCAGTTTACCTCACATCCAGAAGTTGAGTTTAAATCCCAGGTGGGATCATATTGACAAGTCAGTACTGTGATCATGCCAAATGTAATCCTATTATCATTGAATAAAGATTTTTACACTATTTTAGCTGAACAGCGTACCACTTACTTTCAAACCCCCATAACATTTCATTCCCTTACAAAAAAACACATGTGAAATTATATTATCACATGTGAAATAGCTGTTTTCACCTGTTGAGCTGAAATTTCCACATGTTAAAACAAAAGAGACACATGAGGTCAGTTGTTCACATGTGAAACAATATGTTCACATGTATTAAGTTTAGAGTTCACATGTTAACACCATCTTCTCACGCGAGGAGAATAAGGTTTTCACCTCATGTGAGTTGCAGATTCACATTAAATTTCACGTGAAAAACGTTCACATGTGAAATTCGGAATTTGCACTTTCACATGTGAAAATCTAGCTCACACATGTGGAATTGCATTTTCAAATGTGGAAAACGTCATGTGAAAATCGAATTAGCACTTGAGATAATTTTTTCACGTGTAGTTTCATGGTATCACGTTGCTTTTACATGTTGTAACATGTTATCACATCAACTTGACATAAGATCACATGTAAAATGAATGTGGTTTTTCTGTAAGGGTAGGGAGCCTTTCAATTTCCAGCGCTGCTGATGAAATCCTTCCATAGTAATGGCAGGCTCGTGTTGCGTCCCAAATGGCACCCTATTTCCTACATAGTGCACTACTTTTGACCAGATACTTATGGAACTATTTAGGGAACAGGGTACCATTTGGGATGCCCCCTTACATACTTTGGAGGAATATCTGGCTGTCCACACGAGAGGGGGGCATGTGACACCAGCAGAGCAGGAATTCAACAGAAGAGGACCTGGCTTAGCTCACTGAGAAGAAACAGCCAAACGCATTTGAAGATTTTATTGGCTGCCCCCTCGGTCAATCCATGATGTAATAAAGGCTGACAACATGGAAGTGTTGCAGTGTGCAGCTCTGCAGAGTGCTGTTGGCTCTGGTTCCACTCACTGGCACTGCCCTCATCCCCTCCTCTCCCCTCATCCCTCCCCACACAGCAGGCTAGGCGCTGAACCGGAGCCGACAGGCCCTATCCCCACAGCTGCATGGGGAACTTGGAAACATTCCTCTTGGGTAAATGATAGTAGGATTAGCATCCCCCTCAGTTTCTTTTAGGGTATAGTTTTACATCTAAACAGAGGATTAAGGAAGGGAAGGAGGGACAACACTCCCAGCTGTGATCGCTGCCTGCGCTAAATGTGGTTCTGCACCAACCAGAGCTGAGTTGACATTCTTGCACTGTGGTGTGTTGGTTGGGATTGGGATGAATGATGATGTCACACTCTCTAAGATGATCCCCTGTGTGTGTTTGTGGTCTCAAGTTTCAAATCCAAGCTTCAAGTTTATTTTTCCATATGTCCATCACAAATACATTGGAATACATTGGAAATCTTACCTACCACTTATACACTACATGACCAGAAGTATGTGGACACCTGTTCGTTGAACATTTCATTCCAAAATCATGGGCATTAAATAGAGTAGGTTCCTCCTTTGCTGCTATAACAGCCTCCACTCTTCTGGGAAGGCTTTCGACTAGATGTTGGAACATTGCTGCGGGGACGTGCTTCCATTCAGCCACAAGAGCGTTAGTGAGGTCAGTTACAATTCATCCCAAATGTGTTCAATGGGGTTGAGGTCAGGGCTCTGTGCAGGCCAGTCAAGTTCTTCCCTACCGCTCTCGAAAAACCATTTATGTATGGACCTCGCTTTATGCACGGGGGCATTGTCATGCTGAAACAGGAAAGCGCCTTCCCCAAACTGTTGCCACAAAGTTGGAAGCAAAGAATCGCCTAGAATGTCATTGTATGCTGTAGCGTTAAGATTTCCCACCACTCCAGCCGACGCTTGGAATAGAGCATGGTGACCTTAGGCTTGTGTGCGGCTGCTCGGCCATGGAAACAAATTTCAGCACTCAGTGTTCTCGTTCTGTGAGATTGTGTGGCCTACCACTTTGCGGCTGAGCCGTTGTTGCTCCTAGACATTTCCACTTCACAATAACATCACTTACAGTTGACCGGGACAGTACTAGAAGGGCAGTGACGATTTCATACACCTGTCTGCAACGGGTGTGGCTGAAATAGCCGAATCCACTAATTTGAAGGGGTGTCCACATACTTTTGTGTATATAGTGTACTCTTTCTCTATGCAGCACTGCAGACATGGGAAGTGTGTGAACAAGGAGCTGGACCTGCGTCCGGTCCATGGGGAGTGGGGCCCCTGGGGACCCTACAGTGTCTGCTCCAGGACCTGTGGAGGAGGCACCAGGAGCACCTCCAGAGACTGCAACAACCCTGAGTAAGACTCTTATTCCTACTAGTGCAAAATGCCAGGAGACTGCAACAACCCTGAGTAAGACTGAGTCTTAGTCTAACTAAGCCAAACTAAGTCAAAACACACCAGGAGTAGCCAGTCAAAGCAATAATAACACACCTTGAGTAAGGGCTCTGATTAGTCAAAACAACACCTGAGTAAAAGTCACAAAAAGTTGCGTCCTTGGCAAAACACATGTCAATCAAAGAGTCAAGGCCTCTGTGAATGTCGGTCATGTTTTAATCAAGTTATTTTGCCGCAATGTTTCTTCAGGCCCAGGAACAGAGGAAAGTTCTGTGTGGGTCGAAGGATGAAGTTCCGGTCGTGCAACACTGAGCCGTGTCCCCGAGGACAAAGAGACTTCCGCGAGGAGCAGTGCTCTCAGTTTGACGGCAAGCACTTCAACATCAACGGTCTACCTCCCACCGTCCGCTGGATGCCCAAGTACAGCGGTAGTGAGTACCCTCTATTTTAAAGCGTCTTTGGGTCCTTGAAAAGCACTACTGTATAGAAAACTCCATGTATTATTTGTGTTAGTGCACACTGCACTAGCAGGTAAACCAGGCATCTGTTATAGTTTGTAATGGAGGCACTACATGATAACATTATGTGGTACCATTATACTATAGTACCCCTATAGACACTTCTTGATGACCCCTCCCAGATCTCAAAGAACCGGGCTTAACCGGATTTAAGTCGACTGTCACAAAGTCCACCATGTCTAATTGAGGGCTAAATGGGATTATTAGTCAATATTTTTCAGGATGACATAAGTAAAGCATGTCTCTGGTGCCTCTGTCTCCATTCCCTCACTCCCCATCTTGTCCTGGTAATTAGACTAACTACTGTTTGCTTTTGGCTCCGTAGAGGCAGATTCTGTCAGTGTGTTCTTCCCTCAACGCTTTGCATAGTCTGGATAGGAACAGACGAATGAATGTAATCAACACTATAGAAACATTCAATACTGCCATATGATGCTCCTGGATAGCTTCCCTCTTCTATACCTCATGCGTTGTTATAATTATTGTGATGGCTTGCTCTGCTGGACTAGTTGCCATTTGGCAAAGGAGACAGGGCTTTGGCGCAGCGTTTATGATTTCGAAGAAGTAACCTCAAGCTGTCACAATACAATGTTAAACAAGCAAACTGACCAAGCACAGAGGCCAAAATGCTGTCAGCAGTGTGGAATATTTCCAAATAACTGATAGAAATGTTGGTATTTCAGCAAAGCTAACTGCTGACCCTAGCAAACATTTAAATAGCGGTACTATTGTGGATAATACATTTTTGTTGTTGTTGACTTGCCAACAGTAGGCCTATACTGTAAAATACTGTTGTTTTGATGTGTTTCACTGTAATATGTCACATAGAGCTCCATAGTTTGTTTTTTCTTCTCTCTTTCCTTCCTCTGTAGTTCTAATGAAGGATCGGTGCAAGCTCTTCTGTCGGGTTACCGGGACAATGGCCTACTATCAGCTGAAGGACCGCGTCATCGACGGCACACCATGTGGCCCAGACACCTACGACATCTGCGTTCAAGGCCTCTGTCGGGTAGCTGTACTCCCTTACATCAACACTGTGTATCAAACACAGCTACACACTTATATGTTCTCTCAGATGTGTCTGTCTAGATCAGCATATCTCTTACAATGTTGTGAAATGTTGCCGATGCTAACCTTCTGTATCAGAGTATGCACACACACACACACACACACACACACACACACACACACACACACACACATACACACACAAGTGTTCACAATTTTTGCCTCCTCAAAGAGAAAGCTGTAGTTTTGTGGATGTTGGGTTGAGGATAACAACATCTAGTGTTGTGGTTAGAGTGTGGGACTAGTAACCGAAAGGTTGCTAGATTGAATCCCCGAGCTGACAAGGTAAAAAACTGAACAAGGCAGTTAACCCACTGTTCCTAGGCATTGAAAACTGACTTGCCTAATAAAAATAAAATCTATTTTTAGTGCAGGTTTGTGACCACTGATGACAGAGATAGCCCTTGGTGTGACCCCATGTCTGATTGGTGTGTCTCAGTGTGACCGCATGTCTGATTGGTTTGTCTCTGTGGCGTTTCCACAGCAAGCAGGCTGTGACCATGTGTTGAACTCCAAGGCGAAGAATGACAAGTGTGGAGTGTGTGGAGGGGACAATTCCTCCTGCAAAACCCTCGCTGGGACCTTCAACGACGCCGAGTATGGTAAGCCTGGCTGCCTCTCTTCTGTTTCCCTGTATTCCAAAATACTTCCAAAATAAGAGGGTATTGCACACTGTTCACAACAACAATTGTCGATGAACAGGTGAAATACAATACGCTTGCCATAAACTATTTGACACTTGGAAACTGCACAAATGACCACAGAATTATAACATAACTTTTGGATGCTAGTGAAGGCAATTATAATGCTCCTTTTGCTTTGGGACAATGCTTTGCATAACGGATATCCTGAAAAAGTCCCCAAACCTGTAGAAGCCCAGGTAAACACTGGAAGTTCTCAAACTGACCCCCTCAAACTCATGATTAGTATGATATCTCATCCCAGGCCAATCGCTAATTACATCCAATCACCTTCAAGTCTGAGCTGAAAAATAACAAAATAACATGAGCAGAAATGGCCATAGGTGTGGCTCCGGTCAAGTTTACTCAATATTAGTTTTGTTCTTCGCTTCTCTTTGTCTCTATCTGTCCGTTCCTCCGCTTGTGTCTGTACCGAGGAGTCCTGGGCCAAGCATGTGTAACTAGACCCTCTCTCTCCCTCCTCCCTCTCTCCAGCCAGGCTCAGCTATCCCAGGGTGCACAGGGGTGTCTTTCCTTTAGGACTGTGTTTACATTCTGTGGTCGCCCTGCGGTTGCATTCGATTGTATGTGTGGTCAATGGTTGTTTCAGGGGCTTCGAGGGCGTGGAGGCGCTGTGGCTTTCTCTAAGGGGGACCCGGTCTGCGGTTTTACTCAGTTCACTTACTCCTTGTACCTATGTGCTTAAGCTGTCTTCACCGGTTAGAGCGGGAATTTAACATGCTACTTAAAACCTAACAGCACAGAAGAGACATTTATGCTGCTGTTTGTTTTTAGCACTGAAGTGAATGGGTTTGAATTGACTTGTCATGAACCTTTTTCAGCAATTGCTGTTTACCAACTACTTTATGTCGTTTATTTTTGTTTTGGTTGATGCTGTAAGACTTGTGGTTACTGTAGCATATCTGGGTTATGGGCCTATTACTTTGACTACATAGACAATGCACTTAAATCAACAATAGTGACCACTGAATGTAGCCTATGGGTAATGTTGCCATGGGGATTGTTTGACTGCAGATCTTGGACTGGGGTGTAATGATTGATTATTCCAATGGTCTTAGATTGAAGGATAAAGTGTGTGTTGGAGTGTGTGGTTGGCCAGTCGGCTGGTCGGTGTGACGAGAGATAGCCTTTAGTAGTGGTAGCCCTGAGTGGCCCGTGCCGTTCTCTCTCTTCTCCATTTCTCCCCCTCTCTCACCTTTCTTTAATCCGGTTCTCTCTTCCAATCCCTTTCCTCTCTGACTGCTCTCCTCTCCCCTCACTCCAATATGTCTTCAAACTCCATCCTCCTAGTTCTCTCCCCTCACTCCAATATGTCTTCAAACTCCATCCTCCTAGTTCTCTCCCCTCACTCCAATATGTCTCCAAACTCCATCCTCCTAGTTCTCTCCCCTCTTTCCACCTCTCTCTTTGTCCCTCTTTTTTCTCCTGTCCTCTCCTCTTCCCTCTACCCATGTCGGCCTGTCATGGAACACAGACCCAGGAAAATTACAGGGCAATCGCCGGACTGGGCCTGGGAGTAATTACATATTATTTCACGAGTGGGCCTCTGTGAGTGAAATTAACCTTCTACAGGTTATTTGAGAGCTCCTCTTATTTTTCCAAGTGTGATATTTTAATCCCAGAGGTAAGAGCTCGCCTTCCCTTCCCATGGAAGATAACAAATCCTGAATCCTACAGCATAGTGAAGCCATTAAATCAAGGTGCGACTGTTCTGTTCAGTACTGGGAGCACTGGGACTGTTGTGGTTTCCCTTAGCTTTCTCACCATAAACTACATCGCTCTCTGTCTTTCTCTCTCTCTTTTCGTTTTCTCTCTCTTTCTCTTTCGTTCTCTCTCTCTGTCTCTCTCTCTCCATCCAGGTTACAACACAGTGGTTCGGATCCCTGCAGGAGCCACCAACATTGATATCAAACAGGTCAGCTACTCTGGGAAGCCGGAGGATGATAACTACCTCGGTGAGTGTGTGTGTGTGTGTGTGTGTGTGTGTGTGTGTGTGTGTGTGTGTGTGTGTGTGTGTGTGTGTGTGTGTGTACGTGTGTGATCACTGTTCTGGATGTCACCTCAGTC
This sequence comes from Brachymystax lenok tsinlingensis, assembly GCA_030435695.1. Lineage (NCBI taxonomy): Eukaryota > Metazoa > Chordata > Actinopteri > Salmoniformes > Salmonidae > Brachymystax > Brachymystax lenok. The sequence goes on from CM059818.1 coordinate 19,034,892, forward strand.
CCCTGTGCTTATGTGTGATGGTGTCACTAGTTAGCCACTGTGCCTCACACCAGGCCAACTCACTCACAGCCAGTTTATGACAAATAATTTCTAACTATAGAGGCTGATAGTGATTTTAATTTTTGCCCCTTTAAATGGTGGGCACCATACAATAGGTCAATGTGATTCTCCCCCTCCTCTATCAAAGGGCAGCCATTGGTCAGAATATGGTTACCCACAAGCGACCTCAGCTGTAGGGACAAGGTAAAGAAGGGGGTGAGGAATTGTGGACTAATGCCAAACCGCTGGTCATTTATACCAGTCAGAATGTATATGGAGGAAGCATGGTGGGGTGTGGGCCCACATAGTCAGGCCACAAGGGCTAGCTGGGAAAGAAAACGGAGTGGCAGAATGAGAGGATGATGAATGAGTGTAGAATAGGTGCTAATTAAAGGCATGTGTAACCAGGCCTGATGAAAGTAGATAGGGCCTGGATGAGATGGACCGTGTGTGTGTGTGTGTGTTTGAAATTCTTAGTTTAATAAAACAACATTTGGAGAATAGTTTTTATGATGTTTTTATGATAGCGAAAAAAAACATACACACTTTGCAGTCTTGATCGTGTACTTTAACACTAAGTATGTTTCATTACCTATTGAAATAAATATGGATTCCTCAAATAATTTGGTGAAATTGAAACGGGACATCTATCCAGGCGTTGTAAAATCTGGCATGTAGCGTTCCCCTGCGAAGATGTTGCATGCATCAACCAATGGTTGCATGCCACGTCATCGACTGTGTCATCGACTGTGTCATCAACTGTGTCATCGATTGACTGTGTCATCGACTGACTGTGTCATCGACTAACTGTGTCATCGACTGACTGTGTCATCGACTGTAGACTGTGTCATCGACTGTGTCATCAACTGTGTCATCGACTGTGTCATCTCATCGACTGACAGATTGATATAACATATGATGTGGTAAACTGAGACTTAAAACATCTATCCAGGTGTTGTAAGATCTGGCATGTGGCGTTCCCCTGCTCAGACGTTGCATGCATCAACCAATGCTTGCATGCTACACCATTGACTGTGCCGTTGGGCACCAGATTGCTATAACATATGTGGTTAGTTGATACGTAAAATACCTATCCAGACATTGTAAGATCTGGCATACATCAGCAACGCCTGGGCAGAGGAATGCGACAATAGCTTACCTTAGCCTTCAGGCGTGTAGATTGTTATCGTCGGCCAATCAACTTGGCACTACAGTCAAAGGCTCCATGTGTTTCAAGCAATGCAAAGTGGGGGATCTCTAATCAAAGCAAAATGGAATTAAAATGACGGGTTAAATTAGCTAAATGAGAAGGAGGATGCTACAACAAGCAACATACAGGTAGGCTGTTGTTTAATCTGAAGGAGTTGCTGTAGACAAGAACGGGGAGCATAGAAAAATAGCCTAATTTAGCATAGCTATTATAGCTAGCTTCTTCACATTGATTTGATGCAGTAAAGACAGGCACTACCAGGTTGGATGATTGATAACCTATGGCATCTACTGTTTTTGTCTAACTAGCACAAGTCAGTATGGCTTCTTTTTCTCTCTCTCCGTGCCAGAAACCTTGCCATTTCAGTAATAATGACATTATTTAAAATACCCATCCCTACTGGAGACCTAGCCCATTCATAAACGCTAACTACCTTTAGCGCCTATTGATGAAGGTATCTTCTACCTGGGGGCCTTTAGTTAAGAGCCCCGACGCCTTGCTCTAAACGTTAACACGCATCGATTGCGGTACGGTTTTGGAAACATAAGGAACATATCTTTCATATCAGCTTGAAATAATTCTAAAAAAAAAAAAAGGTTTAAATACTACACATATTTTATAGGGTTAGGGTTCCCACACGGCCATATCTCCATGTTACAGCACTTGTTTACGGAAGACATAGGCGGCCACTTTTGATGATTAACTATCTAGCGTGCGCCGAACGCCTATATGTAAGGGTAACTGGGGAGGAAGTGTAGTTTGTCAACTGGAGGCACACGTAGAGTATGGATCTATTCAAATCTGCTACAAGAGGTGTATCGTTTTTATTTGAAAGATTATTTCTCACTGATTTAAAAGATAAGGGCCATACGTTTCCGAAAACCGATTGCAAGCGATGATTGACGTTTCTAACATAGCATCGGAATTATAGTTCACATGGCCAACCGTGAGCGAAGCTAATCCCTGAAAGGGTTTTCGAGAGCCGCTGGAGACCTAATCACACACACATTGTTTCAACATGGGCTCTCTCACATTGTAATCACATTGTAATTACTGCATATTTCTCAGAACCATCATTTGTGTGTGTGTGTTGAAGGGGTTAGCTAGTTGGTGTTTGGTTGTTAGTGTGTATATGAGAGTTGGTTCAGTATGTGTGTGTTTGTGTTTGTGCCTGCTTTTATGCAATTGTTTGGATTTGGAGGCTACTTTGTTAGCATTGTAATGTCAGTCGGCAAGGTGAGTCACGCAGTCTAGCTCCAAATTACTGCAATTTGGAACCACCAATTTTTTTACTTACCCCCATGCAACAATGGCATTGCAGAACATTGTTGGTTTGAAGTCAATGAATGTTTATACTATTTTCCCCCTCAAACTATTGTCCAAACCTGAAACCCACAAGACTCAGAGTAAATTGCAAAGAAAGCAGTTTTTCTCAAATGTGTTGAGGCTATATTTTATATTAATATTTTTTCTCTTTTTTTTTGTTTCCTTTCAGCTTTATCTGACAGCCATTCTAACTTTCTCCTGAATGGAAACTTTGTGGTGGCCATGTTCAAAAGGGAAATCACCTTCAAGGGAACCGTCATTGAGTACAGCGGCTCGGACACCAAAGAGGAGCGCATCAACTGCACTGAACGCGTTGAGGAGGAACTCATCCTACAGGCAAGGCTGACGTCTGTCTCTCTCTCTGTCTCTCTCTCCCTTTGTTTCTGTCTTTCTCTCTCTCCCTTTCCCCCTCTCCTTCCCCATCTCTCCTTCTATATTGTTAAAGCTTTTTCTCATTGTTGCCCTAGGTCCTGTGTGTGGGGAACCTGTACAACCCAGACGTGCGCTACTCGTTCAACATCCCCATCGAGGAGCACAGGGAACAGTTTGTGTGGGACCCCTCGGGCTCCTGGCTGGAGTGCAGCCGCATGTGTCAGGGTAAGGTCATAGTCGTCCACTTAATTAGCCACGTGTCCTTGCAGCCCCTCTGCTCTGACCCGGTTGATCGCATCCCAGTACATCAGGGTTCCCCAACAGAATAAATATGATTATGTTGTGTTGTTGTTTCATTCACTTCTCACTTCCCCCCTTGCTGCTCCTCTTATAGACATTCTAAATCCCGCCTCCCACCCAACGGACACCTACCCTGGCCCCACCCCCCAATGGACATTTATCATTGCTACAGTTGTAAATGTGTAAACACTGAGTGTACAAAACATTAAGAACACCTTCCTAATGAGTTGCACCACCCTCCCCCCTTCTGCCCTCAGAACAGACTCAATTCGTCAGGGCATGGACTCCACAAGGTGTCGAAAGCGTTCCACAGGGATGCTGGCCCATGTTGACTCCAATGCTTCCCACAGTTTTGTCAAGTTGGCTGGATGTCCTTTGGGTGGTGGACCGTTCTTGCCGCACACGGGAAACTGTTGAGTGTGAAAAATCCAGCAGCGTTGCAGTTCTTGACACAAACCAGTGCGCCTCGCACCTACTACCATACCCCATTCAAAGGCACTTAAATATTTTGCCTTGCCTATTCAACCTCTGAATGGCACACATACACAATCCATGTCTCAATTGTCTCAAGGCTTAAAAGTCCTTCTTTAACTTTCACTGTACCCTGCGATTACATCTGCGACCCTGTGCATGTGACTAATAAACTCATCCAATCTAGGCGGCCTGCGGGCCAAAAACATTATTGTTGTTCTTGGACATAACAATCTGTGAAATAACCAGGAAATGAGCTCAACGTGATTTGAATTTAGGAAATCTGTTGCCAAGTAGTCCCTTGCATAAATAGAGAGGCACGTAATCCCATGTTATCGAGGTTTGAAATGATTCTGTTTTTGACAAATACTAAATCTGTTTGGCATTCTTGTGGTTGGTCAATTTGCAGTCTACAAATTATTTAGAACTATGTTCCGGAAGGAAATACCGGACCACGGCTGAATGTAATTGGGGACTCCTGCAGTACATCTTCCACCCCATGAGCCTATAAGCAGGGGCTGATACTTCCTTTGTCTCAGGGCATACAGCATCATTAGCAGGATCCAGTTGAAACTGTTTGATCCCAGCCCCGCTAAGACCGTTTGGACTGGGACCCAATGGCAGGAAGTTGATCAAAACATGAAAAAGAGGGGGAAATGCGTTCCTTGGCAGTCGATCCTTTAGTCTAATGGGGTCTAATACAAAGTTTACCTGTGTGTGTTTGTGTTTGTGTTTGTGTGTGTGTGTGTGCGCCAGGGTTTTCCTATTTTATTTTTAAAGGCAATAAATACAACTTTTGCCAGCCAAAATGGCCAGTAGAAAACTAAAACTAAAAGATAACTAAAAAATTATGTTTTTTATTAATTGATGGTAATACCAGTAGATGGAAATACATTTGGCGATTATGCTTATTGGTCTAATTTGCATAATTTAGTGGAATTCAATTGGCCTGTGTGTATTTTCGTTAGTCATTATGTATCTTATTTATCCAACCCAATTATCACACGTGCACAGCACACAGAGCCTATTTTGATCAGGGTTTCTCCTGCAGATCCTCAGCTGGTTGATGCTGGAGTAAAACATGTGCTTGTATTAACCCATTCATTGAGCAACATGTTTTAAGTGTTTTGACATTTCTCAGATGCTCTGATCCAGAGCGACGTACAGTAGTGAGTGCATACAGTTGAAGTCGGAAGTTTACATACACCTTAGCCAAATACATTTAAACTTTTCACAATTCCTGACATTTAATCCTAGTAAAAATTCAGTCTCAGGTCAGTTTGGATCACCACTTTATTTAAAGAATGTGAAATGTCAGAATAATAGTTGAGAGAATGATTTATTTCAGCTTTTATGTCTTTCATCACATTCCCAGTGGGTCAGAAGTTTACATACACTGAATTAGTATTTGGTAGCAATGCCTTTAAATTGTTTAACGTTTCGGGTAGCCTTCCACAACCTTCCCACAATGAGTTGGGTGAATTTTGGCCCATTCCTCCTGACAGAGCGGGTGTAACTGAGTCAGGTTTGTAGGCCTCCTTGCCCGCACACGCCTTTTCAGTTCTGCCCACAAATTTTCTATGGGATTGAGGTCAGGGCTTTGTGATTGTCAATGCCGGTGTGTATAGCTGGTGTAGAAGTCAGGCGCAGGAAAGCAGAGATGAGTGAACAATGTATTTTAATAAAATACAGTAAAAGGAATAACCAATCCAACGTGCCCTATAAAACACACTAATATTTGTTAGTACAATTCTAAATCCAATCGCGTGTTTCAAAACTGTTTTGGTCCACGATTAAAAACAGCTACTATTTGTATTCTTCAACTAATTAAAGCACACGTTCCTTTCACCATTCAAGTGAAGACAACAGGTGTCACGATCTTCTAAAGGATTGGACCAAGGCCCAGCGAGCTTAGAGTTCCACATTATTTAATTCAATAATGGAACATACTAAATAATCAAACAAAGAACAAAGATCTGACAACTGGAGTAGCACATAGGCACTAAACTACAATACAGAAACAATAACCCACAAACACAAGTGGGGAAGGAACAAACTAAATAGGATTCCAAATTAGAGGCAACGACTAACAGCTGCCTCTAATTGGGAACCAACACAAAAACCAACATAAAGACACCTAAACACCCCTGGTCACGTCCTGGCCCCAAACCCCATAGAGAACCCAGAGGGCTCTCTATGGCCAGGACGTGACAGTACCCCCCCCAAAGGTGCGGACTCCGACCGCAACCCAGGAGTCAATGGGGAGGGTTCGGGTGGGCATTTGGTGTCGGTGGCGGCTCCGGTGTGGGCCGTACCGGGCTGAGAAGGCTCACTGGAGGCCCGGTGCGTGGAGCCGGCATTGGATTCACCGGGCTGAGACAGCGCACTGGACTCCTGGTGCATGGAGCCGGGAACAGGAGTCACTGGACTGATCTCACGCACCTCTGGGCCAGTGCGGGGGAGCTAACACAGACGCACCTGGCTGGGCAGACACTCCTCTCGGCGCTTGCACTGCATCTCCCTTCGTGCCACGACCTCTCTCTCATATCCTTCCTGGAACTCCTCGTACGTCCTCCACTCTGGCTCTCTCCTCAGCCCGACCGATAGCCCCATGTGCCCCCCCCCCAAAAAAAAAATCTTTAGGCTGTTGTTGCCTCGAACCCCGGCGTTGTTGCTGTCCTTCCTCTCTCCTTGGCGACTCCCGCCAAGGAAGGGTCTCACAGACCACCAGTATCTCCTCCCAGGTCCAAAACTGCTTCACCTCCTCCATAGGGGCACACTGCTTGGTCCTGGTGTGGTGGGTTATTCGGTCACAATCTTCTAAAGGATTGGACCAAGGCGCAGCGAGCTTAGAGTTCCACATTATTTAATTCAATAATGGAACATACAAAATAATCAAACAAAGATCTGACAACTGGCGTAGCGCATAGGCACTAAACTACAATATAGAAACAATAACCCACAAACACAAGTGGGGAAGGAACAAACTAAATAGGATTCCCAATTAGAGGCAAAGACTAACAGCTGCCTCTAATTGGGTAACAAAACACAAAAACCAACATAAAGACACCTAAACACCCCTGGTCACGTCCTGGCCCAAAACCCCATAGAGAACCCAGAGGGCTCTCTATGGCCAGGACGTGACAACAGGCTATCAGCGTGTCACCCATCACTGTACAATGTGAGCTGTAGGCAGTATGCATTTTGAAAACATACTCAATTGTGGGAAATCTGAATGTTTTATTTCATATTGTGAGGCATGTCTTATCTTGCATCAAAGTAGACTATAGGCAAAATCCTACCATGGAAACGTGGAGGCAATTATTTTATAAAGACTTCATGCGTGAGTTTCAAGTTTATGGGAAGCGTACAATTTATCCTACCATTTTTACCATTCTCTGTGCCAGTTATGATTTTCATATGCGCAATTTCAGTGAAAAAAAAAATCTGAATTAAAATGATGAAAATCTGAATTAAAATGCCATATGTACACATTGAAACACTGTGATCCGTTGGCGGCTAAAGAAATGAGAGCATTGAACTCGTGGCCTATAGGCCAATGCAGCAGTAGGCCTATAGCTTCCATTTCTCTTTCACACTGAGGATTGGTGATTATTGAGGGGGAGATTGTTGGAAAGACTTACTGTGGGGAACTATAAACTTAATATATCATTCACAATGGATGTTAAAACACTTTCCTACATTTCCGCGCTATGGTGCTCAGGCGTGCGCCTCACTCAACATTATCAGGACAGAGAAACCAGACACATGCTCACATGGAGCACTCCAAACAAAAGATCATTTCAAATAAAAAGACACATCTTGGAAAGGATGGTTAACGGAATCCCTGGTCTGTGTGTGTGTGTGTGTGTGTAGGTCAGCGATGGCGCAAGGCAGCGTGTGTGAGGAAGAGTGACCACCTGGGGGTTTCTGACCAGCGCTGTGAGCATCTGCCCCGTCCCGACGCTGGCACTGAGCCATGTAACACTGACTGTCAACTCAGGTAGATACACACACACACACACACACACACACTCTCACTGTATATCTGTTAAACAGACACTAACCCATATAGCCTGTTGCAGGTGGCACATAGCAGGGAAGAGTGAGTGCTCTGCTAAGTGTGGCCCTGGCTACCGGACCCTGGACGTGCAGTGTATGAGGTACAGCTCGGTGAAGAGGCAGAGTGAGAGAGTGGAGGGGAGGGCCTGTTCTGACCTACCCAAACCACAGGCCAGAGAGGCCTGCCACGGCGACTGTCTGCTCAAGAGCTGGCAGTACAGCACCTGGTCCCAGGTCAGTGGAAACTACAGTCAAAGACACACATCATCTAAGTGAAAGATGATTATAATACTTGTTTTCACTATGTGATGCTATTGCACGTTGTCTTGATAAAAAGCCTCTTTATTTTCCATCTTCTCATGCATGACAGATGTTACTTGACTTTTGCTTCCATGTTACTATAAGTGAACATGATATAGACTGGAGGTAAAAGTGGGTATTTTCTACGTTTGGTGCAGTACAAGTTGAGTGGTGATTCTCATGCTGATTCTAACGTGTTGTGACGTGTGCAGTGTTCTAAGACGTGTGGTGGCGGGGCTCGTACCAGGGACTCCTACTGTATGAACAACCTGGGGAGGAGACTGGTGGACAGGGAGTGTAGTGACTCCCAGAGACTGGTCACCGAGAGCTGCAACGACCAGGCCTGCCCTGGCTGGTCAGCCAGCGAGTGGAGCGAGGTAAAGGACACACACACACATGCACCTGCACAAACACACACACACACACACACATAAACACGTCTATAAACACACATTATATAAACATTCCTACACACATAAATACTGTATATACACGCTTTATAAACTATATGCGTATCAATGTAAACACACAGATTTGCTCTAACATGCACACACACACTTTGAGGATAACAATTTACACATTTTACCCACTCACACACGCCCTTCATACACACAAACAAGTTTAGACTTTCTTCAACCTGATCTCATAGTTTCACTTCGGAATTTGCCGTAATTGGATGAACGTCGATTTCTTTGACCCATTAATTCTGCGTGGTTACAGGGTTCAAACAGAAATAACTCAAAGGGTTAAGCTTTGAGCCTCGTCAAGTTTGAGCCAGTGCTGTGCGTTCCTGTTGTTTTGTTTTGTCTTTGGACCTTTTCAAACGTCCAAAATCGACGGCTCTTTGTTGTGACCAACTTGACTTTATTAGTCTTCCTCCAACACCCCATCTTTCCCTCTGTGTCCCCTCCCAGTGCTTGGTGACGTGTGGGAAGGGGATGAAGCACAGGCAGGTGTCCTGTAGCATGGGGGTAGGAGAGGAGAAGCTGAGCGAACACTTCTGTGACCAGAACGCTAAGCCTCTGGCTGTGGGGAGCTGTGAGCTGCCAGAGTGTGCCTCCTGGCAGGTCGGAGTCTGGGGACCGGTGAGTCCAGATGGATCAGTGTGTGTGTGTGTGTGTGTGTGTCTGACAGAATCAGATTATTGGTATGCTTCTGTGTTTGAATCTTAGTGTGTGCATAGGAGTGCAATAGTTAATGTTGGAGTATGTGACATTATAGTGTGTGTTATTTATGTCTTGTTGTACATACAGTATATCCCCTTCTTTTCCCAGTGTGTGTCGCTGGTGTTTGTCTGTGTGTCTGTGTGTGGGGTCAGATTTATTCCGACAGGATGTGAGGGCAGAGTGAAAGCGCTAGGGAGGAAATGGCAGCTCAAGTCAGAGCACACTGCTCCATAACTCACCAGGTTGTTAGGTTTCCCCACTGCCTTAGAAGGAGCCACACACACACACACACACCTTGTGAGTCTGCTAGTACAACACTCTCAGTCTATACGCTAGAGGTCTTTACGAGTCCAAGAAGTTGGACCCAAGGGCAATCAGACCCGACCCGAATGGACCTGAGGATCTCGACCTAGACCTGAGGATAACTCGACCTAGACCTGACCCACATGGACCCAAGTGACAAAATAATATGTTTCAGCAAAGTTGCTCTTCTGGTTAACGAGTCTTTATATGTTGGCTAAGCCTTCTATAACTCAATTAATTTACTTTATTAGCATAAAATAAATATGCTGTAGGCTATGCAGAGCCGTGGTTGTGTCCGTTCTGATCCACTCAGCTGTAATTACATAGACCCCGGGACCTGATGACAATCAAACAGGAGCCAACCCTGACCCGAGGAAAAGTTAGAATTTCAGACCTGAACCCGATTGGGCCGTAGTCGGGTCTCGGCTATGTCTGGTCCACCCAGACCTGTGAAGACCTCTACTATACGCACACCTGGTCCGGAGATTTGAAGTTTGAAATAATTTAATAAATAAATGAATGAGCGAATTAATGAATGTCTTTGACCATTCATTGACTCAACTGAACGAGTTGGCTGGCGGGATACTCAGATACTTCTATTGACAGAGCTGGTATAGATCTGTCTGTTAATACCTATGTAGTCAGAATCTACTGCCCAAATGAACCTATCCTGCAGCACTTCCTCCACCTTCTCAACACCAAATGTGCACCCCTTCACACACATACACACACACACACACACACACACACACACACACACACACACACACACACACACACACACACACACGCAGCGATCTGGGGTAGAAGGTGGGCATCTGGGGAGGTAGTAGGCTTCAATTACATTGAGTTAGACTGGGCTTTGCTGGGCTAGACTCTGGGTGAGTTAAAACTGCGTCCATCCTTCCTTCCTTGAAGTAATCACTGATCTGCTAAGGTTTTGCTGTCTGACCCTGTGTGTCTCTCTCCTGTGTGTTGTTGCAGTGTGCTGTGACGTGTGGCCATGGTTACCAGATGCGGGCTGTGAGGTGTGTGTCAGGGGCGTATGGTGACACGGTGGATGACAGGGAGTGTAACGCTGCGTCCAGACCCAGGGACAGCCAAGACTGTGAGGTGGCACCGTGTCCCTGGGCCTCTCCTCAACACAGCACCGTCCGCCCTGACACCTCTGGTCAGCTCTTCACACAGTGGAGATACGGCTCCTGGACCACGGTGAACACAGCAACAGCCCACACACACACACACACACACCCTTATATAGGCCCATACACACACACACACTTATATAGGCCCATACACACACACACACTTATATAGGCCCATACACACACACACCCTTATATAGGCCCATACACACACACACACATATATAGGCCCATACACACACACCCTTATATAAGCCCATACACACCCACCCTTATAAAGGCCCATACACACACACACACTTATATAGGCCCATACACACACACACCCTTATATAGGCCCATACACACACACACACTTATATAGGCCCATACACACACACACCCTTATATAGGCCCATACACACACACACCCTTATATAGGCCCATACACACACACACCTTATATAGGCTCATACACACACACACACCCTTATATAGGCCCATACACACACACACACACACTTATATAGGCCCATACACACACACACCCTTATATAGGCCCATACACACACACACCCTTATATAGGCCCATACACACACACACCCTTATATAGGCCCATACACACACACACACCCTTATAGAGGCCCATACACACACACACATCCTTATATAGGCCCATACACACGTGCACACCCTTATATAGGCCCATACACACACACACCCTTATATAGGCCCATACACACACACAACTTTACTATATAGGCCCATACACACTCACACCCTTATATAGGCCCATACACACTCACCTATCCAGTAGCCCTCAGACTGGTACAGTGGTTTCTAGAATGCAGCACACACCCCTGCTTCACACACACACTCCCTCATCCTGGCCTCAACCGTCTGTCAGCCTTGTTTAGGCTTCTGTCTGTCTAATGCTTTGCATTGTTTTCCAGTGCAAATGAAAAACAGATCTAAACACCAGGCTTGGGTTTCAAACATGAATCTCAGACTATCAGTAATGTCTGACAGAGAGTCTGTGAGCTCGCATGTCTAAGAGGAGGATAGCGCAAGTGTGGTCCTTCCGAAAAAAACACACGTACATTCCCCTCAGAAGCGATACTGTCATCCTGTCGTGTGAAGTCATGGAAAGTTGGGTGTCATCATTACGATTGGGATACTGTATTCACATGTGTATTTTAGATGGTGCCTTTTGATTGCAGCAGGTATTTACCGCTTGGTAATGTTCACTTTGTCCTCCTGTTGAGTTTGCTCGGGTGCAGCTAGAATACCGCCAGGGGAAAACCTTATAGAGCAGTCTTTAAAGTTGACAGAGAGAGAGAGAATGACCAATTATTCACACAAACAGTTTGGTACAGTTACTGAGTAAGTGGCTGAAGTGGTGTCTCAAACGTTTGTAGAAAGAGACTGTTGTTATATACCAGTATGAGTTGATATACTAAGCTACAGGACTGTTTCGCTAACACAGACTGGAATATATTCCGGGACCCAACTTGAGGAGTTTACTACATCAGTCACAGACTTCATTAATAAGTACATTGATGTCGTTGTCCCCGCTGTGACCGTACCTACAGTACATATCCCAACCAGAAGCACTGAGCTAAAGGCTAGAGCTGCCGATTTTCAAGGAGTGGGGCACTAACCCGGACACTTATATATCTGCTACGCCTTCCGACGGACCATGAAACAGGCAAAGGGTCAATACAGGACTAAGATCGAATCCTACTACACCGGCTCTGACGCTCGTCCGATGTGGCAAGGCCTGCAAACTATCATGGATTACAAAGTGAAACCCAGCCACGAGCAACACTGAACCATGCGTGAGAACACCAGCTGTTTCGGACGACTGTGTGATCTCGCTCTCCATAGGCCAGACGGATGATCAGGATGCGTACTCAGAGCATGCGCTGACCAGCTGGCAAGTGTTTTCAAGTATATTTTGCCCAAGAACGCCAAGGTAACCTGTCTAAATGACTATCGCCCCGTAGCACTCACATCTGTAGCCATGAAATGCTTTGAAAGGCTGGTCATGGCTCACATCAACACCATCATCCCATCATCCCAGACACCCTTGACCCACTCCAATAACGCATATCATCCCAACAGATCCACAGATGACAAAATCTCTATTGCACTCCACACTGCCCTTTCCCACCTGGATAAAAGGAACACCTACGTGAGAATGCTGTTCATTGACTACAGCGTTCAACACCATAGTGCCCTCCAAGCTCATCACTAAGCTAAGGACCCTGAACAGGCCGCCCCCAGGTGGTGAGGGTATGCAACAACACATCCGCCATGCTGACCCTCAACACGGGGGCCCTCATGGGTGCGTGCTTAGTCCCCTCCTGTACTCGCTGTTCACCCAACGACGCCTACACCATTATCAAGTTTGCTGACACGACAGTGGTAGGCCTAAATCATCGACAACGATGATGAGCCTATAGAGAGGAGGTCAGAGACCTGGCAGTGTGATGCCCAGACAACAACCTTTCCCTCAACATCAGCAAGACAAAGGAGCTGATCGTGGACTACAGGAAACGGAGGGTCGAGCACGTCGACATCCACATCGACAGGGCTGTAGTGGAGCGGGTTAGGAGCTTCAAGTTCATTGGTGTCCACATCACTAAGGACCTATCATGGTCCAAACTCACCAACACAGCCACGAAAAGTCCTCTTCCCCCTCAGGAGCCTGAAAAGATTTAGCATAGGTCCTCAGATCCTCTAAAGTAATACAGCTGCACCATTGAGAGCATCTTGACTGGCTGCATCACCGCCTGGTATGGCAACTGCTCGGCATCCGACCACAAAGCGCTACAGTGTGTAGTGCGTTTTGCCCAGTACATCACTGGGGCGGGGCTCCCTGCCATCCAGGACCTCTATACTAGGCGGTGTCAGAGTAAGGCCCTAAATATTTTCTCCAGCCACCCAAGTCATAGACTGTTAACTCTGCTACAGCACGGTAAGCAGTACTGATGCACCAAGTTTGGAACCAACAGGACCCTGAACAGCTTCTAACACCAAGCCATAAGACTGCTAAATAGTTAGTTAATAAAATAGCTACGCGGACTATCTGCATTGTCCATTTTTGCAGTAACTTTTTTTGACTCATCACATACGCTGCTGCTACTGTTTACTACCTGTCACCTTATTCCTAGTTATATGTACATACACACCTCAGTTACCGCGTACTCCTGCACATCGACTCAGTACTGGTACCCCTTGTGTATAGACAGCCAAGTTATTGTTACTCATTATGTATCTATTATTACTTTTATTATTACCTGTTTTACTTTTCTATTATTTCTCTATTTTCTTTCTCTCTGCATTGTAGGGAAGGGCCAGTAAGTAAGCATTTCACTGTTTGATTTGTACTATTAGATATAGAAGGGAGACAGTTTGACACAATACTTTTACTATAAGTCGGATCTTAAATGTCTGTGTGTTCCTCTGTGTGCCTGTCTCAGTGCTCTGTCTCCTGTGGGAAAGGGAAGCGTGCCCGCTACGTCAGCTGTCGGGATGCCCAGGGTGGAGTGGCAGACGAGTCCTACTGTGCCCAGCTGCTCCGGCCCCCAGAATCCTCAGCCTGCTTCAGCCCGTGTGGCCAGTGGCGCTCCTGGGAGTGGTCTCCTGTATGTTATAGTTGTAATTTTTCACATTCTATTATTATAAATATATGTCAACAGCTTTTTGTAGTAAAGTTGCCTTTACTACTAAAAGATTACATCACTTAATGTCTGATGATTTTATCTGCCTATTCTCTGCCCAGTGTTCAATGATATGACCTTGTCTATTCTCTGCCCAGTGTTCAATGATATGACCTTGTCTATTCTCTGCCCAGTGTTCAGTGATATGACCTTGTCTATTCTCTGCCCAGTGTTCAGTGATATGACCTTGTCTATTATCTGCCCAGTGTTCAGTGATATGACCTTGTCTATTCTCTGCCCAGTGTTCAGTGATATGACCTTGTCTATTCTCTGCCCAGTGAACAGTGATATGACCTTGTCTATTCTCTGCCCAGTGTTCAGTGATATGACCTTGTCTATTATCTGCCCAGTGTTCAGTGACATGTGGTGTGGGCCGGGCCACCAGGCAGGTGGTGTGCAGTAACTACCACCACCAGGTTGACGAGTCCTTCTGCGATCAGGACGAGAGGCCCAGCACAGAGCAGGAGTGTACAGCCGCCCCCTGCCCCTCCGTGTACCGCCAGAGGCCCAACGACCAGCCCTACAGCCCCCACGACCCCGCCAGCCACCCGGGACACAGCAGCTGGAACGTCCCCTCGGCAGACAACCAGTGGAGGACGGGACCCTGGGGAGGAGTATGTACAGAACCATAGGACCATGTCACCTGACCATGTCACCTGACCAGGACCAGGGGAGAGAATCATTCCTGGTCGTGTTACATGGTCAAGAAAACCCCCTGGCACTTCGATACCATCTCCATTCACTGCTCTGTCTCACTTAATTGTCTAACTGCGTGCTGCTGTATCTCACATAGAGATCTCTTACTGAGACAGCAAGGATGTGATGTGTAACTGTAACTGGTTGCAGAAAGTACCTGCTGCGTAGTTCAAGGCTGTTCTATGTGTCACGTTATCCTTCTAAGGCCGATGCTTTCCATCTGTGTGTGGACCAAGTGTACTGTAACTCCACAGCTGGCTTTGGTTTAGATTGCAGCTGGTCTGTACAAAGTTGTCCGTGTGTGTTTCCCTCTCTCTGTAACACACACTCTGTGCCCGTCCACAGTGCTCCAGTACGTGTGCGGGGGGCTTCCAGAGGAGGGTGGTGGTGTGTCAGGATGCGGAGGGTCGCAGCACCAGTCACTGTGACCAGAGGGTCAAACCTGCCGAGTCCAAGAACTGCGACTCAGGACCCTGCCCTCTATGGAACTACGGCGTCTGGGGAGAGGTGAGTACACAGGCAGTACAAGGACTATGTGCATTCCTTTCCTGCAGTCAAATGACCTAGTGGCCTCATGGGTGGAATGTTATTAATATTTCATACTTAGTTTTTATTTATTTTTTACACTGACAATCCAGTGTTTCTATGTCAAACGGTTTTGTTATATTTCAGTCTTCTGTGATGTATATACATTGTAGTATTGGGATGCAAACTGAAAATATTATACATTCAACTCTATATCTGGTACAAGTCCATAGCCATGTGAGTGAGGTGTACACTTTTGTTTCAAAGTAGATTTGTTTAAGACTACCAAGAAACACTCTGTGTGACGCTGATTTAACCCACTGCAGTAAAAGGTTATTAAGCAGATCTGCTTCTGTTAAACAACGCAACAACATTACAGTCCACTACTAAACTACAGATACCCATTTCAGACTCCTGGGCATGCGTTACAGTCCACTACTAAACTACAGATACCCATTTCAGACTCCTGGGCATGCGTTACAGTCCACTACTAAACTACAGATACCCATTTCAGACTCCTGGGCATGCGTTACAGTCCACTACTAAACTACAGATACCCATTTCAGACTCCTGGGCATGCGTTACAGTCCACTACTAAACTACAGATACCCATTTCAGACTCCTGGGCATGCGTTACAGTCCACTACTAAACTACAGATACCCATTTCAGACTCCTGGGCATAGTCTAAAGTCACTTCCTTTCCTCTGCACCTCTTCATCATCTAATCCTGCCCTGAAAGAAGATCTATTTACATACTGTACTTAGTAGCCTGTTGAATACTCAGTGACCCCCCTCATCTCCCCTTGTCGCCTCTCAGTGCACCCAGACGTGTGGCGGAGGCAGGAGGACGCGCCAGGTGGTATGCCAACGGCCTAATGGTCAAAGACTCAACGACCACAACTGTGACATCCTGGACAAGCCTCCCGACGTGGAGCAGTGTAACCTGGACCTGTGCCCGGGCAGCGCATCCTGGCACCGCCGACCATGGAAGCCGGTACGATAGTACTTCCTCTTCCCTAACTCCCCCTTGACTTCCTCCTTCACTGGGGCGCATCACCGTGAGTAGACATGGGGGTGTGCTTAAATTTCAGCAATTGTACTTCTCACCGTCTGCTAGCAGCTAGCGACTAGCAGCTAGAGCCTAGCGGCTAGCTTACTGTGTTTTAGTAGTTCTGTAAGAGAGTCAAATGGAGTGCTAGCATCAGCGCTAGGCTACGTTAGCCCCAGCCCACCCACACTGGGCCCTGCAGTGGCATGGTGCTGATTAGAAACAAGGGAGAGGGAGAACACACACAGAATGCTGCTCCACATTGGGAATCATCAGAAACACATGGTTCCCATTTGGAACTTAGGCTCCAAATTAAAACTATAAATTAGAAGGACAATGTTGTCCAACAATGCCATATATTTGTAGAGGCAAATTAATAACTCAAAATATATTTATTTCATATGTGAAGCGTGAAGTACATTTTTTTTGTGATTGCTGTCTCACCCTGTAACCGAAGTACACAAATGTATATTTGTGTATAAGAGTTTTTAATATTATTACTTTATCAAACAGCAACAAATGACTGTTACTGTATTTTGTGTATGTGTCTTTGTACAGTATGATTTTATTTTTAGTGGCTAGGTTTCATAACTGAATATGATATTTCATATTTCTACTGGTGCTTTTCGGTCTGATCTTTTAAGTCTCATGAACAATGACAGTTTGTACAGAGGAACATTTTTTAAAAACAACAGTATGTTTTGTTAGTATTTTTTATGTTATGAAAATAGTTTTTTTTAAAGACTCATAAATTAAGGATAAAATGCAGTTTTCAAAAAAGTGTCATCTCTCTTAGAATGTAATATTTAAGATGTTTTCACAGTTCTACAATCTCTGTGTAGCCCTCATGTGCGCCCAAAGTTTTAACTCATTAACTGCCAATGAATTATAAATCACAAAATGTAAAAACAGTAACTATAGGACACTATAGATAGTCTAGATATAACACTTTATTTTAGGGTTAAATTTGAATTGGCAGATGTTTGAAATGCTTAGACAAATACTGTTACTGAAATAGGAAGAAAGCTATAATGCCCGTGCAAGGCAAATATCAGGTGCGTAAAGTCATGTTAACTAGTTCTGTAGCTACAACGGCTAGGCGCTCACCTTCTCCACTTCAGGGATCACAAAACTGAACATCGTACAGGGATCACTGGTTCGGCAAAACACTCAACATCACCTCAGAATATACTCTCACCCTCACCAGTACACGTGTTGTACATTTCCTGTCTTCTCGTAAGTGTGTTAATTGGTCAAAGTGGCACAAACGATTTGAACGTTTGCCTTGTACGGTGAGCACTTTGTCTCTCTTGTATAACTGCACTAAAGTAAAGGAGAATTCTACATCAAAATGCTGTTTACATTTGGGTTTCTATAGAAACACCAGTCGGCCATTTTGATGTCAGAGAATGTGTCATTTTCTCTTTACCTGTGATTAATTGGCTGTAAGGACTCTTAACAGACTGACATAACAGTAGGTTGGCCAATATGTTCAGCACAAGAGTCACTATAAAAATGGTTTTATTGTAGAACTTATTCACAGGTCATATAGCTGATATATTTATCTAGTTTACAGTGCATTTGGAAAGTATTCAGACCCCTTTACTTTTTCTACATTTTGTTACGTTACAGCCTTATACTTAAAAGTGTATATATACAAAAAAATACTCAGCAATCTACACACAATACCCCATAATGACAAAGCAAAAACAGGTTTTTAGACATTTTTGCAAATGTATATTAAAATAAATCACATTTACATAAGTATTGAGACCCTTTACTCAGTACTTTGTTGAAGCACCTGTGGAAGCGATTACAGGCTCAATATTTCTTGGTTATGACGCTACAAGCTTGGCACACCTGTATTTGGGGAGTTTCTCCCATTCTTCTCTGCAGATCCTCTCAAATCTGTCAGGTTGGATGGGGAGCATCACTTCACAGCTATTTTCAAGTCTCTCCTGAGATGTTCAATCGGGTTCAAGTCCAGGACATTCAGAGACTAGTCCCAAAGCCACTTCCTGCATTTTCTTGGCTGTGTGCTTAGGGTTGTTGTCCTGTTGGAAGGTGAACCTTTGCCCCAGTCTGAGGTCCTGAGCGCTCTGGAGCAGGTTTTCATCAAGGCTCTCTCTGTACTTTGCTCCGTTCATCTTTCACTCGATCCTGACTAGTCTCCCAGTCCCAGCTGCTGAAAAACATCCCCACAGCATGATGCTGCAACCACCATGCTTCACTGTAGGGATAGTGCCAGGTTTCCTCCAGACGTGACGCTTGGCATTCAGGCCAAAGCGTTCAATCTTAGCATCATCAGACCAGAGAATCTTGTTTCATGGTCCGCTTGGAGTTTTGGCAAACTCCAAGCGGGCTGTCATGTGACGTTTACTGAAGAGTGGCTTCCATCTGGCCACTCTACCATAAAGGCCTGATTGTTGGAGTGCTGCAGAGGTGGTTGTCCTTCTGGAAGGTTCACCCATCTCCACAGAGGAACTCTGGAGCTCTGTCAGAGTGACCATTGGGTTCTTGGTCACCTCCCTGACCAAGGCCCTTCTCCCCGATTGTTCAGTTTGGCCGGGCGGCCAGCTCTAGGAAGAGTCTTGGTGTTTCCAAACTTCTTCCATTTAAGAATGATGGAGGCCACTGTGTACTTGAGGACCTTCAATGCTGCAGACATTTTTTGGTACCCTTCCCCAGATATGTGCCTCGACACAATCCTGTCTCGGAGCTCTACGGACAATTCCTTCAACCTCATGGCTTGACTTTTGCTCTGACATGCACTGTCAAATGTGGGACCTTATATAGACAGGTGTGTGCCTTTCCAAATCATGTCCAATCAATTAAATTTACCACAGGTGGACTCCAATCAAGTTGTAGAAACATCTCAAGGATGATCAAATAAAACGGGATGCACCTGAGCTCAATTTTGAGTATCATAAGAAAGTGTCTGAATACTTATGAATAAGGTATTTCTGTTTTTTATTGGTAATAAATGTGCAAGAAATTCTTAACCTGTTTTCGCTTTGTTGTTATGGGGTATTGTATGTAGATTGATGGAAAATAAATGTAATCCATTCTAGAATAAGGCTGTAACGTAACACAATGTGGAAAATTGGAAGGGTGTGAATACTTCCCGAAGGCCCTGTATGTTAATGCAGTATCAAGATAAATGCAGTCTATTATGGTGCACAAACATCAAACTATGCAATCCAGTTTTTAAAGCTCTACGGTTTTATTGTAGATGAACTTCCTGTAGATGTGGCTTTCATCTTAATTAAAGTCTGATAGCTCAAAAGATACAGCTAACTGAATTGGTATCTGCAAATCTCGTACTAACTGAAGCACACAAATACCTCTCTCATGATATTGTAGTCATTTGTTGCTGTTTCACTCTTTCTGGGGCCAGTTTTTATATGTCTGAAGGATCTTTCAAATGAAACGTATTTATTTGTTTACAATAGTTTATTTATTGTTGCAGCTTTAATGTTTTATTTGTTTCAGTTTAGATATATGTAACACTTGGGTTGAACTATCTGTCATAACCTTCGTAGTGCTGTCGTGAACCTGACCTGGCATCCGCTAACTGCTCCATACATTTGAAAACAATTCATGAACAACTACTACGTCTTGCTTGATGTCTAGCCAGCCAGTCGTCATATATTATATTTGATGTCCTACGACCACAGGGGGTTGCTGAGGGGAAAACGGCTCATAATAATGGCCAGAACGGATCAAATGGAATGGCATCAAACACCTGGAAACCATTTGTTTGATGTATTTGATACAATTCCACTGATTCCGCTCCAGTTATTACCACAAGCCCGTCCTCCCTAATTAAGGTGCCACCAACCTCCTGTGCCTACGACAGTATAAGAAATACTAAGTGAAACATGGTTTCACAAGGTGTCGTGTGTGATAGCAAGGTGAAGTCTTTCTGACACATAGTTCATTTGAAGTGTTACCAAAATGGCTCTGTGTTTGTGTTGACCGTAAGCTCTCCTGTGAGGTCCACTCTGGACTCTCTTTGCCTCTTCCTCCTTCCTTCCCAAGACATTCACTCCATCCAAGACTCCTACTCCGCCTCGCCAGCCCGGTTGCCACCTCGCGGCTCCCAACTTTTTTACCCAAGGTGCTTAGTGATAGTGCTGTGGGGCAACAGTGCTTTGCTTCTTTTTTTTTTGTGTTCAAATGTTATTCCTCTTTTTCTATTTATTTCATTCACATGCGAAAATACATAAACATGTTGAAATAGCTTTTCCCACTGTAAGGAATATTAAAGAAACATAACGGTTGTGACATTTGTGTTGTTTTTCCATGTGGTATCATGCTGTGATACTTGGCAAGTGCATTTTGCTCCATTACTTCAAAGTCATATTGTTGAGCATGTACTTTCTATGCTCATCGTAATATAGAAAATAGCATCATATCTGCTCTGTAGGCTTATCTGATCTGATACGTTCTAAAATATATACTATACTGAGCAAAAAGTACTGAGACCTAAAGGCCCACATCTGAAGCAAGCTGAACCCCCCCCGCCCAAAGGTTGTACACAGGCTAAACAAACTTCAGACACAAACTTCAAGATAACTGTTTCGGTTGAATTATATCCTTATGGCATTTCACACACAATATATAATGCTATATTTATTGATAGAAAGGAATGAATCAATGTCAATCATGTCCTTTCTTAAACAGAAAAAAATCCATTGCAGTACCTCCTGATGTCTCTATACACCTCATTGAGATCCAGCAATCGGAGCTTTTCTGAATAGCATTAAAGTGTGCTTTCTAACGTAGCATAAACAGCATAAATTAAAACCCACACTAAATAATATTGGTCCATTACTTGCATATGTGGTAATCCATACATGCATATGACTGGCGCGCTGCAGACAACTACCCAAATGTCTATATCTAATTGGAACCAAGCCTATTCAATCTCTTTACATAAACATATTACCATAAACACTTCAATCACTTACATAGATTCAGTCCTCAAAAATGGTTGTCCCATATTCATAACAATGGTCGCTGTCTGCTTATAAGTATATTGTGGTATCATTGGGATCAATATCATCTAGCCAGTCATAAACTATACTGCTTAGCCTAACTGCTCGTGAATACATACTGTACAGTATTCCTGTCTGTATGTATGCCTCCTTTAGGTTATAGAACTGTACTGTTCACCGTACACCTATAGCGATGGCTCGGTTGACAGTAGTTCAGTTTGTGGTCCTTGGTATTTGACCAACCATTGACCTCACTACCTTGAGCAGTCTATCTAATGATCAGAAACGCTAGTCGTCTTTTTGGGACATGCTTGATATAAATATGGTCTGTACACTTTCTACCTATCATTTTTAAGTTATTTCCACCCCTGTCACATAGTGTAAAACGGACAGCAGGCTTTATTCATATCGTTATTATCTATTTTTTACATAATTTTATTTAGCAAATACTCAAGAGAAAACATACTTACTCCAAATCAAACTTTGGCACTGTCTGGCACATCTGTTTACAATTGTAGTAATAGGGCTCTCTCCGTAATGCCTTTGGCTGGAGACCAACAGAGTATTCCATTTTACTACAACAATATTTGGTATAAATCAATGTTGGCAAGCATGTTATATTTGAAGAGGTCCCAAATTGAAACCTGAAAAAAGTGTTTATGGAATATTGTTGATGGATTAATTTATGCCTTTCGTCTGTTGTAGTTTTTCATGCTTCCACATATAGAGGACGGTATTCTAACAGGACAAATAAAAGAAGCTGAGCCAATACCTCAGCTAATACCATGGAGTTGACGTTTTTACCCTTTTATACTGGCCTCTAATAGCCATGTATCTATAACCAATTTTTAGCTTTGTACAAATTACATTTTTTAGGGTGGACAAATGCTATCCCCCATCCCCACTTCTAAGCAGTATGCTAAGCTATGCTATAACCCATACAGCGACAGGGAAGTCAGTGTATGAGCGTAGACATGAACCTGAAACCCTGAGGTAATTATTCTGCTTCTAAGCAGTATGCTAAGCTATGCTATAACCCATACAGCGACAGGGAAGTCAGTGTATGAGCGTAGACACAAACCTGAAACCCTGAGGTAATTATTCTGCCCAACGGTTCAGTTACGTAGGGAATCACGCATAACATTTACATAAGATGAATGTAAACAAGATGAAAGTTAAGATTCCTTTTCTGTGAAATGTCGTGTTGAAAGAAAGTCCTGTATCAAGTGTTGAGACGCCACTTTTATTAGAGCCTTATGGTCTGTCTGGTGAGCGAGAGGAAATAGCATAGCTTTGGAGCTTTCGGATTGCCTGAAATACTTCTTGTGGTTGCCATAATTGAACCTTACCTTACTTTGAGGGGTGGCCCTTCACTTTTTTATTTATTCTATTTTTATTTAACCTTTGTTTATACAGGTTTTTCTCATTGAGATAAAAATCTATTTTTCAAGAGAGACCTGGTTAGTGATCTCAAATAATTTGGTACTTTATTAAGCTATAGTAACAACTTGAGTTTTCGCAGTGATTAGCATTTTCAATCATTGAGACAGTATTCCCTAACAAACAGTCATGAATGAGTTAGATGCTGGACTGCAGATGCCTCCATATGGAATTCCTGTAATCTTTGTGGCTATGTATATACAGTTTGTTTCCATGCTTCACAAAGGGATTTCTTTTCTCAAGTGGTAGTTGTATGGGTTAAACCTTGTCATGGACTTACCTGGCGAAGATGATTAGGGTGTCTTGTGGCATTCTTCAGTCAGGGTTTATCCAATTTAACAATCAAGTAATGTAAGCATTCACTGACACCGAAGAGAATGACTCACCAAAGACAGGAAATCATTGACATTTATTGCACAGATTTTGGTGGTCAAACACAGTTTAGAAGCAGAAAGTTCCACACAAAAAACATTAGCAACAATGTAAACATTTAAAGTAATGATGATTGTTTTAAAAACAGTTTGCAAAAAAAAATGTGAGTGAAGCAACATTAACCAACAATAATGCAGTGTGTGATGAATTAATGAAAACCATTTCCTGCTGTGAGTGAGGGTTCCCAAGGAGAGCAATCTAGGTTGAAGAGATCGCATTGGTTCAAATTAAATCCACATGCACAACATAGACATACTTGACTTTGGCCTGAGGCCACTTGCAGACAAATTCCCCAAACCTGTCACCCTGGGGTCAGATGGTCGTGACATCATTGAGCTTGTGTTTCCTGATCTAGCCCATATGCCAGTCTAGCAACTGGAACTAGCTAGGACCTGGAGACTCTGAGGTTCCCTCAGCCCCAGTTCTTCAAGCATGGTTCTTGTCATAGCTTAGGTTTGAAACCAGAGCAGGAGGCTACTAATGTTACATTTGGGCCCTTTAGTGATTGTTTATTTGATGTTAAACCAAACGATGCAATTCATTAGTTGTATTGGTCAATAGTTGATTGCTGTATCTGGTAGGACTCGGCTTGCCAGGAGACACCAAACCAGATGCTGCTTTTAGCTGTTATCTGAGGCAACATCTTTGGACATGAGTAGAGCTTTGACAGCAGCATTAAAGTCTGTATCAGAAGGCCAAACAGTTGGAAAACATGGAGAATAACATATATATTGAAAGAAGAGAGAAGAGTTATTTTTTTAATTTTTAAGTTTCTCCATTATTACATTTCCTGTCTGTTTCAAATCAAAGTAATGCGTTTTTGGCATGGGATTTCATTCCAGAACAACTGTAATAATAGTATGATGCTCTTCGCCAACATTGATGATCCAAGCTTTTCTTTCTTCCAATTTATTGCAATTTAGAGAGCAATTATATTATGCTGCCAGGCCTCAATAGAAACAAATTACCAACAAAAGACATGGCTTGCATACAAAGATTGATTTGTTTGTATCCCTGATCGACTAACAAAACAAGCATATCTTGACATGTTTGACTGAAAGAGAAATAGACACGATATTTATATGTTACATATGGAGAATAAATATTAAACGTCAGCAGTGGAGAAAGTACTTTATGTAAACCAGTGACCCTACTTTCTTTATGGACATCTGCCATCGAGCACGGTCGACGTCAAACCTCAGTGTTTGATATATAGTCGGCTCTACTGTATGTGGCCTAGTCCTCTGAATTCACTCATATAGACATAACCGCTAATGCAGTCTCAGTGAGGTAGGGTGATGACATAAAATGGCCCAAACCTTTGAGAGCAGGAGTTTCCTCGCAACCACAAAGAAGTTCTGGATACAGAGCAGAGAAAGGGGAGAAAAATCAAGAAAGGGGAAGTGACTAGTTTAGGCAGATATTTGTTTCGCAAGGGGGATAAAATGAGAAAGATCAAGAGAGGGGAAGTGACTAGTTTAGGCAGATATTTGTTTCGCAGGGGGATAAAATGAGAGATGTAGGGTAAAAATCTGGAAGCGTTTAACCCAGGCTTTCCCTGGCTCTTCCAATGATCGGGGAACAGGTCCCCTCTTAAGAGCGGCTGCTTTTTCTCAACTAGCATCGCAACACATCTGAGAGAAGGTCTCTAAAGCTTATGGGGTGGTGAATCGTCTCTGGAATGGGACTTAAGTGCATGTTCCTCTCACCTCGTCTTTACCGGAGACGTGATGGGATTATTCAAGTTGGGTCAGGTTGATGTACTGTACCTTGGGAGTTGGACTGTATTAAACTCACCATCTTTGTGAAAGAGATTTGTTTTCTTTCAAACTTGGTTTAGTGGGAAAGAGTTTGATGGATGAAGTGTCCTAGAAGAGCGTGGTAACCTACTCAAAGTAACAGATCTCCCTTGAAAGTAGGGCTTATCACGTTTCACCTCACATCTTACCATAGGCACTCGACACCACTGCTTTCTGATGTGGCGTCAGTGTATTACTCTTTATACAATAGACGTCAGTGTATTACTCTTTAATAGAAGTTCACATCGCGCAATGTTCAGTTCTCCTCCCATATCGTCCTACAGCGTCGTATTCGCCCGAGTAAATTGCAAGCCCATTTCAAAGGCTATAGGTTCCTTAAAATATACAGTCCGGAACTCTGTGAGGCAGCCATTGGTGGGTAAATATTATATCTGATGTGTTCCAAGCCAAGGAATAGTAGTTTTCTTTTGACTTTGTAGTCACTGCTATTATGTAAAAAAATATACATTTTACTGTTGAGGACACATCATTATTCTCAAGATTTACAACCACTTTTTGAGTCTGCTGAGCCCAGCTGCAGATTGAACTTTTGTTGCACATCTTCAAAGACTGCTGTAGTGGGGGTGGGTGGAATCAAAGGGAGATAGCATAGCGGGCTTGGTAAACACACCAGCGACACACAACAACATCACTCCCATAACGCCCCCATAAAAGCTAGCGGTGTAAACAGAGTGTTCAGCTTAGAGGAATGTGTTAATGAGACACACACAGACCAGGTGTTGACGTTCAACCACCTCTAAAGTACAAAGACCTCTAACAACAATGGGATCGTCCCACAATGAACATGCAACACTTTCACATTTTTCTTGTCTATTTGAGAGAGGAAAATGTCACCCTTTGACTGATAACTGGACTGTAGCTTTTTGGTTGAAACGCTATTTTTCTGTGGCGTAATTCCATTATCAGGACCAGGACGAACCAGGCCGAAAAAGAATGCAAGCTTGGCTGTGAAAGCGCTCCTTGTCTTTGGCTTGCGAGCTGGTCTCTACAATAAATTAGGCTAGAGTTTGGGTTAAACCGGCGTTGAGTAAGAAGAATTGGCTGGATGGAATTTGGAAGGATAGAATTTGTAAGGAATAGGGACCCTTGGAGATCCTGCGCGAAAAGATCAATTTAGAACCTCACGCCTGTTCCGTCTTTTTAGTTTGGCTGTCAGAAATCAGGTTCACTACCATGGCCTGGCAAAACTTTACCAGACAGCAGTGGTTTGCTCAATTGAGCACCAATGGATTTTTTCTGGAATGGGACATGGAAATTTGAAATTGGTTCCAGGTGGATGTTTGGACAGGCTGAAAAACGGGTCGTTTTTTGTCATTCCAAAAGTTGACTTAAGGTTGCTCAGTTTATCTGTCCCGAGTGGTGTTGACTTAAAAAGAGAAGTGTGCTGGGGAAACTAAATATGCCCTCTTTTTGGGTTGTTTATTTGAGTTTCTGACCATGGCAGAGGCACAGTTTGGCAACAACGGGAGACTACGCGTTTGATTTTAGTTTACTATTTTAATTTTCCATCACAAGCAGCCTGAAGCTCCTGTAGTGAACATTTTGATAACTTTGTTAACACCGACCAAGAATTGTTTAGACGCTGCAATATCCTTTTCAATCATCATTACCCTGACAGTGAACTCCATGGTGAGGCCAACATGACTGTAGGTGGGTCATTCCACGAAATTAACTTGGTAACTTGGTGAAAGAAAGTTGTATTTCACCTCGTTTTAACATTCTGAAGAGCACATGCTCAACTTAATAGAAACATGTTTTCCTATCCCAAGAGGTTAAATAAGAAAAAAATAATAGTAAGTGCCTATTAGGTCTGGGCAGTAAACTGCATTTTACTACCAGATTGGATTTTTACTTTTCCTTACATAACGTTTTTTTCAATGTTTGGTTTGTCTAAGGCACTGCAGTGCTTGAGGCGTCACTACAGACCCAGGTTCAATCCCAGGCTGTGTCGCAACCGACCGCGGCTAGGAGACCCATGCGGCAGCGCAACATTTGGCCCAGCGTCGTACGAGTTAGGGGAGGGTTTGGCTGGCCGGGATGTCCTTGTCCCATCGCGCTCTAACGATCCCTTGTGGCGGGCCGGGGGCATGCACGCTGACTTCGGTCGGCAGTTGTACGGTGTTTCCTCCGACACATTTGTGCGCCATGATCATAAAGGATAATAATTGTTCTGATAAAGGAAAAGTTACCTTTGCACAAAATAGGGCATTTTAAAATTATAGCAAATGAGTAAATTAAATGCAGGAATGTATGCAAATGCTTTAAATAATATTTGGTTGAAGTTTGATTGTATAAAACAATCAAAAGAGGGAAAGACCCATTAAACCACTTAGAATGTATTTGTTACCAACCTAGGGTCATGCGCTACCCATGAAGCATATAAATAACTTTTATTATTCAAAAACATAAAATACTGTCATACCGTAAAAAATAAGGAAATATTGTGATATGATATTTTGGTCATATAGCCCAGCCCAGTGCCTATTAAGTGCAAAATAAAGTACAAGGGTTAACCGTAACAGTCAAAAGTTTGGACACACCTACTCATTCAAGGGTTTTTCTTTATTTTTTATTATTTTCTACAGAATTTTCTGTAGAATAATAGTGAAGACATCAACACTATGAAGTAGCACATATGGAATCATGTTGTAACCCAAAAAGTGTTAAACAAATCTAAATATATTTTAGATTTTAGATTCTTCAAAGTAGCCACATTTTGCCTTGATGACAGCTTTGCACACTCTTGGCATTCTCTCAACCAGCTTCACCTGGAATGCTTTTCCAACCATTTTGAAGGAGTTCCCACATATACTGAGCACTTGTTGGCTGCTTTTCATTCACTCTGCGGTCCAACTCATCCCAAACCATCTCAATTGGGTTTAGTTTGGGTGATTGTTGAGGCCAGGTCATCTGATGCAGCACTCCATCACTCTCCTTCTTGGTCAAATAGTCCTTACACAGCCTGGAGGTGTGTTGAGTCATTGTCCTGTTGAAAAACATCTGATATTCCCACTAAGCGCAACCAGATGGGATGGCGTATTGCTGCAGAATGCTGTGGTAGCCATGCTTGTTAAGTGTGCCTTGAATTCTAAATAAATCACAGACAGTGTCACCAGCAAAGCACCCCCACACCATCACACCTCCTCCATGCTTCACCGTGACAACCACACATGCGGAGATCATCCTTTCACCAATCTGAGTCTCACAAAGACATGGCTGTTGGAACCAAAAATCTCAAATTTGGACTCTTCAGACCAAAGGACAGATGTCCACCGGTCTAATGTCCATTGCTTGTGTTTCTTGGCCTAAATAAGTCTCTTCTTCTTATTGTTGTCCTTTAGTAGGGATTTCTTTGCAGTAATTCTACCATGAAGGCCTGATTCACGCAGTCTCCTCTGAAGAGTTGATGTTGAGATGTGTCTGTTACTTAAACTCTGTGAAGCATTTATTTGGGCTTCAATTTGAGGTGCAGTTAACTCTAATGAACGTATCCTCTGCAGCAGAGGTAACTCTGGGTCTTCCTTTCCTGTGGCGGTCCTCATGAGACCCAGTTTCATCATAGCGCTTGATGGTTTTTGCGACTGCATTTGAAGAAACTTTCAAAGTTCTTGAAATATTCCGGATTGACTGACCTTCATGTCTTAAAGTAATGATGGACTGTCATTTCTCTTATTTGAGCTGTTCTTGCCATAATAGGGACTTGGTATTTTACCAAATAGGGCTATCTTCTGTATACCACCCCTACGTTGTTAACATTAAGAAGGAAAGAAATTTCACAAATTAACTTCGAACAAAAAAAAGGAATAGTTTCACTATATTAAAATGAGAGTTCAGTTCACGTAAAAGGGTTGACCTTAAAATGAGGGACAGGTATTTTCCCCCTTTACTATTAATCATTAATCACATGAAATCAATTATAATGTTCAGAAATGGCATTGTCAAAGCAACAAATTAACTAGGGCGTTACAATGATTTATTAAGAGGGTTCAAATCTTCATAAAAGTGCACTGAGGGACTGCAAGTCTTTATTCATATACAAAATAATATTTATTGAGTTCTCCATGTGGTCTATATTAAAGGGTACTTAATTTAATATACTATGCTTTCAATATTAGTGTACAATTCCTACTTAAAATATCAAAGGAAAGCAAAAGGGATTTTTTTCGTGGAAGGACCCTTATAGAAATGTCCCTATTTTGACCTTTGGTACCTAAATATACTTATGTCATTGGTTTGTGCCAACTGTTTTGTGAAGATTTGTGATTTAATACCAGTTCATTTGAATTAATAGAACCTACTTACTCATTTGGTAATTATCTAAGGATTTCTGGATGCAAGATTTGGACCGCATTGACCAGGGTTGGATTGGACTGTATTTGTGTTAGTATGAGGTGTTGGTTAGTGTTTCGTCCAATGCATGGAGATCAGGCCTGTGTGTGGCTATTTTGGCCATGACGATGAAAGATCTATGATTCTGACATTCCTCCACACCACAGCGCTCTGCCCTTACCAGCTGTTCCCACGTCGACAACATGTGTTGTTTTAACTTCTGTCTTTGAAACTTCCCTGCAAAACAGGACCTTGAACAGGAAAAGCAGCCTGCAATAGCTCACTGGCGTATGTCTTACCCTCTGAGCTCTGCAAACATCTTATTTTCCCCACAGTGACACTGACGATGCTGTAATGAGATCATAGTATTACTATCTCTCTCTCAGTATATCTTGTTCACTGAAATGTGTACAAATTGCATTGTTAGGAGGATCATACACCTTGATTATCTTCAATACGGTTGAGATGACCATATTTTTTAAGAAGTTGTTGCCAATTACTATAAATAGTATTTGGGTATCTGTTTGCTAGAACAGATTGTAATATTCTGGACAATCTTCGCACAATCGTGAGTTTGTTCTTCTATCAGGCCAGCTCTGATCCCCTTTGAAGAGACAGTGTACTGTAACTATGGTTATCATATGCTTGGCATTACCATTCCGGTTGCACTGCGAGCACTCCGCAATGTGATAGGAATTCAGCCTTGGCACTCACATGTTCTGAGATATGGTATTTGTTAGAACTCGTGAATATAGGATCAACTTTAGGGGGGAAAAGTCTGCTCCCACACTACAGGTGCTATTAACCCATGTTAAGTCCACCTCTACTAAACATGACACTAGTTGACTTCAAAATCCACCTGAAGTTGAAGGCATAAGCCTTCAGTACCAGTAATCTGATCCAGTGTCTGTTCCAATATTACAGATTATTTTTATTACATTATTTCCTTTTCTATGTACTCTTTCAGTCTTTACATGTTGTACCACAATTTGACCATAAGTTATTGAATTGCAGTAAATAGGTACATCCCTAAACTGGTTTTAAGTCAGAGTGGACGGCATGAATTTCCAAAAGCCACACCCTAATTAATTAAAGTTGCATATGCTGTGGCGTAGTTGTATTGGCTGAACAACAGATAATGGTCTCATAGGTTACCCAATAGCGTGGTCTCTCTATGCCATTGGCTTACCTGTCCTCTGGGATGGAATGGGCGGGGTCATCCTCCAACTGCAGCCTGCCAATCCTAGACAAAGACATGCTCTTATCAACACCATAGAAACATTTAAAAGATAACCTGTCCATATACTTGATGCAGGTTCCATTTCAATATAGTCTACCATAGTCCATTAAAGTAACATATTTGTGATGATTGTTGTATTGAGGAAAGGCAGCTCTGTCTATTTACCTTCAAGGGCTACATGCTGTTTTCTAGTATAGTCTTTATGCACACAGAATAAAACTGAAATAGCTGGATTTGGTTTGGTTTGGCAATCGATTAAGTCAACCGTTCCAGAACCCTTAAACACTAGAAAAGCAGGAAAGCAGTGGAAAGAAGCAGAACAAGCACAAGCAGCTTAGCTGTTAGCACAATGCAGTACATGGTTAAACATCGCTTATGTCTTTCTGCCTAATACAGCTCCCGTTCTGGTTGAAAAACGTTGTTAAACGAAACCACAGCTATGTTACTGTGGTCGCTTTCAGGCAACAATCCCATTCTGTCTACTATAGTAATCCATATTATTTCCAGATGAATGTCACTGGCTTACACTAGAATTAACCCACCTAATCATGTGAAGTTAATTGCTGGTAACAACTTGGGAGGGCAAATCTGTCTCGAGAGAAAGTCATTTTTTCATGCAGCTTGTTTTTTGGTTCTTTTCTTTTTCAAGAAAGTTTTCCTAATGATAATAATACAACCTGTAGCAGGAACTTTTATCCAAAGTGACTTACAGTAGAGTAAATGCTTACATTTTAGTGGCTAAGGGTTTGTGTCCCATATACATTTTCTGTGAATGTGACCTTGAGTCCTCCCCACACTGTAGTGGATACTGTAGTAACATTGCTCTTTGTTAAACCGTGATAAAAGCAGCAGTGATATCTGTAAAACACATTTTTGATCACATGCAATAATGAAGTAGCACCACTAGTAAAACAATGGCACAAGACTTCCCTATGTCTTTGGGGATTTCAAAACGTTGCATTTAGTCATCATTCGCTCAGTCGCTATTCATGCATTACCAGCCTGCAAAATCATCGGTCATATTCATTTGATTTACTCATTTTCAATCACATCTTTTGACCTTAGTATGTTAGTTAGCAGACCAGCTATTCACAGATAAGCCAATTGAGCAGTTGAGTGTAGACTTACCTGAGCCAGTGTTGAGTAGAGTGAGGTAGCACCCTAGCCTGGCAGTAGAGTGCAGAGTGGAGGACTCCGTCGGTCCCCTGGGTCCTTGCCCTCCTCCTGCTCTGCTCAGAGGTGAAGCTGTCCTCTGGTCACACGCGCTGTGGCAGTTTTCTGCGCTCCTGGTGCGTTACCCGCCCTGATTAACTAATGGCTGACAGATGAGGCTGCCTGGCTGGGGAGAGGGAGGAGCACGCCGCCATAGAGTGTCTTCTCCCCACCGTTAAACAGGCAGGAGATACAGTTCAGCGGAGGTGCACTGCCCGTATGGCTGTGCTTTGCTTTCTTCCTCCTGCTTTTTTTCATTTTTCTATTTTTTCTTCTTCTCTTACAGCAGTAAGGAGGGGCTACACCCTCCCACACACACACACACACACACTCCCCCACCCATACATGTTTGCCTGTCTCTGTTCCTGCCTGAAGTGGAAGGAGTAGTGTTATCATTTCTGAGTGAGCGTGCGGCGGGTATGAGAGTCTGCCACGTTTAGGAGTAGTCAGTCAACGCGCGCAGCTTTGATGTCTCCTTGTCACCCGAGCTAAGCCCTGTGTTTAAAATACCTTGGTAATTACACTGTGTATGATATGTGTGTGTGCGGTGTTGAGCACTGCCCGCACCACAGTAAAGAAGAGAAGATAGCAGGATATGCCTCCGTTTGAAGGGTTCAAATGGGTACTAGAGTGCACTCACCAAGTGTTGCGCAGACGTGTGTCTCTCTGAGTGCTAGAATGCTTCTCCTCCATTAATGAAAAAAACAGTTTTCTTCAGATCCTACAGCTCCTGTTGTCCAAACCTAAAAAAAAGGATCAGCTTTTCTTAGAATTCACTACAGTATGTCTACTTCTCTCAAATAAATATTCCTCAAATAGTTCCATCACAGCAGTCAGTCCAATAGAGTGTCCTATAACCACCACAAGTTTACCATGAGGCCTGACGCAGGGAAAATGCATGGCGTTTGGTTTGGTGTTATGTAACATTCAGAGATCATAATTAAGGGACAATGCATATTATGTTTATTTTCTGGGCTGTAAAATATGCTAAAGACAAAACAGATTACTCCTCGTCTTGTTGTACTCTATTCCAATACCCCGTTTTGGAGTGGCTTTGTGTAAGGGGACTCACTCCCTCTCTCACTGAGAGCAGAGCAGAAATAGTTTGCTCTCTAATTGCTGTCTGGCCTCATGAAGACGCAATATCTAGAATATGTTCATCTACCAACCGATCGTCATCTCAGGCGTGGGGCTTTATGAAGAATCTGGTCTCATCAGGGTCTCTGCTTTTTATTCCGTTAGTTCTTTATTTTCTCTCTGTAGCTTTCCTGAAGCATCGTACAGCTTCTTATTGAAACCAGATGATTGTCTAGCCATATGTATGCATCCTGGTCTTTTAGCTCTGTGAGTCTTCTCTCTCCTAAGCTTGTGTCTCTCTCTCTCTCTCTCTAGTTTGTGCCCTAAGTTCAGTGTTTACAGGTTAAAGACGGGACTGCATTCAAACCCGGGTGTTCAGTGGATGCTTTACAGAGATCCATTTCATGATTAGTTTAGCCAAAAGTGCTTTATAGCTTGTTTACTTGGCCATGAGCTGCAGTAAAAAATCAAGAGCGTTTATCTCCATCTCATACACTGAAGATTCTATACTGAGCAAAGCAGTGTGTTGGATACTTCTATACATTTTAGAGCATGGCTCCGAGCAGAGGGTATCAGCATTAATTCTACAAATGTCGTTGAAAAAGCTTTCAGTTGAACCTCTACACTCACTGCCACCATTTCAATGTTTTCTCCCTCTCGTTCTCTCTAGTGTTCTGTGAGCTGTGGCCATGGGACCAAGCAACGGGAGATAGCCTGTGTTTACCCAAACCAAACCCAAATAGAGGAAGATCACTGCAGTCATCTGTCACGTCCCCGGAAACAAAAGGCCTGCCGAGCCCGGGGATGCCCCAGCTGGAAAGCCAACAGGTGGAGCGAGGTATGTGTTCACGCCACCCCGTCCCCACACACTCTCAAAATACCCCGGGGCCTTTCTAACACAACTCAAACACAGATGTAGATCACATAGAGTACTGTACTCACTAAGAACCTGTCCTGTCACTAAGCAGTTTACATATTCTTATGTCCTTCCGATGTGAGTTAAACACCACAGGCTGGATTTACATAACTGTTTATGCAATTCACTAGACTTGTATACTTGAGAGAGGAAATGTTATGGGAACACCAAAAAGGCTTGTGCAGTGCTTTCTCTTCCTCTTCTGGGGTTGACTAGTTATCAGGCTAGTTCCTTTACCTTTCATGGACTATTTTCAAGACAGCGTTGGCTAATTGAACAATGCCTTTCTGGCGCATGTTGCTGCTCCGATGCAGCATGCTAGACAACATGTTGAACGTGCAATTCACACTTTTCAAACATCACAAATGCAAGAAGGCACCTACTTTCTACAGACGGACGTCACACTGCACATGGCTCCAGACTTGGACAGCCAGGTTGGCGGTCCAACACAGATAAAAGCATGGTGGTAAGAGAGACATCATCATTCACGAAGCACAGCAGGTTACTGAAGTGCTGGACTGGCTGCAATCAAGACACTTCAGGGCAATAGGGCAGGCGCAGGAGAGACACTGGGAGGGGGAGGTGGTGGGGGACCTGTGAGGTCACAGTCCCGGTGGAGCCGACCACACACTCTTGGTGTCTGCCGAACGAGTGTGCGGCGACTGTGTCAGGGGTGTGACAGCACTTATGGAACCCGAGTCACACTGGGTCAGAGGGCACAGCCGGGGGGCCAGCGCAGGGAGAGGGGAAAAGCCATGAGCCCAAATGTATCACAAGGCCACCAGAGAGTAAAGGAGATGGAGGTGGAGGGAGCATAGGGAGTATCTGTGTCTGTCCATAAAACACACACTAGAGAAGATATACATAGGGGTTAAATTGGGCCGGGTTCTGCCGGGTCTGAGACCTGGGTCCCGCCAGGCCCGAGAACCGACACCTATGATCCAAATGAGATAATACAGTCGCCGGAAGACACACTTTCCAAAGCAGTTTTGAAGGCCACTGTTAAAAGAGGAGGATCACAGAGCTTTCTAGTGTTACTAGGCTACAGTTATTTCTTAAATACAATAAATTAGTAAAATGCATAGTTTTAGAACCTGAGTTTCTGGCAGCAGCATGGTTTATTCACTCGCCAATGGCGTTGAATGCATATGGAGGACCAGAGCTAAATGTAACAAGGGTCAGCTGTAACAGGTCGGCCTAAATTATGTTCACAGTACATGATCCTTGGTTGGTTGAGTGCCAGTGGAACGTATCAAGTAATCAATATGGTGCTAACTAGCAACAAGGGCCTAATGTTTAGACTTTAGAATTTGATTTCAAGCTAATGATTAGCCCAATGGGATAAATGCAGATGGGCAACCCTCAGCCTGTTTATTTTGAGCCACTATGCTGCACCAGGTGGGCTTCATCAGGTGATAACGCTTGTTGCTAAATAGCACACCTGCCTGATAATATGGACCAATATGTTATATCGGGCTCATTTCTGGAGGGGGAATTACAATTTAGATGTTTTCACTGCTTTAGGCATGGAGAGCAAAGAGAAATCAGCAGGTCTTGTATGACGTGAACTCACACTGCTCTCCATGCCTATACTGCGGTTGTGAAATCCCAATTGGGCTTGCAATGGTAACCCATCTCTGTCTTCCCACATGAGACCACTCCCCAGCCTTAAAGGGCCTCACTCTCCCTCGCACTCTTCCTCCCTGGTGTCTGGAAGCAATCATCTCCCTCCACATACCACCAGAAACCATGAAATCCACAACTAGAACATAAAGACATGTTTTATATCTAAATGTTCATGCCTGTGACAACTTCGGAAACCTCAGCACTCACCGTTTGGGCTTTTCAGCAGCCAGCCACTCAACCATCACACAGTCGCCTCTGAATGGGGGTCTGTGAAGGGGTACAAGGAAGTGTGAGAAGGGGAAATGAGGAAGGGGTGAGGACTGCCTGTAGAGCTCTTGGTGTGGGGCGGCCTGTGCACGGGAGTGGAGTGGCGGCGATCCCACTGATTCGTCTGTGACAGCTGAGTGTCCCGCCTCTCTATGGTCAACCATACTGTGCTAAGGTGTCCTATCCAATCAAAACACATAGAATTAGAATAACTAGTTCATATTCAAGTATATTCTTATTCTAATTCTATTCTAAATTCTATGTTTATGTCAAACAGACGTACTGCAGATGGGTAGAGAGCAGCAGTCTCTGGAGAAGCTCAACACCAACGTTGAATGGTGTGCTCAACTACGATAGGTTTGATCGGCAGCAATGAAAACCGAAAGTCTCTAGGAAAGAGATTAGAATTACATTTCTTAACCCATAACTGTTGTTCAAATCGCAATAGGAGGCTCTATTACACCCCGCTATGGGATGTTAAGAAAACGCGAGCCTTTAAATGAGGCCTCGTTCTTTGGCTTAGACCTTCATCTGAGTTCAGATTCCCCTTAATGCCTTTTGTTCTCCTTCCAAACATAAGGAGTAAAACTTCACCTAACCGCACACCATAGAGACAACGACATCGGCCTGCAAACAGCTGTAGTACAACATGATATAGCCTACTGTATAAATGATCTGACTGGAAATAGGGTAGTTACAGTACATGTGGCTCTATAGTATTTACACAGCTTTCTACTACAACCCTGGGGGTTGGTTTCCAGACCCAGATTAAGCTAGTCCTGGACTAAAAAGCACTTTGAGTGGAGAGTCTCCATTAAACATGCTCCTTAGTCCAGGATAAGGCTTAATCTTTGTCTAGGAAACCTCTTTAGAATGTTCTGGAGAGCTTCTGCGGCATGCAGGTAGAGTTGTCAATGGCTTCAAAGAGATGGGCCATGTGATAGGCCTGTGAGTGAACAATACGGCTCACACAGACACAACGAATGCAGGCTCAGAGGAAAACACATTTCTCTGTTTGTATTTGTCAATGCGCAGCATCATATGATGCAAAATGCATCAAATGGGGATGATTTCTTGAAAATGTGATTGATGACATTTTGGGACTATGTCAACAATGGACTTATGAAACAAATACCAAAAGATAGTTTTTTCTTTAAAGCCTGTGAACCAAACCCAGCAGACTAAACAAAGCATGTAAACTCAGCAAAAAAAGAAACGTCCCTTTTTCAGGACCCTGTCTTTCAAAGATAATTCGTAAAAAATTGTAAAGGGTTTAAACACTGTTTCCCATGCTTGTTCAATGAACCATAAACAATTAAATGAACATGCACCTGTGGAACGGTCGTTAAGACACTAACAGCTTACAGACGGTAGGCAATTAAGGTCACAGTTAGGAAAACTTAGGACACTAAAGAGGCCTTTCTACTGACTCTGAAAAACACCAAAAGAAAGATGCCCAGGGTCCCTGCTCATCTGCGTGAACATGCCTTTTGTATGCTGCAAGGAGGCATGAGGACTGCAGATGTGGCCAGGGCAATAAATTGCAATGTCCGTACTGTGAGACGCCTAAGACAGCGCTACAGGGAGACAGGATGGGCAGCTGATCGTCCTCGCAGTGGCAGACCACGTGTAACAACACCTGCACAGGATCGGTACATCTGAACATCACAGGTACAGGATGGCAACAACAACTGCCTGAGTTACACCAGGAATGCACAATCCCTCCATCAGTGCTCAGACTGTCCACAATAGGCTGAGAGAGACTGGACTGAGGGCTTGTAGGCCTGTTGTAAGGTAGGTCCTCACCAGACATCACCGGCAACAACGTCGCCTATAGGCACAAACCAGACAGGACTGGCAAATGTGCTCTTCACTGACGAGTCGCGGTTTTGTCTCACCATGGGTGATGGTCGGATTCGTGTTTATCGTCGAAGGAATGAGCGTTACGCCGAGGCCTGTACTGTGGAGCGGGATCGATTTGGAGGTGGAGGGTCCGTCATGGTCTGGGGCAGTGTGTCACAGCATCATCGGACTGAGCTTGTTGTCATTGCAGGCAACGGTCTGCGTTACAGGGAAGACATCCTCCTCCCTCATGTGGTACCCTTCCTGCAGGCTCATCTTGACATGACCCTCCAGCATGACAATGCCACCAGCCATACTGCTCGTTCTGTGAGTGATTTCCTGCAAGACAGGAATGTCAGTGTTCTGCCATGGCCAGCGAAGAGCCAGGATCTCAATCACATTGAGCACGTCGGGGACCTGTTGGATCGGAGGTTGAGGGCTAGGGCCATTCCCCCCAGAAATGTCCGGGAACTTGCAGGTGCCTTGGTGGAAGAGTGGGGTAACATCTCACAGCAAGAACTGGCAAATCTGATGCAGTCCATGAGGAGGAGATGCACTGCAGTACTTAATGCAGCTGGTTGCCACACTAGATACTGACTGTTACTTTAACCCCCTCCCTCCTTTGTTCAGGGACACATTCCATTTCTGTTAGTCACATGTCTGTGGAACTTGTTCAGTTAATGTCTCAGTTGTTGAATCTTGTTATGTTCCTACAAATATTTATACATGTTAAGTTTGCTGAAAATAAACGCAGTTGACAGTGAGAGGACGTTTCTTTTTTTGCTGAGTTTATGTTACAAAACAGTAATGCTTAGTCCCGGTCAGAGAGGGTGAGAGGGGACATGATGGGAAAATGCATGTGTTTTGGTTTAATTTCAGATCTGGTTGCTACAGCCAAAGCCATAAGACTCCTGAACATCTAGTCAAATGGCTACCCTCGGTTCCAGCAAGACATTGACTCTGTACCGGCACCCCCTGTATATATTGTTATTTTTTTACTGCTGCTCTTTAATTACTTGTTACTTTTATCTCTAATTCTTATCCGTATTTTTTGAAACTGTACTGTTGGTTAGGGGCTCGTAAGTAAGCATTTCACTGTAAGGTCTACACCTGTTGTATTCGGCGAATACAATTTGATTTGATTTGATTACAGTAACAGCGAATGACAAAAGGGTTCTCTGAGCTGGAAATGTAATCAGATGATTAACTCTCACTCTGAGTTTGACATTGCAAAACAATGCATGCATCGTCAAAACATTGCATGCATTTGGGAGTGAAAAGTGGCTGCTGAAGGTGTTCGTGAAATTGTGTACAGACTTATAGTGTGTGCTTCTTTCTGTCAGTGTGTGTTGTGTGTCAGGCAGTCTTAACATGTGTGTGTTTGTGTGTGTTTGTAGTGCTCTGTCCCCTGTGGAGTAGGGGTCCAGAACAGAGAAGTGTACTGCAGACTGAAGGGTACAGGGCGGGTGAGAGAAGAGCTGTGTGGTGCCCACAACCACCCTGCCACTGCCCAGCCCTGCCAGGCTACTGAGTGTCTCCATTACACCTGGGCAGCCGGAGAGTGGCAAGATGTAAGTATTGACCGCTGTCTATCTCTCTCTTTGTCTTTCCATCTCCCTCTTTCTATTTCACTTCCTGTTTCTCTTCTTCTTCCTTCTTCTTTGACACAAACAGGGGCTCGTCACCAGCCCCTCCATATAACTGTCTTATAGTAGGTTTGGGGTTTCTCCCATCAAACCTCAAATTCACGCCTATGTGCTATTGGTCCTGTTCAGGGTTTGAACAGGAGCCGACCGTCAACGTGCTCTCTTTACTATCCAACTCCCCCCAAAACACTGCAGAATACCCAGGCAAGGACGCCATGTGTGAGGCACAGTGACGGAGTGGGGCTGTCCACTGGATGTGTTTGTCTTGTGGGTGACTGGACAAGCACACAAAACACCAAGCCCCCAGTGGAACCTCAGTTTAGAATGCGTTGCTTCCCCAAAATTCCACAAGGAGAGGCGAATTTGTTGAATGTCCGCGACAGAACTTCAGAGAGCCAATGTGCTTTTAAATACGATTTCATCATTTGATTATAGTCACATACATTTGTTAGAAGATGTGTGTTTAATGAGCACACAGCGGTTATGGTGTTTGTGTGCGAGAGAAAGACATCAAATCGTCATACTGGAGATTGTTATTGGCAGCGCTCGGACACAGCTCTTTCCACTGGACTAGAGCGAGTGGACCAGACCGGCTGTGTTTGTGAGGTCACTAAGGTAGCCCCGCACTCCTGCATCAGACACAAGGGTTTAAACGATAACCATCACTATATGATAAATCACATCCGAACCTCAAAGCACTGATCCGTATCAGATCCACGGCTTTCGTCTTGTCGAGGGGCACTACACTGTGTGACGTGAGCACTGAGCAGTCTCCTTGAACTCAGTGTTTTCTACCCTTGTCCCCTCTCTTTCTTTCATGTCCCCCCCCCCCTACACCGTCGCCAAAGTTCAGGACACAAAAAAGATGAGCGCCATGTAAGGACTTTGTGCTGCTTCCCGGTGCAGGAATGTTTGCACTCACTCAGATCCTGTCTGCCTGTGTTGCTGTGCATTCCACTGATCGTTTACAGCCTCCTGTCTCAGAAACAGACGTTTCTGGCCCAGAAACCATTTCTGGCTTAGAATATGAGAGATTCTTACAAACAAAACTGATATCTTATTTGATTTCATAGGACATATGCTTTAGCCATTTAAACTGTAGTGTGCCTTGAAAGCAGTGTGAGATATCATATCATCCTTACTGTTCCTCTCCTGGATAAAAGTGTAGAGTATGTTTTTTAAGACAGAACAGTTTTCTTCTGGAGTTTGGCCACCTGGAGAGCTAAGGAAACAACCAAACCTGGCAGAACTTCTCTGGGAATATCTCTGCTAGCGGTCCAACACTGCCCCCTATGCCAATCTGAAGACATTACACCCTTTGTTCCACACTTTACTGTATTAATCTCATCTGCCAGGCGTCTCTCTCTCTCTCTCTCTCTCTCTGTCAAACCTATATGCGGTAGCAATTGAGACTGGGGACAAGGTTACACTTGTATTACGTATAATGCCTTTTGATGTTGACATGATGACTGACCCTCATATTGTTCTCGTCCTCTGTCTGTTCTCTGCAGTGTAACGTCACCTGTGGAGAGGGTATGAGGAACAGGAAGGTTCTGTGCGTGGGGGCTGGGCTGACCCCTGTCCAGGACGCCCTCTGTGACCCCTCGTCTTGCCCTGCCCTGCGCCAGCCCTGCAGCGGAGCAACCTGCCACTACATGTGGATGACAGGGGGAGTGGTCACAGGTAGGAACCTTGGTTTAGGAAACCCCTGCCTGGTCATACTCCTGTTTCTGTAACTTTTTCATTTCTATAATTGTAAAGCAACTTTGCGTCCTTGAAAAGCTCTATTCAAATCCCATGTATTATTATTATACCTTTAGATAGGCCTACCTTTGCGTCATTCGATATAACGATTTACCAACAGTATTTGACTAGCCTAGGTCGTCAAACACAAGTGGATATATTGTGTTATTCCACGTGTGGCTCTATATCCGCTAAGGTGGGATTTCCATTGTGTGGGATTTCCAGTGCTCTGCCAGCTGTGGAGTGGGCTACCAGCAGCGTATAGTGTCCTGCTCCATGATGCCATCCTCCCAGACCCTGCACACCTATGATGCCCAGTCCTCTGCGCAGTCCCGCCCCCACTGTCCAGAGCCCCACCCGCCTGGCACCAGACAATGCCTCCTTAGGGTCTGCCCACAAGCTGCCTACTGGAAAGTTGGCCCATGGAGCAAGGTGTGTTTCAGTGTGTTTGAGAGAGAGAAAGAGGGAGATGGATAGAATGGGGGGAGAGAGAGAGAGGGCTTGGTAAACAGTATCAGGTCATGGTATTGAAATGACAGTTACTTGATACAGTTTTGTTTTGTACAGTCAGTATGTCGGTAGTTTCCATGTAATTGATGTCCTTTATGTGCTCCTCAGTGCTCCCAGACGTGTGGAGCGGGAGTGATGGAGCGCAGCTTGGAGTGTCTGGCCTCGAGAGGCCAACCGTCCAAACACTGCCGTCCAGCCGAGAGGCCCGAGTCACGGGCCGCCTGCCGAGAGAGAGAGTGTGAGTCTCTACGTTACTACTTCTAGTGTACACAGCCTCTCTCCACTACTTCTACACAGCCTCTCTACTACTGATCTCCACTACTCCTACACAGCCTCTCTACTACTGATCTCCACTACTCCTACACAGCCTCTCTACTACTGATCTCCACTACTCCTACACAGCCTCTCTACTACTGATCTCCACTACTCCTACACAGCCTCTCTACTACTGATCTCCACTACTCCTACACAGCCTCTCTACTACTGATCTCCACTACTCCTACACAGCCTCTCTACTACTGATCTCCACTACTCCTACACAGCCTCTCTACTACTGATCTCCACTACTCCTACACAGCCTCTCTACTACTCATCTCCACTACTCCTACACAGCCTCTCTACTACTGATCTCCACTACTCCTACACAGCCTCTCTACTACTCATCTCCACTACTCCTACACAGCCTCTCTACTACTGATCTCCACTACTCCTACACAGCCTCTCTACTACTCATCTCCACTACTCCTACACAGCCTCTCTACTACTCATCTCCACTACTCCTACACAGCCTCTCTACTACTGATCTCCACTACTCCTACACAGCCTCTCTACTACTGATCTCCACTACTCCTACACAGCCTCTCTACTACTGATCTCCACTACTCCTACACAGCCTCTCTACTACTGATCTCCACTACTCCTACACAGCCTCTCTACTACTGATCTCCACTACTCCTACACAGCCTCTCTACTACTGATCTCCACTACTCCTACACAGCCTCTCTACTACTGATCTCCACTACTCCTACACAGCCTCTCTACTACTCATCTCCACTACTCCTACACAGCCTCTCTACTACTGATCTCCACTACTCCTACACAGCCTCTCTACTACTCATCTCCACTACTCCTACACAGCCTCTCTACTACTGATCTCCACTACTCCTACACAGCCTCTCTACTACTCATCTCCACTACTCCTACACAGCTTCTCCCTGAGAAACGCTTTCCATTCCCTCAGAAAGTTAACACAAATGGCTTTCAGAAAGATTGCTTGCAGCTATTGCAGCGCCGCTCTGAAGTATTAGGCCTAAAACGTAGATGTGCTTTCCTTGCCAACTTCTCTGATCCATGCAGTGCTTATTGCCAAACAGGAATGTGTATAGTAATCGTATTAAATAGACTGTGCTGTGTATAGCAGCCTACTGCCATCGGGATTTGGCTGATAGTGTTTATAGAATGGCAACTTATTTATTTATTTTAACTCTTTATGTTAACCTTGACATAAAGCCTCTCTCTGAGAAATTGGTTTCTGAAACAATAAATAGTGAGTTGGTGACAGACAGCTTGCAGTGTGCTAGGGTTTGTGGTTAAGACTGGAGTTGAGACTGAGATTGGGTCTGGATCTGAGACTGGGTCCGGGGCTGAGGCTGGTGGAGACCTTCACTTCTGGCCCTGGTTGTGTGTTAGCTGAGTCAGCTCCAGGTTTGCAGGTTCATTCCCCACATCTCAGATGTTTAGACACAGCCTCACTGTAGAGCATTCTGCCGTTAAGTCTCTTGCCAAGTCAGGCATCGGGCGAAATGAAAATGCTCGGTTGACAGCCGGTTCGCCAGTAAAGTATTAATACTATCAGCT
The DNA here is from genome assembly GCA_030435695.1 of Brachymystax lenok tsinlingensis. Classification (NCBI taxonomy): domain Eukaryota; kingdom Metazoa; phylum Chordata; class Actinopteri; order Salmoniformes; family Salmonidae; genus Brachymystax; species Brachymystax lenok. The sequence continues at coordinate 19,078,518 of CM059818.1, forward strand.
AATCAGAGAGATCTGGCCTCCAACCACACAGGAACAACTGCGGAGGGAATGTAAATAAAGAGAGACGTTTTTAACAAGGCCCCTCAGTGTTGAACTCGTACTCACATCTTCGCCAGATACAAATAATTTCCATAGAGTTTTTCCTGCTGTTTATTTATTGGAATGCTCCTAGCGTTTTGTGTAACGCGTTCATTTACTGACCTATGTGAAGTCTACTGTAGCACTACGGGGACTCTTCCATTATACGCTACATCTACACTACCGTTCAAAAGTTAGGGGCCACTTAGAAATGTCCTTATTTTTTTAAGAAAAGCAAATTTTTTGTCCGTTAAAATAACATTAAATTGATCAGAAATACAGTGTAGACATTGTTAATGTTGTAAATAACTATTGTGGCTGGAAACGGCAGGTTTTTTATGGAATATCTACATAGGCGTACAGAGGCCCATTATCAGCCTAAAAGGCCAGCATCCCGGAGTCGCCTCTTCACTGTTGACGTTGAGACTGGTGTTTTGGGGGTACTATTTAATGAAGCTGCCAGTTGAAGACTTGAGGCGTCTGTTTCTCAAACTAGACACTCTAATGTACTTGTCCTCTTGCTCAGTTGTGCACCGGGGCCTCCCACTCCTCTTTCTATTCTGGTTAGAGACAGTATACTCTGTTCTGTGAAGGGAGTAGTACACAGCGTTGTACGAGATCTTCAGTTTCTTGGCAATTTCTAGCATGGAATAGCCTTCATTTCTCAGAACAATAATAGACTGACGAGTTTCAGAAGAAAGGTCTTTGTTTCTGGACATTTTGAGCCTGTAATCGAACCCACAAATGCTGATGCTCCAGATACTCAACTACTCTAAAGAAGGACAGTTTTATTGCTTCTTTAATTAGAACAACAGTTTTCAGCTGGGCTAACATAATTGCAAAAGGGTTTTCTAATGATCAATTAGACTTTTAAAATTATAAACTTGGATTAGCTAACACAACGTGCCATTGGAACACAGGAGTGATGGTTGCTGATAATGGGCCTCTGTACGCCTATGTAGATATTCCATTAAAAAAATCAGCCGTTTCCAGCTACAATAGTCATTTACAACATTAACAATGTCTGCACTGTGTTTCTGATCAATTTGATGATATTTTAATGGACAAAAAACGTGCCTTTTAACGGTAATGTATGTTAAATTATTAGTTAAAATAACCTTCTAATACCTGTACTTTTTAATCTTGTTTTTCATGGTAGGTCATTTTAATTTCTGTGTTAAGTATCCTGTTATGTTCAAATTGACCTACATACAATCCAGTACCATCCCCTATAATACTGTAAAACCAAAGGTGCTCCCTCTTATTCCTGATCACAGGTCAGTTGTTCGTGTCCTGCAGAGAGGTCCAGATGAGACAGGGAGCGAGGATGGATGGGGAGTTCTACCTGAAGGTCAAGTCCAGGATATTGCAGGTGTGTGTGTGCTCTGTCAAAATAACTTCCTCATTCAGCCACGTCTTCATCATCTGTTGTCTTAACGTGTGTTTCCTCCTAGATCTTCTGTGCTGAGATGCAGACTGATTTCCCTAAAGAGTACATTACACTGCGGAGTGGTCAGACAGACAACTACTCAGAGGTCTATGGATACAGGTGTGCTCATTGAAATCAGATTACACTCCTGCAACAATTTACATTTGAGTCACTTAGCAGACACTCTTTTCCACAGCAACTTCCAGTAGTGACTGCATACATTTTCTCATACTGGTTCCACCATGGGAATTGAACCCACAATCCTGGTCTTGCAAGCACCAAGCTCTACCAACTGAGCCACCCTGTTACCAGTGAAGGAGATGAGTGACAACATTGTATAGGATTCCTTCCTGTGTTTTATTTTTTATTTTTTTTTACCTTTATTATGGCCCAGCGTCGTCCGGGTTTGGCCGGTGTAGGCCGTCATTGTAAATACGAATTTGTTCTTAACTGACTTGCCTAGTTAAATAAAGGTTAAATAAATTTAAAAAAAAAAATATATATATATGCAAGTCAGTTAAGAACAAATTCTTAATTACAATGACGGCCTAACCCGGACGACGCTGGGCCAATTGTGCGCTGCCCTATGGGACTCCCCATCTCGGCCGGTTGTGATACAGCCTGACCAGGCAACATGTTCTGTTAATGGACAGAATGTACTGTATTTTCAATATAAGGAATGTACCTTATCTGTAGCATTATTTTAAACGTCTAGGTTGCTGAACCCCTTTGAGTGCCCGTATAATGGCAGCAGAAGGCAGGACTGTGACTGCAGGAACGATTACTCTGCAGCGGGATACACTCTCTTCCACAAGGTCCGTCTGGACATCAGCTCCCTGAGGATAATGAGTGAGTAATGACCATGTGATTGCCTGACCACTCTACTGTAATGAGACCACACATCCATGTTGTTTTACCCTGCACACACCCCGCTCCTCTTATCCACAGCTCTAAATAATGTCTTGCTAAGAGGGAATTGCTCACCGGATGCAATTTTCAACACCTTTCGCCATACTCCTCACAGAAATCGTAGATAATCACCTTTCGACAGGCCTTGGTCACGTCACTGGGATAGAGTCAAAGCAGCACAGTTCCCTTTGAGACACACGCTCACAGACACATGGTTACACACAGGCATACTCACAAACACACAAATGCTCGTACACACACACAAAATCGATTGCGTTTTCTGACACGCACATCGGGAGTCACACATACTCTCTCTCTCTCTCTTACACACACACACACACACACACACACACGTAGCATCTCCAGGCGATATTCCTCTGCCCATTACGACGTCCAGCCCAACCTCTCCTCTTGTCGCTGAGCCTTAGATCAGTGCACATGTGGCGTGGTCAGGATATGTGGTAATTATATTTTGTGCGGCTAGGAGGAGGGAGCCCACCACTCCACTCCACCACTTCACAGAACCCATGCAGTCATCTTCCCATCCCATCTCGTTCCCTGTCTACTCTGATCCTGACAGCACATGTTCCCACCACGCCAGGCCCTCCCCTCCCACTGCAAGGAACTCATTTGGGGTTGACTCTTTAAAAAAAAAAGAAAGAATAATGACTTAGATTATGAGCTGCTCTAGCTGTGCAATGTGTTTCTCATTAACTTTACAGAGGGGGAGAGAGGGGGAGAGAGGGGAGAGAGGGGGAGAGGGGGAGAGGGGGAGAGAGAGAGAGAGAGAGAGAGAGAGAGAGAGAGAGAGAGAGAGAGAGAGAGAGAGAGAGAGAGAGAGAGAGAGAGAGAGAGAGAGAGAGAGAGAGAGAGAGAGAGAGAGAGAGAGAGAGAGAGAGAGAGAGAGAGAGAGAGAGAGAGAGAGAGAGAGAGAGAGAGAGCGCGCGCGCTGGTCATGGTAGGAAGAAAATAGAAAAGCACCCTGAGGACAACCTAGAGAGAGAGAGAGAGAGAGAGACAGGGAGGGAGGGAGCGCGCTGGTCATGGTCACCATGCGTGACAAAGCCGTAAAAACAGAGGAACTAAGATCATATTAAATGTCATTTCGTTAAACCTTAGGCCAAGGAAGTTGCTTAGAGCCCCTCGTCTCTTACAGCAACTCATGTGTCTGTGTATTGACTGTAACCTTCATATGCTCTGTGTCTCTGCGTTGTGTACCAGCCACAGACCTGCAGTTCTCTCAGACCCTGCTTGGCCGTCCCGTCCCATTCGCCACGGCGGGAGACTGTTACAGCACTGCCAAGTGTCCTCAGGTATGAAACACAGACCATTTGTGAGTCTATAAATGGCAGACTATAATCTGTATGCCTGTATGTCTTGATGGGGACCTTGAGCCAACGTTTGCTGGGCAAGTGTTGAAATTCAGTTCTGTCTGACTGGGTTTTACTGACCTGACCCATCCAGTCTGTTAACTGGAGAGAAGTGTGAAATCGTACGTTTTCCCAGTTTCCACCAGGGTAGTAACCACAGAATCATATTTACCCGTCCAGTGGAGCTCACTGTCTGCCCACTGTACTGTGGTGTTTTAGTTGTCAGCCACCGGAATGGATATTAGATACAGCCTAATTGAATGTATTTGATTCCTGATCAGGTCCACTTAAAACAGTTTCAGTTTGTTGGTCTATTGTAATCACTCTGGTGTGCTTCCGCAGGGCCAGTTTAGCATCAACCTCATAGGGACTGGTCTGAAGGTGGCTGAGGCAACCAAGTGGACCTCACAGGGAAACTATGTCTCTGTCAAAGTCCACAGATCAGCGGTAAGGAGGACTCTGGGTGTTCTGAATAACTGTACTCGAAAACCTCCAACCGTCTGAATCGTCACTTGTTGTATTTTCTAATCTGATTCATTCAAGAGAAATTTCTAGAGGCATTAATACAAATCCTCATTCTCCATTCTCATTTCTCCCTCTCTGTCTGTAGGACGGGGCAAGAATCTACGGTCGCTGTGGTGGCTTCTGTGGGAAGTGCATTCCCCAGCCTCACAACGGCCTGCTGGTTCAGGTCCAGTAAGGGTCGGAGCAACGTCAGACCAGGTAGTGAAACAGACACCAGACCAGAGCTTCCAGTGGGTTACAATGCACTTATTTTGTGAATGTGGCCACTCACTCCTCCATTCATCACCCCTTCCTCCCCACCCGGCAGCTAGAACATAGGGACAGCTCAAAGAATCTACACTGAGTATACCAAACATTACGTACACCTTCCTAATATTGAGTTGCGCTCCCCCCTTTTTCCCTCAGAACAGCCTCAATTCATCGGGGTATGGACTCTACAAGGTGTCGAAAGCGTTCCACGGGGATGCTGGCCCATGTTGACTCCAATGCTCCCCACAGTTGTGTCCAGTTGGCTGGATGTCCTTTGGGTGGTGGACCGTTCTTGATACACACAGGAAACTGTTGCGTGTGGAAACACCCAGCACTGTTGTAGTTCTTGACACAAACCGGTGCGCCTGGCACCTACTACCTTACCCTGTAAATCTTTTGTCTTGCCCATTCTCCCTCTGAATGGCACACACACACAATCCTTGTCTCAAGTCTCAAAAATCCTTCTTTAACTTGTCTCCTCCCCTTCAGCTACACTGATTGAAGTGGATTTAACAAGTGACATCAAGAAGGGATCATAGCTTTCACCTGGTCAGTCTATGTCATGGAAAGAGCAGGTGTGCTTAATGTTTTGTATGCTCAGTGTGCACGCCGCTAGCTATGCAGGGTCCTTTAAAAGAAGACGAGACAACCTGATTATTTCCGTCCTCGCTAGTGTTTGTAATTGCAGTGGTTCACCAATCTGCATTGGAATATGAAAAGCAGAATTCGTCAGACACTCTCACATATTCCAGCGTTGTACAGAGTCTCATAGGGCCACAATCATATTTCTGGTGGTAAGTTGCACCACTGAGGAAGCCACTGCATATAGTACAGAGCGCAGGGAAGAATCCTCTCATGGTTGGAAGTGACATCGTCCTCATCTCACAAAGGTGCCATTTTCTAATGGCACTCAAAAGAAACATGAAATAGTCATTCTAGAACTGGTGCATAGTATTTTTATTTTTATACAGTCAGCGAGGAAACCTTTTGTTCTTAAAATGGAACATCTCGCTAAATATTTGAATTGCATTCACTAACAGTGTCATGACACGTGGGTTATTACTCATTCCTGCAAAAAAATGATGTTTTTGTTGTGATTAGTATTAGTATTAATCCAAAATGATCAGAAGAGACATCCAGACGTGAGTTATTCGGGAAATATTTGTTCACCAATTAGTAAGCTAGGGTTTGTGTACTACTGTTGTTGTGCATTCTTCTACTAATGGTCACCCAGACTTGCCTTATCTCAAAGGTTACAGTGAGGAGTACTAAGCCTTCTGATCACTGCATCCCAGAGTCGTCCTCACTGTTCAGAACCCAATGTTACTGACTACTGACTGACAATGTGATTAGAATGATATCTCTAGCAGGTCATAGAGAGGCAACCAATAGACACTAACTCATTGGGGATGTGGTCTGGGGAAAAAATTGGTTGGTTGTCCCTGGGAAACAGTTTGTTTATATATTTAAATGAATTCATATGGTGGTTGTCTACATCATTTAAGAGGTGGAAAGTCAAGGCCAAGCTCTCACCTCCAGTCAGTAGCTAGTTTGGCTTAGTTCAGTTGTGACATTGTTTTCCAGATCATGTCTCTTCTAGGTTCTATAGGTGCATGCGACCCTACCTCTCACAAGCATCCATACTCATGAGATGTATTTCATTATATTGTAAAATATTTGTTTGACCATATTATACTGTAATGATACATAGATACATTCAATGTTTTTATACTACAATGACTACTAGAAGCCGGGAAGCTATTGTTTGGTTTACTGTTTGTTGCTGAAAAGGTATTACAGTGTGTAGGGTGAGTAACTACTAACCTGAAAGAGGCTCTTTGAATGGTGCTTTTATCGCACTGACATTACCACTAATCTTGGGAAGGAAAACACTTCGAACTGCCATTAGCTTCATGCCTAGTGGAAATGTACTACCACAGAATAATGCCTTGCAGAACATGTCATGGTCCTTTTATTAATGTAGCTGAAGACCAACCTGGAGGGTTGCCAGATATGCTGAACTACATGAGGGAACCTGCCTGAAGTATCCCTATCATCATTTAGGTAAATGGAACTCATTTTCACCACTATAACTGGGCAGATTTGGCAACCCTGCCATGCTGGTACTCCGATGTTAAGCTTTAACCAAAGTTTCATTGATGCAGATTAGAATTGTTGTCAGACAATGCAGCTACTTTTGATTTAAGGAATGGTAGGTAGAAAACCCCTCACAAAAGTCGATGAGCAGCTAGAAAACCTTTGGCTATCATTCTTGTTTGATAGGCAATTATACTATGATGAGGTCTGTATCAGAAATTGAAAGAATACTTGATGCACTATGTGCCATAAATTTTGTAGAAAAGTAATCCTGTTTTTTAATTTTTATTTTTAAATAACAGTTAAGATTTGTAACTTATGATGTATTTTTTAATATTCGTACTGTGTTTTGAATGTAATGGTTATTGGTACTGAATTGAACAAGATGCTTGTTTGCTATGTATTATCCAAAGAGGATTTTAAGAATCATATGTACTTACTGTAGGTTATATAAAAAGGAATGATCCTGGTGCTATGGACACTAATTGTAATTGTATCAACATCGTAGGTCTTGCTACTTTACTAATACTGCAAAATAAGTCATAATAAAATATTTTAATGCTTTTCAATTGTTTGCCGTGTGTTGAATGCTTCCATATTACAATGATTTTGTTTTGCTTCAGACAGAGTGAATGGATAACAGATCAATGCTGGTGCTCTCTTCAACAGAGATGGCCTTTGGTTAAACATGAATGGCAGAGAGCTAGTTATATGGCTGTGTTAGCTGGCTTGTGGGTCCATGTGGATTCACTTATTTGTGCAGGTTACATTTCCAAAACATGACTTGAGTTCAATATCACTCAAATACTTTGGCTGTAGTTTCTCACTACACCAGGCACAGTCAGTGTTGAACCCTACAGCTTGGGCTGTCAACTTATCAATGAGTCACTAAATTCATATGTCAAATCAAAAAGTGAGATCAGTTCTCCAATTCTCTCTGAAAACCTGACTAAAAAAGCAAAAAGCAAAATTCCAAATAATTATGTCACTGAAAATGACTTGATAATGAAGGCACAGGTACTTTAGTGAGAAGAGCTGTTCATGTATGAGGCAGGCTCAGCTTTGTACATTAAATAAAACCAGATATCGTAATCCCTAAAGAACTTCTTTGATACTGTGCCAGTAGAGTGGAGAAGGGGGAAAAAAAACTAGCTTGGTTCCCCAAAAAGTTAATCTAATGATTTGGAAGAAGGGCTGTATCACAACAAGAACTCCCCGAAAGCAGTTTTTCAGGGAAGCCAAGCTGTGCTAAAGTCCACATGGAGTCTAAGTCAGATTAGATGTGATGGGCTCCTCTGTTCTATGCTCAGAGAAACCAGACATCCTTAATGAATGTGTTGAGAAACATAGACCAGCACAGAGGATCCTCATAAATGCAACTAATGATTGATGTTAAACATGAAAAACATAATACTTAAAGGAAGCAGCCCAGCTAGTTGCTCCACTCTGCAATCCATTACCCCATCACTTCTAACCAATGATTTATATACAGTATACACTATGGGCGCGATTCAGACTTAAGAAATGTACGGCTTAACTACCCACGCCTTTCCTATGCACTTCTCAGTATTTGGTATTCAGACACCTTATGTAGGTGCATAACAGGCTTTGCAGGCGTGGTTCCCTTGTGTGTGCTGAATACATTTAATTAAACTGCTGAAAGCCCAGATTTTCTCATGGAATTTTCATTCAATAGGGTTTTCAGTACATTTATCTTAAACCATCCCTTAAAATATGATCTAGGTCTACCTTTAATTCGAATTTTGTCATCAGACTAGAATACACTGAGAGAACGGGTTCAGAATATAGGGATCAATGAAAGAAAGACATCTAAATATATGCGTATTTGTCTCTGTTCCAGCACCAACTGGTAGATTTAAAAATACTCTGATCTTGTAGATTATTTAAGCACATTTTTGGGGTTAGAAAAGTATGTATGAATCATTAAAAAAACTAACCGGTTTGGAGAGCCTTTACCTACAAAATATATTGATGAATCAAAAATGGATTCATTCTGAAAGTTCAGGTCATCTACAAGTCTTTGCTAGGTAAAGCCCCGGCTTATCTCAGCTCACTGGTCACCATAGCAGCACCCACCCTTAGCATGCGCTCCAGCAGGTTTATCTCACTGGTCACCCCCAAAGCCAATTCCTCCTTTGGCCGCCTTTCCTTCCAGTTCTCTGCTGCCAATGACTGGAACGAACTACAAAAATCACTGAAGCTGGAGACTCATATTTCGCTCACTAGCTATAAGCACCAGCTGTCAGTGCAGCTTACAGATCTCTGCACCTGCACATAGCCCATCTGTAAACAGCCCATCCTACTACCTCATCCCCATACTGTATTTATTTATTTATCTTGCTCCTTTGCACCCCAGTATCTCTACTTGCACATTCAACTTCTGCACATCTACCATTCCAGTGTTTAATTTCTATACTGTAATTACCTCGCCACCATGGCCTATACCTCCCTTATCTTACCTCATTTGCATTCACTGTATATAGACTTATTTTTTTATTTTTCTACTGTATTATTGACTGTATGTTTGTTTATTCCATGTGTAACTCTGTGTTGTTGTATGTGTCGAACTGCTGTGCTTTATCTTGGCCAGGTCACAGTTGTAAATGAGAACTTGTTCTCAACTAGCCTACCTGGTTAAATAAAGGTGAAATAAAAAATAAAGAAATAGCTTGGGTCCCCATATTTCATTCACAAAAATTATGAGGGCACACAATTAAAATTCTGACCAAACAGTTATTTATAGCCTACTTCACTGTGGAAAAGGGGCTACAAACATTGTCATATTGATATGATTTTCACTTTGCTTCCATATGACTGGTTTCACATTCGAGACGAATCATAAGGGATCATAAGGAAAGAATATTTAAAACAATGTCTGTGTATTTACAATCCGCTTCTCCAAACTGATTACGCATTTAACTAGCTCTTATCAATAGCTCTTCTCAATTATAAATGACAGTTTATGGAGAATGCTGTCATTTATATTGGATTTTTTTTAAATAAATGCTTATTCGTGGTTTCCTCCTTTGTAAAGGTGGTGGAATTATGAGGGATTAAGTCAGTCAGAATATGATGTATCTGTAGACACACCTCCACCACACCTTCATTTCTTAGATCTCAACCCCGAACAAATAGCGGATAAATAGCATGCTATTCTAATGCTTAACTTCAAGGTCAGACTACGCATTGAGAGAAAAGTGCATAAAAAGAGAATTATGTTCCACTTACGCATGCTTAACTCTGGTCTGAATCGGCCCCTTCATGACTGACAGTGGGAGCTGTTTTGAAGCCACCACACCTCCATCTTGGCACTCAATTGTAAAAATAAATATTTTGGAAGTTATATAAAATGCATTTATTAATGTCTATATTTGTTTTTGCCATGTTTATTCTACAGACAACTTAATGCATACTTTTAAATTATATTATGTGAACTAAACATACAAAAAAATAAAAGATTATATATAAAAACATTTTCCTTTTAAGAAAGTTCTAGTGTTACTCTCCCCACCACAAACAAATACTTTAATACATGTCATTTTATACTTGAAACAGTTCATTGAAATACTGTAGAATTCCATTAATTCCTATGGAAGACTGGTCTTCTGAGGAGTGCCAATACGGCCGAACGGTGGTGGCTTCAAAGCCTCTCATTGGCCAATGCAAAGCATAAGCAATCCAGGTTGTATATACAGTGCATCATTGCTTCTAACATGGAGCACTCTAAAAGCTTTTCCACTGAGTATTTTACTTTATGCAATGGAAAGATCATTCTCTCTCTCCATACATTAGAAAGTACATTGGTTTAATATTACAATGTACATGCAGTGACAGTCAAGGTTATAAAAAGAGGTCTGTATAAAAACGTATAATCTGATAAAATCAGGTTCGACCCTGGTTAACAAATTCCTGATTTGGGTAAACACTGCCCTCTGCTGATGGTACAGTGAGACTACACAAGCCGTGTCATAGTCATTGGATTGTGCACTTTATTTATTTGTACATACAGCAACATGTTGTTAACAAGTCTATGAAACATAGGTTAAATAGTTAGATATAAATGTAGGTCTAAAGCAGTTGTGAAATTGAACCAGAGCTTCCCGGAGCCAAGCTCATGCACCTTTGGTCAATGGGAGAGTCAGCCGGAGCCAGGCTCCTGCACCATGGGTCAATGGGAGAGTCAGCCGGAGCCAGGCTCCTGCACCTTGGGTCAATGGGAGAGTCAGGCAGATTCGAGCTACAGTACCTTGGATAAATGGGAGAGTCAGGCGGATCTGAGCAACAGTACCTTAAGGGTTTAAAGTAGTATAAAAAGTAGGAGAAAATGATGATAAAGGATAGGGTTAGGGTTGAGGCTACTGTGTTTATTTCAATGAAAATAATAAATCATTTATTTCCCTGAGCCTCTTTCTTCCATTGAAATCCTGTCTGATCATGTGGGTGTGTTGATACACATTTTTATATATTTATATACATAGCCTTGATTGGTGGATAGAATAGCATTTGGTATTTTATTAGGATCCCCATTAGCTGTTAAAAGCAGTAGCTACTCTTCCTGGGGTCCACACAAAACATGAAACATGACATAATACAGAACATTAATAGACAAGAACAGCTCAAGGACAGAACTACATCAATATAGATTCTAGAGCATACCCCGCTTACCCATTCAAATTAGGCAAATACATACGCAAATAAAAGATGACTGGTCATTGGTCAGAATAATCACAAAAAGGGCATTAGCATCATTATTCCCACCTCATAGTGTAGAAATAGCACAATTTTGGGGGAGAATCACGTTTTTGACCAAATCTATATTTTTGTAGGGTCCAGATATTTATTTTGCAATTTAAATTGTTTTAGGTTATGTTTCTCAAAACAAAAGTGTATGGATCCTTCTATAACAAGGGTCTTCAACTTTTTATTTCCAAAGGACCCCCTCCCAGGCAAACCGGTTACCCAGGGACCCACATCACACGTTAGAAATCAGGTGAATGATAATGGCAATGAGAATTAATCAACATTTTAAAATGAATAGACTTGGTAGATTCATTATTTTGACCTACCACACATTTCAATTGGAAGAAGAAGTATAAACTATAACATCAGTTACTTCAAACACATTTTTCGCTAAGCAGCTGATTAGCTGGTTAAACAAAGGTAAGCCATGTGTTGGCAAAATAATTGTCAAGAAAATTTGCGGGTGCATTTTCAAAGCCTATAACAGCGAATTTTCTTGACAATTATTTTCGTAACAGGTTAGGAGAGCATTTTCGACAACCATATCTCTTTTCCTAACCTAACCTCAGTCTCCTAACCTGATACGTTAATTATCCTAACCTGCTGAGTAAGTTCTCCTAACCTCTTACAAAAAAGTCACATCAGATTCTCCAATGTAATTGGCTCCAATGAGTGTAATTTGCTCATTATTAGGAGTTGAGAAATAACATTGACATCATTAGAAAGAATATATTTTCCTCTTTTCTTCTGTAGTTATGTAATTCAAAATGTGCTTAGTCTGTTGTTACTAGCGATAATCATAAAAACATTTCACTATACAAAATATTTTTCCCACATTTTTTAAAAATACACTGAGTATACCAAACATTAAGAACAACCCCCCCTGCCCTCAGAACAGCCTCAATTCGTCACGGCATGGACTCTACAAGGTGTCGAAAGTGTTCCACAGGAATGCTGGCCCATGTTGACTCCAATGCTTCCCACAGTTGTGTCAAGTTTTTGCCTCTAGGGCCTATGTATTGCCTATCTCCCTACTCTTCTACATTTGCACACACTGTACATAGATTTTTCTATTTTTATTTTCTATTGTGTTATTGACTGTACGTTTGTTTATGTGTAACTCTGTGTTGTTGTTTTTGTTGCACTGCTTTGCTTTGCTTTATCTTGGCCAGGTCGCAGTTGTAAATGAGAACTTGGCCTACCTGGTTAAATAAAGGTGAAATAAAAGAAAAAGAAAAAAGAAGAAAAGTTGAGTAGTGGACCATTCTTGATACACACAGGAAACTGTTGAGTGTGAAAAACCCGGCAGCGTTGCAGTTCTTGACACAAACCAGTGCACCTCGTACCTACTACCACACCCCATTCAAAGGCACTGTCTTGCCCATTCACCCTCTGAATGGCACACATACATAATCCATGTCTCAATTGTCTCAAGGCTTAAAAATCCTTCTTTAACCTGTCTCCTCCCCTTCATCTACACTGATTGAAGTGGATTTAATTAGTGACATTAATAAGGGATCATAGCTTTCAACTGGATTCACCTGGTCAGTCTACGTCATGGAAACAGCAGGTGTTCTTAATGTTTTGTATATATATATTTTCGAAGACCACCTGCAGTACCGCAGCAGACCAGCGGTTGAATACCCTTGTTCTATAATATGACATTTACATTATATTATTTTGATTTGGTTGTAAAAAAGCTAAATTCTCCTTTAAGGCTTACGTTAAGGTTCAACTGATAAGTGGACATGAAGATATGGTTAGGGTTAAATATAATACTGGGATGCAAATTCAGAAATATATTTAAACTCCATATCTGACATGGTACAGGTGTCTTCTTTTTTTTCAGCCCATAACCATGTGAGTGAGGTGTATACTTTGGTTTCAAAGTAGATTTGCTTCAGACTACCAAGAAACACTCTGTGCGACCCTGATTTCGCCCACTGCAGTAAAAGGTTAAGCCTAACCCCAACCCTAACGCTTATCCTAACCCTAGCTTCATGTCCACATCCCATGAGAGTAATCATGTAAAGCTATTGGTAAGGTGTGTGCCTTTGTGGGTATGAAAACCTATAGAAATGAATAGGTACATTTTCAGAGCTGTCTGCCCTGCCTTATTGTGAGGTTGTGTGTACAGTATGAGAATCTTTGACCATAACATCATATTATTCTGCCCTTAGCAAGGATAATACTCTCCAACCGCGGTGCTTGTTGTCACGTTTACTTTGACCATGCCGCCATCAATATAGCTGATAGAATCACCATGACTATCACACTTTATAATTCATAATTTATCAATGTCACACAAAATATCCCTGGTAATGGCCACATACACTACATGTCCAAAACTCATTCCAAAGTCATGGGCATTAATATGGAGTTGGTCCCCCCTTTGCTGCTATAACAGCCTCCACTCTCCTGGGAAGGCTTTCCACTAGATGTTGGAACATTGCTGTGGAGAGCAAGAGCATTAGTGAGGTCGGACACTGATGTTGGGCGATTAGGCCTGGCTCGCAGTCGGAGTTCCAATTCATCCCAAAGATGTTTGATGGGGTTGAGGTCAGGGCTCTGTGCAGGCCAGTCAAGTTCTTCCACATCGATCTCGACAAACCATTCCTGTATGGACCACGCTTTGTGTATGGGGGGCATTGTCATTCCACAATGTTAGAAGCACATAATCGTCTAGAATGTAATTGTATGGTGTAGCGTTAAGATTTCCCTTCACTGGAACTAAGGGGCCTAGCCCGAACCATGAAAAACAGCCCCAGACCATTATTCCTCCTCCACCAAACTTTACAGTTGGCACTATGCATTCAGGCAGGTAGTGTTCTCCTGGCATCCACCAAATCCAGATTCGTCCGTTGGAATACCAGATGGTGAATTCGTGATTCATCACACCAGAGAACGCGTTTCCACTGCTCCAGAGTCCAATGGCGGTGAGCTTCACACCACTCCAGCCAACACTTGCTCGCCATGGAAACCCCTTTCATGAAGCTCCTGGTTATTGTGCTGGCGTTGCTTCCAGAGGCAGTTTGGAACTCAGTAGTGAGTTTTGCGACCGAGGACAGACGATTTTTATGCGCTACACACTTCAGCACCAGGCAGTCCCGTTCTGTGAGCTTGTGTGGCCTACCACTTCGGGGCTGAGCCGTTGTTGCTCCTAGACGTTTCCACTTCACAATAACAGCACTTACAGTTGACCGGGGCAGAAATTTTACAAACAGACTTGTTGGAAAGGTGGCATCCTATGATGACCTATGACGGTGCCACGTTGAAAGTCACTGAGCTCTTCAGTAAGGCCATTCTACTGCCAATGTTTGTCTATGGAGATTGCATGGCCGTGTGCTCGATTTTCTACACCTGTCAGCAACGGGTGTGACTGAAATAGCCAAATCCACTAATTTGAAGGAGTGTCCACATAATTTTGTATATATAGTGTATCACTGGGCTCTGGGCTAATAAACACAAATAGTATGGAGAAGTTCAACTGCTGTTCTTTGTATAAATATGAATCTTAAGGCAGGAAATGCCAAAATATTATTGAAGGATCTATGTTAAAACACATTAGTATTCCCTGCCTGGCTCCATTCTGATCCACAGCCCTTACACCGTTGGTATTCCTAGATATGAAACAACTGGAGTTGCTCTATAGACTTATAATAATAACATTCAACGCTGTGTGAAGAACAGCTTGAAGCTAGTCTCATTTAATCAGATGACAAGTGTAGAACGTTTGTTAACAATTTAGTGCAGTTCATGGTCAGTTTAGCCCATGTCTGTGCTAGACATACAGATGCCTACTGTGTGACAGTCTGTTGTGAGCACTCAGAGCAACATCAACAGACACGTGAGGATCCTTATCTTCGCCATTTGAATAATTTATTACAATATTCAGTCATTTTCGGTTGAAATTCTCCAACAATGAGAACATGTACAAATTTACACTGCACAAATTACTACAATTTTATCATAAAAAGAACATACCAACAATGTCAGCAATGAAAAAGTAAATGAAAAAATGTTTAAGCCTTCATCATCTTTATAAGACAATTCTTTGAGGTAAAATGGTCCCATACCTAAACTACTTCAACCTCAAAATATCCATCTATCTTCAATACTCCAAGTAGTGGATCAGTTGTTCCAAGTCTTCTGGGTTTTCTGAAATTCAGTGACCTCAACCTTTGGAACCCTATGGTCAACATTGGAATATGACGACGCATAGTCAATCTCACATTACTAAAGTCTGCCAATGATGTTCAATATATACAATAGGCTATGACATTGTATAACCATTTCACAGTTGGCTTATTAGAAAATGAAAACAAACCTTTAATAAGTGTGTACCAGCCATTCAACCCTGATTTGTTAACACTGTCATCAACGTCAGGTACATCTCTTGTGCCATCTGAAAGTCATGAAATACAATATCAATTATCGATCTCTTTTGGGAAGCAATATGTGACGAGAAAAAAATGCCTTCACGACATGGAAGCAGAGCCAGAAGTTAAACTTACATTTTCCTTTGAGATACATCATTGACTGAGGGCCCCAGCGGTTCGGATTAAGTTTAATCTGTCAAACAACGTAGAGATAAACTAATTTATATCACATGGCTGTAGTTGCTGCATTCACTAGCAGTACAAGTGTATAAATACACGTTCTTAAAAAAACAGTTCAGAAAATAACAAGATTAATACAATTCTTTACCTTTTGAGCATGTGATTCCACAATCACCAAAATCACAATGATTGTGCAAGTCCATTGAATCGTTGTTCTTGACCTCTACAAATAAATAAACATCCCATTACTTCTCCTTATAGCCTATGTTTTTTGGTGTTGTTGAAAATACTCCAAATTGTAATATCCAATACTTACCATGTCTACAACTAAAAGAGCTGCTTGTCTTCAGCCAAGCCAAACCATCTGTGATTGGGCCAATGTTCTTGTCCCCTTTTATTGTTAGGGATAGCAACAGGGTCTCAGGTTCAATAGTACCCCCTGTGTGAGACAACTGTTGCAGGTACTCTGAGCTCTCCTAGGAAGGCTGTTGATGTTAGCACAAAAACAAAAAGCTTACGTCAAGACCTCGATTGACATAATGAAAGTCAATACAATTAGAGTATCTAGGTGTAGCCTAGTGGTGTGGATCTTTAGATCTGTTTTTAAAGATTCTGCATATAGTTTATTTGCAGACATTTAGAAACATTGACAAATCACATTGTCGTTATTTTATATTTTATTTTCACAGAATGCTCATCAGTATATGTACTCATTAGTACATTTGGATGTTGTATTTTAACAGAGACTCAACAGGGACATTTGCATAAAATTAAACGTTCTTTCTGCATCTTAAAAAAAAAAGGATGAAAGAAATGGAGTTCACAAGAACTCAATTCTGATTTATATTTCAAACAAATGACATATGACCCAGAGCTGATGGAATTGTCCTCCATTCTGAGACTTAAACTAAAGTGAGTGAATAAGTTAAATAAATTAATGCATAAATACATGCATAAATAAATGATGTAACAAATAAATACATATGCATACACAATTCACAGCATCTTGTTGATAAACATGTTGATAAAAAATGGCAGCTTAAATGTCACCATGTCTAGAACAGACCATATCCAAAATGTTAATCAACTTGTCCTACATGAGATTCTATCTACAAGCTAGTAGATTTAAATATTGACCGAACAATCTGCGTCAAACACTGGCCAAACTCCTCCAAAATCATTTTCTCAGCTTGACACAGCGTGTAGCCTTCCTTCTCAGCCTCCTCTGCTTGCGCCAGAAGACAGCCGCATGTGGCTTCCACGACGTCGAGCGTGATGCACGACAGAGGACACCTATCAGCCAAAAGACCAACAGTGACCAAAAGAAGGAGGGATGAGACCATTCTCCTCTCCTTACAACAACAACATAACGCAATTAGCAAGGCCTGAAGAGACTAAGTTATTTGTTTGTCAAGTGAAATCTAAATAATCTTACACCACATATGCATTGATATTCATTCATCACCTAATTGCTAGTCAATTACTTATTAATCCATCATGTTTAGGATTCATTTATTATGATTTTTAATTGACTAAACCTGGGGGGGTAGGGGAGTTGGACAGAAAGCAGGGACTGATTGATTGCTTTCAAAACATTTTTTTTAAATCTATTTGACACGGAATTCATTTAGATGTCCTCACTTGTCCTTGTCACATTTGACCTTCTTGTAGAAGGTGGTGTCAGGGCTGTCCCACACCATGGTCTTCCTCTCTGGACTGTCCTCATAGTTTCTGCAGCCCACACACTTACAGGTGGATGAGCACATTATCTTGGCCTGTATGGGACAATAGATACACTACTGTTCAACACTACTGTTATAGACTAGTATTCTACACTGAGTATACCAAACATTAGGAACACCTTCCTAATATTGAGTTGCACTGCCCTTTGCCCTCAGAACAGCCTCAAGGACTCTAACAAGGTGTTGAAAGCGTTCCACAGGGATGCTGGCCCATGTTGACTCCAATGCTTCCTACAGTTGTGTCAAATTGGCTGGATATATTTTGGGTGGTGGACCATTCTTGATACACACAGGAAACTGTTGAGTGTGAAAAACCCAGAAGCGATGCAGTTCTTGACACTACAGGTTCCTCTTAAGTCAAACAGAGTAATGTTTTATCCATACATACATACCTCATAGCACTCGCAGTAGTTCTTCAGACAGCCTGAGCGTTTGCAGTTGCAGCCCTTGTTGTGGCGTCCTTTGATCTCTCCCAGTTTCCCGTTTCCGATCTTTGGTCTGAATGCCTCAGGATTTCTGTCCAGACAAATCTTCAGGAAAATTATATGTTTATCAATTTTAAAATAACATAGAAACCAGTCTACCAACAATAATTAAACATTATTGATCACAACTCCCTACACTTCTAGCTCAGTTGACTTTAATATTTTTCACTTACAAGATGAAAGATACAGACTAACACTAAAGCATACACACATAAAAAGGTGCTATCTAAAACCTAAAAGGCTTCTTCGACTGTCCCCATTGGAGAACCCTTTGAAGAACCCTTTTTGGTTCCAGGTAGAACCCTTTTGGGTTCCATATTGAACCCTTTTCACCGAGGGTTCTACCTGGAACCCAAAAGTGCTATTCTATGGCAGCGGTGTCAAACTCATTCCACGGAGGGCTGAGTGTCTGCGAGTTTTTCAATTAAGACCTAGTCAACCAGGTGAGGGAAGTTTCTTACTAATTAGTGACCTTAATTCATCAATCAAGAACAAGGGTGGAGCGAAAACCGGCAGACACTCGGCCCCCCGTGGAATGAGTTTGACACGTGTTCTATAGGGACAGCCAAAGATTCCCTTTGGAACCCTTTTTTCTACGCGTGTAGGGGAACCCTGGTCCACTGAAGCTGTTGTGTCTTTCTGTCTGCTGGCCTTAACTCCAGTGGCTCACTGAGCCATCAAACTCCCCTAATAGTCTGACCCTCTAACCTTGGGCGAATCCTTAAATGGTTCAATACAAACCCTGATGAGTTCATTCAAGCAGTGTAGTGCCTGTCAGCAATGACAGCAGGCAGATACTATGGGGGTTCCCTCAACTACTTCATCAGTTGTTTCAAGACATGACTAGCACTGTTGCGGTGACCATATTACCGGCACACCGGCAAACAAAATTCCATGTGACTAATCAACTAATCTCCTTTCATGCACTCTGGGCATGCGTTGGTTGTAACCAACTCACTAACGACCATCAGGTCCTACTGGCCTGGTACTCAGGGCTCTATTGTCCCTCCACCAGGTCCTAATGGACTGGTACTCAGGGCTCTTTATGTCCCTCCATCAGGTCCTAATGGCCTGGTACTCAGGGCTCTTTATGTCCCTCCATCAGGTCCTAATGGCCTGGTACTCAGGGCTCTTTATGTCCCTCCATCAGGTCCTAATGGCCTGGTACTCAGGGCTTTTTATGTTCCTCCATCAGGTCCTAATGGCCTGGTATTCAGGGATCTATTGTCCCTCCATCAGGTCCTAATGGCCTGGTACTCAGGGCTCTATTGTCCCTCTAACCAGTCTGACATCTATGCAAATGCAACCAAAAATCACATCAAACACTCATCATCAAAACAGTATGGTGCTTTTAAAACTCACCTCACTGTACTACACCGGCTCCGACGCTCATCGGATGTGGCAGGGCTGGCAAACTGTTACAGACTACAAAGGAGTTGCCCAGTGACCAACTGGCAATTGTCTTCACTGACATTTTCAACCTGTCCCTGACTGAGTCTGTAATATCAACGTTTCAAGCAGACCGTCATAGTCCCTGTGCCCAAGAACACTAAGGTAACCTGCCTAAATGACTACCGACCTGTAGCACTCAGGTCTGTAGCCATGAAGTGCTTTGAAAGGCTGGTCATGGCTCACATCAGCACCATTATCCCAGAAACCTAGACCCACTCCAATTTGCATACCGCCCCAACAGATCCACAGATGATGCAATCTCTATTGCACTTAACACTGCCCTTTCCCACATGGACAAAATAAACACCTATGTGAGAATGCTATTCATTGACTACAGCTCAGCGTTCAACACCATAGTGCACTCAAAGCTCATCACTAAGCTAAGGACCCTGGGACTACACACCTCCCTCGGCAACTGGATCCTGGACTTCCTGACGGGCCGCCCCCAGGTGGTAAGGGTAGGTAACAACACATCCGCCACGCTGGTCCTCAACAAGGGGGCCCCTCAGGGGTATGTACTCAATCCCCTCCTGTACTCCCTGTTCACTCATGACTGCACAGCCAGGCACGACTCCAACACCATCACTACGTTTGCTGATGACACAACAGTGGCAGGCCTAATCACCGACAACGATGAGACAGCCTATAGGGAGGTCAGAGACCTGACCGTGTGGTGCAAGGACAACAACCTCTCCCTCAACGTGATCAAGACAAATGAGATGATTGTGGACTACAGGAAAAGGAGGACCGAGCACGCCCCCATTCTCATCGACGGGGCTGTAGTGGAGCAGGTTGAGAGCTTCAAGTTCCTTGGCGTCCACATCACCAACAAACTAACATGGTCCAAGCACACCAAGACAGTCGTGAATAGGGCACAACAAAACTTAAATTTAGTTAGGAAAGTCGGTTAAGAACAATTATTTTTTGTTTTGATTTGATCAATATGAAGAAAGAAGTTCAACAATAAGTTGAAACAGCGTAAAACATGGTAGTTGTGGATGTTGTTTTAAAGCCTAACAACGAAATGGACAGCGCTTTCTAAGGTAATGATTACTGTGGATGTTGTTTTAAAGCCTAACACAACGAAATGGACAGCGCTTTCTAAGGTAATGATTACTGTGGATGTTTTAAAGTCTAACACAACTAAATGGACAGCGCTTTCTAAGGTAATGATTACTGTGGATGTTGTTTTAAAGCCTAACACAACAAAATGGACAGTGCTTTCTAAGGTATTGATTACTTCAAAACATCCCTTCGCATATTAGAGCTTATGTATACGCATAGGCCTATGAGCCCAAGCCCCAAAATACTGATTTGAAATAATGATTGTGCTGTTATACAATACATACCCTACGCATGACAGAAAAACATTACAAAAAAAAAAAGATTTAAAGGTGTCTTTCGTACATAATTGGTCCAGCCTATATTCCAAAATCAAAAAAATTATAGTCATTGCCTTTGTGTGGACTGTATTTGGACTGTATTATTATGCATACTGGATGGACTGGTTACCTTATGCTACGCTCTAAACGTTCTATCCATGAGTCTGGGAGAGAACCTATAGACCTAGGCGATGCTGTTGGTTCATAATTAAAAGGCTGACATTACCTTTAGCTACAGAATATCTCCCCACCGTGCGTTTCCATCTCCTCTCTCTCCTCAATTCCTCTCTCCAGCGGGCAGAGAGGGGCTGTCAATAGTTTAATGAAATATGTTTCATTGTGAAAACATCGATATTCCCGAACAGATTTCACTTGGTTTCCCAAATTAAGCACTGGGTAGCTGCAGGAACATAATTGGAGAGCCCATGGCATACAGAGTTTAGGCGGAATATCACCTGTCGCACAGTGAGAGGCTGCATGCTCCTCAAACAGCGGTTGATACACGGAGTGAAATAACTGGAGAAGCCTACCAGCGTGATTGAAAAACAAACCAACGGAGGGCTCCATTCGCTATTGGAGTGCATATGGATGGCGTCATTTTCCCCTGCCCCTGCCTATTTGATAATGGGCCATTCTAAATTCAAAAGGCACTCGCACATTTAAGCTATCTTTGTTGCAGGTGCATGGTAACAATTGAATAACATGACAGAAGAAAGAAGAAAGCTGCATGCCTCTCTTGCTAGTGTCACTGTTATTTATTAGGCCTTGAGGCCGATGCGTAGAGCTTAAAAAAGAACAGAATGGGCCATTCTAATTCGAAATAAAGACAAGATAAAATTGAGAATAATGAAAATATGAACACTTGATGAGAGAACAGCGTGTGCAGCCTGAGGAAACGGTCAGAGCGCAAGCTTCTCAAATCATCAATAGCCTATAGTTGCATCATAAAGCCCATATACGTTCTGACCTCGAAGACATTCTGAAGTTTGTATCATTCACGTCTAAAGTTGACAAATAAGTCTAAATCTAGCGTATAGGACCCGTTTCAAATTATCACTTTTACGCTCAACATAGCCACTTCATATGCATTCCGGAATGGGAAAAATATCCTTTCTATTATATTCAGCTAAGTTCAATTATGTTCTTCTTACTATAAAATAACATAATATAAAAGAATGTCTTACTTATAAGCATATCTTGTCTCTTGTCTGCTAAATGAACAAGTCTACAGTCTATGGAATGGCGCATAGCCAGAAAACACAGTAGGCCAACTCATATTCTGTTCTTTTGGAATACATTTTCTTCATATCATAATGTTTCTTTAGACCTGTCTAAAATAAATAATGGATGTATTGTGATGCTGTATATTAAGTTGATTTATTAGACTTTTTTTTTTTTTAAACGTAAACGTTCCAAAGGGACGCATCAGCGTCTTGTACGTGTGGAGGCCTGGAGATGCTAAACGTGCTTATGTTCACTATTGGTCAATTACGGTGGGACCAGCAGTCTTTTTGCATGACAATTATCGGCTGACAAAATGCCATGATTGCCGCAGAATGGACAACTTGTAATCAGTAGGGACAGGAGTTGTTCCTAACCCGAGACAAGTGTTTCACTGTACCTTGATGGCCTTGTATCTCTCGGACTCGTGCTCATTGTTGTTGCAGCAGTTGATGCAGTTGCAGTTGCTGCAGACGTCGCCGTTAGCGAAGCAGTCACAGTAACTACAAGGATAGCATACACAGTGATCAGACCAATCATGATGACACACTGTACAATGGCAAATAACATGAGGAGTGAAGGTCTTAGGACACACCCGATAATTGCTGAGTCATTGCTTGGTCATTCTACAAAACATTCACAAGTGACATTCACACTTGTCAGTCTACATAACAGATAACAGAGTAGGAAAGAAACTACTGTATATCTCACTGGTTGTGATACAACTCACAGTTTGAGACACTGAGATTTAGTGCAGTTGCAGGGCTTCTTGGATTTGGAGTCCCATAGAGATCCACTGAGACTTGATCAAGGTGAAAGAGAAGATGCACAGTTACTACCATGACCTGCTGACCATATGATCTATGACAATATCTGCAGTGTCATAGTCAGCTAGCTAGCACACGGTGTCGCCCCCGCCTCCCGCCTGCTGTGTCCCGGAGTCCTCCTTAAGACTAGTGGCTAAGCTAACACAGTGTCCTGGGCATCGTTAACAGAACAGGATCGAGGGACATTACCGGTGTGGTCCATTACCGATATTTACTGTACTGGAGCGTCTCAGCCTCCTGCCTATGTACTGCAGTCATAGCTTAGAAATGGACAAATAGAAGTATAAAGAGGGTTTCCTGCAGATGCAGGAATGCCCACATGCAGGAATGCCCTGAATTGCAGGCTGCAGTCACACCCTTCTCAAAACACTTGCAAACTTGAGTGATCACTATCGAACACAACAGCAAGTGGCCACTAGTGGTGTAAAGTACTTAAAGATGCACTACGCAGAAATCGCTCCTCCATTTCCTGGTTGCAAACATTTGAATAGTTCGCCTAATTTCAGTTTGTGACAAAACAAGCAAGTATAGTGTAGAGAATCATTGTAACATCTAAACCGCTGTGAAATATATTTTCCATAACCAAAAATATTGTATTTTCAGCTGTTTGAAGCTAGTGTAGAAAAACGAAAGTAAAAAGACGCAAAAACGAAACTTAAGAACGGGAAGCATAGACATAACACACAACGATCTACCGCTTCTTAGACTTGCTTTCAATGCGAATTACAGATCTATAACATTTCTATGTGAATTTGGTCGGGTTGCCCAGAAATGTACATATTGCAACTTTTACTCCACTACATTCCTAAAGAAAATATGTACTTTTTACTCCCATACATTTTCCCTGACACCAAAAATTACTTGTTACATTTTGAATGCTCAGGCAGGCCAAAATTCTGGTCCAATTCACACACCTATCAATATAACGGGTTGCCCTCCCTACTGTCTCTGATCTGGCAAACTCACTATACAAAAATACTGCGTTTGTAAATTGTCTGAGTGTTGAAGTGTGTCCTTCTGTCCGTAAAATAAAAATATATATAGAAAATTGAGCGGTCTGGTTTGCTTAATGTAGGGAACTTGATGTACAGCATTTATTTTAAACTTTTACTCAAGTATGACATTTGAGTACTTTTCCCACCACTGTACTTAAGTACTTTTAAAACCAGATACTTTTAGACGTGTGTGCAGTTTAAACGCTAAGAAACAGTTTCCATTTGTCACATCCCTAGTGTTCCTACCGTAAGACACTGCTTGCCATGGACTGGCCATCAGGGACCAGACATAGGGAGTCAGGATACTCAGGATACTGGTGGTACTGGCAGGACAACCATATACATGTCACCTTTCAACTTCATGGTCAATTGTTATGAAGTTCATTTTTCTTTAGCTTTTCAAGTTTGATGGTTGATTTAGTGTTATTTATCAGTAGTAAAAGCAAACATTCTGGCCTACATTTTTTTTATTGTTAGAGCGATCTTATGCAGGTCATGAGACCTGAGACAGACATGCTACTGACCTGTGAGAAGTAGGGTGCAGACATGTGGTTGTAGCTGTATGCAGAGCCAGGAGGACCAGAGGAGACTAGATGGTTGGGGGAAAGGAGGCTGTGGTTGGGCCCAATGGGAGGCAGGCTCATAGAGGGCAGGTAGGACTGAGAAGCTGTAGTACATGAAGAATGAGATTGGTGTCGAAACTACACAACACATCATACCCTGCTATGAATATTTATTTATCTAAAAATACATAATAAACATTCAGAGAATAAATAGTTGATACACATCAATATTGGCTTACTTATTAAGACGTATTCAAATAACCAGAACAGCTCAACAACAGTAGGCCTATGTTGTACGGGATGATCAAGATACTTCAACAGGTCAACAACACAGCACTAAGATGTGATCTGCCTGCCTCTAACCTTTTCCCATTGAGTAGCTCTGCTCTGAGTTTTCCTTAGAGGATGCGGTGTAGTAGTGGGTCTCTGGACTGGAGTCTGGGTGGCCAGGAGGCAGGGATTGGAGCATCTGACCTGGGCTACAGTGGTTCATTACCACCATCTGCCCTCGGCCACTCATGTCGCACACAACCTAGATAAAGCGCCACAGTGGACGTGTCATAATACCCATAAAACCTAGCAGTCAAATAGGTAAATGGTTCCAATCGTTTTTCCACCATTCCTTTTGCCCATAGGGGATTTTGAAACACTTCAAATAATGGCTGTGTTTTGTGCAGGCTTACCCTGGCGTGATGTTTTGGTAACCATGTAAATCTCTCGGACAAGGTGACTTTTATCAATATATTCAGCTCTACTCTCAGATTCAAAAACGCTAATTAGCATCAAAGTAGACATCATGCAAGACTACAAATCCCTGCAAGCTTCTGTACGTCATTTTTAGCTGACACCTTAGCTAACAGGCATTGTGTCAATGTAAAACCTGCCCAAGACAGTTCACATAATTAATTAGCATAAACAATTTTTGGGGGGTAAATACAGGAAAATATATTGATTAAAAAGGTCACCTTGTCCGAGAGAGATTTCCATCGTTTATCAAAACATCACGCCAGGGTAAGCCTACACGAAACACAGCCCTTATTTTAAGTGTTTCTAAAATCCCCTATGGGAAAATGGATGGTGAAAAAACTATTTGAACCATTTCCCCTGTTTAACTGCTAGGTTTTATGGGTATTATGACTCATACTGTGGTACTCTATATGGAGTTACAGTTTACTTCTACACACTCACAGAACTATGTCCATCTGTAGGCCTTCATTGTGGAATTGAATATGTCCTGTAGTGCCTTAAGGTATACATGTTGTGTAATGATGGAAACTTCCCACTGGGCACACACTGGTTGAATCAATGCTGTTTCCACGTCATTTCAATGAAATTACATTTAACCTACGTGGAATAGACGTTGAATTGAAGTCTGTGCCCAGTGGGTTTTATATATAGCTCTCAGCTAAACAATTAGACACTCACAGTGGCGTTCTCCCCAAGCTGGGGGTCTAGGTGCTGCAGATACATGGTGAGCGGCCCATTGGCCTAGAGACCGGAAACACAGATTATATAATCACATGCCTGGCATTTCATAGCTAGAGATGCATATCACTGAGAATCCACACAGTAATGGTCTTGAGTTATGGTTGTTATAAAAGGACCTTCATATATCCTCGTTAGAATTATTGCTTAACACAAACCAACACATCATTTGACTCTTGTAAGGTCATTGCAATCATGTTTAGAATGCTACTCTATCTTTTGACTCAGAGAGCCCTATTCAATCATAACCATTCAATCAGGTTTTCAAGGCTAGATGAAATCATATAATTCTCTTTGCTATGCGAGACTCGGCATATTTTAATTGTCATGCTGACATTTACCCTGTTTTTCACACAGTCAACACTTTTATCATTGATCACACGAATCCAAGAATGTGTCTATTCCTGCAGTGCAACATTAATGAAATAAATGCTTTCTGGTCAAGGTTGTGTAGGGTCCTGCATTATACATTATTACAATTTATCATCTTGCAAGCATGTGCAGTATGTAGGTTACATGTACACATCAGACAGTAAGTTTGAAATCCTCTTACAGACTGACTGACGTCCATTTGATTCTGAGGCATTAGCTCTGCCATAGGCTCCTGTTTGCGATAGGACTCTTGTCCGTGGTCATCCTTGCTGTCTGGGCAAATGCTCGCCACAGCATCATAGATTTCACCCTGGACAAAACAAAACATTATATGAATATGTAACATAACACAAACTTGAATTAGAGAAATATACTGTGGTACCACCTCAATAATTGATAGTGATATCAAAATATCAGTGTGTTGGGTAAGTACATTCTGCATTGCCGGATGCCCCGGGTGTGCACCTTTTAGACCAGTCTATTGGTCATTTAATAAGTCTCCACACACTCGGGGCGCCAGGTGTTGCAATACGAACTCACCCATAGACTGAGGATTGTAATGTAATTTCTAAGGTTTGTTGTTGGTTTGAATTAGCACTTACTGACAACATATTGCTGTGGACTGGGCCCTCAGATGACCACTGGCCACCAAGTGAACTGAGATGACTGTTATTAGCTAAACTGGGGTTCATTAAATGGAACGGGCTAGACTGGGGGAGCACATAATCTCCATGGGTAGCAAATTGGTACTGAGGGAGTGAGGGCTCAGAATCATGTGGTGGTGGGTAGAATCTGTAGTTGGTACAGTGGTGGTCCATCCTGCTGGACCCAGCTTCTCTGCTGTACCCTGACCACTCTCCACCTGAACCATGGGGCATCACTCCTGGCACACTGAAGTCTGTGTGATCTCCTGAATCAATGTTGACGTCCAATGTTCTTAGGTGGCGACCATAGTTCTCAGAGGAATAGACAGCGGAGGTTTCGGGTCCATTGTCCAGACTTCTTTGGTTTTGCTCTTTGAGGCAACTCATTCTAAACAAAGCTCCTCCCTGACAGAAACACAAATCCGTGACAGTGGTGTTAGCCTGGGTAGCTAGTAAAAACACTGGCCCAGAGAACTGGGCCGGTATCCCAAAAGCATCTTAGGCTGACTTCATGGTTAGAATCATTGAGCATGGTTCAAACGATTCATTTAGCCTTAAGATGCCTTTGGGAAAGCCGCCCAGATGTACTAGTCTAGTAGCTAGAGAATCAGTCAGTTCACCATTCAATAATACATTTGACATATAGCTTTCCTTCGTCATGTTTTTAGGCGTTAGCTTAGCTAGAACAGATAGTTGAGCTAACTACTGTAGCTAGCTAGCTAACTTTGTACTATACTATTCATAGAAATATTGTAAGGGATTTTTCTCGACCTCTCTTGTTCCAATAGCTATTATAGTTGGACAGTTCACAACAAATAACAATATCCTGGTGTTTCAAAGGTAATTAGTACTAGCTCGCTACCTCCACCAATAACTTTACCTGACAGTCAGTTGTGGAAGAACCTTTCCTGAGGCGAAGTGACTGGTGCTAAGAAATGATTTAGATCAGGGGGAGGGTGGCGCGAAATGGATGCGTTCGATGCCTAGTAATAATGTTACTTAAATTAGTAGTGAATAGTGATCGTACTGATTTAAGAGGGAAATCATTTTTGATTGACTTGTATAGTTTACTAATTCTGTTGGGTTTGCCAAAGACACACATCCTTTGTGTTTTTACACATCTAAATAGAATGCATATTTGTTATTATTTAATATTTTGTTAGTATCCTATGGAGGGTGATCAGACCAGTGTCCGTTCGAAAATGCAATGCTTAAACGCTAAATATTCATATGAAAATGGTAAATGCATTTGTATTTTCAAATCAGTGTGCATGACTCATGCCACAATTCAATTGAACCCGCTCTGATCACCCTTCAATGTATCCTGTGTATAAAATAATATAGTATATTCTTACAAAGTTGCTGAAAAATAAAATATATAAAAAAAATAACACATTTAGAAGGCAACAGGCAGGTCAAACTGACATTTCTTCAGTAAAGATGACAAGAAATAACAGAAGAGTTGACAGACACTAAATCAAGCGCACCTCCCCTCATTGATCCAGTGGGGTTGTTTTATAACCACGCCTTCAGATTGCTACTAAAGTTCTGTCTGTACAGGCCGATCATACTTTCTAATCATCAAACAAAGTTAACTGACAGACATTTTCTAAATAGTATGAATCTAAATTTCTGAAAATGTCATTGTGTACTAATTACTGGGGCGAGCAGAGGCCTCGGTCTACAAATGGTGAAAGACCTGGCGAGAAGAACCGAGCGACCGACCCCAATAAGTGACTCCGCGCAAACCAGCCGCAGCACAGGTAGGAGAACGTCATCTTCAACTTGATTTATGAATTTCCATCTAATGGGAATACACGTGAGGATATGTCTTGACTGTAAACCTAGGGATGCATGATAAAAGTTGTTATTCATCAGGATCTTCCTAATATTGCCAAATCCTGCAAAGGTGTTTTTATTGTACGGCTTGGTGAGTAGCATAGCCAACATACATATTATATCTTGGACACATAAAAGAGAGTGCAGAGTAATGCGGATGGATTCATTATTTTGTTGGGGTAAATGATCCTATGTCAAATCAAATCACATGTTATTTGTCACATACACGTGGTTAGCAGATGTTTAATGCGAGTGTAGCGAAATGCTTGTGCTTCTAGTTCCGACCATGCAGTAGTATCTAAGAAGTAATCTAACAAATTCACAACAACTACCTGATACACACAAGAGTAAAGGAATGAATACGAGTATGTACATATAAATATATGGATGAGCGATGGCTGATCGGCGTAGGCAAGATGCAGTAGATGGTATAGAGTACAGTATATACATATGAGATGAGTAATGTAGGATATGTAAACATTATAAATGCATCGTTTAAAGTGGCTAGTGATACATTTATTTCATCCAATTATAATTATTAAAGTGGCTAGAGATTTGAGTCAATGGCCGAACGGCATAGGCAAGATTCAGTAGATGGTTTAGAGTACAGTGTATACATTTGATATGAGTAATGTCGGATATGTAAACATTATATACAAAATTGTTTAAAGTGGCTAGTGATACATTTGTTACATCCAATTCCTATTTTTAAAGTGGCTAGAGATTTAAGTCAGTATGTTGGCAGCAGCCACTCAATGTTAGTGATGGCTGTTTAACAGTCTGATGGCCTTGAGGTAGAAGCTGTTTTTCAGTCTCTCAGTCCAGCTTTGATGCACCTGTACTGACCTCGCCTTCTGGATGATAGCGGGGTGAACAGGCAGTGGCTCGGGTGGTTGTTGGCCTTCCTGTGACAGCGGGTGGTGTAGGTGTCCTGGAGGGCAGGTAGTTTACCCCCGGTGAAGCGTTGTGCAGTCCTCACTACCCTCTGGATAGCCTTACGGTTGTGGGCGGAGCAGTTGCCGTACCAGGCGGTGATACAGCCCGACAGGATGCTCTCGATTGTGCATCTGTAGAGGTTTGTGAGTGATTTTGGTGACAAGCCGAATTTCTTCAGCCTCCTGAGGTTGAAGAGGCGCTGTTGCGCCTTCTTCACCACGCTGTCTGTGTGGGTGGTCCAATTCAGTTTGTCCGTGATGTGTACGCCGAGGAACTTAAAACGTTCCACCTTCTCCACTACTGTCCCGTCGATGTGGATAGGGGGGTGCTCCCTCTCGTGTTTCCTGAAGTCCACGATCATCTTTGTTTTGTTGACATTGAGTGAGAGGTTATTTTCCGAGGGCCCTCACCTCCTCCCTGTAGGCCGTCTCGTCGTTGTTGGTAATCAAGCCTACCACTGTAGTGTCGTCAGCAAACTTGATGATTGAGTTGGATGCGTGCTTGGCCACGCAGTCATGGGTAAACAGGGAGTAGAGGAGAGGGCTGAGAACTCACCCTTGTGGGGCCCCAGTGTTGAGGATCAGCGGGGTGGAGGTGTTGTTTCCTACCCTCACCACCTGGGGCCGGCCCGTCAGGAAGTCCAGGACCCAGTTGCACAGGGCTGGGTCGAGACCTAGGGTGATTGCGATTGCGTCGTGATTGCGATTGCGTCGTCTGTGGACCTATTGGGACGGTAAGCAAATTGGAGTGGGTCCAGGATGTCTGGCAGGATGGAGGTGATATGTGCCTTGTTTGGTATTCCAGCAGATGGAGCAAGAGGCACTGTATTGGGTTTTGGCTTGAGGTTCCTCTCAGGGCTTCTTTTAATTAAAACATTCAAGTAACTTTTATTACATGCTCAATTTCATGTTTCAAGTCCTCAACAGAACATGAAGAGATGCCAAACTGAAATAACCATTAGCTAATTAAACTTTATACTTTAAAAGAAAAACAAGGAACAACAAATTGTGTTTGTTTCTTGTGAAGAATGTTCCTTTTTAAATGGTCATGCTATTTCTTTGTTATCAGATGTTGTCAGCCAGTCAAGTATAGACTCACCATTTCACGAGGTGTCATCCATACTGGGAGGTGATGGGCTCAACTGCCTCATAAACAACACAGCCATCAATTTACCCACTGATCTGAAGACAGTGACACCTGACGACTTTCGAGAGTAATACTGTTTCTACTCTTTTTGTCACCAAGGTAAATGTATTTGTTGCACCTCTAGAAGAGCATGAATGAGGAAACCTCTTAATTTTGTTGGAGTACAGAGGATCTTCACATACCCAAGTTTTATGACCGGTTCCCTACTTCATCTAAGAAACCTACATTGTAACTCTCCAGATTACATTGTCATGTTTTTGGTTGAGTTGTTTATGTTGTTGGCTCTTGTAGGCATTTCTGCCATTGCACCAGGCAGCTTCTGCATGGACCACTGTAATGGGGATCAATAGGGCAGCTGTGATAAACATCTCTTCCATACTGGGCTCCATTAAGGCCAATTGGGGAGCCGGAGCAGCCTTCAAAAGCTATGCCTACAGGACCTCAAAGGTGAACAGCAACAGTAATTGTCCTTTCAACAGAGCCCATATAAACATTACAGACCATCTCCGGTTGTATTGGCCATCGGATGTTTGGGTGTGAAGATAATTAATCTGACTGTTTGTATGTGTACACAGTCATTACATGTCCTGTCCATCTCATTTTGTTTACATATGTAGGCTGCCTTGAACATGGCGACAAGGTGTCTGGCCATTGACCTGGAATCTGAAGGGATTCTGTGCATAGCCCTTCACCCTGGCTGGGTGCGCACTGACATGGGTGACCCATATGTGAGTGTCCCATACTCTTGGTTGAGGTGTTTTATGATTGGGTCCTTAATATGAATACATAAAAATATATTGCTGTGTATCTCAATAAATTGACTGTTGATATGCAGCATTTCCTGTCTATTATGGTTTAGGTGGATTTGAGTGCGGAGGAGAGCGTATCATCTTTGCTGTCTCTGTCAGAAAAGCATCATGGAGGATTCTTCGACAACTCTGGAAACAAGCTAGCATGGTGAAGCTCAACTTGGAAACAGTAACTTGCGGAATGTGTTATGTGCAGTTGTACTGCCGACAATCCACTGGGACTAAACACTGAGCAGAGATCACAGAATACAACGCACAATTGCAACATCATGCTGTTAGGTTGCTCTGCAATCTCTGATTTCTTTGTATTTAGTTGGCGTGAGAGAGAAGCTGGAGACTTGACCTTTTAAATCTGTGTGGTTTGGGTTGTTGTTGCACTTTCTAAGGTAATCTCACTGTTTGCATAGAACAAATATATACTGTATAATCAATATAGGAACAACAAAGTCTTGCCATTCAAAAAGTTTTATTCAATACATTTCTTTCAAATTATAATAGGAACATGTTTACTCTGTATAGTAGATTGTTGTAAATCATGACACCAGTATCCAGTATAATGGGATATGCACAGATACTGTAGTTTGCAGGCTTTTGAAGCATAGAGAATAGATCAATGAATGTTGAAGTTGAACTAGGGCTGACTCATCTCTTCTGATGTGAGCAAGGAAGGCAGGGTATCCAGAGCTCCGATTTCTGCAAAGTAGATGAAAAAATATTTGAGTGAGCACAGTCAGATGGTTATATCTGATTAGGACTATGCTAGTAAGTTGTTCTGTTCCAAATATGTTTTAACTATATACTGCCAGGAATCTGACTACAAATGTAAACTGTAA
The DNA here is from genome assembly GCA_030435695.1 of Brachymystax lenok tsinlingensis. NCBI lineage: Eukaryota > Metazoa > Chordata > Actinopteri > Salmoniformes > Salmonidae > Brachymystax > Brachymystax lenok. The sequence continues at coordinate 19,111,226 of CM059818.1, forward strand.
ATATTAAATGCAAATATAATCAGACCATATGAAAAATATGATAATTTTACTCTGGAACACGTCAACATAACCGTTTATGATATGAATAAAACTCCTGATAGAGTATGCAGTCATACATTTTGCTGTAATTAATTGTTGTAATTAAACATTCATAACAGACATAATCAACTCACCTTTAAGTTGCATGTATGATAAGAAGTCAATGACATTGTGTAATACATCCTCATCGGTTATTCTCAAGGAACCTGCAAAATTAGAGATCCTCATGAGGCGTAGAAGACGTATACTGAGTAAAGCAGACTTACTGTACTGTACATCAGTACTCTAAACGTTGTATATGCCCTCTCATAGGGTTTATAAACTGTAGCCTACAAGCCCCAGGTTTTACATGGCTGTTAGAGCTTCTCACCTGATTTGAAGTCATAGTCCCGGGGCATGTCTCTCTTACCAGCAAGGCCATGCTTGTCACTGAGCGTCCGGTGACCGTCGATGCCATCTGAACAACAATACAAAATCATAGTTTGCACAGCTGACTTTCACCCATTCGCTAGATGAAATCCCCTTCATTGCACACCACGCACAAACACCACAACCCTGCCTAAAGCCTCAAGGCACCCTTGTAATTTATGAGGGTGCGTTTTTCCTTTTATCTGTCATGAGTCTGAAAAGCAACCTGCAGGGCTTGAGTCTCGGAATTGCTTTACAAATTTTATTCACCAATAGAATAAGTGAAGGATAGGCACATACACATTTGTGAATGGAAACAGAACCTAAAAAGGACAAAATATTATGGAACAGTCCAACCAAAATACAAATAAAAACCAAGAAAGGTAAGCTAAATTAACGTTTGGAGAGTCATTTCATTCACTGTCCATCTCAGAGAGCACATTGCTTAAGTTTTTAATTTCTAGCCAAAGGAGCAAGGTGCAGACCAGAAAATGGTCCCCTTTCACAACTTTAATAGAGGTTTAAGTCAAGAGGAAAAATGCACTGAACAATCATGTAAGTGCACTAATTATCTGAATTATAATCCTTGAATTTTTACCTTAACCCATAGCCTCAGTCATCACACATCAAGTATAATTAAATACTAAAATAACATTATCATCATTGTCTTTGTTCTCACAGTGCCTTTCTGAGATTACAGCTCCTGCATGACAATTTAATCATTCATAAACAAGTAGAAAAAGAAACTAACATAAATGGACCATGGCCGTGATAAAACACCTCTGCTTGGTCGTTTAATACATTATGAGACATGAAATATGCTTCATCTGGAGACATTAAATAAGCACACAGAGCGATGCGTCACAGAGCAATTCCTCCGTTGACTCCAATGTCCTGCAGGAGCTATCTTACATTGACTTAGCAGTTCTTCTCTCCCCCTTACGCTGGGATTATCCTTTATCTGTATTAGGTGATCAATACGACCTGCAACACAGGGATGATGGCATTTTACCTGAACTTACAACACTGACCTGTGTCTATAAAGTAGTGCACACTGAATATTGAGATGTTTAAATTAACATTGTGCAGTTAACCACTTACCATCATTGGCATTCAGCAGGCAGATTGGATTAAATGATAAATAAATCCTAATTTAAAAGTACAAAGTTGCAAATGACAAGGGTACTGCATTTTGCATTTGTGTTTGAAAATTAAACTAGTTTAGGACATATCCTCATTCTTTGTTGACAAGAATCCATTCAATTTAGGAATAAATAGGTTATCCTGTTTAAAGCAGATACCTTCCAAAATATTATAATATAGTGAATATAGTCAGGGATGACAACTTAAAAGTCCAATAATTACACAGAACAAGTATGTTGGAAACCATCATGCCACATCACACAGCCAGGTGAAATGTGAAAAAGTATACAATTGGCAAACAAACATGAGAAGAGCATGATCATTTAGATAGCACAGGTGTGTCGGAGGTTAAGACTATGAGAGTGTTGACTGTTGTGATTGAGAGGCTGTAAATGTATATATTGTTAATACATTAGAAGCAGGGTTGGGTAGGTTATTTTCTAAATGTAATCCGTTACAGTTACTAGTTACCTGTACAAATTTGTAATCAGTAACTTAACTTTTGGATTACCAAAACTCAGTAAGATAATCTGATTACATGCAGTTACTTTTAGATTACTTCCCCCTTAAACGGTACCAATTGAAAGAAATGTATGGCAGGATAAATCAATGTTAAAGTTTACATAACTGGCCATATATGGATGTTAAATTTTACTTGATGGGTTGGTTATGTAGGCTTCTTCTAACCCATCACTTTCTACTAAATTAAATTATATCTTTACATTAATATATATAATTTAAAAAAACAAAAATGGATATAGCTACAGATTGCCCCTTTTAAATCTATCAAAAGTGTGCGAGCTTCAGCAAGTGTCCATAAGTCCTATGATGTATTTTTTTATCAGCCTGAATTAGATTGAGCAATAAGATCCCAATGTTTATTCCATAGACTGGGATCCGCTCTATGCAGCTGTTGCAAGCGCATTTTTTCACTGGCTGTTCACTGGTTTCAAAAACAATGATTGATAGGCAGTTTAAGCTTCTTGAATTCAACCATTATTGGGTTCAAATATACTTTTAGATTTGTGAACAGCCATCCTCAACAACCACAATCCGTAAGACGCAAATAGCTAAATGATATCAAGATATCAATAACAAGGGATATCCGTATCGCCGTAGAACACACCCCTGGAAGTCAAAGCTTGGACTGTAGCTACAAAATCCCATTCCTGCTCTTTTCCCGCGATCCATCGAACACATTTGGTGTGTCATCATAGTGGCCTCTGACTTGTGGTCAGACTCGCTCAGGAGGAACAAATTGAAACTTGTGCCCTTTATCGATGCTGATTTGAATGTCATTGAGAAATCAGAGAAGTGTCAAAGATTTTTTTCGCAAACATCTTTTGTGAATTTAAAAGTAATCCTCGAAGTAATCTACTTTTTCAAATATATCTGTAATCTGATTACAATATGTTTTGCTTGTAACGGATTAGTTACCGTTTTTTTGTAATCCCTTACATGTAACGGATTATGGAATCCGTTACATTATGTAATCTGTTACTCCCCAACCCTGGTTAGAAGTCACTTACGGGGACCCAAAAGGTAGCCAGCACTGTTCAGTGTCCACCCTCGCTTCTCTTTAGCCTGCGATCACACACACACACACGCACACACACGCTTAAATCAGATTCATTATACACACTGTATACTCATCAGTTAACTCTACAAACACCCACCCACCTCACACTACAGTATTTCACTTGTTAATACATTACATTTTTTGAATGCCAATTGCTCAACTTGACTATATTGCAATAACTCGATTATCTCAATGCCATTAAAACGTTCATATAATTTTCATGTTGTTTGCAATAGCTTAGGCCTACTTCTAGTTAAAAAACAACGAGGAAAACACAGCATTTTAGACCACATTTATCCAAATACAATAAAACGACCTACCGCAATCACTAATCCAATTGTTTCTGACAGAGCTGCGCAGAAAATCAGTGATACGCAAACTACTCCAATAGACTTCTGCATCTAAGGCAAGATATAAAAAAACATTTTAGTTGTATAAAATCTAAACATTTTAGAAGTTGAAAGTCGCAAAACAAACATTTATAAAGAAGTCTTAAATCTGCTTACCTTTTAAAAGTTTTGTTCAACGGTGGAAGAGAAAATATAATGTAAAGGTTTATGAGGCTTTATTCAAAATAGGTATGCTCATAGACGAGGAGAGATCTTCAATGTCCATGTAGTGATTGTCGTTTGGGTTAGGATGATTTTGGTAGCCTTTTATAATCCCCAAGCAACAAAAAAGTGTAGGGGGCGGGGGGTCTACCTGTTCCTCAAATTCAGACGTCACAACCACCTACCCCCTCCTGTAGGCTTAGTGGTCATGTCACGATTACAATAAATTACAATAACATCGTCATGTACTTTTTGCAACCTGAAACATTGAGCTGGACAATAGTTCTGAAAGTCGGATCAATTTTCTCATTACCAGAATCTCACGTGATATCATTTGTAGGAAAACCTTTTATCACGTATGTCTAAACGAAAACTGCTATAAGATCAGTGAATCTAAACTATTTATTTTAGAGCCTCTTGGAATGGTAAAATGTCAAAATACAAAACCATTACATACAAACATATCCTTTGTTTCGTTAATCAGAGATAATTTAAACATTAAAAAGACAAGGAGAAAGTTAGAATATTTCCATGGGTTTGTGGACTGGTCCATTTAAATTATGAAAGCAGTAAATCTTGAATCAAAGGACGATATCTATTTTGTGACAATAGATTGGAACTTTTCTGTAGCCTTTATCCATAAATAGTTGCCATAAAATATTATTTTGAAGGTGTTAAAAGAACACTTTTCAGAAATGGTTATAGGTTACATGTACATGAGATCAATAAGAGGGATTTAAATGAAGTTCTTTATTTAATTAACAGATCAGAAATAATGAGAGCATGAGTTATAGGAAAATGTCATCCTATCATTGAGAGTGACCAGTCATACTGGAGGATGGTGGTCACAAGCTAGACTAAATAATAGACTAGAAAAGCCACTCTCAGGGCACCATGACCTTCCATTCCAATGACAGTACAGGTCGGCAGCCACCAACAGAGAGCAAAATGGGATAAAAACAGTGTGTAACAAAGGCAGGAACCTTTGGGCTCTTTGTAACATGGTTTGTCCTTTTTTAGATGTTCGGTCTGATTCTGCAACGGGCATTGGCAGTTCTGAAAGTTCTTCTCTCCATTTGTCATTGGTCTGTGTGGGAAATCCTCCATTGTAACAAGCATCACACCTTGGGCAATGTTCTGGTCCATCCAAAGAACTCACGGCTGAAGATCTATGGCTGTCTCCTTTCACATTGATCATACCATGAGTATTGATCATACCACCACATGTTGATGTTTTCTGCAGGGAGAGGTTGCTAAAGAGAAAATCAAGTTTTTATGAGCACTGTCCTGACCCAACACCTTTTATTATACAATCTACACTCCATCCTGTACCAACCATACAGGATAGAGCTATTTGGATACAACCACTATTCCAGCTAAAGTCCAGGCCTACCTGCTTTCGATGTTCTTTCCTTGCCTTGTCTTTAATTGCAAAATCCTATCACAGCATGGCCTTAGCTCCTGGACGCCAGGTAGGGCTCTTGCACAGGTAGGGCTCTTGTCTGGAAGGAATAGTGCTATAACCCCAGCCTTGGTAATTGCAACACATCCATATCTGCCGTCACTGTTTAACTGGACTCTGCATGGTTGTGCTTTAGGGAAACGTGCAACCTCTGATGCAGGTAATGGTCCTTGTTGCTCCGAATCAGAGGTCTCTCGCCGTAGTTCACAATGCATTCTTTTAGCAGACAATCCATTGTGCAACGTTTCAACCTCTGCAAGTTGACCATCGAAGCCTGACAGTTTTCTTCTGACCTTCTACAAGATTAAATATCATAGATGAAGTTAAGCAAAGTACCTAACTATTTTCTAAAGTAAAGTTTTCCCAAAATACATTATCTGCATCAATAACGTCACGTGAGTATGCATACATTTGCACTAACCCGTATTTTCTTTGCGACGCCTTGCCCTCTGTGTCTGCAACGATCGCACATTTTTGACAGTTATCTTACAAGCGCTAAATTCTGAATTTGTGAAAGACTGCTTATTACAGATTATAGCAGTGGCTAAATGTATGTTTTCGCAATTTACATGGACAGCGTACTAGTCTTGCTTGTCGGAGACAGCTCCGTGGTGGAGCGCACTGTTGCGTAGCGCACCCGCTGTTCAACCGAAGGCTGTCGATTGTCGTACGATGACGTCACGTGAGCATGAAGATCGAAATATTGTTCTAGCCTAGCAACGTTAAGTTGAAACTTTCACCCTGGTCTCAGAAATTTGGATGAACTTTGAGGGGGAAAAAAACGTTGTCTCAAATGCCAAAATAAATCCACGAGGTAAGTTTATTTGAGTAGTGCTTTTAGCTTGCTAACGTAAGCTAACGCTAGCTAGCTTAGTTTGCCCACAGAAGCCGTTGATCAGCGCAGTGGGAAAGGGGCTCGATCTCCTAAAAGTGTTTTCCTAGCTACTGTAGCTAACTAGCTAACTGCTGCAGTGGTTGGCTAGCTTCTGGCTTCGTTGCCACGCAAGCTAACCAGCAGTGTCGTGTAGTAGCTAGTGATCTAAAGTGAACTAACTTTACATGTAGTTCAACTAGCTAACGTTAGCTAATAGCTAGCTAACGTTAGTAATTTAAGTAATTAGCTAGCTAGCACATTTCTTTTGTAGCTTGGTGGTAGTCAGTATTGAGTAAGCTACCCACTGGGCAGTGGGCACGGCACACCAAGTCATTTCAACGTGAATAATTGAGTAATATTTGGTTGAGACAATGTCTATCAATGAGATTACAACCTATATTCACCCACTCAGAAAGACAGACAAAAAAAGTTAGTTGAATTTCTAATTCCAATGTGTTATCACTATGCTTTCAACCGTCTAAAATCACAACCAAATTCCAATGGGAAAACAATGTCTGATTTTTGTTTAGTTGTTAACATTACCCAAATGTCTATCACAATGCGCGTTTTGACACAACCAAATGTCAACATTTTATAGGACATGCTTAATCTACTGCTTGAATAGTACAATCTGTGCCAGAGACTTGGCTTGCTTTAATTCCAGTTTGTCTACAATTTAATCAAATCTAATTTTATTCGTCACATACACGTGTTATTTCGGGTGTAGCGAAATGCTTGTGTTTCTTGCTCTAACAGTTCAGTAATGTCTAACTGTAATATCTAACAATTTCACAACAGTACACGCACATCTAAAGTAAAGGAATGGAATTAAGAATATATCAACATTTGGGAGAGCAATGTTAGAGCGGCATAGAGTAAGATACAGTAGAATAGGATAGAATACAGTATATGCCAATGAGATGAGTAATGCCAAATTTGTAAACATTATTAAAGTGACTAGTGTTCCAAGTCTATGTATATAAGGCAGCAGCCGCTAATGTGCTAGTGATATCTATTTAACAGTATTTAAGAGACGTTTTGGCCTTCCTGTGACATCATGTGCTGTAGGTGTCCTGGAGGGCAGGTAGTTTGCTCCCGGGTGATGCTTTGGGCAGACTGCACCACCCTCTGGAGAGCCCTGTGGTTGTGGGCGGTGCAGTTGCCGTACCAGGCAGTGATACAGCCCGAAAGGATGCCCTCAATTGTGCATCTGTAAAAGTTTGTGAGGGTTGTAGGTGCCAAGACAAATTTCTTCAGCCTCCTGAGGTTGAAGAGGTGCTGTTGCGCCTTCTTCACCACACTGTCTGTGTGGGTGGACCATTTCAGTTTGTCAGTGATGTGTACGCCGAGGAACTTGAAGCTTTCCACCTTCTCCGCTGTGGTCCCATTGATGTGGATGGGGGGGTGCTCCCGCTGCTGTTTCCTTGATATGTTTCCTTGATATGTTAGATTCACGTCTCAATCTTAATCTCAATCTTAACTTAAAGAATAGTACTAAATCAAATCAAACTTTAAATTAGACTTTAACTTGAATCCAAAATATAAATTATTAATTTGTAGGCAAACTGGAATTAAAGCCAGACTAAGTCAGTGGCACAGATGGAACTATCCAAGCAAAAGATACATTTCCATCAAATGTTGATATTTGGTTGCGTTGGCAACCAATCCCAAATATCAATCACTAAATATTATTACATTTGAAATCAACCAGAGCTTGAAACCCTAGCCCTATTGTATTGTCTATTTTTTTGTTGAATTGAAACAATAGCTGTTGATGACTTTGCAAATACTATATAAAATAGCATCATTGATGATATATGATTGATAAAGTATGGTCACATTTCATTTGCTCTGTTAAACCTACTCTTTGGAATGACTTCGACAGCAACAGTGCATCTTTTTGGTTTTTAAGTGGAGATCTCTCAACAATCTCATGATAGCACATTGGTTAGCTGGGCTTGGTTAAACCCTGAATGGGAGACCAAAGGGTAGCTGTAGATAGATACATTTTCCAGTAGGAGGTGCTGCCCAGCCTGTTTTATTTTTTTTATAGTGTGCAACATTGAAGATCTGACACTGTTTTTAAGGTAGAAATTCAACGTGTTTTATACAAGGTTTGTCTATTTTGAAATTTGGTAACCATGATGACATAATCCACGTCATAATACGTTGAGAAATTACGTTGAAACAACGTTGAGTCAACCAGTTTGTGCCCAGTGGGTACTCTGAACATTTTGCTAGCTAGATAGTTCAAAGTAATGTTACAAGCTACCAAATACTTTACACTGGAAGAAGTTAAGCTGCACCAGAGAGAAAGAGGCAAAGCGAGAGTATTTACAGTACTCCGGCCAAAATCTGAGAGCTTCAAGTTCCTTGGCATACACATCACCAACAAACTAACATGGTCCAAGCACACCAAGACAGTTGTGAAGAGGACACGACAAAACCTATTCCCCCTCAGGAGACTGAAAAGATTTGGCATGGGTCCTCAGATCCTCAAAATGTTCTACAGCTGCACCATCGAGACATCCTGACGGGTTGCATCACTGCCTGGTATGGCAACTGCTAGGCATCCGACCGCAAGGCACTACAGAGGGTAGTACATACGGCCCAGTATATCACCGGGGGCCAAGCTTCCTGCCATCCAGGACCTCTATACCAGGTGGTGTCAGAGGAAGGCCCTAAAAATTGTCAAAGACTCCAGCCACCCTAGTCATAGACTGTTCTCTCTGCTACCGCACGGCAAGCGGTACCGGAGCACCAAGTCTAGGTCCAAGAGGCTTCTAGACAACTTTTAAACAAATCAAAATATATTTGAGATACTTCAAAGTAGCCACCCTTTGCCTTGATGACAGCTTTGCACACTCTTGGCATTCTCTCAACCAGCTTCACCTGGAAGGCTTTTACACTAATGCTGAGCACTTGTTGGCTGCTTTTTCTTCACTCTGCGGTCCAACTCATCCCAAACCACCTCAATTGGGTTGAGGTCGGGTGATTGTGGAGGCCAAGTCATCTGATGCAGCACTCCATCCTCTCCTTCTTGGTCAAATTGCCCTTACACAGCCTGGAGGTGTGTTGGGTCATTGTCCTGTTGAAAAACAAATTATAGTCCCACTAAGCGCAAACCAGATGGGATGGCGTATCGCTGCAGAATGCTGTGGAAGCCATGCTGGTTAAGTGTGCCTTGAATTGTAAATAAATAACAGTGTCACCAGCAAAGCACCATCACACCTCCTCCTCCATGCTTCATGGTGGACCACACATGTGGAGATCATCCGTTCACCTACTCTGCGTCTCACAAAGACACAGCGGTTGGAACCAAAAATCTCAAATTTGGACTTAGACCAAAGAACAGGTTTCCACTGGTCTAATGTCCATTGCTCGTGTTTCTTGGCCCAAGCAAGTCTCTTCTTCTTATTGGTGTTCTTTAGTAGTGGTTTCTTTGTAGCAATTCGACCATGAAGGCCTGATTCACGCAGTCTTCTCTGAACAGTTGATGTTGAGATGTGTCTGTTACTTGAACGCTGTGAAGCATTTATTTGGGCTGCAATTTCTGAGGCTGGTAACTAATGAACTTATCATCTGCAGCAGAGGTAACTCTGGGTCATCCTTTCCTGTGGTGGTCTTCATGAGAGCCAGTTTCATCATAGCGATTGATGGTTTTTGCGACTGCATTGAAGAAACGTTTAGAAGTTCTTGAAGTTTTCCGCATTGACTGATCTTCATGTCTTTAAGTAAAGATGGACTGTTGTTGCTCTTTGCTTATTTGAGCTGTTCTTGCCATAATATGAACTTTGTCTTACCAAATAGGGCTATCTTCTGTATGCCACCCTTACCTTGTCATAACAAAACTGATTGGCTCAAACACATTAAGAAGGAAAGAAATTCCACAAATCATTTTCTAACAAGGCACACCTGTTAATTGAAATGCATTCCAGGTGACTTCCTCATGAAGCTGGTTGAGAGAATGCCAAGAGTGTGCAAAGCTGTCATCAAGGCAAAGGGTGGCTACTTTGAAGAATCTCAAATATAAAAGATATTCTGATTTGTTTAACACTTTTTGGGTTACTACGTGATTCCATATGTGTTTTAGTTAATATTTTTTGATGTCTTCACTATTATTGTACAATGTAGATAATAGTAAAAATAAAGAAAAACCCTGGAATGAGTAGGTGTGTCCAAACTTTTGACTGGTACTGTATATATTTACTTAAACAAAGCAAATATATACAACAATTAACTTTGATTAAATAACCATATCTGCCAATGGCTATATATGCCTACTTCACCTATATTTTGTTTACCCACTGGTGTTTACCCACTGGTTGAATCAATGTTTTTTCCACGTCATTGAAATGAAATTACGTTGAACCAACGTGGAATAGACGTTTAATTGACATCTGTGCCCAGTGGGTAGCTATGTAGTTACAGTTCTAGTTAGCTTACTAGCTACAGTCGTTCATGTCAAGACCTCTGCAATTCGCCCTGGCATGCTGTCAATTAACTTCTGGGCCACATCCTGACTGATGGCAGCCCATTCTTGCATAATCAATGCTTGGAGTTTGTGAGAATTTGTGGGTTTTTGTTTGTCCACCCGCCTGTTGAGGATTGACCACAAGTTCTCAGTGGGATTAAGGTCTGAGGAGTTTCCTGGCCATGGACCCAAAATATCGATGTTTTGTTCCCCCGAGCCACTTAGTTATCACTTTTGCCTTATGGCAAGGTGCTCCATCATGCTGGAAAAGGCATTGTTCGTCACCAAACTGTTTCTGGATGGTTGGGAGAAGTTGCTCTCGGAGGATGTGTTGGTACCATTCTTTATTCATGGCTGTGTTCTTAGGCAAAATTGTGAGTGAGCCCAGTCCCTTGGCTGAGAAGCAACCCCACAAATGAATGGTCTCAGGATGCTTTACGGTTGGCATGACACAGGACTGATGGTAGCGCTCACCTTGTCTTCTCCGGACAAGCTTTTTTCCAGATGCCCCAAACAATCGGAAAGGGGATTCATCAGAGAAAATGACTTTACCCCAGTCCTCAGCAGTCCAATCCCTGTACCTTTTGCAGAATATCAGTCTGTCCCTGATGTTTTTCCTGGAGAGAAGTGGCTTCTTTGCTGCCCTTCTTGACACCAGGCCATCCTCCAAAAGTCTTTGCCTCACTGTGCGTGCAGATGCACTCACACCTGCCTGCTTCCATTCCTGAGCAAGCTCTGTATTGATGGTGCCCCGATCCCCGCAGCTGAATCAACTTTAGGAGATGGTCCTAGCGCTTGTTGGACTTTCTTGGGCGCCCTGAAGCCTTCTTCACAACAATTGAATCGCTCTCCTTGAAGTTCTTGATGATCCGATAAATGGTTGATTTAGGTGCAATCTTACTGGCAGCAATATCCTTGCCTGTGAAGCCCTTTTTGTGCAAAGCAATGATGACGGCACGTGTTTCCTTGCAGGTAACCATGTTTGACAGAGGAAGAACAATGATTCGAAGCACCACCCTCCTTTTGAAGCTTCCAGTCTGTTATTCGAACTCAATCAGCATGACAGAGTGATCTCCAGCCTTGTCCTCGTCAACACTCACACCTGTATTAACGAGAGAATCACTGACATGATGTCAGCTGGTCCTTTTGTGGCAGGGCTGAAATGCAGTGGAAATGTGTTTTTGGGATTCAGTTCATTTGCATGGCAAACTTTGCAATTAATTTTAATTCATCTGATCACTCTTCATGACATTCTGGAGTATATGCAAATTGCCATCATACAAACTGAGGCAGCAGACTTTATGAAAATTAATATTTGTGTCATTCTCAACTTTTGGCCACGACTGTACACCACTACATGGGGAAAAAAAAAGTAAGTAAGTTAGCTACCTAGCTAATTAACTAGCTAGCTAACTACTGAAAACACTAGCTACCAATATTTTAATTTAGCTTGTTGAACTACCACCAAGCTACTGCAAAATGTAGTTAAATTACTAGCTAGTTGAATTAGTTTCATGTAGTTCACTACTCCCCAACACTGAGTAGTTGAACTAAATTCAAATCTAGGTAATGTTTTCAGTAACCTAGTTAATTACTTTTTTTTCCATGTAGTGGTGTAGATAACTACTGTACTACATACTACTTTTTTTGTACAAAAATAAATAAATGAGAGAAGTGTTTAATAGGTTAAATGACTAAATGATCTGTTCTTGCATTTCATATTTACACTGTACATATGATACTTTTCAGGAAGTAGTTTGGATGTATTCAGCTATATTTTTCTTGAGGGTAGCTTTAGTGTAGCTTAACTTCTTTCATTGTGAAGTACCTGGTAGCTTGGAAAACTATAGGCCTATTTTCAGAGTAGCTTCCCCAACACTGCTAGCCAGACCTATTTTGTCTAACCACCAGATATTCAAAAGAAGCCTGATGTCTTTCGAACAGTTTGACCTGGCTGTGTATCTTTAACGTTAGCTAGTGTGATTTGTAACCAGTCCGAGCCGGCTGACAATTCCCACCCGTTGTCACCGATGAGTGCAATAACCTTTTTTCCTGTCCCTCCCTCCCAGCCTATCGCATGCAAAAATGGCTTTCCTACACACCGAATCCCATTCAGAAATCAGCAATATGACGTCTGATAATGACACCAGCCTCATGCCCTGGATTCTTTTAAGTGACCAGAGTCAACCAGGGATCATACTCACTGTGTTTGGAGCATGTCTCTTTGGAGGTAAAGTTAGCTAACTAGCTAGACCGTATACACTAGTCACTTCTTGTGCACAACCCAAAACTAAATGCAATATATAATTGCGAACCATGTCAGTGCTGTACAATTATACACTACCCCTACAATTACTCCTTGTGTTACACAGATGATCCGAAATCCCTCTCAAACATGAACATGTTTTTTTCTTCTGGTTTCTACAGCTGTTGTCAGAACCCTTTTGCAGACTCTGAAGCTGCCATATACTGTACTGCTAGCCCTTTGTGGGATGTTACTAGGAACACTCAGTTTCCAGTATCCAGAGGTATGGACATATCATATTTAGCTAATATCTAAAAGTCTTAAATATACTGTTGAGAAAAGTTGTTTATTATTTTCTATGTTCCGCCATAAGGCCCCTATATGGTCCTTCCTCTATGGACTGGCTACATCACCCAATTCTGATGTTAAACATAGGCCATATGATTATCAGAATTATGATACCTTTGCTGATATGGATTTTTATTGTTGTCCAGGTCAGTTATTATACAAAGGAGATTGCACACATCAGCCCCAAACTGTTGATTCACACGTTTATGCCAGTGTTGATATTCAGTAGTGCCTTCGAAATCGAATCCCACATCTTTTGGAAATCTTTAATACAGGTGAGGTCTTCCCTGCTCTGTTGTTATTATGAACAAGTTGCAATACAGTTCATTTTGCGAATAGCCTTATGGTGGTTAAAAGAAACATGAGTTAACAACACTAAAATACGTCACTAGAAATTACTAAAGAAATAACATTAACAGATGATTTAAACTTTGTGTTAAAAAAAGGTACTACTGCTGGCAATACCTGGATTTTTGCTCAGTTCTTCTATGATTGCATTGCTAGTTGTGAAAGTGTACGCTTACAACTGGGACTGGTATGTTGGCATGATGTTTGGAGCCATTGTAAGCACCATTGACCCTTTCATATCAACGGCTTTGTTACGCAGTCTCGGTAAGAATACACATTTCTGCAGAATAATGCAATTTAATGGTATACTGGTATACTGTACTGGTAGGAACTCACTATGTCCCTCTACAGGAACAGCTAAACCCCTCATACTTCTGATAGAAGGAGAGTCATTGTTCAGTGATGGCGCCTCTATCATTACATTTGATGCATTCAAAGACCTTGCCACTGATCTTAGTCATTTTGAAGGTACAGTATCTGTCAAATTACAGTTGTATCCATTTTTTGGGGTACAAAGAAGGAATATTCTGTAATCATGTGAATGTTTTCATCCCACAGCAACAACTTTCACCATCAAGCTGATATTGAAAATCTTCGGGAGCCCTCTTTTAGGGTTCATCATGTCTAAGATCATTATGTTTTGGCTGTCCTACATCTTCAACGATGGACTGATTGAAATAACCATCAGCCTGGCAATGACGTACATCACATTTTACTTTGGTAAGGGAGTTTTTGTTATGTCCTTTTAGAAATGACCTCATTTGGTTTGTTCAATAGCAAGAAATGTATCTTAAATAAATATAATTTGTTTAATGAATGTTTTATGTAACATTTTCATGTCATTTAGCTGAATGGCTAGGCATGTCTGGGGTCATAGCTGTCCTCATAATGGGGCTTCTCTTGGACACTGTCAACTTCAGCCCAGAAATTGAAGTGTTTCTTTTACGGTGAGTCTAGATAATTAAATCCACTTTCTGTAGTGTTTTCTGAATTTAAAATAGTTTCTAAAGACAACGTTCACATTTTTCTAAAGGTTCTGGGAGATGCTGACCTATTTGGCCAACACCTTAATTTTCTTCATTGTTGGTATTGTGGTAGCCAGAGCATTTCAACATGTGGGCGTCAACGATTTTTTCAACATTGTAGTGCTCTACTTTGCTATGTACATCATAAGGTAAAGAACATCACCGTTTTAATACATTTACATCAGGCATTTAAACAGTTTTTCTACCATGTACTAATGTTATGTATCAGTTTTGTTTGGGACTCTTCTTTCTCTATTACAGACTTGTGACTGTTATTGCACTGTCCCCCTTCCTGGTACGCACTGGCTATGGCTTCAGCTGGCGGTGGGCAGCAGTCTGTGTCTGGGGAGGGACCAAAGGGGCCTTTTGTCTAAGTCTTACACTCATGGCTTTTCAGTCGGACGATTTGGACGAAGAGCAAGTAAGAGAAAAGGTAGGGATTTTTTTGTATTTGCTACTTTCTACCCCTTTAGCAGGCTACCATGATGATAGCAGTGTCTTATGGCCTCGGTTAATGTAATTGCAATCTTGACAGTTGAATATCATCTCTGTTACAGATTTTGGTCCTGTCTTCTGGAATGGTGGTCCTAACACTTCTTATCAATGCATCATCAATGACTTGGTTCCTTAGACTATTAGGTGAGGTATACTGTGTCAAGAAGTATCTCTTCCTTGACAGGTTGTTTACAATAGAGCTCGCCAGCTTGTAGTCCTCCTCAAATCCGGAAATAAGTTACCTCTGGTTCGGCCAAAAAACCCTCCAAAAACACCATTCATTTTCCCTGTAGGCTTTGTCCAACGAACCATGGCGGAGTTAGTGCCCACAAAAAGGGGCATTTACTATTGCTCTTTATGTGTGCGAGGCCAACTAAACTGCACTTAGGAGCACCTAGGCAGCAATGGGTTGTCTCTCTCTGACAATGTATCTTGTGTTCCCAGGCCTGTATTATGTGTCTGTGCCCAGGTCTATATAATATATCTTGTGTTCCCTGGCCTGTATGATGTGTCTGTGCCCAGGCCTATATAATGTATATTGTGTTCCCAGGCCTGTATGATGTGTCTGTGCCCAGGCCTATATAATGTATATTGTGTTCCCAGGCCTGTATGATGTGTCTGTGCCTAGGCGCATGGCCATGTATAGTGCGGTGCAGCGGGTGCGGGAGAGCTCGCAGAACACTTTCAGTTTGTTGAAGATTGACAGGTTTTTAGCAGATGCTAACTGGGAAATGGCAGAGCAGAGAGTCCTCATAGAGGACCCCTATAAAACACCCAATGAAAAGGTATTGTGTGTCTCTTTCTGTCTTCTTTGACATGAAGAAGTAACCGATTTGAAACAAGATGACATACATATCATCTGTAGTCATTTGGCACTGTGTTACAGTGTAAACACCCAAATCAGTATATCTATATTTTACTCCTACTTTTACATATGAGTGAAAATATATGTCTTTGCCTGTGCCCTTTCTTCCAGGTTAGCATTGAAGAGTTCTCTCCCACAGCCAGGATGACTAAGTGCCCAGACTGTGACAGGGACATTCCCTATGCACCATCACCACAGGAGCTGGAGGACATGATGGAGGAGGCTCGCATGCGCATCCTGAAGGCTCAGAAGGTATGGTTCACCCCACTGGATCCTACTGACCACAATGTTCATCATAGTCACCCTGACCTTGCATACAGAGATGGGCCTAATCGCTCTTTCAGCCTGTTCAATGTACAACACATGGAAGGAAAGCAATGATCACTTAAAAAGAGCATGAGGTTGAATGCTCTGTTCTTTTCAAAATATGTAAAATCAATGTGTTCGAGAGGATATTATGTTAGAAAATGTTTTTGTTTCTTTAATCACAGCCTGTACCTCTGCTTTTCCTCACTTAGTTGTAGTCTTGTCGATACACTTCTACAATTAGGTTAGGATGACCCATAAGAATATGATTAACTTTTTAGCCCACAGGAAAGGAACTATTGACTTTGGTGAATGTAATGTGTTTAGCATGAAGTTGACGGATGAATCATTAAGAGTCCAGAATGAATGGTGTCTAAACTGTAAACTGATGTTGGTTTCCTACCAGACAAGCTACTGGAAGCAGTACAGCGCTGGAATGCTGAACCGAGAGGCAGCCAGGACCCTGATCAATACAGCTGAGAACATGACAGACCACAAGGGAAAGTAAGTGCTGCTCTCGTTGACCTCACTCCAAAAGATTTAGGACCACTTGGTTCAGTCCGGGTTTATGTGTTTATTATCGCATACATTGAGCTGAGACTGCTGATTACATAATTACCTGTGAGAAATACTGATCTGTTACATACTGTTCTTTTTTTTGAATGAGCTGATCAAACTATACTGCTTACAACAAGGACATTTGGCTAGAATTACATGGCGGCTCTGATTGACGAGCATCTTCCCTTGCTTGTATAGTCATTGTGTAAGTGTGTGGCACCCTTTGGAAAAGGGGGCACCACTTGGAAGACTCTAACCTCAGTAATTGCACCTTATTATGTACTTAGATTAAGCACCCCTTAAATATTTAACATCTTTCTGGGTCATGATTCTATTATTGTTCATGTCATAGTCCTATAGGTTCATTGGCCTATGGCAATGTTAATAGGCCAAGTAATATACAGTGCATTTGGAAAGTATTCAGACCTTTTGACTTTTTCCACATTTTATTACATTACAGCCTTATTCTAAAGTGGATTAAATAGTGTTTTTCCCTCATCAATCTACACACAATACCCCACAATGACAAAGCAAAAACAGGCTTTTAGAATTAAAACAAAAATAAATAAAAAACGGCCTAAATCCTAAAAAGCAGACCAAGTGGGATTATTTTGTAGGGAGGTCTATGAGAGAGTGTCGATTAACATGAGGCTTATTTGATCGAATAGAAGTTTCGTAATGTTTATGCTGTTACAAATAATGCACTGCTATAAGTGGATGCACGTGTCATTCCCGCAACTTGGAGAAAAATGACTTAGTTGTGCCTGTTGTTCACACGCGTTTCTGCCTTTTCATTGGCTAGAATGGTCCCACCTGATCTCGCCTCCTCTCGCCTGTCTTCCATCTTTGAGGACACGAATTGTTGTTAGAGCGGTCACCCGACTATTTTGCCTATATAATAGATCATCTTTGACTGCAATAAAGCTATCATTAAGATTCATATAGGTAACATTAGTTTACTTAGCTAGCTAACTAAAGTTACTTTGAAAAAGTAGCCAGCTAGTTCACTAACTTAGTAATGTTAGTTACTTCCAAACTACTTTTTGATAAATTATCATATCTAAATCTGAATTGTTAGCTAACTAGACTAACATTAGAAATTGCAAGTACAGATCACTCTGGAGTCAGATGTAAAGAGAATGTGTAGTTTAGTTAATCAAACACCAAACTGTTTCAAGTGAGAATTAGGCAGGTCTGATGCTGAAAAAATATAATAATTTATTCCATTTGTAAAGCGATTTTCATTATACAAGAATCTCAAAGTGCATAAAATAAAAGTATTGACACTACCGGTCAAAGGTTTTAGAACACCTACTCATTCAAGGGTTTTTTCTTTATTTTTACTATTTTCTACATTGTAGAATAATAGAAGACATCAAAACTATGAAATACCACATATGGAATCATGTAGTAACCAAAAAAGTGTTCAACAAATCAAAATATATTTATATTTGAGATTCTTCAAATAGCCACCCTTTGCCTTGATGACAGCTTTGCACACTCTTGGCATTCTCTCAACCAGCTTCATCTGGAATGCTTTTCCAACAGTCTTGAAGGAGTTCCCACATATGCTGAGCACTTGTTGGCTGCTTTTCCTTCACACCGGGGCGGCAGGTAGCCTAGTGGTTAGAGCGAAGATCGAATCCTGAGCTGACAAGGTAAAAATCTGTCGTTATGCCCCCTGAACAAGGCAGTTAACCCACTGTTCCTAGGCTGTCATTGAAAATAAGAATTTGTTCTTAACTGACTTGCCTAGTTAAAGAAAGGTAAAATAAACTCTTCTGTCCGACTCATCCCAAACCATCTCAATTTGGTTGAGGTCGGGTGATTGTGGAGGCCAGGTCATCTGATGCAGCACTCCATCATTCTTCTTCTTGGTCAAATAGCCCTTACACAGCCTGGAGGTGTGTTGGGTCATTGTCCTGTTGAAAAACAAGTGATGGTCCCACCAGATGGGATGGCGTATCGCTGCAGAATGCTGTGGTAGCCATGCTGGTTAAGTGTATCTTGTTGGTGACACAGACAGACAGTGTCACAGACAGTGTCACCAGCAAAGCAACCCCACACCATAACACCTCTTCCTCCATGCTTTACGGTGGGAAATACACATGTGGAGATCATCCGTTCACCCACACCGCATCTCACAAAGACACGGCGGTTGGAACCAAAAATCTCAAATTTGGACTCCAGACCGAAGGACAAATTTCCACCAGTCTAATGTCCATTGCTCGTGTTTCTTGGCCCAAGCAAGTCTCTTCTTATTATTGGTGTTCTTTAGTGGTGGTTTCTTTGTAGCAATTCGACCATGAAGGCCTGATTCACGCAGTCTCCTCTGAACAGTTGATGTTGAAATCTGTTACATAAACTCTGTGAAGCATTTATTTGGGCTGCAATTTCTGAAGCTGGTAACTCTAATGAATTTATCCTCTGCAGCAGAGGTAACTCTGGGTCATCCATTCCTGTGGCGGTCCTCATGAGAGCCAGTTTCATCATAGCGCTTGATGGTTTTTGCGACTGTAAAGTTATTGAAATGTTCCGCATTGACTGACCATGTCTTTAAGTAATGATGGACTGTCGTTTCTCTTTGCTTATTTGAGCTGTTCTTGCCATAATATGGACTTGGTCTTTTACCAAATAGGGCTATCTTCTGTATACCACCCCTACCTTGTCACAACACAACTGATTGTCTCAAACGCATTAAGAAGGAAAGAAATTCCACAAGGAACACCTGTTAATTGAAATGCATTCCAGGTGACTACCTCATGAAGCTGGTTGAGATAATGCCAAGAGTGTGCAAAGCTGTCAAGGGTGGCTACTTTGAAGAATCTAAAATATATTTTGATTTGTCATTTCATAGTTTTGAATACCCCATAATGACAAAACAAAAACAGGTTTTTAGAAATTGTTTCACATTTATAAAAAATGTACCTTAAATATCACATTTACATATGTTTTCAGAACCTTTACTCAGTACTTCATTGGCAGCGATTACAGCCTCAAGTCTTCTTGGGTATGATGCTACAAGCTTGGCACACCTGTATTTGAGGGGTTTCTCCCATTCTTCTCTGCAGATCCTCAAGCTCTGTAAGGTTGGATGGGGAGCGTCGCTGCACAGCTATTTTCAGGTCTCTCCAGAGATGTTAGATCGGGTTCAAGTCTGGGCTCTGGCTGGGCCACTCTAGGACATTCAGAGACTTGTCCCGAAGCCACTCCTGTGTTGTCTTGGCTGTGTGCTTAGGGTCGTTGTCCTGTTGGAAGATTAACCTTCACCCCATTCTGAGGTCCTGAGCGCTCTGGAGCAGGTTTTCATCAAGGATCTCTCTGTACTTTGCTCCGTTCATCAGGGATGCAAACTAGTCACCTTTCGGGCGAAATTCTCAGTTTTGAAACCAAAATAGGTGACCTACGTGAATCGTGTAGATTCGATGAGAAAGGTTTTTGGGGCACTACTGGCTATAAGCGAATGAGTGATGCGAACGAGTGATGCGCGTTTGGAGCAATACTGGCTGTATCCAAAGCTCAGCCAATCGTTCACATAACAACAGAATGCAGCACTCGACTGAAGAGAGAAGAGACAACCAGTTTGCTAGTTACAGAATCTGCACTCGCTCTGGAAAGACAGCAGTAGGGTGCAAAGGCAGTTTGCCAGTTACAGCAGCGCGTCCTTGAACGATAATGAAGAGGTATGTGAGATGCCTGATCACTGAGACGAGGGTGAGAAGGTGATGAAGTGTACTTCATGAGCTGTAACCGAAAAACAACTGGCATTTGGAAAGTTTGAGGTGAGGGAGAAAGTGTGGTGGAACAAGTATTGTTAGCATTGTTAAGTATCTTGCTATAGTAGCTGGATCGAATTCTTCGTTAGCTAGCAAGAGAAATGTTGAGCAACATTAGCCAACTTAGCTGACTAAAATAATTTAGTTTATTGTTTGTAAATTAACTGGCTAATAAATCAGACAGCTAGCTAACTAACGTTACAACATCAGATGAGCTAACGTTAGTAACCTAACCAATTTGCTATAGTATTAACTGGTATACGACTCCTTGCCGTTCCTCAAGTTATAACATATTAGTTGCTTACTGGACCCTTGCAATCTGTGTGAAATGTTAACTAGTTGGTAGTTAGTTTGTTAGCTAGCTATCTGTGAACTAATGTTTTCCTGCTACAGTATGTGGTTAATTTTCAGAATGAGAGAATTACGTGAAAAGAGGCGTTACTTGTTGGAGGATCTGACCCTTTTTTTAACATTTTCGCCTAAAACGACATACCCAAATCTAACTGCCTGTAGCTCAGGACCTGAAGCAAGAATATGCATATTCTTGATACCATTTGAAAGGAAACACTTTGAAGTTTGTGGAAATTTGAAATTAATGTAGGAGAATATAACACATTAGATCTGGTAAAAGATAATACAAAGAAAAAAACACGTTTTTTAACCATCATCTTTGAAATGCAAGAGAACAGCCATAATGTATTATTCTAGCCCAGGCGCAATTTAGATTTTGGCCACTAGATGGCAGCAGTGTATGTGCAAAGTTTTAGACTGATCCAGTGAACCATTGCATATATGTTCAAAATGTTGTATCAAGACTGCCCAAATGTGCCTAATTGGTTTATTAATTGTGCACTCTTCTCAAACAATAGCATGGTATGCTATCACTGTAATAGCTATTGTAAATTGGACAGTGCAGTTAGATTAACAAGAATTTAAGCTTTTTTTGTTACTTACAACCTCATGCTAATCACATTAGCCTACGTTAGCTCAACCGTCCCGCGAGGGGGGACACCGATCCCGTAGAGGTTAAACAAGTGAATTCAGGGATCAAGTGTAGCTGAAGCTGGGCCTGGCTTATGCTGGAAGCCAATAGAGGTGAAAGAAATGGCACACACTTTCCCTCATTCAATACAGTGGATAAAAAGGGGTATGCCAGGTGTACTCTCTGCCTGAAAGAGATCAATTATGCCAACAAAGGGTATCATGCTCTGCTGGCACATCGTAGAACAGACGTCCACAGGCAGAAAGTGTACAATGTAATAACGTGCAGTGTAGCCCAAAGATATTGCTTTTGTTGTGTGGAACTTGACAGTAACACTTGTGTGAGTAAGGGGGGATTATTAAATGTTTTACTCAGTGAACGTTATTTATGTAGCATTACAAAGTGGGCACTATAATAGAGCAAAAATAGAATGCATGCCTGTTTGTTTCATTCTATTTCTACTTTAAGATTCTTTTTCCCAAGTGCAATATTTAGATGTGTGTGGTCACAAGCGTTCTATTATAAAGGCTGTCATGGCTAACTGCAATATTAGTGTATTTTTTTTTATCAAGACTTGAGTGTAATTTGCAGTAAAGTCAAGGCAACAAATAACATTGGATTGCTTTCTTTACATGTTTTAGCTGTGAGTTAGGTTCACATTAACCACTTTTTATTTTACACACAGAGACTGATCATGTAGATCACATTATTTGTGTTGTTTAATTAGTTAAAACCTGCATTTTCCCCCTAGCAGGGATTTTTTTTTGCATGTTTCAGTGAGAAAAAAAAGTGTACCTTTTTTGGTCCCTCACCTGTTTGCATCCCTGGTTCATCTTTCCCTTGATCCTGACTAGTCTCCCAGTCCCTGCCGCTGAAAAACATCCCCACAGCATGATGCTGCCACCACCATGCTTCACCGTAGGGATGGTGCCAGGTTTCCTTCAGACGTGGCGCTTGGCATTCAGGCCAAAGAGTTCAATCTTGGCTTCATCAGACCAAAGAATCTTGTTCCTCATAGTCTGAGAATCCTTTAGGTGCCTTTTGGCAAACTCCAAGCGGGCTGTCATGTGCCTTTTACTGAGGAGTGGCCTCCGTCTGGCCACTCTACCATAAAGGTGTGATTGGTGGAGTGCTGCGGAGTTCACCCATGTCCACAGAGAAACTCTGAAGCTCACCTTCCTGACCAAGGCCCTTCTCCCCTGGGCGGCCAGCTCTAGGAAGAGTCTTGGTGGTTCCAAACTTCTTCCATTTAAGAATGATGGAGGCCACTGTGTTCTTGGGAACCTTCAATGCTGCAGAAATGTTTTGGTACCCTTTCCCAGATCTGTGCCTCGACACAATCCTGTCTCGGAGCTCTACGGACAATTCCTTCGACCTCATGGCTTGGTTTTTGCTCTGACATGCACTGACAACTGTGGAACCTTATATAGACAGGTGTGTGCCTTTCCAAATCATGTCCAATCAATTGAATGTACCACAGGGGGACTCCAATCAAGTTGTCGAAACGTCTCAAGAATGGTAAATGGAAATAGGATGCACCTGAGCTCAATTTCGAGTC
Source organism: Brachymystax lenok tsinlingensis (assembly GCA_030435695.1). NCBI lineage: Eukaryota > Metazoa > Chordata > Actinopteri > Salmoniformes > Salmonidae > Brachymystax > Brachymystax lenok. The sequence continues at coordinate 19,134,262 of CM059818.1, forward strand.
TCTGAATAATTATGTAAATGAGGTATTTCTGTTTTTTATTTTTAATCAATTGACAAAGAAATTCTAAAAACCAGTTTTTCATTTTGTCGTAATGGGATATTGTGTGTAGATTGATGAGGACCATTTTTTATTTAATCCACTTTAGAATGAGTCTGTAGCGTAACAGAATATGGAAAAAGACAAGGGGTCTGAAAACTTTCCGAAGGCGCTGTAGCTATGATGTGTGGTTTATTTTTAGAAAGTGGAAATATGAGTTCATATACAGGTAAATGATATATATTGAGGACTGTTTAAATATGGGAGAAGAATGGTTTGCAAAAATTGGGAGAGCAATGCATATGTTTCTGTCTTTGTTTAGGTTCATGAGTGTTCAGGATGTCAAGAAATACTGGGAGCTGAAAGGTGTTTTTGTGTCTCTTCGGAGGAGTCTAGAGGACTGGCTGTACAATGTCAAGCTTGATAAACTTAAACCATCAAGGTAAGAAAGCACAGCTGAGATTTACTGTAAATGAATTTAGACCCCCAGGTTACTCTGTGAAATAACGGTATTATGCAACTGCTCTAATGACACATAATGTACACAACGATATGTTGTATTTCAGGAATGCGATGCTCAAGTGGTGCTACCAGGTTGTCTTCAGCCTCCCCTTTGAGTATTTCATCTACGCATTGATTGTCCTCAACATCTTCCCCATCATCCTGGAGTTCATCCCAGCTATCAGTGACAAACATAACCTAGAACTCAGTGTTATCAACTACATCTTCTTCAGCGGCTATCTTGTGGAGGCTATACTGAAGGCAGGACATAGTCCTACACTAAAATACATGTCAACTAAAAATCATCTAATACACAATACATTCACAAAATGTCAGACATTTGGGTTTTAAGACCCTCTGTGACACATTTCCTCTTGTTCTACAGGCTTTGGCCATGAGGAAGGCCTATATCTTCAATCACTGGAACCAGTTTGACCTCTTCATTATCATCTTGGCTTGTGTTGACATATTCCTGGACCATTATTTAGAAACCACAGCATATGTTGTCAATATTCACATGATAAAAATTGTGAAGGTGTCTAAAATGATCCGCCTTACCAGGGCACTTCGTTTGGTGAAGGTATGCAATGGTTTGATGGGACCATAAAATCTATGACCAGTGATATACACTGAGTGTAAAAAAAATAATAAACATTAGTAACGCCTTCCTAATATTGAGTTGCACCCCCTTTTGCCCTAAGAACAGACTCAATTTGTCAGGGCAAAGCATTCCACAGGGATGCTGGCCCATGTTGACTCCAATACTTCCCATATTTGTGTCAAGTTGGCTGGATGTATTTTGGGTGGTGGACCATTCTTGATACACACAGAAAAGTGTTGAGCATGAAAAACCCAGCAGCGTTGCAGTTCTTGACACAAACCAGTGTGCCTGGCACCTACTACCACACACCGTTCAAAGGCACTTAAATATTCTGTCTTGCCCATTCACCGCCTGAATGGCACACATACACAATCCATGTCTCAATTGTCTCAAGGCTTAAAAATCCTTCTTTAACCTGTCTCTTCCCCTTCATCTACACTTATTTAAGTGGATTTTAACAGGTGACATCAATAAGGCCTCATAGCTTTCACCTGGTTTCACCTGGCCAGTTTATGTCATGGAAAGAGCAGGTGTTCCTAATATTTTGTACACTCAGGGTAGATTTGACATAGCTTTACAGTACATTTTTCTATGGTTATCCAGTGACATTTAGCAATGCTGTGAATCTTAATAATCTATTGTTGAATGTATGTGTTTCAGATCATCATTCCCAAGCTCATAGAAATCATAAACCGTCAGATCCATAAGCAGCTCAGCTTTGGGTATGACATCGGGAAAGGCTATGTCATCGGAGAGGAGCACATAAGCAAGATCATTGACCATATCTCTGATGACAAAAGCATATCTAAGGTGTTTTTAAATGACATTTACAGTACAAGTATACAACAACAGATGTTGATCTTTTCACAACATGATATCATGTTTAGACCTCTCATAGTAAAGAAGCTTTTTTTGCAACACAGAGATGTATCTAGCCAAATAATATTACTCCATAGCCCTATAATGTGTTGGGATCATGTACATCACACCACATCTTGTGTTGCAGAAATTGAAAAGTATACTGGAGAAAAACTGCCAGCAGGCTGTCAGGGAGATTGGTAAGAGAGTAGGGGAGACAGACAAGCAATGTTACTGCATGTACACTGTCTGTATCTTCAGTACATCAGTCATGCTAAATAAAGGCCATCACTTTAACCAGGGTCACTGTGGGATCACAAATATAGTATAGTTAGTTGGCTTTAACTCACCAACATCTTTCACAGCAACAATCCTTCAGTCCTATTTACATGTCAAGTATCCTACATCGAACCTCCCCTAAATTGATATAGATGAAAGAAATATTCAATGAAACAAGGACAGAATCCTTCAATGGACTGATGTTGATGCTCTTGAGTGGCCGGTATAGTAAGTAAGGGATAACCAACGAGGGGCTATCCGTTCTATGGAAAATAATGAACAACGTGTAAGGTGTGTTCCAATATACACTGTCAGAGTGGACCTGACGTTCCACCGAGTTGCATTATTTTCCAGAGAACGCATAGAGCCCCGAGTTTATTATCCCCTTTATACCATATAATTTAACCCCTGTGCCGATATAAATGTGTTAATTTTCCTGTAGAAATGTGTTCAACATCGACAAGTAGGTAGCAAGTTTACTAGATACCTACAGTAGTTGCCGTAGTAACCAAACAGACTTGCTAGTTTAGCTAACCAAACCGTCAGTCCTAGCTTGCCATTATTAAAATCTAATTCAACAATGCCAATAATGTTTTCAATTCGACTTTTGTTTTCAAAAGCAGCTCTAACAAAACATGTAAGAATAAATTATAGCCATAGAATTCTACAGTACATTATAGGCAAATAATGCACGCTCTACAATGCCCTTCAAGCCAATCAGAAAGAAGTATTCAACAATGCCATGGCGACTTTTTTAAAACGTTTGCAAAGGCGAAAGTCTACAAAACTTAGTCCACTCTGTTTATAACATATTCTAGTTTTGGGAACAGAAAACTGTATTGAGATCAAATGTTTGTTCAATTAGAAAATGTGCAGAATGTCAGCCAAAAGTCTTAATTGTGTACCTTGGTTAATGGAGGAAAGTGCACTGCTAGCCAATCATGCTTTAAAGATGAACCATCATTCTAATTTACGTATAGTTGAAGTTGTTCTAGTCATGCTTGTAGTGATTCTACGGACCTATGTTCTGACCAAACTTACTTGGGAGGTAGAAAAAGGGAGCAGGCTGGGGGATCAAGTCTGTGTACTTTTAGAGCAACTATCTTTTTAGATACAACCATCAAAGGAAATGGGACACATCAGGAAATACTAATGATTGGGCCCCTGGTATCGGGAAGCTAGCTGGGCTTCGGAGAAAAGGTATGGGATGTAACTACCAGTCCATTGTACCCCATCAAAGACAGAAACAGGACATAGGTGACTCCTCAAAGTAGGGAACCTAAATGTGTTCTGGGAGAACACAAGGGCTCAGTAGGATACTGGTAATAATGCCTCATGGAGCCATTTTCTCAGATTCCCAGCATGCTCTCCTGCTGGAAGAGATTGATGCTTCTTTCTGAAAACTATATAACCCCTTTCATTAGCATTTAGAAAGAGCAGATCTGTGGTGACCTTAGGGAGTCTTCACAGACACAAAGCAGGATTACACACTACAAGTATATGTAAAACAGCTTGATTTTCTATTTGTGAAATAGAATTATGTAGCCCTCAGTGCATCTCAGGTTCTTTTTGTTATTTGCTGGCAAGTTTACAACTGACAGGAGTGTGACTGAGGACACCGTGTGGGATCTTTTCTCAGGCTTTCTGCAGAGAGACCATCCTGAGATTGCCATCTCGGTGAAGACCAGACAGGCCATACGAGCCGTGCTGAACAGTGAGAGAGATGCCATCCATACACTCGTGTCCGGGGGGCTCTTAGATGACATAGAAGCATCAAAGCTGGAGAAGGTGTTTTCAGTTAGCTCCTCTCCTGCCATTTACAATGCCTCCAATGAATTTCCTCATATACTTTGTTACCTCTGACTATTCAGAGAGTTAGTTTTATTATTGACACATTAAATTAATGAATGTTACATTTTTCCCTTTGGCAGATGATTGAAATAAAAATGAAGAAATTGATCAAATTCCCACCAACAATCCCAGCAGCAACAGCAGAGGAGCTTCTGCAGAATTTGCCTTGGCTGAACAAAGACAGCACCCAGATTCAGTTCATCAAGGTAGAGCACACATCTCCCAGACCCTTGCCTTAGAATGACAAAGGTTTTTATTTTCTGTATTATGCCAATGTTTCTCTTTCATGTAATTTATTGTCTTCTATTTATTGTGTTATTTCAGACAGTGGCCAAGCTTCTTTTCTTTGACTTTGGAGACACCATCATACAAGAAAATGATGACCCTCAAGGGATACACTTGATTGTCTCTGGCATGGTTAAGGTATGTACTGATACGCACTAATAGTAAAAGGAATAACATACTACTGAGCTGAAGTTGTGTTAATCATTGGTTACTGTTCTGAAAATGCATTCCCATTTTTGTATCAAGCGGTTTTCATTTGTAGTATGATCAGACACAAAAACCACAAACATGAAACATCACTGCTAGACGTAATAGTTGGGAATGAATGTCATTGGCATGACACATTATTTTCATAGCAAACAAAATAATGACTGGCTGATATTCATCTGCCTACTACTCACCAGTAATTTCTTTCCCAGTCTTCACCATGAACTAATTACCTCTCTCCGTCACATTGTAACTCTGTAGAACACAACATCAAGTATACAGTCAATGCTATTAATATTTGGAAATTACACTTAATCACTTGTCATTTTGGTCACCTTAAAATGGAACACAATGTAAGCTATTTCAACACATTACAGTGCAATTATGGGTCATTTTGAAAGGCAGGGGATAATAGCGCTCTCTTTGTACAGACACCTTTACTTACCTTGTGATCTTACACCGTTGTTCAATATCAGCTCATTTTCTATACCAATTCTTGTTTCTTTGCCTCTGAATCGAAACTGGACTTTATTTTTTATTTCTATCATTGTCCCGTTCATGTTAATGCAGTATAAGGCATTGGTTTCAGGACCTGATATTAAACAATATTCAGAAACATTGATGAACATGTTTCCTACGTTTTCTTTATATTGAATTTCTTATTCGGTAGATACAGCAAGGCAAAGGACCCTTAGGGACACTTTGTTGTTGAAGCTTTATTAAGGATAGTAGAAAACAAACTAGAAAAGGAAGTCTCAAATGGAAATATTGAGTGAAACAACAATCTCTAAGTAGTAGAAGGAGGGCTGTATTGTAGTACAGCATTTTATTTGAAATTATTTTTGTAATTAGCAAGGTCGTAAAATGTTAAAAGCACAAACATCCCTTTGTTACTTAGGGCTCTATTCAATCTATAACACTGAAGCGCTACAGATTCCGCGATAGACATTTAAAGGGAATTTTCCGATTGAAACGACATATACAGCGGTTACCGTGAATGCGGTCTCCACTAAGCGGGAACATTGCTTTTAAATTTCAATCACGCTGTAAAGCTGAACTTCCGCACTTACTGTATTAAGAAATTGTCTTTTGCCACGTTTTTTTGTTGTTGTTTGTTCTCCTTATCCTAGAATGGTTTAAACTTACCAACGTCACAAGTCATTCTCACATTGTATGAAGACTGAGTGTGTAATAAGCGCTATGACTGTGAGTCATGGAGCAGCACGATGGGCATAAAAGCAGATGCTTTGTTACCTATGATGTAGACCAGCTGTCACACTTACAAACTGCAGTATCCTCTTCCCAGAGCTTCCCCGGGTCACATTGATGACGCTGGCTGATGCATCCTCTTCAAGAGGCGTAATTAAATGTACACATCCCCAGCTTATGTTTTTACATTCTACTTTACATAGAAGGGTTTCCGGTTGTTGAAATGGGAGCTGTACCTTGAAATGATCTCTTATGCCGATGATATGTGTATTACTTATTAGGTCATTTATATCCAATGCTGGTCTAATAGTGTAAGCTCCCCTAATCATCAAACAAGCCTAAAATCACTTGATTGACGCTCTGTGATCATAACCTTATACTGTATGTATGTGAATCTCTGAACCGTACTGTATCGCAGATGACTGGAGGAAGCCCAAACCTTGGAGGCAAGAGGCCCAAGGAGAAGACCAGACTGACAGACTACAGGAGCTGTGGGGCCATCATGGGAGAGCTCAACTGTCTCACCCAGCAGTCTATGGAGATGACGGTCACCTGTGAGACAGCCACTCAGGTCTCCCTACAGTTCATTTACTAAACTTTGTTCCCATGAAATGACCTACGTATGTCAGTGAAGACAAGTGTATGAGAACCTTATTCAATCTCAAAGGTCAGATCAGTACAAATGTAAAGAGAATAGTATGGACAAAGTTCGTCAATATTATCAAGGCTCTTTCCAGAATGGCCCTGTATTTGAGGCGGTTTTTGGAGAAAGCCCAAGTAACTGAATATCCACTCCACTGTCTGATAATAGCTATGTCAGACAAGGGTAGGATCTTTCACAACATAGATAATTGAGTGCAAAAACGTCACTGTGAGGTTGATCAACTAGCCAATAAGGCCTCTTCTCCAACTGTTCTACGGAACCATGGAGACAATTGTTAGACAAACCTTATCTGCCATTTTTTCCCTGTCTATATTTTTCCTGCTTGTTTGTCCATGGCTTCTCCCCAGACCTGCTTCATTGCTATCGAATCCCTGTTTGAGGCGTTTGATGTTTTCCCCGAGTTCCCGTCTCTGGAGTATATGATCTGGCGCTCCCTGGCAGTGAAAATCAGCACCAGCACCTTCATGGAGCACATTATCTATCAGGTACTACCAACTTAGCATTCTATGGTTCAATATGTAGTAAAGAGCCAAACTGCTTACGCCCAGGTTTCATTTAAATAAATAGGAGTCTCACACTCTGCAAGTTACACATCCACTGAAGCATGCCTTATAAAGTTAAACAAAAAAGAAAATGGCCATAATCGCAGCACACTTTGAGAGTGTGAGCTGCGTTACTTAGCATTCTGTAGAACCAGCGGACAACAGACAGTATGTTAGACAGTTCCAAATTCATTTGAATAAAATCCTTTTCCCTCACAGGGCTGGAGTTACCACAGGATTTGTTCTCATCTGGCCCGGGCCTATCTGGTAGACGTGGAGGTGAACAGGAAGTTTGACGTGTACGACGGCACCATGGAGGACGTGGTGGTGATCTATGGGAGTTGTGATGACCTCGCGTCCCAGTGCTCCTACAACGCCCCAGCACTCATCAGCAGGACTACTCACCAGGTTACTATCGAACTCAGATGTCACCTTCTCATACTGTGGCTACACTAGTCAACTTGACAGTCACTGACTGGGAAATAGTGCCACCTGCTGGAGACTTTGTCAGTGCAACAGTGTCATGTTAGAAATGGCCGACATCCTCAGATAAGTTGCTCTAGTGTATGTCTTCCTCTTGTTTTTACCTCTTCATTCAGATGGAAAAAGTGTTAACTTGTTTTGTTTTAACTCAACTCGGTATAGGTACTGGGCACAGCAAACACCACCAAACTGTTGATTGTGCCAAGTGCACATTCTGAAATGAAGCGGACCGTCTCAGAGCTTCCAAGACTGGACAGTGTTCCCTGTCTGAGACATGCAGCTCATAGGAGAGGTGAATGAGGCCTTACAGTCATCCTCAGGGTGATTATGTGGGGTGTCCCTGCTCTCTTTTGAACCTAGAATTATGCACGTCTTTGTAAGATGGGCAGAATGCTAAACTAACATTGTGACCAAGTCCTTCAGTAGTATTCTTTCAAATGGGCTTTAGATAATTGATCTTTTAAGTACAACGACCAGCACCACTGGCTTTACAAGTATTGCAAGTGAATTGACATCGGACTCTCCTCTTTCTCTCCCGGCAGCATCTAGAGATGATCGATCGGGGCTGCTGAGAACAGTAAGCGTAAGTTAACGTAATGAACTGTAACTGATCATGTTTAACACATTAATGAAGTGAAATAGTGGCCCCAGAGAGGAACTTCCGTCTTTCTTTGTGAAGGTGACGTCTGAGGAGGGTTCTCCAAAGAGAAGTTGTTCATCACTTGAGAAGGCCACATGATGATAGGGTATGACTGTGCAGCTGCTGGCCATACAGGCCCATACACAACCTGCCAGGCAACCTGAATCTGTAAAACTTATATAAGCAAATATTTGATTTCAAATGTATAATACTGATTTAATATTAAACATATTTATTTCATATAGCGTTTGTGTGTTACTGTTTTAAGCTCAAACCTACTTGTCATCCAAGCTGTTCAAAACTAAACTATTGTGCAGCAGCTATACTAACTGCCGTTTGACTAATCCCAAATCTACTGTAGGAAAATAACACTGTACTAGCAAAGCACATGAGCATTTGAACACCTAGATTAATTGAACAGAAAAGGCCCCCAGGTTTGTTTGAATTGAATCCCTAAAGACCGTTGTCAAACTCTTGAATCAATGTCATGTTAGGAGTAATTATCTTGAGATGAACACAATATGTGAAATGTAATATCTGAAAAAATAGGGTAGAATAGTGCTTATATAAATAGTTTATCCCCTTTCCATTGCTGGCACAGATACCATATACACTAAAAGTATGTGGACACCTGCTCGTCGAACATCTCATTCCAAATTCATGGTCATTAATATGGAGTTGGCCCCCACTTTGCCGCTATAACAGCCTCCACTCTTCTGGGAAGGCTTTCCACTAGATGTTGGAACATTGCTGCGGGGACTTGCTTCCATTCAGCCACGAGAGCATTAGTGAGGTCGGGCACTGATGTTGGGCGATTAGGCCTGGCTCGCAGTCCGTTCCAATTCATCCCAAAGGTGTTCGATGGGGTTGAGGTCAGGGCTCTGTGCGGTCCAGTCAAGTTCTTCCTCACCAATCTCGACAAAGCATTTCTGTATGGACCTCGCTTTTGTGCACTGGGGCATTTTTTTTCATGCTGAAACAGCAAAGGACCTTCCCCAAGCTGTTGCCACAAAGATAGAAGCACAGAATCGTCTAGAATGTCATTCATTGTATGCTGTAGTGTTAAGATTTCACTTGACTGGAACTAAGGCCCGAACCATGAAAAACAGCCCCAGACCATTATTCCTCCACCACCCAACTTTACAGTCGGCACTATGCATTTGGGCAGGTAGTGTTCTCCTGGAATCCACTAAACCCAGATTCGTCTGTCGGACTGCCAGATGGTAAAGCATGATTCATCACTCCAAGGAACACGTTTCTACTGCTCTAGAGTCCAATGGCGGCAAGCTTTACACCACTCCAGCCGATGCTTGGCATTGCAATCTTAGGCTTGTGTGCGTGCGGCTGCTTGCCCGTGGAAACCCATTTAATGAAGCTCAAGACTAACAGTTATTGTGCTGACGTTGCTTCTAGAGCCAGCATGAACTCAGTAGTGTGTTGCAACTGAGGACAGACGATTTTTGTGCTTCAGCACTCGGCGGTCCCATTTTATGAGCTTGTGTGGCCAACCAATTCACGGCTGAGACGTTTTCGCACCTAGACATTTCCACTTCACATTAACAGCACTTACAGTTGACTGGGGCAGCTCTAGCAGGGTAGAAATTTGACAAACTGACTGGAAAGTTGGCATCCTATGACGGCGCCACATTGAAAGTCACTGAGCTCTTCAGTAAGGCCATTCTACTGCCAATGTTTGTGTATGGAAATTACATGGCTGTGTCCATTTTATACACCTGTCAGCAACAGGTATGGCTGAAATAGCCGAATCCACTCTTTTGAAAGGTTGTCCTCGTGTGTGTGTGTGTATATATTATATATATACACACAGTTCCAGTCAAAAGTTTGGACACCTACTTATTCCAGGGTTTTTCTTTATTTTTTACTATTTTCTAAATTGAATAATAGTGAAGACATCAAAACTATGAAATAAACACATATGGAATCATGTAGTAACCAAAAAAGTGTTCCAACAAATCAAAATATATTTATATTTGAGATTCTTCAAATAGCCACCCTTTGCCTTGAAGACAGCTTTGTACACGCTTGGCACTCTCTACCAGCTTCATGAGGTAGTCACCTGGAATGCATTTCAATTAACAGGTGTGCCTTGTTAAAAGTTAATTTCCTTAATGCATTTGAGACAATCCGTTGTGTTGTGACAAGGTAGGGGTGGTATACAGAAGATAGTCCTATTTGGTAAAAGACCAAGTCCATTTTATGGCAAGAACAGCTCAAATAAGCAAACAGAAATGACAGTCCATCATTACTTTAAGACATGAAGGTCAGTCAATAATGAACATTTCAAGAACTTTGAACATTTCTTCAAGTGGTGGCAAAAATCATCAAGCGCTATGATGAAATTGGCTCTCATGAGGACCGCCAAAGGAAAGGAAGACACAGAGTTACCTTTGCTGCAGAGGATACAGATTGCAGCCCAAATAAATGCTTCAGTGTTCAAGAAAGAGACATGTCTCAACTGTTCAGAGGAGACTGCGTGAATCAGGCCTTCATGGTAGAATTGCTGCAAAGAAACCACTACTGAAGGACACCAATATGAAGAAGAGACTTGCTTGGGCCAAGAAACACAAGCAATCGACATCAGACCGGTGGAAATTGGGTTCCTTTTGGTCTGATGAGTCCAAATTTGAGATTTTTGGTTCCAACCGACTTGTGAGACGTGGAGTAGGTGTGCGGATGAACTCCGCATGTGTGGTTCCCACACAAGCATGGAGGTGTGGGGTGCTTTGCTGGTGACACTGTGATTTATTTAGAATGCAAGGCACTTAACCAGCATGGCTACCACAGCTAAACACAATCCCATCTGGTTTGCGCTTAGTGGAACTATCATTTGTTTTTCAACAAAACAAGGACCCAACACACCTCCAGGTTGTGTAAGGGCAATTTTACCAACAAGGAGAGTGATCGAGTGCTGCATCAGATGATCTGGACTTGGCCCGCAGAGTGAAGTTAAAGTATCCAACAAGTGCTCAGCATATGTGGGAACTCCTTCAAGACTGTTGGAAAAGCATTCCAGGTGAAGTTGGTTGAGAGAATACCAAGAGTGTGCAAAGCTGTCAAGACAATGGGTGTCTACTTTGAAAAATCTAAAATATATTTTGATTTAACTTTTTTGGTTACTACATGATTCCATCTGTTATTTCATGGTTTTGATGTCTTCACTATTATTCAACAATGTAGAAAATAGTACAAATAAAGAAAAAAAACCTGGAAAGGGTAGGTGTGACTGGTACGGATATATATTTTTTAACACACACGCATGTATATACAGTGCATTCGGAAAGTATTCAGACCCTTTTACTTTTTCCAGTTATTTTAAAGCCTTACTCTAAAATGGATAAAACCAAACTCCTCAAATCGACACAATACCTCATGAGCAAAAGCAAAAACTGCTTTTTAGAAATATTAGCAAATAAAAACTGAACTAAAAACTTTCATATTTATATAAATATTCAGACCTTTTGCTATGAGACTCGAAATTGAGCGCAGAAGCATCCTGTTTCCATCGATGATCCTTGAGATGTTTCTACAACTTGATTGGAGTTCACCTGTGGTAAATTCAAATGATTTGGAAAGGCACACACCTGTCTATATAAGGTCCCACAGTTGACAGTACGTCAGAGCAAAAACCTAGCCATGAAGCCAAAAGGATTGTCCGTAGAGCTCCGAGACAGTATTGTGTTGAGGCACAGATCAGGGTAAGGGTACCAACATGTCTGCAGCATTGACAGTGGCACACAGTGGCCTCCATCATTCTTAAATGGAAGAAGTTTGGAACCACCAGGACTCTTCCTAGAGCTGGCCGCCCAGCCAAACTGAGTAATCGGGGGTGAAGGGCCTTGGTCAGGGAGGTGACCAAGAACCAGATGGTCACTGACAGAGCTCCTCAGTGGAGATGAGAGAACCTTCCAGAAGAACAACCATCTCTGCAGCACTCCACCAATCAGGCCTTATACCTTATGGTATAGCCAGACGGAAGCCACTCCTCAGTAAAAGGCACGACAGTCCGCTTGGAGTTTGCCAAAAGGCACCTAAAGACTCTCAGACCATGAGAAACAAGATTCTCTGGTCTGGTGAAACCAAGATTGAACTATTTGGCCTGAATGCCAATTGTCACGTCTGAAGGAAACCTGGCACCATCCTTGCGGTGAAGCATGGTGATGGTAGTAGCATCATGCTGTGGGGATGTTTTTCAGGGGCAGGCACTGGGAGACTAGTCAGGACCTGAAAATGTGCAGCGGCTCTCCCCATCCAACCTGACAGAGTTTGAGAGGATCTGCAGAGAAGAACGGGAGAAACTTCCTAAATACAGATGTGCCAAGCTTGTAGCGCCATCCCCAAGAAGACTCAAGGCTGTAATCGCTGCCCAAGGTGCTTCAACAAAGTATTGAGTAAAAGGTCTTATGTAAATTTGAGATTTCAGGTTTGTATTTAAGAAATGTTCTAACATTTCTAAAACCTGTTTTTGCTTTGTCATTATGGGGTATTGTGTGTAGATTGCTGAGTGAGGGAATGATGCAGTTCATTTGACTAAGGCTGTAACTTAACAAAATGTGGAAAAAGTGGTCTGAATACTTCCCAAATGCACTGTATAAAAAAAAAAACAATGGTTGATGCATGATTGAAGTAATACCAAGAATATTCATTACACACACATCATTTTGCAGGTAGAATGTTTGACTTGAGTGGTAACAGTTGTAAAATGGAACCCATTTACCACAAGACTTCAGACAGTTAACTAGGTACGTGCAACTGGAAACCATTTCTACAGTTGTTCACCTTGGGTTTGTACAGTTTAATGTTGTCAAGGGGGAGAGAACATGTGTATGGCACTAAGTAACAGAACATCATCTACCTTAATAATAAATTAAGTTAAAAACTATACCAAAGGTTTTCAAATCTTGCTCATGTTGAAAGTATACAAAGAAACATTTACAAATAATAGCTGTGGCAAAATAAACCTTTGAATATTTAAAATTATTTTGATTCCTACCAACAAGCGTACTGATAAACATACCAACATGGGCTGCCGATTAACATTGCATGGTAGCTGTTACCTGGAAATAAAATTATCCGATTTTGTGCAGAAGGAAAACCCTATCAAAATCACACCAAGTTTTCCAATTGGTATATTTCTGTTTCTGTATACATTTTCTTTTTATAAAATATTTTATTCATACAATCATTAACTATAGCAACATTACTACTTAACTTGGAGTGGCAAAATATCAGACGGATCACCTCATAACAATAGTATATAAACGAATGCAAAAAAATAATAACTGTATCCATTAGAGTATCTCTTCATTCAGTTCCAACTTTCTGTACAACGGCCTGTAATATCCTCATATTGCTGGTCCTGATCTGGTGATGTTAGTGCAGCAGCAGCTCTGACTGGACTTGCACTGCCCTCTACTGGTGGCCCAGGGAGAGAGCTGTGCGTGGCAGGAACAGGCTGGCAGGAACCACACATCACCCTGGGCCGTTCACAGCTGCCGTAGGTGAGGCCACGCTCTGCTCTGTTCTGTAGGTGGGCAGAGAGGACACAGTGTAACATACTGGATGACACACACACTTCACAAAAGTGATAAGACATGCCAGCCTGGAACCCCACAGCACAACCTCATTCTAGCTGACACATACTTGGCTTCGTCCATTGCTGTTCCTTCTAGGGGACCATTAACAGCATCACTGGGGACTTTTGATTTCTCATCTGAATGTTTTGCACTGTGGAAGGGAAGAAATAAGAGGACATCATGAGACAGAACAGGTACAACAGTATGTCTGAAAATAGCTCACTAGTACTAGACAGTTCCAGTGAAAGTATAGGTTCACAACATGGAGCCAGACCCTGGTTTCGGGCAGTTGCTGGCAGGCTGGACAGATGCAGGGACCCCTTTCTCTGGTGTTCCACTCTCCCCAACCACGTACTTTGCAGATGCGTCCTCTGAGGTAGACAACTTCACATCCTCACTGCAGAGAAAAGGGAACATCTACAGAGCTCTTGCCATTTCAAACATTCGGAATGACTAGTAGACAGAAACCCCCCACTGTTTAGACACAGAACAGAAAAGACTGACGCGTGCAGAATGGGACAGAGACCACATCAAAGCATTGGGCAAACGAATGTGTCGAAATGCGTATGGCGGTTAAAAATGGATGCAAGGAACAAAATGGACAGCAAATGGACAGAAGCAGCAAGAGTCCATTTAGATTTTCTGACCATCCACTTACAGCAGTTGCCTCTTTTTAAGAGTGAGCTTGTTTCGAAGAGCAGAACACGAGGAGATAATGACAGTTTTGAAACTCACCGAAAATGATTCAAAGTCGCGTCAGCCATCGGTCTTGATTTGTCATTAAAACCACCACGACTACATCCCCATAATTACTAGGGAAAACTAACGCACTCCAGGATATTCATTTTCTCTTTGAAAACGGCAATTATGTACGGTTTATTTAACCTTGAATTTAAGCATGCAAGTCAATTTAGAACACATTCTTATTTACAATGACCTGGCAAAGTACATTTACAACTACCTAGATGAAGGTCTGTTGGACTGGAGATCCAAGCTTATAAACAAAGCTCACTGCTAGTAGAGCTGAGTTTTTCATGACAACAGCACTACTGCTAGGCTAAGATTCATCTCTCTCCAGTTTATTCCAGCCACCTCACAATGCCATGAGCTACAAACCAAAGCCAACGAGACACCAGCACAAGGAGGTGGCGGATACATTTTGAAGACTGTCCAGGTGGGGGTGTGGATTGGCGGAGGCAGACAGAAAGGAGAACAAGGCCAACAAAGCCTGGGAGTGGCTAATCCTGAGGGCCGACAGCCATTTCACGACGTCATTGACGAAGAGTGACGACCAAATCAATACATCTGAGATACACATGCAAATGGAGATGGCAAAATAATTAATAATAAATTTTAAAAAACTCAGTGGCTGACATGAAAACAAGACACGGCAGATGTCTGCCCCCCGACTGGCTGTACATACCGATAAGATTTCAACACTCTGAAGCCCCACGCACGCCAGAGAGAGAGAGGAAGCTCATGTAAGTGCTGCAGTTAAAGTGAAGGACAGTTTCTCAAAACACAGACAGACAGCAATGTAGGTTCGGTGATACATAAATGGTATATAGATATTTATAAGTCTACTGGAGTGTCCCTGCCTTGCATGGATTTAAGTCACTCAGTGCAGGAGGGGGAAAACGTGGCAAGACTCAGAGGTCAATTCCACATGCTCTGCGAGGTGAATGGCTGTGTTGTTAGGGAAGGATAGGTGACCAGAGGAACAGGGTATGGTGAGTCATCAGAAGCCTTACCTCTTGAAAATGGCAGTTTCAGTTTTGGCATCTACAGTAAGGCTAACTGTTTCCTTCATGGATCCATTGGTGACCGTCTCAGTGGTGACAGTCTCCTCTGCGTCCGAGTCTCCGGCTTTCCCTCCAGGGGAGCTGGCTGGCTGGGCTGCCTCGTCCCCTGGCCACTGGTCAGAATCTGGGACCATACACAGGAACAGCATCATAACACTGACCACAGAGTGAGCAGTAACACACTTATTCCTGTATAGCTCAGCGGTAAAGCTCACCTTCAGGCTGCATTGGTGCGTTGACACCCAAGGGGTCCCCTGTCTCTATACAGGTCTCCATTGCTACTGGGGAATTGCTCCTCAAAGGATCTTTGGGTCTGGAAGATAGTCAGAAAAGGTCTTGAATTTGTCCTCTTAAAATAGACAAACTCAAATATAAGACATAGAAAGGCATGGGAATGAACAGAACACACGTCACCCCCATCCATTTTCATACTACATGGAAGGATAACGCAATATGGAAATGTGTGGAAATAGTGTCACCTAATGACTTGGAACTGAGGCTGGTGGGATGATGAACCCTTACCTAACCGGTGAGAAGTTGCTAGAGAAGTCTGCCCAGCCCATGGCTTTGTCAGGGGAGGCATTGGAGGAGCTCCAGCCAGCAGACTCTGGTATAACCGCAGGGGAGGAGGGGGAGGCTGGGGCAGCGGTGGTGGAGGCTGGGGCAGATTCTCCCATCGCCGTAGAACTCCCGGTGTCCATGGGTATGTCGTCAAAGTTAGCTGTCCACAGAGGCCCTGAAACAACAGGGCAGCCGTCACAAAAAAGCAAGGCATCATCTTGAAAAGATCAAACCAGACCGACCTACGAACCACTAACCCAACCCCAGTGTGCCAACCCGGAACAATCACTCACCCTCACCAGTGTCCACCTCCATTCTGTCATCAGAGCTGGCGTTGTTGGGGTCAAAGGGGATCACGTTTAACATCCTCCTCCTCAGAGTCTGTGCTCTCCTCACTATCCGTGCTGCCAGAGCTCCTAATGGAGGCACAGAATGGACAAAAGTCAATAAAGCAGATCAAATCAGCCAAACCCCAATTGGTGTTTTGAATCAGCCCCAGAAGATATATGTTAGTCATTTAAAACATTTAAATGTACATATCCGCCAAGAGGCGCTACCGTACCGAGGACGTCTCTGAGCTTCTGGTGCGAAAGTGACATCTTTCTCGTCCCAGATGTCCTCCTCATCAGAGCCTGCATCTTCAAACTGCTGGATCTTCTCCTTACAGCAGGCCTCAAACAGAGCTATGTTTGCCTGAAAGACAACACCAGCGCCAGTGTAAAGCATAAGATACACAAAAAGATATGCTGTGATGCCTCCACTTCCTCACTACTGTAAATGGAAGAAAATATGTATGTACCAGTGTTCATTTTCACAGGTAACAGAACTTCAGACTAATATGTACCAGTGTTCAGCTAATATGTACCAGTGTTTCCCCTAAATGCATTTAGGGGAATCCTTTTCAGGATGGTAAAACGTTTTCAGTGTAAACTTAAAAGGACTAAAACCAGATGAAGATTGTTGAAAAGATAATGGAGCAACTTATTATTATAATTTTTTTTTAAATAGGGTCATCTTTGAGAACTAACAATTACCAAAATAAAAACTAGTCAGGGAGAATCTGAAATTCCAAAAATGTCATGTGTCTCCCATTGGCTTATGTTTGAATCACTTAAGATAGCACAAGAACAAGGCATAATCCATAGCAAAATGTGTAGACTTGCAGGAAATTAGCTTCAAAACAGACATTGTCTCTGCGGCTGAAAAAAATCCTAGGGTAAAGACTGTACCAGCATTATAAAAATGGTAACCTTTAAAGCTTTGGGAGATAATAATGTAGCAGTTTGAGGAATATTATCTTACTAATTTCCACTACAACTGAACTTATCTCCAGTACAAATGGAAGACAACATGGCATTCATTTTAACATCCTTTCACTACCTTTGAAATGCATTAAATTATATTAAAATACTTACACTTTCATTTGTATTCAACGAAAAATTGATGTCTGATATTCTATCAAAGGGAATACTGAAATGTTAAAGAAAAGAGTTTAGTTTAGTTATATTAATTAGACAATGACTACAAACAATGACTTAACACAATGGCTTCAGGACGCCTACCTACAGAGGCCCATTAACTGGTAGAAGGATGGCACACTGTTATTCACATTAAAGCAGCTTTATGCAGAAACTCCAGCCAGCCATTCCCATCTGGTAATTCTCCTCAGGGGCCCAACCGCCAGCAGATCACCCACATAACAAGAGCCAGAGAGCAGTGGCACAGAGCAGGGTTGAAGCGCACTACTTACTCCAAACTAAACTGAATTATGCAGGGTTTTTACTCTGCATAGAAAAGTCTTGGGTGGGTCGCCTAAGTGTTTTTCCTCGGGTCGCCTATGTCCAAACAGTAAAAAACAAAACGTTTTTCAGTGTAAACAAACTACTAAAACCAGATGAAGTATGTAGGAAAGATAATGGACCTATATATTTTTTTTATCTTTGAAAACAAACAATCCCCTAAATAAACACTAGACAGTCAGGGAGAATCAAAAATTCCCAAAATTATGATTGGTGATTTTATAATGTTCTGCGTTTTTCACATAGGATTTATGGTATTTAAAATCTTTTTTTTATTTAACTAGGCAAGTAATTGTATCCTAAACAATATCCAAAACAGAGATTCAAAAAAAGTTTATTGATCTATCAAGATGAGTCCCCACACTTGTCTCAAAGCAGCGCGATGCCGCCGTCCCAATCAAAACAGTGCAGAAATTGTAATCTAGTAGGCTATTGCTTCAAATTTATTACAAGGATTGGATGACTTTGGGACGTTTCAGTAAACAACAATTTGATACATGCCTTTAATTGCACGTACTTTATTCCAATATTTTCATAATTCAGTGGCATTTATTCCCACAGTAATTCTTTATGGATCCATCCAGTTGTGGTTAAGAAAACAGTGCATGTGGTGGGCTATGAGAAAAGATGGGTGAAGTGACATGCCTCGCAAAATGTATAACTGGCTGTCTAGCAACCATCAAGAGTTTAAGAACGTAGTGTGTGCCAATGCGCCTCAGCATTACGGCTACGTTTCATACTATGCCGTAGACAGAACTTGACTGAAATGATTAGTAGGTCGTTTGGCGGGGGAAAAAAAAAATTGGGCTTTGATACCGGCAATTCCTTTCAGATATAAAGAAAAGCGGTAAAAGTTGGCAGGATGATAAGGTTGGCGGAAAAACATCTTGGTAGAAAAGGGATATTTGACTCAGATAGCATAAGGGATGGCATAATGTGTAGAATTGCAGGAAATTAGCTTTAAAACAGCTACATTGTCACTGTGGCCAACAGGAGGGCCTCTTAAATGTTTGGTTGGAGGCCACGCCCATGGCTCACCCAGCACAAAAGCCCCATTTTGATCAAGAAAATAAAACAAAAAACTGTTTTGCAATTACTAATTACAAAGTTCCTGTCTGGATTCTAGTCCAAGCAAAGCATCAGTCTTAATTGACTGACACAGGCAATCTACTTTAAATGGTAAAACTGTATAATATGAGCTACTTAAAATGTAATAAGAAAATTTGGCATTCATGGGTTGCTGAATTCAGACTGGCATCCAATTTACCTACCACTTACTTTCCCCCACACAAGAGATATCATTATCCAAACAGTGGCATTTTATTTTCATATGTAAATGTTAATTGCAAACATGTATGTAGCCTAAACCTTTGTACAGAGAAAGAAATTGATTCCCAGTCCATTGTTAAGGAAGCAAAGAATGTATTAATAGAATACCAGTCTATTCACCCCAAACCCTTATTGAAATCCCCCAACCAGCAGAATGGCAGGTTATGAAGAAAACATGCAGGATCAGTACTCACTCCACGACATCATCCTGATCGGCAAACTCTTCGTCATTGAAGCCAAACTGCTCAATAAAATTGGACGTCATTTGTTGCATCTGATAATCAGAAAAGGCCTGGCAAACCCAGGACCAACGATAATGATATAGTCTTGGCACTACAAAAAACTTCAAGTACTTCAAATCAAAACAATCGACTAATACCATAGCTATAGGTTAATAGTTTCAAGATTAAGAGCACAAGCATACTTACAATTGGAAGACACATGTTTAATATTTGTTAAAATTCACATATCAGTACTACTATTACTAGACATTATTAGTAAAGTATACTAATGTTAACAATTCTTTTTTTTTAAGTATCAATATGCAGATTTAGCAGCATTTATATAGTCTCATCCAGTTACAGACTTACTTGTTGTAAAGAGGAATCCTGGTGGAATCCACTGTCCTTGAAGTCTACCTCGTCATCACTGGATGAGTGAATATGGTGTGTGTTCACCTAGTGCACAGTCCAACCAACCTTATTACTAAGAGGACTACCACGAGACATCCTTCAAAACAGCTTTGGCATTACTGGCACTTCACCTTTCAGTACGTCAGTGTAAATACTGTTTAACAGTGTACTTTGCAAACATATTTTGGCATTAAGTAACTGAGGTGTCTGTATCAGACTTACTAGGTCTACAGTGTTTCTCTTGTTTGTGTCAGCTAGCTGACCAGAAATGAAGGTCTCCCATCTCTCTTTGTCATCCTCTGTGAGCTCTGAAATAACGTAGAGAAATAACAAGATTAGTCTATTCCACCTCATTTCAGGATATAGTAAGGATTGTTTTTTCGCTCCAACAACCTCATTCCTTATGGATCTCAAAGCTCACTCGCCTGAGATGAGCTGCTGTATTTGTGCACCATTGGGGCCCTTGTCGCTGTTGTGCACTATTGAGTTGGCTATTCTGGTCAAGTGGCCCATGTAGCCCTGTCTACGTCCACCCTCAGCCCTGCAACAGGAAACACTTCTTGAAGCCTACTGGCACATTGTGGTGACATTTCTGAAAGCCTTCGCAAGGGGGAAAACCAAAGAGCTCACAAGAGATGTAAACACAAATCTGCAGTGGTCTAGTAACAACTAGACATACATCATTCATAATAATTGTACTTACTGCGCTTTCTCATTGGAACTCCATGCATCAAGAATTCTCTGTAGAAACTGGCACTTCTGAAACAGCTAAAACACAGAGCACAAAGAGTTGATTGACTTGTCTGAATACCATTCTAGATGTAAAGAAAAGGGTGATAAAGCCTCACATGTTTGATGAGGTGGCTTTCTCTGACAGGCTCCTGATCACTGTCGATTTTGAGGTTTTCACTTTGGGCTGGGGGCATCGCTAGGATCATTGCAGTGCATATTTCAACTTGTAAATGCAGGAAGTTATTCCATATATACTTGAAGTACATGTCCTGAGAATAAACAGATTTTTTTTTCCTTTTTAAAACATACATTTATTTAATCAGAAAATGTTCCAAACCAAGTTGTTGAAGTGTGCATCATCCCTGTTGACCTTAGTTATGAGACAGGGGTAGTAAGGGAACTAGTGTCGTAAAAGACAGAAATCCCTGTGCATAGCAGTCTATCCAGGTGCTGGTTTTGGCAGGAACAAATAGTACTAAAAACCAAGTGTAAAAAAAAAAAAAACACACAAAAAGACAGGCAACTTACGAGTATGACTCCTAGAGTGTTGAGGTTAATCAGCTCCATGTTGATGATGTGAGTGTTGGTCTGCAGGAGGCTGGCCACTAGACGGACCACATTCAGCCGGGTGTTGCCCACTGGGGGGGGTCTAGCACTCCCCATGTGGTTTTCATGATATTCTTCTGCAAATATGGTGATGAAAGGAACAATCAAGCTCTCATTCAGACTATATTCATTGAACTTGGTAAGTCAAACACAACCGCCATTGGAGTGAAGTTGTAGTTGAGTGGACTGTACCTGTAAAGTTAATTTAGAGGAAAGACCACCCACTCTGAAGATAAATATGACTTAAACCCAGATTAAGATAGCAGGATCACCATTTTTTTTTTTAGAAATGTAGTAATAGTTTATTTAAAATATTGCGATTGATATTAACTTGAAAGAAATATGACTAAGAGAAAAACCTCCTCTACTTAGCTTACTGAAATGGCCTGAAATATCTGCACTGTTCAGTGTGTGTAAGACCATAGGTACAATACATGACCAAAAGTATGTGGACATCTAGAGTTCGTCCGTCCCCCCCCCCGGTTGCCACAAAGTTGAAGCACAGAATCGTCTAGAATGTCGTTGTATACTGGAACTAAGGGGCCTAGCCTGAAACAGCCCCAGACAATTACTCTTCCTCCACCAAACTTTACAGTTGGCACTATGCATTCGGGCAGGTAACATTCTCCTGGAATCCACCAAACCCAGATTTGTCCGTCGGACTGCCAGATGGTGAACCGTGATTCATCACTCCAGAGTCCAAAGGTGGTGAGCTTTACACCACTCCAGCCGACGATTGGCATTGCACATGGTGATATTAAGTTTGTGTGCGGATGCTCGGCCATGGAAACCCCTTTCTTGAAGCTCCCGTCGAACAGTTATTGTGCTGACATTGCTTCCAGAGGCAGTTTGGAACTCGGTAGTGAGTGTTGCAACCGAGGACAGAAGATTTACACACTATGCGCTTCGGCACTTGGCGGTCCCGTCCTGTGAGCTTGTGTGACCTACCACTTTGCGGCTGAGCCGCTGTTGCTCCTAGACTTCACCACTTCACAAAAACAGCACTTACAGTTGACCGGGGTTGACCGGGGCAGCAGGGCATAAAAATGACTTGTTGAAAAGGTGGCATCCTATGACGGTGCCACGTTGAAAGTCAGAGCTCTTCAGTAAGGCCATTCTACTACCAATGTTTGTCTGTGGAGATTCCATGACTGTGTGCTCGATTTATACACCTGTTAGCAACAGGTGTGGCTGCAATAGCCGAATCCACAAATTTGAAGGGGTGTCCACATACTTTTGTATATATAGTGTATGTAAAGTAGTGTATTACCTTTGGGGGTTCGAGCAGCAGTTGATGGAAGTCTTTGAGCCTGGGTCTGACAGCCTCCAGAATGCTCTGATTGACTGAGAAGGATGGGTGGCTCATACCAGGAGGACAGATTTCCAAATGGCCTTCAAACCTGCAAACAGAACAGTACAGCAGAAAAAGTCTCACAAAACAAATATAACAAATCAAACTTTAAAATGGGATATTGTTAACTTACGCTGGTCTTCGTGTCTCAAAGAGTGTCAGGAGAATCTGAATTACACTGACTATTGCAGAGTCATTTTTCTCTTTGTCAAAGATGTTGGACAGCAACTGCTCCACAGTCTCTTGTCTGAGAGAAAGGAAGGGACATGTACAGTACCAATCAAAAGTTTGGACACACCTACCCATTCAAGGGTTTTTCTTTATTTTTACTATTTTCTACATTGTAGAATAATAGTAAAGACATCAAAACTAGGAACATATGGAATCATGTAGTAAGCAAAAAAAGTGTTAAATCAATATATTTTATATTCTTCAAAGTAGCCACCCTTTGCCTTGATGGCAGCTTTGCACACTCTTGGCATTCTCTCAACCAGCTTCACCTGGAATGCTTTTCCAACAGTCTTGAAGGAGTTCCCACATATGCTGAGCACTTGTCGCCTGCTTTTCCTTCACTCTGCGGTCCAACTCATCCCAAACCATCTCAATTTGGTTGAGGTCGGGTGATTGTGGAAGCCAGGTCATCTGATCCAGCACTCAATCACTCTCCTTAGTCAAATAGCCCTTACACAGCCTGGAGGTGTGTTGGGTCATTGTCCTGTTGAAAAACAAATGATAGTTCCACTAAGCGCAAACCAGATGGGATTGTGTATCGCTGCAGAATGCTGTGGTAGCCATGCTAGTTAAGTGTGCCTTGAATTATAAACAAATCAGACAGTGTCAACAGCAAAGGGCCCACCACACCTCCTCCTCCATGCTTCATGGTGGGAACCACACATGCAGAGATCTGTTCACCTACTCTGTGTCTCACAAAAGCACGGGGGTTGGAACCAAAAATCTCAAATATGGACTCATCAGACCAAAGCACAGATTTCCACTAGTCTAATGTCCATTGCTCATGTTTCTTGGCCCAAGCAAGTCTCTTCTTCGTATTGGTGTCCTTTAGTAGTGGTTTATCGCAGCAATTTGACCATGAAGGCCTGATTCACTCAGTCTCCTCTGAACAGTTGATGTTGAGACATGTCTCTTCCTTGAACACTGAAGCATTTATTTGGGCTGCAATCTGAGGTGCAGTTAACTCTAATGAACCTATCCTCTGCAGCAGAGGTAGCTCTGGATCTTCCTTTCCTGTGGCGGTCTTCATGAGAGCCAGTTTCATCATAGTGCTTGATGGTTTTTGCGACTGCACTTGAAGAAACTTTGAAAGTTCATTATTGACTGACCTTCATGTCTTAAAGGAATGATGGACTGTCGTTTCTCTTTGCTTATTTGAGCTGTTCTTGCCATAACATGGCCTTGGTCTTTTACCAAATAGGGCAATCTTCTGTATACCACCCCTACCTTGTCACAACACAACTGATTGGCTCAAACGCATTAAGGAAAGAAATCCCACAAATTAACTTTTGAGGAACACCTGTTAATTGAAATAACACTCCAGGTGACTACCTCATGAAGCTGGTTGAGAGAATGCCAAGTGTGTGCAAAGTTGTCATCAAGGCAAAGGGTGGCTACTTTGAAGAATATAAAATATATTTGTTTAACACTTTTTGGTTACTACTTGATTCCATGTGTTATTTCATGGTTTTGATGTCTTCACTATTATTCTACAATAGAAAATAGTAAAAATAAAGATTAGTTAGTAAGTTAGTAATGACTTTGGCACGACATTAAAATACAGTGAATATCATGACAGTAATAATGAGAATACCTTATTGAAAAAAAAAAAAAGAAATAGGTTGTAGAGACTTACTTTTCTAGTGTGGCCAGTAATGGGTCAGGCTCTGAGCAGCCCTGCACTTGGAACATCTGATCTCTGCTGAGGCGGATGATTTCACACAGAGACTGGGATGCGTTGGAGTGCCTCTGTATGATGAACAGAGAGAGACTGTAAGACACTGTAAAACTGCAACAGGACGCCAAACAAACTGCTGATGAAATGTGACTTACATCCTCATCCTGACAAGGCTGGACCATATCAACAAGCCTCTGGATCACCTTCTCCTCGTTCAGCCACTGTGGGAGGAGAAGAAGATAAGAGGTTGATATTTGAACACAAAGGAAAATTTGACCGAAACGCTAAAACGTGAAGTAAACCAAATAACAACACTGACATTTAAGACATCTTGTCTGAGCTGCTGTGGTTCAACGCAGGTCAGCATTCTGAGCAGCAGGTCCATGATGGCAGAGGTCCCTATGTGTTTAATCATTAAGTCCACAAAGTCTTCCCTCTTCCGCAGAAACTCCACAATCTGCAAAAGATAATTGAAGTTTGGTTAAGGATGTGTCACAGGACAATCTTTTTTCCCAGAGCATTCATGAAACCCTGCAGGTCATACACTTTTTAAAACCAGTGTGGTTTATACTAGCGTTTTGTGTTGATCTCACCTGTTCCGGTTTCCTGCCGATGAGGATGCTCAGGACCTTGCTGAAGAAACTGGCCAGTAAAGGGTTGAGTGGAGATTCATTTTGCAAGAAGCCATAAAGTTTCATTAGTAAACTTTCATCTTCTCCCAGTCTGTCATTGATCTGTCCAACGTCCGAGGTAAGGAGTTCACAAGATATGTTGGGGTACCTGAAAATAGCATAGAAGTACAACATTTAGTGATCAATTAATACAGTACCGCTACCACGCAAAAGAGCACATCAAAGTTACTATATAATTGACTGTCTAGCAAGTCACGTTTGTCCCCTTGTGATTGTAGGGGAATTCTCCTGAGGTAAACAAATGCAAGGGAAGCTGAAAGGAAACAAATTGTTCTCAGAATTGGCATATATCCGTAAGTATATCCTGGCCTAGTGTGTGTGAATCCCACTTACTTGTACTTGATCTTCTCCTCTACATCATCACTTGGCTCCTGCGTGATGTAAGTTACCAGGTCCTCCATGTACTGAGGCCGTACCAGGAAGTCCACCAGCTTGTGGTTCTGGGCTTTGCACTCCTGCAGGACATCCTCCTCGTCCATCACCTCTGTCAGAGTCACATCTTCCTTCTCCAGGAGGGTGTCGATGTGGGACGTCGTGTGTAAATCAAACTTCCAAAACATGATGCTTCTGCAAGGAAGGAAAACATTCATAAGACAATGGGAAAGCACTCACAGCGACAAAGCACACAATGTGGGTTGAGATGAAGTGGTCAAATAGAAAGTAGCTGGTGGTCAAACGGACAGCTTCACAAAGTACCTGACTGGGGTAGAGTCCAGAGGTTAAAAATAAAATAATGATTGTGCTCTTTGGGAGTTCAGGCCCATTACAGGCTCCACAGGCAGCAGTGACAAGACAGACTTTTTGACACATGCAGCAGAACGACCACCTCAACGCACACCTGAAACAAACAAAAAACACATTAGCATATTACTCATTCTAACTGGGCCAACAGCTTCCTTACTAACAGTAAGATCTCTTACATTAAGGTCACATGCTACCGAAACAAGTAGGATTTTCAGTTATGTTAATTATTTTGTGTTACATTACCTTCTAAATAAGAAGTGTTAAACAGGTGAAAACAAATATTTAGTCTAGGTCATGAGACACATTTTTTATCTCTGGCAAAGAGCCGGTAACCCACAGCGTTTCCATGATAGGAAAGGAGTGCACTTCCTTGTCGCCATGTCAGCATCCCAACAACTCTCCCCAAAAGCAGTCTAAACTTGGTTTAAACTTCAAAGCATTAAGACAAGCACTACTGGGCTAACCTCTCAGCACTCAACATACTGGCAAGATGGTTGCTAGTACAGAACACTCTGCTTAGTCAAATCACCGTGTGTCACATCTTAAGAGGCAATATAGAACACTGTCAACAACTCACTCACCGTAGGAACAAAGCAGTGAAACATGTTCAGTGCACACACTAGGCATATGCCTCAAAAGATAAACAGATTTTCCCACTGTGTACACCTGGCCCTCAGGGAAAAAATAAAATAATAACAATTCACAGTATTTGCTAGGAATTCCCATCTTGTGGGGAAGCCTGGGAGAAATTGGGGTAAGGGTTACAGTGAACCCATCTTGGCTTATGTTAAACCAGCACCTCAGATCTGTGAATGGCTGAGAAAATAAAGTGTATTAATAGACTGAGCATTGGGGCTGTGCTGAGGGACCATTGACGTTGGCCCCTGTCCAGGCACATTCTTTGATGAAAGTGTGCAACTCAATCATTACTCTATAAAAAAAGACTAAAATAAAAGTGAAGATGTCAAAATGAATGTCATGGACAACATTGGCTGTTGTCTGGCATTAAATTCTGTCTACCACAGGCGACCAAATAATGACAAGAAAAACTGTTTCATCACCACCCAAGAGCGCAACATTGGCCTGAACAAAATCCTGTGCCGCTAACAAAAAATAAGCACTGTCAGCTGCTGGTATGCATCTGTTATATGGTTATGGCCTGGTGCTGAAGTGTGTTCTACCAGCTATAAGCAATAGCCCCATCTGTCTCAATAGACAAAAATATGACAAAATGCTGGATAGCCAATCCCCAGTGGGTGAAAACAAAAACAATTTGTCAACTAAATCACAACCATACAAAACAGTAATGTATGGTTGGTTTCTCAAATATACACATACGACTATTCTAGTGACAGTGTAAAACTGAAACACGAGGGTTGCCCAAGGTAACATTGTTTCATGTAAACTAAACCAGAATGTGTCATAACTTGATTTGTTTTTGTATAGGCCTACCTTCTTTTAGTACACTATTGTTTGTTAAATGTAAGGCACTGCCTTGGGAGCAAAGGGTTACATTGTCCTTTAGCCCCATTTGCTGTTCAGTGTTGTTCTTACTGCATTAGCTAGCTAGACTACATACTTTTGTGCGTAAGCTAGCTAACGTTAGCTAAGTAACCAATAGCCATGTCTCAGGACAGGCTGGGACTAACTAGCTAGCCAAGTTAGTTATGTGGTTATAGGGGTCAGAACCCGAACTAGCTAGCTAAATTCAACACTTAGTCTGACCCAGAGAATCCTGAAACTATACCAAAATAACTAAGCTAACAGTACATAAACTCAGCAAAAAAAGAAAACAGACCTTTTTCACGACCCTGTCTTTCATAGATAATTCGTAAAAATCCAAATAACTTCACAGATCTTCCTTGTAAAGGGTTTAAAAACACTGTTTCCCATGCTTGTTCAATGAACCATAAACAATTAAATGAACATGCACCTGTGGAACGGTCATTAAGACACTAACAGCTTACAGACGGTAGGCAATTAAGGTCACAGTTAGGAAAATGTAGGACACTAAAGAGGCCTTTCTACTAACTCTGAAAAACACCAAAAGAAAGATGCCCAGGGTCCCTACTCATCTGCGTGAACGTGCCTTAGGCATGCTGCAAGGAGGCATGCAGATGTGGCCAGGGCAATAAATTGCAATATCCGTACTGTTAGACGCCTAAGACAGCGCTACAGGACGGACAGCTGATCATCCTCGCAGTGGCAGACCACGTGTAACAACCCCTGCACAGGATCGGTACATCCGAACATCACACCTGCGGGACAGGTACAGGATGGCAACAACAACTGCCTGAGTTACACCAGGAACGCACAATCCCTCCATCAGTGATCACACTGTCCGCAATAGGCTGAGAGAGGCTGGACTGAGGGCTTGTAGGCCTGTTGTAAGGCAGGTCCTCACCAGACATCACCGGCAACAACATCGCCTATGGGCACAAACCCAGTTGCTAGACCAGACAGGACTGGCAAAAAGTGCTCTTCTCTGACGAGTCACGGTTTTGTCTCACCAGGGGTGATTGTCGGATACGCGTTACACAGAGGCCTGTACTCTGGAGCGGGATCGATTTTGGAGGTGGAGGGTCCGTCATGGTCTGGGGCGGTGTGTCACAGCATCATTGGACTGAGCTTGTTGTCATTGCAGGCAATCTCAACACTGTGCGTTACAGGGAAGACATCATCCTCCCTCATGTGGTACCCTTCCTGCAGGCTCATCCTGACATGACCCTCCAGCATGACAATGCCACCAGCCATACTGCTCGTTCTGTGCATGATTTCCTACAAGACAGGAATGTCAGTGTTCTGCCTTGGCCAGGGAAGAGCCAGGATCTCAATCCCATTAAGCACATCTGGGAACTGTTGGATCGGAGAGTGAGGGCTAGGGCCATTCCCCCACAGAAATGTCTGGGAACTTGTAGGCGCCTTGGTGGAAGAGTGGGGTAACATCTCACAGCAAGAACTGGCAAATCTGGTGCAGTCCATGAAGAGGAGATGCACTGCAGTACTTAATGCAGCAGGTGGCCATACCAGATACTGACTGTTACTTTTGATTTTGACCCCCCTTTGTTCAGGGACACATTATTCCATTTCTGTTAGTCACATGTCTGTGGAACTTGTTCAGTTTATGTCTCAGTTGTTGAATCTTGTTATGTTAATACAAATATTTACACATGTTAAGTTTGCTGAAAATAAACGCAGTTGATAGTGAGGACGTTACTTTTTTTTTTTGCTGAGTTTAGCTAACTAACACAATAGACAGCTGCTCGATCGCTACCTTGGTAGGTACGCTGCGGACAACTAACAACGTTCGTTTACCAGATAGTTATCGAAGTAACATAGTTACAGCGGACGTGGTTTTCAAACTACTAACATTAACTAGCTACTTTGACGTTACCACAGTATTTACCCAAAAAGCTAACGCTTCCTAGATAGCTAACGAAAGAAATATTTGGCTAGTTGGCTAACGTTAGCCAGTTCCCGTCAACAACTTGACGCCTCTAGATCGCTATCTAACGTTAACTGGCTTTTTTTCTTTTCTTTACCAAAGCCAACATTAACAGTATAACGTTGACATCAATATCAAAACGGTGGACGCAATCTAGATAACGTCAGTTAGCATTTTCCAGAATGGCCTAGCTAACCAACGCAAAGACAGGCCAAACCGAACCGCGTCGAACACACTAGTCTGAAATACGGCTAACTAGCAAGCAACATTGCATTTCAATGGACCCCAGTGCAGTGGCTTTTCACACACAAGAAGACGAACGTATCGTAGCTATCCATCGAGTACAATATAACAAGTAAAGACGATTCGTACTTCTAAAGACATCGGTGTAGCTAAGTTACCGGTGGCTAAGGGGAAATGGGTAGTTTTAATGTTGCTCCGGTTAGCTAGCTAGCTAGCTCAGTAGCTTCTCCTGAACTGCATGCACTAGCTAGCAAATACGTACCGATAAACAGCGGTAAATGGTGAGTCCCCGGCATGTAGCTTATTGCGCCATTAGCCTAAAGTGTCAACAACAACAAAAAGCCACGAATCCTAAGAACAGGGGGGGAAAAGTGTTTTCAACTGATTCTGACAGGCGAGAAAATGTAGCTAGACTGTCAGATGGCACTTTTCAAGATGGCGGTTCCATCAACTTCAACGACCCCCTCCCCCACAGCAGACAGGCAGGCAGACACCAAACAGGCAGGCAGACACCAAACAGACAGGCAGACACCAGGCAGACAGGCAGAAGGAGGGTTAGGTACCAATGTCTTTAGGTCGACACTAGTTACCATAGCCACAAAGTCATACTTATGGCTAAACCCCGCCTAGTTCTACAATTGATCTTCTTAAAATCTGATTTTAAACCTAACCTTAAGCATAGCCTTAACCACACGACTGACCTTATGCCTAACCCTGACCTTAAATTAAGACCAAAAAGCGAATTTTTGTTTTAATTAGTGTGGCTGTGCAAGTGACAACCATATTTTTGCCACAACTAAAGTATCTGTCAATCAAGCAGACCGGTTGAGCTCTATTGGCTAATTTATCACGCCAATCCGACTTCTTGCGAGTTCAGTCTTGTGATTTGGTACTGTAAAAGTCATTAAATGGTCCGTGCTATGGATCCTTGGGGCGAAGTTGAGAAGTAAAATGGTTAGGGTTTAGGGTAGGGAAGTCCCATTGATTCCAGATAGCACTGACCGTCATTAAACTGCGTCCAGTCCCTTGCGTCCAAAACGTTGTCGCGTCGAGAAACTCCCCATTTCCGCAGATAGAGCAGGGTCATTTGCCATGGGACTAAAATCCCTCCTCATGTCCATCACTGCGCAGTCAGAGGATTGGTATCTAATGCATGCCCTGAAAACATACTTTCCTATACATTTATGAGTTTAGGCAAATATGCGTTAGAGCAGCATGTGCACGCCCATTCTTCAAACATGCTCTTATTGCTCTTACACACAGGGGGATGCAGGATGTCTTACACGTGACATAAGTGTCTCCTGTGGGCATAGTCTGTGATTCACTCTAGTGTTACATGATTACCACTCATTGTTATGAGTTGAGTTATGAGTCACTACATGCTCGTTGCCAAACCCACTGGCTCCAGGTCATCTACAAGTCCCTGCTAGGTAAAGCCCCGTCTTATCTCAGCTCACTGGTCACCATGGCGGCAGCTCCCACCCGCAGCACGAGCTCCAGCAGGTATATCTTACTGGTCACCCCAAAAGCCAATTCCTCCTTTGGCCGCCTTTCCTTCCAGTTCTCTGCTGCCAATGACTGGAACGAACTACAAAAATCACTGAAGCTGGAGATTCATATCTCCCTTACTAGCTTTAAGCACCAGCTGTCAGTGCAGCTCACAGATATCGGCACCTGCACATAGCCCATCTGTAAACAGCCCATCCTACTTCCTCATCCCCATACTGTATTTATTTATCTTGCTCCTTTGCACCCCAGTAACTTGCACATTTATCTTCTGCATATCTACCATCCCAGTGTTTAATTGTTATATTGTAATTACCTCGCCACCATGGCCTATTTGTTGCCCTGCCTCCCTTATCTTACCTCATTTGCACTCACTGTATATATACTTTTTTTTTTTTTTTTTTTGCATTTTTCTACTGTATTATTGGCTGTATGTCTGTGTATTCCACGTGTAACTCTTTGTTGTTGTATCTATCAAACTGCTTTGCTTTATTTTGGCCAGGTCGCAGTTGTAAATGAGAACTTGTTCCCAACTAGCCATCCTGGTTAAATAAAGGTGAAATAAATAAATAAATAAAACATTTCTCAGTGTGATGATATTGATGCGTTATAGGCTACCCAGTGCCATGAGTTGCTCACCTTTGCATCTCAAGGATTTACAGCTTTACAGCCCATGCAACTGATCAAAGGTCATCTCTTAGCATAAAGCACATCTAATCTGCTAGTGTTAAACCATATTATTGCACATATATTTTCGACTGTCCTGCTGTCCTGCCTGGCCGGCTCCCCTCTCTCCACTGGGATTCTCTGCCTCTGACCCTATTACTGGGGCTGAGTCCCTGGCTTACTGGTGCTCTTCCATGCCGTCCCTAGGAGGTGTGCGTCACTTCGTGACAGGCTTTTTTCGCTATACTCGACATGAGTGGGTTGAGTTGCTGACGTGATCTTCCTGTCCCGTCTTGTGCCCTCTCGGGCTCGTGCGGTGGAGGACATCTTTCGTGGGTTATTTTTTGAGCCTTGTCTCAGGGTAGTAAGTTGGTGGTCTGTTGATATCCCTCTAGTGGTGTGAAGGCTGTGATGTGGCAAAGTGGGTGGGGTTATATCCTGCCTGGTTGGCCCTTTTCAGGGGCTAGGGTCAGTCTGTCCTATCTGGTGAAATTCTCCTGTCTTATCTGTTTTTTGTGTGAACTTAAGTATGCTCCCTCTAATTCTCCCATCTCTCTCTTTCTCCCCTCCCGGAGGACCTGAGCTCTAGGACAATGCCTCAAGACTACCTGGCCTGATGACTCCTGGCTGTCCCCATCCCCAGTCCACCTGGTCATGCTGCTGATCCAGTTTATGTGGTTTTGCCTGACCTGTTCACCAGACGTGCTACCTTGTCCCGGACCTGCTGTTTTAGACTCTCTCTCTCTCTCTCTCTCTCTCTCTCTCTCTCTCTCTCTCTTTCTCTCTACCACACCTGCTGTCTTGACCTCTGAATGCTCGGCTATGAAAAGCCAACTTACATTACTTCTGAGGTGCAAACCTGTTGCACCCTCTACAACCACTGTGATTATTATTTGACCTTGCTGGTCATGAATGTTTGAACATCTTGAAGAACAATCTGTAGGTGTGGTCATTTCCTCTTATAATCTCCGACCGTGCACAGCCAGAGGACTGGCCACCCCTCAGAGCCTGGTTCCCCTCTTGGTTTCCTCCTAGGTTCCTGCCTTTCTAGGGAGTTTTCCTTGCCACCGTGCTTCTACATCTGCATTGCTTGCTGTTTGGGGTTTTAGGCTGGGTTTCTGTACAGCACTTTGTGACATCTGCTGATGTAAAAAGGGATTTATAAATACATTTGATTTGATGTTGTCTCCATGGTTATTATTGCTGTAAAGTGTTTGTGTGTCATGAGTATTCTGTTTTTTTTCCTCTGAATTGTTTTTCTCTTATTGTGACATCACAACATGTAACCCATAGGGACTGAAAATGGAAATGACCTTAATCTGGTGATGTATTGCAGGCCTTCAGTATGCTATATGTTACAAATGCAGAGGGAGACATGAACAGAGTGCAGACTACCTATAGGTGTGGTCATGTTTAAATCCTGCAGACACTGTGGACCTCCTTGGCCACCGGTCTTTTCCTTTTTTTATTGGGTTATCATTGGTAACATCAGGGATTATGGAAAGGAGGAGTATAACTTTGTCATCATCGAGCAGAGATGGAAGATATCCAAATGAGCAAAACAAACAGTTTAGACCTGTCATTACAGGCCTGTACTTGAGAGTAACTTCACCTGGAGACTTGAGCAGTCTCCTAACGTGCCCCTACCCTTCACTGTTAGTAACCTCGAATGCCAGCCACCAAATGCTAAAGTCTTACATAGTTGTTTCTTCTCCGCAACCTACCTACTCAAAAGTTTCACAGGAATCTTTCATGTATAAACAATTATTTCTGCAATGTACAGCAAAATAAGAACATAAAATATATTAAATGGCAATTTGTTTCCTCAAATGTAGTTTCCTTCAGTTTTACATACCCAAGGGATGAGAGGTTGAAGTTTTAAGGTGTTGTCCATATCCAAACTAACAGTCTATAATCCTTGTTAGTATGGGTCACAGAGTAGCTTACACAGGTTGTTATTGTGTTTAGGAGGGTGACACACCACACTGGCTCAGCAATGGAACACCGATAGTGACATACTGTATCTTCTCATTCGAACTGCAGGCTGATGTGTTATGCTGAAGAACTTTGTACGCAGCAGGAAATTGCTCCACAATGTGTTTCTTGGACCGTCAATAGAATACACCTGCTGCATATTCTTCTTTCAGCTCTCAAAATATTGTGGCCATACCTAGTCTTTAATTAAGGTCGATTGATATGATTTTTGGACATGGGATGTTCACTTGTGAAAAGTGAGACAAATTAAGCATTTATTTCATATGAAAAGGACGGTCCAACTTTTCTCCATATGGTGGCAGCATTTAGCTACGATTCATTCATTAAATGTATTTTATAAAGCCCTTTTTACATCATCAATTATCATGAAATAGCCATACAGACACCAAGCCTAAAACCCCAAAGAGCTTTACAGATACCCAGCCTAAAACCCCAAAGAGCAAGCAATGCAGAAGCACAGCGGCTAGGAAAAAAAACCTTAGAAAGGCAGGAACCTAGGAAGAAACCTAGAGGAACCAGGCTGACAGGTGGCCAGTCCTCTTCTGGCTGTGCTGAATAACCAGTGCAGTAGCATCTCAACAGTAATGTGAACTCCATTTGCCTCACCAACATCCTTTTCCATGCAATGGAAATTAATATCACATTTCATGTGACAATATAAAACAATGACACCACTAATTAAAAAGATTAGGCACACAAGTATTCCTTAAAATATAACCTTTATTATATAAAAATGCTTTCGATACAAAAATTGTCACAAGTGTAAATTACACAAGGCATTTAAAACACAAAACAGAGTTTGTTCGGGGAGCGTCTATATACTGGCACAATGAATGAAGTTTCTCCTATCCAGCAACATGGCTTAAAATGGGCAGGGCAGCATGTTGTGTTGTGGAGGTCTGAGGAACCTATACAACCTCTGGTAGAAGCCAGAGGTGTTCAACATAAAGATTGAGGCCTGACACTAGATCAGAGCACTAATGTTGAAGATGATTTCATTTTCACTTCTTATGTCAGCACCATTGTTAATTGCCTATACACAATTATCCAAATGACTGAGAAAAAGCTTGGAAAAAAACTTTAAAAAAAAAGAGGTATGAATTCAATATACATTTCCCTCTACACGTCCCACAGTCATTTTACATTCACTGTTCACATTTCAGAACTGGTTGGATAGTTCATTTTTAAGTAAGTGCTCAATTTGGCAACTGACAGCTTGCTGAACGCACACGTCCACCTTCAAAACAAGACAATGGAGCCATGCTTTTACAGGTGCATGATATCCACCACTGATGAAATACAATCTATAGTTAAATTGAAAGGTATAATGTGAGGATAGTAAAATTGTTTCGAGAAGAGGATGATGGAACTAAAAACCCATTGACAAAAGCTGAAATACCAACTGTAATGGCATCTTAATATTTTTTTAATTTTTTAAGGAACAGTCAGTCTAGTGTGTCATATGTAATTAGAGCACATTGACATGGCATATCGGTTTAATGATAAGGTGAAGAGATTCACGATAGAGTTAAAAGGTTGTGTCTAACCTTGTCATTTCTGGGTGACAACTGCATCAATGATGAAGCCGCTCTTCTGAGTTATTTCATACAGACTCCTTCAAAACAATGAACACAATTTTACAAATGCACATGTGTATACTGTTCTACACAAAAAAACAATTGCAATGTTGCTAGACAAATAATTAAAAACAAGTAAAACAGTCAAATAGCTTCATGATCTATTGGCAGTCTTAATATGCAAATTGTAATTGTTTGGTTGGGTGCTTTCTTTTTTTAAAGTGTTTTTATAACTCAGTATATATGTACAGTAGCAGCAAACACACTTTTGGTATATTGTAAAATAAACATATGCTTGGGACAATTTCAAAATCACAAATAAAATCATTAATAAGAACATATCATGGCTGTTATGAAAACAATTATTATTTACTTAATTACAAATATTT